>CM021765.1:76494517-76752960 GCA_011076525.1 Nettapus auritus | reverse complement strand
TGCTGGGAAGTTTCGTAGCCTGAGCTTTTTACAACACATGATTTGCTGAGTGCTGTTAAAATTTGATCTTTCTGGATTGGGTTGTGTTTGAGTCATGCTTTTTTTTTGATGAGTTTTGGAAGTGATGATAATAGTGTTGTCACCTTTTGGCAGTGTTGAATGTGCCAGTGCTATATGGGACTCAGAATGGTTTGGCTTAGGGGGGAAGCAAGGTGTGTTAGATACCCAAAAATCAATTTTTATTTTTGAAAATCATAGTTTGTAATTGCTTTAGTCTGAAATTTTAGGAATAAAGAGTAAAGTGGAGTGGAGCCAGATCTTGGTCTGAGGAGAAGTCCTGTGTACTCAACAAGCTTAAGGTCTCTGAACTCAGACTTTAATTGGAGAGGCCCTGACAGCTGGGAAGGCCCTGAAGGTACAAGCTCTGCAGAATCCTAGGACTTCAGCATGTGCCATGTAGGTGACAACCACTTTCATACACATATATTTTAAAAACTAAAAATAATAATTAAAAAAAAAAAAATCTTGTTGGCAGGTTAATTGCATTTTTCCAAAGGGTGGCATCCCTGAGTGCCCACAGGATTTGGCAGACTGCGAGACAAAGCCAGGCTTTCCCCCTGAAGCTTAACAGCAGTCATGTTGCAGCAGCAGCTGCTGCAGAAGGTGAATGTAGTGACGATATTGATGAGATTACTAATTTGTTTAGTAGACAGGGAATGAGGATTCGTCTGTTGGCTGTCATCATCCATCAGCCGTATGTTGCCCCAGGCAGTGGGTATATGCTGTTAGCCTGTTACTAATTTTACTTTGTTTTTTCTCAGCTTAGTTCTTTTCTTTGGTTCATTTCATTCATTTGTTGTGACTGAAAACTAAACAAGAAGAAAAAAAGCCCACTGCTACCTCTCTTTGTTTGTCAGAGCAGGTACCCTGCAGCTCCTGCCTGTAGCCTCTTCTGTTTGATTTGGCTGAAAGCTGGTGGTGAGAGAAGGGGTAGCCTATAAGGGAAAAGCCTGTCAGGGCATAAGAAGTTTTCTCTAGAAACTGGGGTCGTAGCTATATTTACCCTTCGAAGTCAGGAGAGCTCCTATGTCATGACTTAGCATTGCACCAGCCTGCAAATGAACTGGTGCTGTCTAGGCACTGTCATATGTATTGATAAACTGTGTCACTGCATGTGCCATGACTGTGTTGGCCATGCCTCCTTGCTTGTGTTTCTGAAATACTGTGCTAACTGTACTTCCAGCCCTGCAAGGGGCAGGAAGTTTGTGCAGAGGAATTTGAGGAACAGCACTATTATTTGAGAGTCCGCGGGTGGTTTTACCCTGTAAAATTTGATGCCGATTATAATTTCCCAGTGGGCCAATTCTAGAGAGGGAGGTCTGATTTGTAGCTGTCGATTATTTGTCTTGGATAAAGATTTCCGAATTGAGTATCCATGTCAGAAATTATGCTTATGGTAGCTAAGGGGTCAGTTCACATAGTTGTCATTAAATCTGTACCATAATGTTGTCATACTCTTATCATTCAGGATGGGCTTATTTTCATGAACATCTTCAGGATCTTTCTGAGGTAGAGATGAAAGAGGAGTCTATCCACAGGGAAGTGAAGTTGGAAGTACCATTTTTATGGAAATCATCATGTGAACTTCAAAAGATTTAGTAAAAAAAAAAAAAAAATGTTTTGTGGCTATATTTACACTTTTTTTCTCTTCCTTATCTTTCCTCCTGTTTTTCTTCTCCCATTAAAAAGTAATTAAGGACCCACCTCTTCAGTCTTTACTCATTCACAGTAAGCAAATTCTGATGATGGCTATACTGCTAAATCGGATCGGCCTTGTGGTCAGCAGGAAGCACGTATTTGCTTCCTACCTAGAGGGGTGGCAGTATTGGAAAGACTGTATCAGCCACTGGTGGTTTTGCCAGGCCCTCTCCAGTTTCCAAGTTTGAGGTTGGTCTCTTTCCTGCTCCTTTCCCAGCCTCACTTTCTGCAGTGCACTGGGGAACTCCCCAGTCCATTACAAAGTGATGGCTTCCCAGCACCTTTCTGCCTGCCTCCCAATGCTGCACTCAAGGAAAGCCAAGGCATCCTTCAGACCAGGTCTTGGAAGAGTTTGCAAGTGTCTGGTCTGGTGTGGGTGGCTTTCGGTAGTGCCTCCTGGGTGCAATGGCTCTGTCTGATAAGGGGTTTAAGTAGCAATGCAGACGTGCCTGTTTATTATAAACCATGCCCTCCTCCAAAAACATCTGAGCTTATTTACATTGCAGACATCACACAGGAAGTGCAGAGTGTGGTCTTGTAATATCAACTTTTTTTTAATGAAGTTATAGGGGGGATATATAAGTGGAGTAAGATGGACAGACTCGAAAGCATTTCAGCAACAGATTTATGAATCTGAATAGGGTCATGTCTTTTTTTCTTTTTAAAGATGTCATAATCAGACTGCAAAACAAAGGAGTCCTATGAATCTTCTCACAGACATGCAGTTTGCTAAGCAGACCTTTGAATCAGGCTGATGGCTAATAAGCCATGAGTTTGGCAGAGGGATGACTTTGGACAAACTTAGAATTGAGAGCCCAATTCTGAAACCTTGTTAGTTCAATCAGCTCTCCATAGGTAAACAATTTTAGCATGCTTTCTGGGTGGCTTTTTGAATTTGTTTTCAATTTTTAAATGCATTTGTTGATGCATATCTAGCATAGTTTTATTTTGCTATTTTTAACCACTTTCTTTTGCTTGCATGAGAATCGCTTACTGCTGCCCATCCATTAGAGAGATTAGGGTGGGTTCATTCCAGTTACACTGAGACCCAGATGGGGGCAAAAATAGCTGCAGAAAAGGTTTCTAGTACCAGTGAAGTAGCAAATTCTCTTGAGGATCAGTGGGACAAAGAAGAGCATAAAAGGAGAGCAAGGGGTGTCCACAAAAGCTAGGTTATAGCTCCCAGATTAGCATCAATGGTCACTGAAACTTTATTCCTTGTTGAAGCTGTTGGTAGAATGAGACATGCACCATAGTCTTCCTTGAGCACAAAACTTCCCTGTATGTCCCATGGCTCTGCATTTGGCAAAGATAGATGCAGTGCTCAAGCTCAATGCAATCATTGCAGAGCCTTGATTTTTTTTATTTTTGATTTTTTTTAAATGCATAGCAGAAGGGAGTCTAATACATTTGCATGTTACGTGTGGTCATGTTTACACCATTGAAACTGGAAATGGAAAAGCACTTTTTCAGCACGCCATAAGGATAAACAGCATTCTTGGGCTGTATGGGGGAAATTGCTGGCTATTGGGTTTTGATGCCCTTATTATTTATAGTCATGAAAGTGTCCAGGTGCATCATGATTTTTCTGGTCTAAAGCTTCAAATGGAAGCTTTTTCTGCTGAATGTGTGGTGATGATTATGATGAGATCCTTTGTGGTACCTTATAAATTCCTGAGGTGAAAATAGGTTTTGCTGTCTAGGAATGCATTGTGGTAGTTTGTTTTTAAATTGGCAGGAGTAAAGTTGGTGTTTCTCCTTCCTTTTCAACTGACTTCTGTGGGGAAGAAGAAGAAGAAAAAAAAACTATCAAAAAGCAATGACAAATGCAAGAGCCCTCTCTATGAAATACCACGTTAAAAGATGGCAATATTTTGAGTACTTCCAGCTAGTTGCAAGTCTTTTATCAAAGTGTTTTTGCAAATTGTTTCTGTGCTGTGCGTGTATGTGTACTTACACAGAGCAAATTATAACAGTGAGGAAAGAAAGGCATCCTTCAGTAGGTAGCAGCACAGCACTTTCTGTATGTACACACTGGGGACTGCGTGGTCATATCCTGTGGCACTGGGGGATGAGAGGGGAGAGGAACGCAAGGAGGCAAGTCAGTAAAAGGAAGAAAAAGTAAAAACAAAGGGAGAGAAGCAATGGGTGGGGGGATTTTGCTCCTGTTATCGATGCCTTTAACAGCAGTGCTTGTACCCAGAGGATCCTGAGAAGGGGCAGTGTCGCTTTAAAAGCAGTAGGGGGTTGGAGCTGGGGGAGTGCTCACAGCAGTAAGTATAACACAGCTGTGCTCTGTTTATGCTTAGGCTACAATAAAAAAGCTATAAAAATGTGAGATGTCATAGCTCCACTTTGCTTTATTTATACTATTTCCTCTGAGCTCTGTCACACTGCACATTCATCTGCTAAGTTGCAGCAAGAATGGAGATTAAAATATCACAGCTCAAAATAGGAGTCAAGCGGAAGGAGATTCATCATAGCCCTATTAAAAATATGTAAATATGGGAATGAAGTCATTTTAAAGCTGTATGGCTGTCCTCCTCAGTGGGCTGGGGAAAGCTGTGAGTGATGCGCTGTGCGAGTGACAGATTTATGGGACTTGTTCTTCTTTCTATTTTTCACTCCATTCCACCGAAATACTTATAAGATTAAAAATATCAATTTGAATTGCAAATTTTTTCTGTGCTATATATAAACATATATATATATATATGTTTTTAAAAGGTTTTCTTCCTAACCGTTGCCTAAACTAATAATGGAAAGAAATATTATTCCCGATTAAAAGAGGTGGAAGCACATTCTAATGTTGAACTTGCAGTAGACAAGGGTTGCCCTTCTCGAGGGCTTTTCATCTGGGGTCCTTGGAGCATTCTGCTAGCATTATGTCAAGTTTCTTGTGCCCTTGGAGATAGAGGCCTCCTTTGCCCTCCTTATATAAAAGTACACTGAATACTTGCAGCTGTAATTCTCAGAAATGCCCTGTGGCACCCAAACCACAGTATTTTTAATGGAGGTTTGTTCCTTTTCTCCCCTGCAGCTATTTTCAAAGTGGAGCTGGGGAAAGAACTCAGAAGTCCCGATTTCTGATTGTTTTCCATAAGCACTGTGCAAAGATAGCTGCTTCCACTAGCAGGAGTAGTGTTATTTTGAACGTGGGGAGCCTGTGGTCTTTGATGTGGTCAGCTATGGGTATGTGTTTTTCCCCTGGAAGAACAAGACACAGATGTTACAAGGTATTTGAAAAATGAGGGGTCTTAATTAATACCCCGAAGATACTAGAAAGCCACCAAGATATTTCACCCATGCTTGGTTCTGAAACGGCATTTTGAATAAAGGAGGTGAAATGTGCTGCTACTATATGGAGCTGTTTTGTAGGTCAGTGTGGGTAGAGTACAAGGAGAGGAAAGCCAAAGGGGCACCAAGGGAGAGGACTGCTATGCCAACACCTTTTTCTGTGATTGCAACGAGAACTGGGGTGGGGGGCTGCAAGAAAGGCTGGAATCTCCTTGATACAGATTGACCAAGGCAAAGCATAACCTTGTCTGCATAACCCTTGCACCTATAGAATTGATTTGCTACTGAAAAATTTTGTACATCTGTACATCAAAGTGGGATCACTGTTCAGGTTTTTTTTTCAGCAACTGAATGGTATGGAGATATTTTGCATTGCTAGTCTGTTGAGGGAAGTGATTGTCCGACTCTGCTCTGCACTGGTGCAGCCTCACCTCGAGTACTGTGTGCAGTTCTGGGCACCACAGCACAAAAAGGATATTCAACTGTTGGAGAGTGTCCAGAGGAGGACGACGAAGATGGTGAAGGGCCTAGAGGGGAAGACATAGGAGGAGTGGCTGAGGTCACTGGGCCTATTCAGCTTGGAGAAGAGGAGGCTGAGGGGGGACCTCATCGCGGTCTACAACTTCATCGCGAGGGGGAGTGGAGAGGCAGATGACCTATTCTCTGTAATCACCAGTGATAGGACCTGCGGGAACAGTTTTAAGCTGAGGCAGGGGAAATTTAGGCTGGACATAGGAAGAAGTTCTTCACCGAGAGGGTGGTTGCACACTGGAACAGGCTCCCCAGTGAAGTATTCACTGCACCAAGCCCGTCTGAATTTAAGAAGCGATTGGACTG
The DNA here is from genome assembly GCA_011076525.1 of Nettapus auritus. Lineage (NCBI taxonomy): Eukaryota > Metazoa > Chordata > Aves > Anseriformes > Anatidae > Nettapus > Nettapus auritus. The sequence continues at coordinate 76,747,068 of CM021765.1, read as the reverse complement.
TGCACTTAGTCACATGGTCTAAACTAGACCTGTGCGGTGCAAGGAGTTGGACTTGATGATCCTTATGGGTCCCTTCCAACTCTGGATATTCTATGATTCCATGATTTTATCCAAACGGGGAATTAAAAATTATCATTCAAGATTGTTGAGAAATAATCAACAACTGTAAGCACATTAAGTGCAATACTGAGAGCTGAAGGAGTCAAACCATGGTTTAGTCTCCAATTACCTTATTGATGGGAATGCCAAGGCACACGTTACAGTTCATGCAAACTGAAGTTCTGCTGTGAGAGGACAGTTGTTTGCTAGGTTAAAGCAGCCTCTCTTGTCATGGTACTTCATTTTTTTTTCTTTTTACTGGAGCAGTGGCTTTCCTGATCATGACTTTCACCCTGTCTTCTACTTCAGTGCATTGGCAAGAGTCAGGAGGAGTGCCCTTGGCTTTGAGTGTCTGTTTTTTTCTGCTGTTGTGTGGTGTTTTTTTGTTTGTTTGTTTTTTAAATCTTGATGCTGTAAGATTCAGGAAAAGTCAGTGATTTTTCACTGTTCCAGTGTATGATTCTGGAGTAGTCCTGACATTGATTTATTCAATACACTCTTTCTGCTGGTAAGAAACACAGATTCTCTTGATGAGTTACTTTTGTGGCATGCATATTTGAGCATTGCTGCTGCTGGCTGAGGGCAGTACTCCTGGTACTTCCAAGTAATATAACCCGAGGAAAGCTGCAGATACAGGATCCTAATGCCCTTCAAATGGAAGAATAATTGCTTGCCTGTTTAAGAAGTTGCTGTGCTGAATTACAGCTTATAGTGTGAATATCCAGAAAATGCTTTATTTTCATGAACGTGCTGCCCTCTCTGTACTGGGCTTCTTTGTACCTTGATGTTTTTAATCAACATGACATTTATTCCAGAGAACCTCACTTAGTATGGGATGAGAGTAACATGGACTTATGCAGGTGGTTGGGGTTTTCTGGGTTCTGGGTTAGGGTTTTCTGGGTGCTGTTTCAGCATGTTATTATAAGCGTATTGACCTGATAACATTAACATTTATTTTCTTAATGCAGCTATAGTATTGTAAACTAAAGAAGGAAAGAAGGTTACAAAATTTTCATTGACTCGATGTATTCACAACTTTTTGAGCATATTATATTATTGCTGATCCTTCTTCTCCCAGATCACTTGTTTTCTTTTTTTTTTGTTTGTTTTACTTCAATCAAAGAATGAATTGTTTGGGTCAGGATCCAAGGCTGACATTTGTAAGTCCCAGTTCAAAATCCAATTTCAGAAGTTACTTGAACTTTAAAAATTAGTTGGGAACCTCATTGGAAAACAATGGTCTTGGACAAAAAGAGTCCAAGTAATCTTTGCTTTGTAATCTACCTCACCCCCCCCGCCCCCCCCCTCCCTGGGTGGCTCTGGTATTATATTTATTGCCTAAGCTGTAAATTTTCAGAATTATTGTGTTTCATTTAGCTAATGTTTTGTTTGATCTATGCTTCTTGAAAGAAAGGTACTGATATATCATGAGTAAAGGTAGTAATTCAAATATCGTGATATCTCTTCGGCAATGGGTCTTCTGGTAGGAGTGCTAGTAAGTGCTGTTGTATTTCAAGATCCAGATAGATTTGGAAAAACATCAGTCCTTTCATTAAGGTGATGGTGGGGAGAAGGGTCATGAACTGAAATTGCATTTCACCGGGGTTCTCAGCAGTCTTTGAAAACCAGACTACTTTCATGCTTCAAGTCAGTCAGATTCACATTTCCTTCCAAAATCTTATCCCTTGCATTTCTGCAAGTAAATATCTACGTACTTTACCTGAGATACTGTATTTGTTCTATATGCAATGATGTGAAGTCTAATGTTTAAAAGCCACATTTTTTTTCTCCTGTAATTAATTCTTTTTTAAGAAGAAAATACCAGTGTTACATTAACATAGCTAATAATAAATTTTATTGGAAAATTCTAAGAATAAAAGTCTTAACCTTAACAGGTAATGATCGGTACATTATAAATATACTCATCAGTGGGTTCTGTGAGTTAGATCTAAGTCATGTACTTCTATATACATATATAGCTTCATAGGGCTGTCTTATTGATTTATTGAATTTACATATGAAATCATCAAAGTATTATGCAAAGTTTAAGAAGTGCAGCTATAATACATTTAGTTAAAATTGGAAATTAACTTTGGAATTAGTTCCTCAATTTGAACATCTTAGCCTAGGCAAGAATGTGATTTAATTATTTGGGAGTCTTTTAAAGAAAGTCTTAGAACTGTGAGTCCAGTTGATTATGAGAACCTAATTTGAGACTAAGCTATATTGACAGTTTCTAGGATATAACAAGATTTGTTGGTTGCCCATAGTAATCTGTCCAGTTGATATGACCTGCAGCTGTTTTCCTCTTTGTTTGAATCCAAGCGAAGAAATATTAGGTAAGAAGTCAGCATTGCTACATTTCTCTTCCTTGCTCACAATGTCAGTTCTAAGCCAAATGTTGTACAGCTGTGCTGTGCTGAATAATAAAATACAGGTAATCCAGTGAATCCACTAAAGGATTAATATTTACAAAACATACGGCTCTCCCAGGCGTACTATATCAATTTGGCTAAATATGGAAGACTATTAAAGCTTGACAATACAACAGGGTAAGCCATTTGCTATCAGTTACGTTTTAACGACAGTATTTCCTAATGCCAGTTGGTTGACACTGATGCTTCACAGCCTTTATAACATTTATTCAGTATATTTAGTAACAGTCTTAATGCTTACTAGGCTGAACATCAAAATTGCTGCTAATGCTGCCCTAATTACTTTTTTTAAAGGCAAACAAGACATATTTTTCGACATTCTTAAATTTTAAAGCATTTTTCAAAGTATTACATTCATACAGTGCTGTTTATGCTGTGGATATTTTTATGTGGACAAATTACAGTGTTTTTACCATTTCACTGGTTTCTCTTTAAAGGAGTAAGCCTTTAAGACTATCTGAACTATCGTTAGGTTAATGATTATCAAAATGGCGGTGCTTCGGAAACATTTATAAAAGGTTGAATACAGAAATAAAACTATGAAACTTTCACTCTTCATTAAGCTTTTTGAGGCAATTGACTGATTTTTGTTATAAATAAAACTGTATCAAAGGGTGTAGAGGAAATATATGAAATAGGTTTTATGCTTATTTTGAAATAGCTATGTTAGCAATTAAAGAAGCCAACTTTTTTTTTTTTACTTTCCCCAAATGAGTCCCAATCAATTATATCTGCAATACTGCTGTGTTTTGATAGCACTAGAATTTCTTCCCCCTTCTATGCTGTGAGATTTTTTACTACTGTTCTGTAACCTTGCGTGACTTCCCCTGAACCAGTTGTATCAGTATAAGGCTGTTCTGACAGGTAGGCTTTTTGCTCTGAAGGACTAGAATACCTGTGTTTATTGGTTAGTGTTTGATTATTACTGAATTAAGAGTACGGCTGAAACCATCTGTTTTCCTTTCAGTCACAACACTTGTGCCATCTTAGAGGGCAAGCAGGAGGGCTGGGTTTTGTTGTCTTTCTCTGCCCCTAGGAATATAGGTAATGTGTATATACTTCTGTTTTGGTAGATAGCTTGTTTAGATAGCCATGAGGTGACTAGGGAAGATCATGCTCTGTTTTGAGTTAATCTGCATCACTTGCACCACACATTGCAGATCATTGTTTCTTCTTGAAGCTTTCCATGATTTCACAGGTGGCCTTTTCTACCTAAAGTCATTAGCTGAGTCTTTTGCAGAATGACAGTTGCTCACAACCTCTTCTCTTTGGTTCACCTTCACTTATATTAATTAGTAGCTTACATTTGTCCTCATGTTTGCTCAATTGCACTGGGATCCCTTCCCCCTTCTGATGTGCCAGCCTGTGTAGAAATGGGAGACACTTAATGCCCAACTTTTGGTTCCTCCAACTCTGTTCTGTACAGCTTAGATGTGGATGTGTCAGATGGGAGACTGTAAGTCCTTCCTAAGCCACCTGATGTGATCCAGCCCTGTATATTTCCACATCTTGTGTACTAATGCCATAATTACTTCCATGTTATATATTTTAATGTGGGTCTCTGCTGGCTACCAACAAAAATTAATTGAATAATAAGAGCAAGCAAAGAAGCTGAACTGGAAGCTTCAGGCTTAATGTGGAGTTGGCATCTGAGTCAATAAAAGGGTCAGTTTTTTTGTGTGTTTTTTTTTTTTTTTTAGTTTTTTTTTTGATGTATTTGCAGCTCCCATAAGCAGGAAAGAACATGCTTCCCTCATTAGCTTTGGAGGTAGGCTTGCTGACCATAACTGAGGAACTGCAGGCAGTGGTGGAGCAACTGGTAATAAAAGAGGAATACATTCCCTTGGTGCCTGAAGCTGCCTGGCTGCTGTCCCACCACTGCCCAGGAGCACATCTGTTTAAATTATGAGATTCTGTAGTGGCCACACATCAGTTTGGGCGACCACACAGATGTGGGTTTCTTGAATGCAGCAAGTGATCTTCCTGGCCAAACCAGAGGGGTTTCGGAGTGGATCCAAACACTTAGCGGTTGGTGAGGATGATTTAGAAGAGGGAGAAATCTTTTTAAAGTACAGTTCTACAAAATTCAGTAGAGAAAATGGAGTAAATGACATTACACACTACTCACCTGCAACCCCTGCAGAGACAATGAGTTTACACTTAAATTTACAGCTTCGAAGGATAATGAGGAGCAGTAACTACATGACTGTGCCCTGGAGAAAGAAAGAAAACCAAAGATAATGTACTACTTACTAGCTAGCCTAATGATGACTATGAGACAGTACACTATTAGTCCTACCATGTGAAACAGTTTATTGAATGAGAGAGAGAGGCTCTCTGCCTCTTTCTTTCCCTCTCAATAGAGTCGCAGTTACATTCTCTCATTAACTAAAACAGGATAGATAAGAAGATAGATACTTCCTTTGGATTTTTTTTTTCTTTGTCCAGTAAACATCACAGTTATGTTTCAGGGAATAGAGTGAGAGTAAATCTCAACTGATTTTATTTAGCTGGAGAAGTTTTCACTAGCAACGTGGGAACACAATGTCAGACTGTAAAAATAAACAAATAAATAAAAACAAAGCATCTATTTTAGTGCAGCAAAAATGAAAAAAAAATAAGTTGGTGTTTGAAATTTAATTATTTTATTGACTTTCTTGCTGCAATTTTCTAGTGTACAAAAAGATGAATAGTGAAAATATGTAAATGACTGGAATAAATTGTTGCAAGAGATTTTTTGACAGAATGTCATGATGTCAGGTTACCATGTTGATATACTTCTTAAAACCAAATAACCAGTCTAATACCTTTATTCAGTGAATCCTTAGTGAAGTAACTGAATTATTAAGAGTGGTAACAATGATAAAATATATGTTTGCATTGCAGTAATTAATTGAAGTCATTGTCTCTTAATGTTCAAATAATTTTAACATCAGTAGGAATATTTTTACTAACTTCAGAGACTTGAACTCTGCCATATAAGAATATTCAGATATATTCTTAATGCTATTGGTTATGCTACTGTTCACTTGGATAATCATCATAATTTATAGATTCATCATACTTGCCTATAATTAAACTTTATTTTCAGAAGTATGATGATAATTGGATTTCTCTGTCAAGACATCTGCTGACATCAGTGCAAGAAAAAGCTGCACAGAGTGAGGATCCTTGAAGTCTGACATGTGGCGAGCACAGTGGTACCCCACATCTCCTGGGTAGTGTACGGGGGTTGAATTGCCTCAGAAGGGGAGCCACAAAATAGCTGCTGAGCAGAGAGCAGTCTTCAGCAAATTAATACTGTTAGTGTGGGGCATTACTGCCCCTTGTTTGGGTACAATTCCACTTGTAGGGGGAAAAAAAAAAAAACAACATGATTCACTATGACGAAAAGAACACCTGATGCAGCACCAGTGTTTAACAAATAGCAATATTCCAAGGATGGTGTGCTACACAGTGTTTTTCCTCCCTAAATTACAGGTTAAGCATCCAAAGGACAACTAAGCACAGTGTGGAAATACATGGGGGCTGGGAGTTACTGCCTCTTGCAGAAGCCAGATGTGATCCATCAGGTGCCTAGTGGTGCTTGGCTTTTTTGTGTGATAGTGGCTAGCACCAAGTGGTGGCTCCATAGGCCCCAGCAGGAGGGAGCTCTGTGTCCCTTCTTGTGAGGACCATCCAAAAGGGCTCCAATAGGCTATGTTGAAGGTTGCTGCTTTGCCTAGAGTGCCTGGTATGAAGGTTGGCAGATGAACAGGGTTCTTGCTTCAGAGCTCAGGTTTTGACTTCCATGGCTAAACTCCCCCTAAGCCTCATGTTAGAGGCCTTGATGTGCTTTGAGTCTGACCCATGCCTTCCCTTCCTTAGGCTGGCAGGTAATGTGGCATCTCAAGGGCAAGGAGTATTACACATTTCCAGAATTAACACTGACACAAACATCCAGATTTCTTGCGTGAGTAGAGTACATGAAATATAACTTCTAAAGTTTTAATATTACCAGGACAAACCAAAGCCATGATATCATTACTGCTGTCATGACTTCAGTCTCACCCTTTGGCTGCGCTGGGACTGCTGGCAGGATCATGGCCTTCGTACAGATAGCTGTTGCTTTTGTGAGGAAACAAGTGGCACCAAATCTTCCTTTTCCTACCATAACTATCAAATTTAAGGAACAGTAAATTGCATTTGCTCAAAACTGCAGTAAATATCTACCTTGGCAAGGGTTGGAAAACAGGGAAGAACTCCAAATATGTAAATCAGAATCCTTCCTTCTTGGCTTTCCCGGGGCAAGGCACCCATAAAAACTAAAAAATCAGTGTAAAGACATTGCTGAATGGGGTGGCAGTCTCTGCTTATCAGACAACTGGAAAAAGAGTAGAACAACTGAATGAAGTTGGTTTACATTGATTAAGGGAAAATATATTAAAACTAATTATGTAATAACTGTTTAAAAACCACATTTTTAAAAAGATTTTGTTATTAAGAGATAAAATGCAGTTGTCACCTTTTCAGTACATTATATATGAAGAAATTGGTGTGTCCTGTACCGATTTTATCACTGGCACAATAACGACCTCAGGCTTTAAGAGTCTGCCACATCATTCAAAACATAGTTGAACATTTGGCACATTTCATATAGGTAAGGCTTTTTTCCCCTGCCCTTTGTGATATATGTGAGGATATAAAACACTTCAATAACATCAGGTCCACGTAGACAGACACTGTATTTTTTAGGGGCAGACCAGATTAAAAAAAGGATTATGCATTCACATATCTCATGTTAGATAACGGATTTATCAGGTGTGTTTCATGGCATATGCCAGCCAGTAGCTGTCTACAGTCAGGAAGAAATTTCATATATGATAGGCTGTTACATCTCAATAGTATGTGTGATGCCTTATACTTCTGAGCTGTGAGGTTCTGGCTACTGCTAGAATACTTCATGAGGAGCTACTTGATCTGGTGAGCACAGCATATCTTTAATATTTTCTATATCCTTAATAACAGTATTGTTTCAGGAGTTTACAGAGAAATCTTTTTTAGCAGTAGCGTTACCAAAGATCTAAACAGTGTTGTTATCCCTACTAGTTTTTTATCCTGTTTTGTGTTTGTGTCTGCATGTTTTTCTCTGCTTCCCGTTATTATCAGTCTCATACTGAAGTACAAACAATGGTAGTGTCAAGACTGTTTGTGCTTTACTGTATGGATGTGCTAAATATGTACTGAAGAGCAGTGCTTGTGCAAGTCGTTCCCATGTATGGTGTCATTAGGCGGCATCTGGGGTGATTTCTTCAGTCTCCAGATGCTAATCACTTGCTTTTAAAAGAAAGATGAGTATTATGGATTGAAAAAATAAAAGCTGTCCTGAGTGAGACGGTAGGATCTAGGCATGCAGGTCTGACTGTAACCGGAGCTCCTAAATCTCCTTTTTTTTAAAAATCATACCACTAAATCCTTATGGAATACCCCTACTATCTGTGGGCTTTGTGTAATAGCAGTGGTTATTCAGCTTCTAAACAATAGTCTGCTACAGTTTGCAAGCAGTCCTTAGGGTGTCCTTGTCTCCTGATGATGTCCACTGTTACATTGGTACAGGCTAGATTGCGTTTTGGCTATTACCTGGGCAGTTTAAGTCAGTAGTGTTTCATTAATAACAAATGACTTGATACAGAATATCTCCGGTAAGAATAGCAAGGGGCCAGTTTTGCATTAATATGGAGTCCTAAGAATAGTAGTAGCTGGACCCCAGCTTGTATTTTCCAGCCCCTGGTCCTTACTGCTGGAGATATTTCTCAAAACCTGACTCCTGTTAATTGCCATTTGTTTCATTCCTGAATAGGAATACAAGTGTTACCAGTACATGTTTAGACACACACTGTGGGTATATGACCATTGCAATGCTTCCTTCACTAAGAGGTTACATGCTTCTCTGCTACAGCAAAGTACACAAAAGTGTAAAACCAGAAGTGGATAAACTTGTTTGTTTAAATCATCATCTTGAACCTTTGTGATGTGGTAAAAAACTGAGGCTAAAATCACTTCAGAACCTTTCACTTAAACACGTACTGGGTTTGAATCTATTCAGGAACAGAAGAAAAGGCTAAAATTGGTTACTTCATTTGCTGACACAACCCAGAGCAAGTGCACATTTTAGGTCCCACCCTCCGTGCTGATCACAGAAGATAAAAGATACAGCTGCATGCAAGGGAGTCCCAGCTCTTTTGCTCTGTCTGTGGCTGCTTTCAGTTTCCAATGTCCCTGGTCCAGTCACCAATGTGCTGGCCAAGGGGGCAACTATCTGCTGATGTGAGGCAACAACAGCGGTGTTTCTGGCCTGGAAATAGAGAGGGAATATTTGAAATCCCATGAGAGGGAGCTTATAAGCTCTGTCCTTATAAGCTCTGCTCTGTTAAGAAGATGTGATAGTTGAGTGAGCCATGGGGGTGGACAGGCGGCTTTCTGCAGGAGGTCTTGGAACAGAAAAGCATCTGCAAGGCTGTGGTCACATAAGACCTGAACTTCCCAGAAGAACAGAACTAGGCCCCTAAAAACTTTGCTATGATTGTTTAATGACAAAATACCAGGAAATGACCATAGTGGAGGTAGAAATACAGTTTTCTGAAGGAACTGGGAAGCATGCAGCCACTGAGTGCCAAAGAGTTTTGGCCTGGCCTGCAGTGGTGGCCTGGTCCTGGCAATGAGATCAGGACCAGCGTGGGGTTATTTCCAGCAGTGTTTATTGGGACCAAATGCTGTGACTTTCAAAGATGTTTTACCATGGCTGTGTAGTTGCTAGAGATGGAATGAGTTGGGGGCTTCTGGATCCCTTGCTTAGGGCAGAAGTGGGGGCAGCTCGTCTGTGTGGGTTCAGTGAAATCTGTCTCTGTAGTGCTTCGCAGTATCCAGGTACTCCAGGCAGCATGGAGACAAGCTGCATGTTTGGGTGTGCAGTTATCTGGCTTTACTTGTTTCCTGAGACCTTTTCCTGAAGCTGTTAATTCAGGGTGACAGATAAGGACAAGTATATATTCTTTTCCACTGACCTACCTTTCTTGTCAGTAAAGCAAAAGACAGGCAAGACATTGTATGCAAGGCGATTCTTGTGATTATCCCTAGAGTGGGGTATTCTCACCCCTTCTCCCCCCTCTCTCCTCCCCCCCCCCCCAGTTTGTTCTTCTGTAAAGAATAAGTACATATAATTCTAAAAATAAAAACACTTCTGGATAGGTGTGATGCTTTCAGCTTAATTTAAGAATATATTTTCATTATGAGAAAAGATTAAATTTCTTGCAGACTTGCTGCAGACACAATTACTCATTTAAGTGTTTTCAAAATCAGTAAATGGCTGAATTCTGAGGAGCCTTCTCTTGCTTTTCCTGTAATAACACAGTAAGTTCTAGCAGGCAGAATATTGTGGGAAAGTTGCTTTTCATCCACTGACACTGTTTAAATGTTCAGGATTTATGGTAGCTTCTGTGTGTATGCACAACAGGCATTTTATAAATTAGATTATTCGTAGAGTAATCCAAGACGTAAATGATACTACTACAAATTCAGCAGCTGACTATATATTTTATATAATGTAACCAGTAGGAACATAGAGGCCTGTCATGCCATCTTTCTTTTACATGCTGTGGGCTAGGTGCATCACTTACATAACTTCATTTACTCCAAGAGCTTACTTTTGGAAATACTATTGCATATAGTGGCTATGAAAAGGACTGTCTAAATTTTGCAGTGCTGAAGGCTGTGATGGCAGTTTTCCAGAAGCCTTGAGCTCTGCATATGATTTGCATAAAATATAACATGTTTTTTCATCACAGATAAATGCATGCTAATAAGGTATATATTAACTAGATGGATGTGTACTAATATTATGTGTTTTACCAATAATAATTCTGTGACTTGTGCTTTCTTTCCAACACGCCTGTGTTTGTAACTGTCATGTAATGTTTAATTTCAAATTTGGGGAGGAGGGGATGACATTTCCTCAAGTATTTTAAAAAAGTAGTAGCAAATACTTATTTGACCAACCAAGAGAAATCTGATCCGCAGCATTCCACTGTGAGGAGCACATTAATAAAAAAATGTGGCTGCTGCCAGTGTGTGTGAAAGAATCTCTTTCTTACAGTGTGAAGCAGAAAGGGCATTATTTGGCCTTTCTAAAGGGCATTTTAGCACTATCCCTGTGTTTCGAATCCTGGCTGAAGGATCAGCAAACAGTAATCAGCATACATGTATTCTAGGGAATGGGCAAAGTGTCTAATGACTAAATGCAGTGATTAGTGAAGGTAGGATCATGACAGGACGATAATCCCCCGAACAAACAATATTACTTCTTTTCCCAAAGCTAGTTAATACCTTTCCATTTAAATTTTCTTAGCATCATAGGGAAGTGCCATGTTCTACCTGGTTCTCATTTTCCAGGAGATGCTTTTATTTGAATATTTGTGAACATATAAAAGAAGCGTCTGAGCAAGAGGCTTCTTTTTTTCAAACACTTTTTTTTTTTTAATAACTCTGTTTTTTTTTTAATCCATTTTATAACGAGATTGAAAGTGTGCAGGTAGGTCTCTTCAGCTGCTCAGTGTGAAGAGCTGTGCTCTGCATGTTATGTCCAGGGTGGGTTTTGCAGCTCTCACAGGAGCAGGACTGTTGTGGTTTAACCTGGCCGGCAGCTAAACACCACACAGCCGTTTGCTCACCCTCCCCCTTCCCTCTCTGGGATGGGGGAGAGAAACGGAAAAGTGAAGCCTGTGAGTTGAGATAAAGACAGTTTATTAAGATAGAAAACAATAATAATAATAATAATAGCGTGTATGAAACAAGTGATGCACAATGCAATTGCTCACCACCCACTGACCAGTGCCCAGTCTATCCCCGAGCAGCCGGCCCCCCCATCCCAGCTAGCCACCCCTATATATTGTTTAGCATGACGTCAGATGGTATGGAATAGCCCTTTGGCCAGTTTGGGTCAGCTGTCCTGGGTCTGTCCCCTACAGCTCTTGCTGCACCCCCAGCCTGCCCACTGGCAGGACAAAGCGAGGTGCTGAAAAGTCCTTGGCTTGGTGTAAGCACTGCTGTGCAACAATTAAAACATCAGCATGTTATCAGCACTCTTCTCCTCCTAATCCAAAACATAGCACTCTACCAGCTACTAGGAGGAAAATTAACCCTGACCTAACTGAAACCAGGACAAGGACCAAGAACCCTGCGCTGTGTGGCAGGTCCCTGGAGGCACCCACCTGCAAATGGATCCTCACCACCAGCTGCTATGAACTCCAAGGTCTGGCAGAGAAACTTGGTGGCTTTACCTGGAGAAGGTTTGCTTTTACCCTCCATCCAAAACTTTTCCCATGTGAAGGAAGTGCTAAGGAGCTGACTGGTCTGGCCATGCTCTTTCCAATCCTGATCAGCAATTTGGGCAGCTTTGGGATAAAGAGATGGGAGGGCAAAAGAGTAGAGAAGCAGCAAAGGTAATATGGGGGAAGGAGAAGTAAAACAGAGTTGAGAGAAATCTTAGGTCATAAGTGAAAGAGATATATACTTGTTATTGAAACTATGATGGCAAAAACACTCCTGCAGTTTCAGAGATTCCATCATCTAAGGCTCCTGTTAGCTTTGAGCACTGATGTACCAGGCTGTGTAAGTTTTGTCTTTCCAGCCTGTTTTTGTGTTTTGGGGGTGGTGGTGGTTGTGGTTAATAGTGTGAATGGTCGCTGCAAAAAGCAATGCTAATTTCAGCAGGGGTGGTAATACCTTGTTTCATTTCACTTACTGTTTTGATTTTGAAAATTAATTTGGCATCAATCATGTGAGCTGAGCGTTTTTTGCAGTAGTTAGAGAACATAGACCTTTCTGAGTTACTGGCTGTTAGGAATGGTTCTTGCTGAATTTACTGTTGTTTTGAATATCAAAATGGCTTGTTCGTGTGAAAAATTTACTATTATAGCTCTTCCTAATCAAATCTTAAACAGATAATTATTGTCCTTTTAGTTATTTTTGATGACCTATCTTTTGTTCTTATTCATGTTAAGATGAAATGGAAGAGAAAATGAAATGGATCCCTTCTGTAAACCACGGACAATGCAATTGTGACAGTTTATGATGCATCATAGGTGTAGTCTCTTCAGGGATCCCAGCCCTTGAAAGAAATTGATGCCATGAGGCACATGCATGACAGTTTTGCTGAGGTGCTATGGAAGTGCTTTCAAGTTTATTTTTTGGCTTTCTGCCATTTGAGGGATGGTAAGGGCAATAATTTGTGTTTCTAAGGCTTTCTCTTGTAAAGAATGCCTTATTTCTAGATTGCTGGGAAACACCTGATTAGTCTTTTCTCATACATACTCTTCCATAAATAGTAATTTCAAGAAAGAACTTCCTTTGCAGGCAGCAGGGCCTGATGTATGCAGGGGACCCACAAGACTATCCCTTCGAGCTTATCTTGACTGCTGGCAGAGAGCTGTTAACCATATCATGGTTCAGGTTAAAAGGAGGGAAATGGTATAAAGCTGACCTTTGTACAGAATAAAAGACTGTTGGTTTTTAATAATGCCCTTTTGGATAAGGTTTCATTTTTTAGACAGTAGTTTTATTTTAAATAGTTACTTCATTTATGGAGGGATTGAAATAAGCTAAGACAGCCAGTAAATGGTCTGAACCATTCTGAAGGTGCTTGTTACTGATACTCTGCATGGTGATACAGGAATAGTCTGACAGTACTTCCTTGACCACAATATCAAGTGGGGAGAAATTGATTTTTAGTCTTTTTCTGAGCATGTGCTGTAGAAGTGTTGTGCTTTAGGAGACAACTGCACTTGAAGGAGACAACCACACAATAGCTTCTCATGATTCAGTGTGCTACCAGACAGGCACTGAACATTGTGGAAGGTGACCTTGCAGAAAGAAGGTCACTTAAGATGGTTGGCTCTAATCCCTCTCCCACCCATGACTCTGCTCTGAGCTGTAATCTGCCCCACTGATGGAAAGAGCTCCTTGTTAGTTTCTACCTTCTTGCCCTCATCTCTGTTTTCTAGATTGCCTTTGAAACACACTGATAGCAATTGTTTTTCCTTGAGCTCAGGTTCATTAATTTGCAGGTGACTGAAGAGTGGCTGTATCTGTTTGCCTCTGAAGATACTTTCCTAAAATAGGAATGTGAACGGCATGTATCTTCTTCCTTTGCTGTTTCCCTGATGTCTGGTATTTTTCTACAAGTCTCATATTTTTTCTCTCTTCACTGCTCAATATTTACTTGCATTTCCACTTTGGATAATCATATGTTGATATCTAGTATGTAAATTGAATTTAAACAATCAAGGACTTGGGGCCACTTTAGAAGCCTTTTGTGTGCATCATACTCTTTTGAAGCTTTCGTACCAGTGGGTGTGACACTTGAGAAACCTTGGGGAAAATGAGTGTTGGGCTAAAGTCCAAGTTTGGTGGATTTGATGGTGTCATGCAGAAGGATGTTGTACGAGAATTTCATTTTTTTGGTAATAAATGTTTGTTTCTACAAGGAAGTGGAAGAATCCTGGTAACTATGTGCTGTGACTACTGTGAAGGTAAAAGCGTGGCTTTTCTTTAGCATGCTGACAGCCTGCTATTTCTAGGAAAGCGATATGCTTTGGAGAGGAATCCTACCATAATAAGAAAGAAGTTTAGTATCCATAGAGAGCAGGAAAGTTATTCAGAGGTCTCCTTGAGACCTTTGCAATTTAAGTACAGTTCTTGCTTTGTATCTCGTGAAGGAGCAGCCTACTGTCCTGGAGGTCAGGATTGAGAGGCTTGTTGAAGGTGGCTAGCTTAACGCTCAGCCTGCATCCCCAGCAGGTAACTGTCTGCACCCCAAAACTAATTTATTGTTGGATGTGTCTCAGGCTTCACAGCACTGACAAGTTAGTTCAGGAAAATAAAATTATAATACTGTATTACTATTCCCCAATAAAAGAAGAAAAAAAATACATGCTAAGGGAAATTACTAGCGGTAGTTGTTCCTATAAAAACTGTTGAGCGAAACAAAACTCTTTCACTGATGCTTTAATGATATTTTACTACCTCCTCCTACATATTTTTTTGGGAAAATTTGATTTTAATATAATAAAATGTATTAGTTTTCAACTGTGTTTTTTCACTTTTTCTTTCCTCTTTTGGGAAAGAGCAAGAGGAACACATTTAAAAAAATATATAAAGAATAGGATGGATATTCAGAAAACTAAAAATATTTCAGTACTATGTGATAAATGGGAAAAAATGCCAAATGCAAAAATCTTAGTCTGAAAAGGTGCACTTTTTAAAAAAAAAAAAAAAAAAAAAAAAAATCTTTCTTCCACTCATTACTCTTTATTTCACTGAGAGAAAAAATTACTGAGACAAATACAAGATTGTGGATAGAATAACTTGGTCTGGAATAAGAACTGTGAAATAACATGTATCTGTGAAATGACAGAGTAGTAGCTAGCTGAGCTGAAACTTCACTAATGTATGAAAATCAGTAGCTAATACTCTTGAAAAAATGTCTTTGGATTGATAATGACATCAAGTGGATGGATTCTTTTTTCTCCAAGGGTATGAAATAGGTTGGTGCTCTCTAACTATGTGCTGGGAGCTCCTTATGCTTTCCAGTGACAAAAAAAAAAAAAAAAAAAAAAAAAATCTTTGGTATTTTTAGCAAGTTCCATGTGTGTTTGTGTATTGTCAATGAAGAGTTAACAGTAGCTTTTGGTTGACTGCCTCTTTTATATGCTTGTGTGAAGGAACTAGTAAGGAACTTGTGTTTCCTCTTGCTTTATTGATGTTTTCTTTCATTTTAATTCATGAAATTCAAAACCTCATATTAAATAATGGCACTTAACAGGCTGTTGCTTTCATTAATACATGTTTGGAGGATAACGAAAGGAATGGGTGTAACCAGTCGAAATACTGCACTTGGACAGTCAATATTGAAGGCAGTATCGAAGCCATTACTGTCTCTAAATGAATGAATGGATTACTTTTCCACTTAGGCTCTGCTAGCTCTTCAGGGTGATTGAATTTGAAACCTTACTGCTGCTTAATAATAATAATAGTAATTCTTGCACACAGGAAAAAAAAAAAAAAATCACAGGATCGTAGCATATCCAGAGTTGGAAGGGACCCACAAGGCTGAAATCTCATCAACATCACCAATACAGATGTTTCCTTACGAATATTTTTGTTGTTGTCATTTTCCATCCTACCTCCAATTAAAACTGTGCATCAGTGAAATCACATAGTTCTTTCAAAGACAGCTGTTTGGGGTCATGATTAGAGATATAAGAAAAGATGAGAAAATGGGAGGTAAGGAAGAGAGCAAACTTCTGCAAAATTTATGATGGAGCATAAAGAGTGTGCTTTGTTCATTTCATTCAGTGGCCCAAAATGTGCTTCCTCCTCCTGCTGCATCCTCACCTGATAGCTGAAACCCAAGCTAACCTTCTGCATCGGTCAGGGCAAAAAAGTGGTAGCATATCCTGGGCTATGCCTGGTAGCATATCCATTTGCTATGCCTGATACATTTTTGTTTGTTACTTGTTGTACAGTTTCAAGAGGGAGGGTTATGAATGTGGGATTTCAGTGCTCCAACTCCTCAGCTGCTTGGAGGTGAAGGTGTAAGACTGCTCTGCCCTGTGATGGATATCGGCCATGGGGCATCAGTGAGAGGCTGCTGCCACAGTGCTGAGCCACTCAGTGCTGCCACAGTGCTGAACCACCATATTGGGGGTTCCTTGAAATTGCAGAAAGAAGACCTGGTTCCGTGACAGCCTAACACTAGCACAGTAGACAAATAATGAAGTGCTTGTGTTTATCTAATTGCTGTGGAAGGCAGTTGTAAATGGCAAGGCAGCACAGTGATTTAGTTTCTGACCAAGCCATCATTGCTTTCTGTTTGTGTGGATCAGGAGAACTTTCCAGATGTGCGACATGTTTATGAGCTTCTGTAATACCTTCCCCTCCCCGCATTTTTTCCCATAGGCTTGTTCACAGCAACACCCACTGGAGGTAATGAGCAGTGACAGTATCATTGCTGCTTTCCCCCTGGGGAGCCCAGTAGTGTTGGCTCCCATAAGCCAATGCTGTAAGCAATGGGTTTTATATAAAAGGGTGGGATGCCTCGAGTCTCCAGCAGCATGCTTCCTGTCAACTAGGAGAAAATGCTTAAATAAAGTCTAATAAACCTGGTCAAAGCAAAGCTGGGTTTTGGTTTACTCAGCTGCTGTAATGGGTTCTGAGAATGACGTGAAGCTTAATGCAATCTAGTTTAGTTTATTTCTGAAGTAGCTTCATTGTAATCCAAGCAAGAAGTAGAGGTGTCACAATAATGTGAGCATGTTCAGCAGAAGAAACGTGAGATTTTGTTTTTCAGAAATGCAACCCTAGGCATATGAAAATGTGGTATTAAAAGTATAAATATAAGAAGCTTCTGCTAAAGACATGGAAATGGCACTTGCATGGCCTTCTGATATGGAGACAGATCAAGTGAACGTATGAGACCTGAGAGTTGTGTTGCTGTGTGAGCTGGGCTATAATTTAGCAAGCTGACAGGAGGAGTGAAGTATCTCCTCAATATCTGTGTTTGGCAGAGGAGATGAATGCATACATCAGGAAACAATGTTTAAGTGTTTTATTTCCTTATTTCAGCCTGTCAAACTGTCAGCGTAGTTAATGGCCACCAGGAGAGAGCGAGGGGAAGGGAGGGAGGGGAGGCGGAGGATAAATGGAAAGAAACAAAGGTGCTGTGGAGTCTGGAAGAAAGGAAGACTGGGAAGGATTAGCAGGGTGCTGAGGCATAATGGTCACTTGTACACAAATGCCCAAGCTCCCTCCATCAGCGCTGACTTCCTCTTCTCTCCAGTCCCTCAAGGAAATTTGTAGGGATAATGAATGTCCCAGTATTCCAAGCTCAGTAACTTTATTTTGCTATGTTAATTTTGCTGTAGTAGTAGTCAGGCTCCCAGTCAGTGCAACGATATGAAACCCTGCTGAAGTGGGATCCAAACAGAGTAAGATTGAATTGGTTTGTTTGGAATTTGAGATCTTGGGATTCAAGTGATTGTTTTGTTTTACAAACTGACTGTAGCTGGACTTTTTTTTAAAAACAAACAAACAAACAAAAAAACAGGATTTGAATTGTTACTTTATTAAATACACACAGAGATATAAGTGCCTTGGGACTTGATTCTTTTTTGACACACCCATGTACCTTCCACTAAAGTCAGTACAAATGGAATGCTTTTCATAAGAGAAGTATTCTTAAGATGAAGCCAATGTTATGTATTATTTTCACTGCATGGAAACAGGACCAAACTCTTTCTTAGCACATCAAAGGGCATGTGGTTCAGTAACTGCAGGGAGGAGGATAATACAAAATATTCCTGTACTTGGTTCAAAGATGACGGTTCTTCTCTGCCTTATTCATCGGCAGGTTGGCAGGCGCGGGGCCTGCGGTGCCGTGGGGGAAGGTGGAGCTGCTTTCACACACCCCGCAGAGGCACCTTGCATGTCGTGATTTGGAGGCACAGAGCCCGGGAAGCACGTGTCCCACGCCGGGCAAATGGCCATGCCAAAGCGCTGCAGGCCTGGCAGGAGAACAGGGCTTGGTTGTGACTTTGGTCTCGAGCAGCAAGGCTGTCACCTCGGCTCCAGGGCCTGTGCCTCATGGCAGAGGGCAGTGTTTGTGTTAGGGATGGGAGGGACTGTTTGGGGTAAGCCTTGGGATGTGTAGTATTGATTTAGAGGAAAGGTTTGGTTATTGTCTGGCTGTGTCCGTAGAATTATGAGGCCATGGTTTTTCGCGTGGAGCCGCTGTCATATCATGCAACATCACAAGGTACTAGGCACAGTTATGGGGTACAATGAAAATGAATTTTCCTTTGTCACGGTATTGTCGTAATGGTGTTAATACAATTCCTATTAATTGTTCCAGCAAAAGCTATTTGAATCCTGTAGTTCTTTTGTTTTGCCTATTTGTTTTTGCCTTTGCTGCTTTAAAAATCTACTTAAGTCAATCAGACACACAGGCAAATAAAATAAGGAAATAATGATACAATTGTGACTAGCATTTTCTGTTGTTTTTATAATGCTAGCAGTCACAAACTTGTCGGTTTTTCTGTAGATCTTTCTGTAGAGGAGAGTTGGAGTTTTACAAGAAGTTTTGGTTATGAGGGGAACTTTGAGGAATACTTAGTGTGCGCTTTTGAAAACGATTAATGAGTGATGGAGGGTATCGCTGCTGGCTGCCTCGAGCAGCGATTTGAGCAGGCTGGGCAGAGCTGAAGGGAATCCAGTAAGATGGCACTGGGTTCGGAGCAGCCCTGGAGGTCAGGACAAGCAGCGGGTGCCTGATGCCATGTGGAGAAGGGATGTCAAAGGAAAATCACAGGTATGCGATGAGGAAAGAAAGGGATGAGAGTGATTTTTTGTTTTCCTGTGGCAAGTGGGTAAGAGGGGGGTGAGGCTGCTTTTACAGACATACATCTCTAGATTAGGTTTTTAATGGCTTTATAACGGGAATCCATCTGAACCCTTTGTGGTATTAGAAGTGCTCTGGTTTAGCACCCTTAGTATGATGCGTTTGTCATCACATGGGTAACTGAAAGGATAGAGCCTGGGACAAAGCATAGTCCACAGATTTCATAAACACTGCCAGTGAAATACAATAATGCTTTTTTTTAAAAAAATGCAAATGTAATCAAATCCACAGGCCCTACTTGGCATATGTGTGATTGTGACCCCAAACACTGTGGTCTCAGGAGATACAGCGGGGTAAGAGAATATCTGCTCAAAACCTTAATGTGAGGGGTTTCCAGTGACTCAAGGCAGGTTCGAGTCTGACCACACAGAGGTCAACCACTGCAGTGCTGGGAGAACTGAGCTGCCAGTAAGCCTTTGCTTCCAGTAAGACCCAACATCCATGGTTCATTTAAAAAGTACATGCTTCATTTCAGACTTGTAGCAGCATTACTAATGTCTGAATACAAAGACAACTCTGCATATTTAAATTTTACATATGATCTCAATGAAGATTTGAATTAACCTTCTATGCTAAGGTATCACTGGAGCTCAATATGAGTTGATAGCTGTGTTTCACACCAGCATTGAGGTTCTGTGCTTAAGTAGACAAATGACACCAGTGTGCAGGCTTGTATGGCTGGAAGGACCAAAGAACTGAAGCAGAACTCAAAAAGGAAGAGACATAGTTAAGTCAGCTTGTTTTTCAAAGGAAACGGTTTATGTTCATCACTGGAAACTACTTCACATTGTTCTCATTCAGGAATATACATGGGAGATATTTTTGCCAATAAAAGCATTAATTCCTGGATAATGAGGAGTCCTTGCCATTCCCATGTGAAAGCTCTGCCAGACTGGGTCAGATGACTCCACCTACTAAAACTATGTATGCTTATGACATGCACTGCTTTAAGCCATAAATAAATCCGTGGCATACTGCCTGTAATAATCTTTCTGTAGAGCTGTACAGCCTACTACCCATTAGCTGATGTATTTATCATGCTTGCTGTTCTTTTCTGTTATTTCTGTAGTATGAGTATGATGGCATCTGGTAAAGTAATTTTAAAAATATTGTTAAAAGTACAAAATACAGATCATGTGACATATCCCTAAAGGTAATGGAGCTTTATGTGGGCGCAGAAATCATTATTGTGTATCAGCTTGTTGCTTACATCACTGAAGTTCTTCATCTTCATACACACACCCTGTGTGTATGTGTATATGCAAAAATATATATTTGTGATATATTTAAACTAATGTGTGTGCACACTTGACTATTACAATAGCAAAATGAATATAAATATATAAGATTCCACATGTGGAGATGTTCATAGGGAGATGCTATTTTAGTACGTAGAAGAATGTGATCGTGTACTCAAGGATGCTGTTGTAATAGTTTTCAGAAAAGGGCAGACGTAATCTTGTATACCAACATAATGTTAGGCATTCAGAAGTAAGGAAATACCAGCTGTGCAATACCGATATTCCGTTGTTATTAATTTTATGCTTTTTATGGAGGTGAAAGAAGACTTCTGCAATAAAAGCTTTTTTAAATTTAATTATGTTAAAATTCTAGCTTAACAGTTACTTTAAAAATAAAGGGGTTCCTCATTAAGCACAGGTGGCTGCTATCGGTGCAAGACTGACATCATAAATCTCAATTTTCTTTGACTATTTACAGGGTTTTTTTCTGTCCCTTCTGCTGGTTCCTCAGATTGAAAACAAACAAACAAACAAAAAACCAAAACTATGCCAGCTAACTCTCCCTTCAAATTCAAAACCGTCTTGAAGCCTTGCAATTTTACATATCTTATTAGTTCTGGTTTTAATTGGGAACCAGAACCTTCTGTGTCACTTTCATAGTGTTATATGCTGCTATGGCTGAAATATTTATTCAGCTAAATGGGAGATTTTTGTGATGCTATTGCTTACCACAAAAGCAAATATTCTATGAATTGTAATTAAATTTGTCAGTGTTCTCAATGGACACTGTGAGTGCATTTCACCATAACTGTGCAGAGAAACAGCCTAAATATTTTGTTTCTTGTTCAGCTAAGATAACTGAGTAATTGTTTGATGGTTTAGACATATTTGAAAAGATAAGTTGTTGTTGTTTTTTTTTTTAAGTGTTTATGAAATGGCAGCATGTGAAGAACCATGTACTGAGGATGTATGTTAACCTGCCCAGGATGCATGTAATTGCTGGGGTGTTGTTAACAATTGCTGGGTTTATGAAAGGCTTTACAGTCTTCGTGGATGTAGGTGTTGAGCTCTGTAGCAATGCTCAATTATGTGGTCTTGAATTGGAAGAAATAAAAGTGCTGTATGTAACTATTTAGAATGTGGCATTTTGGTGTCTCCCTTCTTTCAGCAATTGAATACCATTAATTCCAAAGTGTTTAAAAAATAAAATAAAATTCAGCGCCCGCATGGGACTTTGCTAGAGTCAGAGCAGTTCAGTGCAGTTAGACTCTGGAGGGGTTTAAGAGCAAAGTCTTCTGTCAGTTATCTCGCACAGCACTTAACACTGGCAGCTCTTGACAAATACTGCGATACTGTGCCTGCATCCCAAAGTTGTTGACATAGTTTTGTAAGTTCACTAAGAAAATAACTTCTGTTGTTTGGAAATATTCTCTTATGGATATAAGTGGTCTTATGGATTTGACAACAAAGGTACAGTTGTGGGGAACTTTTTAATACAGATGCGTATGGGGATAGTTTTATGCAATAGGGAAATATTAAAGTATCAGTTTTCTATCAGTCTTCTAGGAAACACTGATGCCTTTACAATAAGACTGAATTCTAAGGTGTCCTGGAATTACTCAGCAGTGATGAAAAAAATCTTACATTTGCATGCTAATAAGTTGGTGGTCTCTTTGAAACACTGTCTTTCTCCTGAAATGCCATGCAATAGGATACCATAGAAATTAATGCAGTTTTTCCAGTGAGTCTCCATCCTGGAGTTCATTTTGTTGTACTCCACACCAAAAGCCTTGTCCTTGTTCTCTGTCAGCTGTTGCAGTTGCTGGGGCCTAAATTATCTTATGGCCCTGGTGCTGCCAAATATTTTCCTGCTTGACCCTTTCTGCTTTCTGCCCAGGAAGCTCCCAGACACACATCCTGGCTTCTCTGGAAATCTCTAGTGCCTGAAGCTGGAGCTTGCGAGAGCCAGGACTTTCTGTGGATGTCTCAGAAACCCAAAGGTGCTTTTGGTGACAGCTTTTCACGTATTTTCATGTACATATGAGAGCTCCTCAGTCTCATCCACACTGGACTTCACAACCAGATAAAACCAGAAATTTTTCAAGTGTGTGTGTGCACAATATATACAGGAGACATTCATGTGTGTATGGAAATTGGCATGTTTTGATATGACCTTTACTGATGTTTACTTGAATTAGAGTGATTGGCTCAGAGTTTTTAGTGTTGAAAGTAGTAACCTGTAGTTGCGGAAATGAAGTGTCAGGAAATATGTCATGAGATTCATTACAGGATGATGCTAACAAGTCTTCAGAGTAATTTGGGGATTAAAAAACATTCAGTTTTTTGTATATTTTTGTCTATAAAAGATTGACCCCCTCTCAGGTAATAAATTAGAGGTGACACTGTAGGATTCTAACTGTGAAGAATAATATTGAAATTAAAGACTAATTCTTCAGCCAAAAGTAGCAGTCGTATTTCATTGGAAATAAAAGAAGGATTACGTGTTTTACAGTATATTGGCTATTCTGTAGGTGTTTTAAGGTAAGAAATGTCTCTCTGTAAGATTTGTTGTGAGGCAAAGGGGTGTGCCAATGCAAAGGTTTAAAAAAATTTACAAAAGACTAACCCATGTTTGTTTTTTTTTTTAATTTGCATTTTCAGTTTTTGTCATAGGAATTAAGTTTGCCAGTTGTGCTTAAAACAGTATTTTATATCCAAAAAGGCAGTATATCACAGACAGGCAAAGGAACACCTTCTTTTAATTTTATACTAGCTAAAATGGCTTATTTCTTGGGGGCTTTTGTGTTCATTGCCTGCCTTCCTGAGACCTTTCTACCTCTTAACTCCATTTTACTTTTGCACCATATTTCTTTATTTACTCATCAAAATTCTGGGACGTAGAGAGAAGTATCGAAGTGTATGATCAGAGAACAGTAATTCTTACAATTATAACCCTTTCTGGAAACACGGTGATGCTAGGTTTCAGCTATGTCTACTGTTTTTAAGTTTGTTCTGTGCTCTTCCCTTGAGGGTATTGCTGAACAAATAGCTTTAGCAGAAGCTGCAAGAGCTTTTCCAGTCAAGCAGAAGTCTGGGAGTCCAGACTTCTTGTTTCCAGTTCTGATTCTGCTGTAGTATCATTGTTACTTATTTGTCCCTTGACTTACCTATCTTTAAAATTGTAATGTTGGTATTTATCTTGAAATTTGGTGGAGACTTAAAGCCTGACTCAAACTGAAGTCAGTGGGAACTGTTCATCTCCAGGTACGTGCTTGAACCAGACCTGTAGTTTACTGGTGTTAGCTGAGTCCTTAGAGATCCTTAGATGAAACCACCTACGACATATGAAGAATGAGTGCTATTTGCAGTGTTAGGGTGATAAGGTAAATTCAAATAGAGTCCTTGACCCTGGCTGTGAACAGTCTAAATTAGGCATAACACAACAAGAATAGGGATTTATTTTTTAAAGCATGTGGGAAATCAGAAAATATATGCGTTATTATGTCTTCCCAAAATGCTGCAATAAAATGCTTTATTCCTCATTCCCTGCCTCATTCACAATTTTACAGCATTCTGGTTATTTCTGGGGGCAGCAGGGGAGAACACCATGGAGATCAAAAGATCTACAGCTGCACATCTCTCAATAGAGCTGCCTGATGCTCTGGGTTGTTGGAATGGCTGTCAGTGCTGATCAGATTTCTGTATCAGAAGCTGGACGCTGTGACCCTTTCCACTGGCATCAGCCCAGTAAAAGTCTACTGGTGTGGAGGTTCCCACTCAGTTGCTTTGGATTTGGCCTCAATTACAGCGTTTGGGGGATGGGGGGCGGGGGAGAACCAACCTTCCTGCTTCCTTGCTGATCATTAAAACAACAACAAAAATTATCCCTGTTTAGTGCAGGTTTTGAGATTGCTTTGGTGCCAGGAGTTCTGCCACCTGTTCCCAACAGGACATTTTATGATTAAGAAACCTGGTAATTTTTGAGTAATAATCGACACATGTGCTTGCAAAGTGAACTTTGATAATCTTTTAGTGAAGGAGATAAACCTAAGCATTACTGATCACTAGGAGAATGGGTTTCTTTAATGCAGCCTAGACAGACAGTAAATGTTTGTTTTCATTTGTTTAAAGGCAGCTCAGCAGGAAGTTTTGAAGAGAAAGCCTGAAGTTTGTCTTGTAAAAAACCACAGTAAAATGTCTGTTTATTTGTTTATTTATTTATTTTTGTATTCTGCTTGTCCTAGCGCTTGACAATATGATAGTGAAAAATCAGCCTCAACTGGAGGTGATGCTGACTAGCCAGGCTTCTTGGTGTTACAGAGGGAGTTGGAGTAGAAGCAGTTCAGACTGCCTGCTGGTAAAAGTCAGCATAACTCCATGCACCTGAGGGACCTGGAGGACCTGACTTGTTAGGTGGTGTGGAGACAGAAGCAAATATTTGTAATCATTAGTAAATTAGGATGTACCTTAAACAAAGACCAATTCAAGGAAAAAAATACCTTACCAGCCTGGTGCCAGGCTGGGTTCTCAGCAGGAAGGTCTAGTTTCCCAAAGGCATTTTCCCATTCTTGCCATACCGGGCAGCTGCGCTGCCAGACCCTTTCTCAAGCAGGAGGAGGGATGAGAAGAAACAGGGAATTAACCCTCTGCTTACGAGAGACTCTTCTCATAGTTGGCAAATAATGATCAAGAAGATACTATCTCCAAAAAAAAAAAAAAAGAAAACATTTGCTGTAATTGGAAGGGTCAGAGTTATCAGATAAGATCTTTCTGCTGTTGAAAATCTGTTTTACAATATCCCTGTAGATGGATAGACTGTTAAAACAGCAACAGTGCAGCCTTGGATTCTGCTAGCGGTAAAGGGGTTAAATCATTTTTGGCAGCTGTTGATCATGTAAAACCATAAAGCAGTTCCAGTAGAAAGAGATGTGTAGAGGTAGAAAATATCGGACCGAGTGCATGCTCTCTGTGGATAATAAAAATTACCCACTTTCTCACAGATGTCGAATCTGGCAGTTTTCCACTAAAAATTTGGATTGCATATCAACTATCCAAATTATTTTAGTGTCTGTTGAAGAGTGTGTTTGGCAGGGTTTCCAGTAGGAAAATAGGAAGTCGATTTGAAAACATTAATACTATTTGAATACAACTGCTTAAGCTGATTGTTCCTCAGATGAACTGCGGTAGAAACACATTCTGCCCAACAAGTCTCCAGGTGGAGAAAGGAGAGATATGAAATCTGTGCTTAAAAGGGCATGGGGAGGGCTGACCTTGGGATGCAGGGGTTTTACCTCCCTCCTTTTTTGCCCTCCTCCTTTCTTAGTTATGGACAGCCAGGTTAAATAACAGGGATATAATAGCTGGACAAGCATTTGAAAGGAACAAGAAGTCAAAACGAGAAGATAGTCATTGAAGAGAGCAAGTATACAAAGTACCTCTATGGCTTCTTGGGTTCCAAATGAACTTCCCTGATTTGGGAAGGGCAGGTGAATCATGGAGGCCTCCTCAGCTAAGGTGCATATACAGCAGAAGAATACCATCAAAGCAGTAAGATGCGGGTTAGAGGCATCAAGACTGGGAAGACAGGACAACATAGAAAGCAATCAGAGGTACATCCCCATTTAAAATAGGGTATCTGGTGCAAGACAGTCCTAGAACAGCACAGGATTTTGGAGTTATTACTGGACTTACTGAGACAAACAGTCAGCTATTGTGCATAGGGTTTCTTGCATCTTTTACTGAAGCAGAAGCAGGATAACAAATTAGTGAGGTGTGGTGATACTTCTATTCTTAGGCTGTAATTGAGACACAATAGGATGAAGTTAAAGAGAAGAAAGTATTGGAAGAACAGACTGAAAATTTCCTCACGCTGAGTTTGGCTAGGAAGTAACTTAAGCCTATGGGTCATGGATATCGTAAAATACTTGAAAGCTAAATAACAGGACACTGATGCACTTCTGAAAGGAAGTGATGGAAGTGATGTTCTGGCAGGCACTTCCATTGGCTTTGACAGGCTACTTTAAAGCCAGCAGAAGTTAATATTTCTAACAGGGGATATAATCAGAGTAATGTTTTACTGAGTTTTTCACAGAACAAAAAGCTAATAGAAAAAAAAACGCACTCTGATAGTCCTAGTGTTCTTCTAGACTCCTTTTGTCACATCTTGACAGTGTCTCATTTACCAAGCGTCACGAAGGATGCTGGTTTGACAGCTTGGACCACGAGCAGTAGTATAATGGAGCTGTTGTGCTGATGTGACTTCATTATTCAAGTCACATCAGTTTAAAAACAGTATAGGGCTGGTGGGTTTGCAGGGCAGTGTAGCAGAATATTTCTTTGTAAATCCTGTGGCTCTTCCATTTTCTTCTCCTGCCTTTGTCCCCTTATTCAAGTCAAATATCCATGGTCAGAAGAGCTGTCCTGCAGTCCTGCTTGTTGTTGTTACCGTGCTGCCAGAAGACGAGTTTATAGACCTAGTATGAATCTCCAATATGAGGAAGGGAGTTTCTGCTCCAGAGAGCTCGTGCTCTTCAGAGGTCAGAGTCAAGTGCATCTTCTGTCTCTGATCTGTCAGTGTGCTGATACACTTCTAAAAAAGCTCCTCATAAAAATTCTCTGGCTTCTCCACATTTAGTCTGTTGATCTGGTGCTTGGAGAATTATTGTCAAGCCATGCTGCGTATCTGAAGGAGAACGATGGAAAACTTATAGTGTTGTTTGTGGTGGGGTTTTGTTTTGTTTGTTTGTTGTTTGTTTTGTCTAGTAAAATTCTTGACCTAGAGAATTTTTTTTAGCAATTTATTAGTGCATTTCAGAGAGGAAACCAGAATGTCATCTTTCAGAGCACGTTGAGGACTCTTCTGATAGGTGATCTGGTCAGTTGTTCCCATTTGCCTCAGGTCAGACGAGGTTCCCCAAGGTGGCGTCCATCCAGCATATTGTCTGCTGGGCTAGGTTATGAGCTGCTGCTGGGGGCTGAGAGCACCAGTGGGTTCTTGTGCTGGAGTGGGGCCTGGGTTATGTCGTAGGGGATAGTAGTCTGGAGCAGTAGACAGAAGAAGAAAGAAACGAAGAGATGTTTGAAGTGTCTTTAGGGGGTGGAGGGGAGGGAAGTGTACCCATCAGGTCATGATTAGATTTTTTTTTTCTCTCTCTTGCCCATCCTTCATCCTTTCAGTCAGGAAATGTGTTCCCAGATACTTAGATGGCCTACTGGAAGTGATGAATGATCTGTGGAATAGTTGGAAGATTTCATGATGCATTTTGTAAAATTATGAGCACTGTGCCTTTGGGGAGAGGTACAGTCTGTCATCTATATACACCTCAGAGCATTGTCTACATGCAGTCATTGTTGTGGCACACAAGATATTTATTGTAGTATCCCTACACGCAGAACTGTGGCAAAAGGAGTTTAGTTTTTGCTGCATTGTCTGTGGTAGAGAATATCGCCAGTCAAAACGCTAGGTTCCAGTTGAGGACCTTCTCCTTTTTTGCCAAGGTATAACACAGAGAATAGGTGAGATAATTCAGCATGTGTATGTGAGGCTTGTCAAGTTGGTAACACACAGAGAAATTTAGGTCAAACCCAAAGCAATGCTATGGCTGATCATCCAACCACTGAACAGGAAAATATTTTTATTATCAAGGAGGACATCTGACAAAATAGGTTTTGGCTCTCTGTTGTGGTTTAACCTGGCCGGCAGCTAAACACCACACAGCCGTTCGCTCACCCTCCCCCCTCCCTCTCTGGGATGGGGGAGAGAAACGGAAAAGTGAAGCCTGTGAGTTGAGATAAAGACAGTTTATTAAGATAGAAAACAATAATAATAATAATAATAGTGTGTATGAAACAAGTGATGCACAATGCAATTGCTCACCACCCTCTGACCAGTGCCCAGTCTATCCCCGAGCAGCTGCCCCCCCCATCCCAGCTAGCCACCCCTATATATTGTTTAGCATGACGTCAGATGGTATGGAATAGCCCTTTGGCCAGTTTGGGTCAGCTGTCCTGGGTCTGTCCCCTACAGCTCTTGCTGCACCCCCAGCCTGCCCGCTGGCAGGACAGAGCGAGGTGCTGAAAAGTCCTTGGCTTGGTTTAAGCACTGGTCTGCAACAATTAAAACATCAGCTTGTTATCAGCACTCTTCTCCTCCTAATCCAAAACATAGCACTCTACCAGCTACTAGGAGGAAAATTAACCCTGACCTAACTGAAACCAGGACAGTCTCTTAATTTGTGTCCACAGCCTCAAAACCTCAACAAATCTCACTTCTGCCTTGTGTAATAAAGGTTGTTCATACATACATTCAGACTGTTTAGTGTGTATCCTATGTTGCTGGTACATCCTGAAGGGATGGGTGAGTCAAATTGAATAAAACAAGTCCCTCCACTTCTTGCCAATCTTCAGTGTCAAACAAAGATGCCAAATGCAGTAGGCCTTTTTGCATAGATGGTTCTGCCCATGTGATTCACTTTCGCAGTTCAAGACCTGTGTTACATACCTTTTTCCTTTTTTTTTTTTTTTTTTTTTTTAGTAGATTTGAGAGGCAACTTTCAGTATTTCATTGATTGCTTTCTTCAACTGAAAACCGAAAAAGTAAGAAAGGGAGTCAAATCCAGGTGCTATGGTGTTGTCTAGGTCTAAATCTAGTCTATGGTTAGGTCTCTTGCCCAAAGATTACAATGGAAACTGCTTTTGTTACTCCTATTATAGGAAAACAGGAAGTTTTAGGAATTTCATGGAGGAGTCAGGTTTTGTGATATTTCAACCCCAGTTACAGGAACTGTTTTTGCTGGTTTATTTAAGCCTATAGTGAGATTTTTTTTTTTTTTTTTTTTTTTCAGTGATTTAACAGAGAGCCAACGCAGTGTGAGCAAAACACTAAACAACTCTCCAGTGCTCATATTTACACAGTCCTTTAACTTTCATATGTAAATTAGGCTGATTTGGTTATACAGCCTTCCCCAAAGCCAGGGGCAATTTCTCTTCCTGTTCTTTGCATGTGTACATTTTTCTACCATGACCATGGTAGGCATAAGTGTCCTTCATCTTCACAAACATATAGCCGGTAGGTGTTACAACAATTCTCAGCTTGCTGAGATAAGTCTGTAAAACTAAGAACTATTTTCCAGTGTGGTTAATAAAATACTTTCCTGCTCCTTTATATGATTTTAACAGACATTCAGGGTTCCAGTTCCTCTTAAACTGCTTTCCAGATTTCTTGGGAAATCAAACTTGGAGTTGAGAGCAGAACTTAGAGCAGTCTAGATTCCACAGGCTGTAATCGATCAGAGCTGGTCAGAGCTTTAGAGTGTTCTCAGAGTTAAACTTTATGGAAGCCTATTATTTGAGATACTTTTGCCATCAAAGCTTGGATTCATCTCTATAGGACTAGTAATAGAAATTTCATGAAATCTTCCCTTTTGATCTCTCTCTGTGAGATCTGTGGCTCGGCCAGAGATCCAGTTGTCAGGGTTTTCAGTTTTTCATTTTTCATCTTAATGTGAGTAGGTGGCTTTTGCCTTTTTTTTCCTCCTCCCCCTGTTGAAAACCTTAGCACATGCTGGCAGATAAAGTTACCTCCGGTCAATCCTAACGTAAGAAAATAATATGAACTTAAGTAATTTGCCAAGTGAGGCACTGACAAGTGTGTACAGACAATACATAATTTTCTGGTTTTCCTCCTCTCCCCACCTCCTTCATCCAGCTCTGAGGTGAATGTGGTAATAAGACAGACATTGAAACTGAGGCTTTCTGTTCTTGTTAGGTACTTAATTTAATTTTTTGTATTTGGATAGACTGTCGTCTCAGCTGGAGACCTTATTTGCTGTTCCTGGTAGTTGAAAAGTACAACTGAATTTTCATGTCTGACTCTTTGCAGGTAACTGTCATGAGTTTATTTAAATAATTCTTGGAAAGGAGCTCTATACTTTGAGCCCCTTTTTAGGCAGGATGATCTTCACTAGCTTTTGAGCAAAATTTATCCAAGAAAACTAGGCAATTTAGCAAAACCAAATAATAAAGCAGCACATTTTAAATGAACTGTATTCTAGAAGTAAATGTTTTTTACCCACACCCACATATATGTTAACATACAGAATTAGTTCTAACCTGCCAAAAGAAGAGAATACACAACACCTTTCAAAGATGTAAATTGACAATTAACGAAACAATAGAGTTATAGCCTCCCTTTGCTGAGGTGCAAATTGATAATCAGATTGCAGTGAAAAGCTGGTGGCTTCTATTTAAAATTTAGTTGGAGATGAAGGCTTCCCAAGGAAGAAGGGGAGGGAAAAGGACAAGGTAATTCATGCAGTTCTCCACTGAGAAAAACCCACAAAAGGAGCACTGAGATAGCAGGCTGTCTGCCATAAACTGTATAGTTTGCATATGATTAATTGTGACAACAACAGTAATGAGAAGAGGATAGTAAAATTTGGTTATTTTACTGAATAGGAGAGGGCAGAATCTGAGGGGTAGCAGCCTCTTTTTGTTTCTGTCCGTATCATATGCCCCACAGTGATGTTGATGAGAGAAACTGCAAACGCTGTGTGATAATTTTTTGCAGTCTTGCCCTCACTCTGCCTATTAAAGTCCCTCTTGTATTTATCCTAATGTTTCACACACCCCTGAGTTGCTGCAGGCAGCTACTAGTTTATTTTATCCCAACTTGCCTCAGATCTCTTCTCCTTTCCAAATATGAAATTTCTCATAATGATTTCTACTTCAGTTTAAGAGCAGATAAAATGTGAGGACTACTGCTAGCTTTTCTACCAGTAAGTTTTAGTGTCCGGCGCTCAGGAGACTGTAAAGCAGGGGTTCTTACTGCAGGACTGCAGGAAATTTCCATGTTAGTAAGCTTGGAAGGACATTAGGAGTTGGAGATCTGTTTGGGAATTATCATTCAGATGACTATCAGAAGAAGTGGTCATAAACTTTGTTTTCTATCTTTCAGCCATCTGAAGTGTGTTCGTTCTGTGCTTTTGGCCAACACTAATGAAGTTGGGGCCTTGTAACATCCTTTAGTGGCCTGTGTTATTTCTGCTGCTATGTACTTATGAATATTGCTGGGTTTTACTGGGATTTTTGCTTTGATTTTAGTTTACCCATGACTGGTTCCAGGCATTGTTTACTTTTAAACATCTAATCTCTCAAAAGATCAGTGTTACCATGTGTAACTTTGCACTAAGAAAGGAGTTGGGTGCTTAACTTAAACTGACTCTCAGTAGGTCTTGTGGACGTCCATTTTAATTTTGTTCTTCTGGATTCTTCTCACAAGTTTTGTTACTATGGGAGATGATTTTTGGAAGTAGAAGAGTAATTTAAGGATAAGACCTTTTTTAATAATCTGAATAATTTGTGGCATTTGACAAATATGTCTATGTATAGTCTGGGATTTTTAAGACTGGTTGGAGTAATTGAGACTGTTAATTTGAATCCAAGCCGTATGATTAAATGCCCTAGATATCCTGGAAAGTTTCAGCCATAATTATACAATTTTAATGAATTTGTTGCTCTTGAAAATGTTGAGTTGACAGCTGCTTGGGATGAAGTCCTGGCTAGCTGTAGCACATGATAGGTAGGACTGCAGAGCCCTGAGCGTGCTGTGCAGTACTCAGCGTTCTCCAAAGTTGAGGATCGCTCTTAGTGAGGCCAAGCCTTCCCGTGCCCTCAACAGAGGAACTAGATTTTATGTTGTGGACAGCAGGCTGGTAGCAGACACCTGCCATCTTTCTCTCATTTCTGGTCGGAGTTTGTCAGCACGTCAGCCCACTGGGATGGTTGTCACAGGCCTCATGGTGCAAGGAGGAATGGAGAAGTTTTGGACACTGACACTAGCAGTAACAGTACTCTTGAGCCTGCATTCAGGGAACGTATTAATCCTTCCTTCAGCTGTCAAGATTTAGCACTTGGTTAGCACTGACTAGGAGATTTTTAATCTCAGTGGTGTAGTGGCTAGTTGCATTTAGATACCACTTATTATGAACTAGGCCCAGACATTGAATATTATCTGACTTCTCTGAAAGCAACCCCTCTTGAGTTAATGTGGTGTTTGACAAGTAAATAATAGTGTATGGTGCCCTGTGAGCATGTTTTAACCTGCTCCTCATAAGTTTTCTTAGCTTTGATGAGTGTATTTAAAGTATGTAGGATGCAAGACGTGTAAAGATACAGAAGCTTGTTTATGCATTCAAGGATTTCTTCCTGGGCAAGATTCATGTTGATATCACTCTGCATAGCACTTTATTATCCAGCCTCAGGTACAAAGGGGCATGTAAACTGAAGTTTGGGAGGGGACTTATTTTTCAAATAAAACCCACTAGGGCCAGCACTTTTGTCCCTTTTCATGTCTTGTGAAGCCTGTGTGATTTCTAACTTTTTTTTTTTTTTTTTCCCAAGCTATTCATGTTTGCTGTCAGGCAGGGCAAATCAATCTTTTCTAAGTACTCTTTAATCATAAATCTAGATGTATTAAGCTTGTTATTACCTAGCCAGTAGTAACCAGAAACAGAAAAAGGCAGGGGGGAATAGTCTTGTCACCATGAGTGGGATCACAGGGCTGCTTGCTCTGTGCACTTTGAGTTCAATGATGTTTTTGGTTTTGTTGGTGAGTTGATTTTTTATTTTTTGAGAAAGAGGCTACTTTAGTATTCTGTCTAATTAACGTGCTTTGTGATGTCTGTTTTGTGTGCTCTGAATGTTCATTTCCCTGAACTTACATTTCCCCTCTGGTTTTCAATAAGTCTTGGTGCACCTTTGTATCCTGTCATCTTTTCTGCTCTTTTTCCCCTAGAGTGTTAATTCCCACCCCCTGAATATCTGTAAAATCAGCATTTTATTTTTCCCCTCCTGAGCAGCTTTTGCCATCAGCTGTTTTGAAGTAATGGCTTTAGATGTGTCCCTTATAGTACCTTGACCCCTCTGTCTGATTTAACATTAATTTCCAGAGATTTGTTCCAGGCTTGAACTAATTCCTTTCCCCCAGGGTCTTGAGTTAGAAAACACACTGGAACCCACTTCCTTGTTCTTTTGTACCTGGGACATCAATCATATTGCTTACCTCCCTGGCACATGAAGATACTCCCAGTATGGTTAAAGATATCCTGAATGTCCTTCATTGGCTTCTGTTACAACAACATACTTCCGAGTTTGTACCCTATCTTGCTACTGCTTGTATCATGCATTGTGCCCCAGACACTCACACTCTTGCTTCTGGGAAGAGCAGTGCTTTTCTCCCCCAGTTTTCTGCCTGATTACTTCCTCCTACTTCTGCTTGGCACAGGATACTGTACCAGTTAAATGGGAGCATACCCACAGTGTAGGCACATGATACGGCCATATACAGTAGAACTTGGGCTTTATGTAACAGTGTTGGAATACAGAATCACAGAAAAGTCTAGGTTGGAAGAGACCTACAAGATCACCGAGTCCAACCTCTGACCTAACACTAACAAATCATCCCCTAAACAATATCCCTAAGCTCTACATCTAACGACCTTTAAAGACCTCCAGGGATGGTGACTCAACCACTTCCCTGGGCAGCCTATTCCAGTGAAGCCTATTCCTACTTCAGTAAAGAAGTTCTTCCTAATATCCAACCTAAACCTCCCCTGGCGCAACTTTAGCCCATTCCCCCTTGTCCTGTCACCAGGCACGTGGGAGAATAGACCAACCGCACCTCGCTACAGCCTCCTTTCAGGTACCTGTAGAGTGCAATAAGGTCACCCCTGAGCCTCCTCTTCTCCAGGCTAAATAGTCCCAGCTCCCTCAGCCACTCCTCGTAAGACTTGTTCTCCAGACCCTTCACCAGCCTTGTTGCCCTTCTCTGGACTCACTCAAGCACCTCCATGTCCTTCTTGTAGTGAGGGGCCCAAAACTGAACACGGTACTCGAGGTGTGGCCTCTCCAGAGCCGAGTACAGGGGGACAATCACTTCCCTGGACCTGCTGGCCACACTGTTTCTTATGCAAGCCAGGATGCTGTTGGCCTTCTTGGCTGCCTGAGCACACTGCTGGCTCATATTCAGCTGACTGTCAACCAAAACTCCCAGGTCCTTCTCTGCTAGGCAGCTTTCTAACCACACATCTCCCAGCCTGTAGCTCTGTTTGGGGTTGTTGTGCCCCAGGTGCAGAACCTGGCACTTGGCCTTGTTGAACTTCATACCGTTGGCCTTGGCCCATCAGTCCAGCCTATCCAGATCTTCCTGCAGAGCCTTCCTACCCTCGAGCAGGTCAACACACGCACCTAACTTGGTGTCGCCTGCAAACTTACTGAGGGTGCACTCGATCCCCTCATCCAGATCATCGATGAAGATGTTAAAGAGGACTGGCCCCAGTACCGAGCCCTGGGGGACTCCACTAGTGACTGGCCTCCAGCTGGGTTTGACTCCATTCACTAAGACTCTCTGGGCCCGGCCATCCAGCCAGCTCTTAACCCAACGAAGCGTGCACCAGTCCAAGCCAAGAGCAGCCAGTTTCCCGAGGAGAATGCTGTGGGGAACGGTGTCAGATGCCTTACTCAAGTCAAGGTAGACCACATCCACAGCCTTTCCCTCATCCACTAAGCGTGTCACCTTGTCATAGAAGGAGATCAGGTTCGTCAAGCAGGACATGCCCTTCATAAACCCATGCTGACTAGGCCTGATCGCCTGCTCGCCCTGCAACTGCTGCATGATGACGCCCAGGATAATCTGCTCCATGAGCTTCCCTGGCACTGATGTTAAACTAACAGGCCTGTAGTTCCCCGGGACTACCCTCCGGCCCTTCTTGTAGATGGGCGTCACGTTTGCTATCCGCCAGTTGAGTGGGATCTCCCCCGATAGCCAGGACTGCTGATAAATGATGGAAAGCGGCTTGGCCAGCTCTTCTGCCAGTTCTCACAGTACCCTTGGGTGGATCCCATCCAGCCCCATCGACTTGCGTACATCCAAATGCTGTAGCAGGTCGCCAACCATTTCCTCGTAGATTGTGGGAGCCACATTCTGCTCCCCATCCCCTTCCACCAGCTCAGGGCACTGGACGTCCAGAGAGCAACTGGCTTTGCTGCTAAAGACTGAGGCAAAGAAGGCGTTAAGCACCTCAGCTTTTTCCTCGTCTCTGGTAACTCGGTTTCCCCCCACATCCAGTAAAGGGTGGAGATTCTCCTTAGTCCTCCTTTTGGTATTGTTGTATTTATAAAATCATTTTTTGTTGTCTTTAACAGCAGTAGCCAGATTGAGCTCCAGATGAGCTTTGGCCTTTCTAATTTTGTCCCTGCACCATCTTGCAACATCCTTGTAGTCCCCCTGAGTGGCCCACCCTCTTTTCCAAAGATTATAAACCCTCTTTTTTCTCTTAAGCTCGAGCCACAACTCTTCAGCCAGGCCGGTCTTCTTCCGCGCCGGCTTGTCTTTGGGCATGTGGGGACAGACCGCTCCTGAGCCATTAAGATTTCTTTCTTGAAGAGCGCCCAGCCTTCCTGGGCTCCTCTGTCCTTCAGAACCACCTCCCAAGAAACTCTGCCAACCAGTGTCTCGAACAGCTCAAAGTCAGCCCTCCGGAAGTCCAAGACAGAGGTTTTACTGGTCCCCTTCCTGACTTCGCCAAGTATTGAGAACTCCACCATTTCATGGTCACTCTGCCCAAGACAGCTCCCGACCACCACATCTCCCACCAGTCCTTCTCTGTTAGTGAACAGAAGGTCTAGCGGGGCACCCCCCTGGTAGGCTCGCCAACCAGCTGGGTCAGGAAGTTATCTTCCACGCTCTCCAGAAACCTCCTGGACTGTTTTCTCTGGGCTGTGTTGTGTTTCCAGGATATGTCTGGGAAGTTAAAGTCCCCCACAAGAACAAGCGCTGACGATTTCGCAATTTCTGCCAGCTGTCTGTAGAACTCCTCGTCCACCCTCTCATCCTGGTTCAGTGGTCTATAACAGACCCCCATCAGGATGCTTGCCTTGTTGGCCTTTCCGCTGATCCTAACCCATAGCGACTCCACCTTGTCATTGCCAGCCTCAAGTTCAACGACATCAAAACATTCTCTAATATAGAGAGCCACTCCACCACCCCTTCCGTGCTGCCTGTCCCTTCTGAAGAGCCTATAGCCAGACATGGCAGCACTCCAGTCATGAGAGTGGTCCCACCACGTTTCCGTGATGGCAACCAAGTCATAGCCTGCATGCTGCACAATGGCTTCCAGCTCCTCCTGCTTGTTGCCCATGCTGCATGCATTAGTGTAGATGCACTTCAGCTGAGCCTTTGCCTTCTCTCCCAGCCTAGCCACTGTTCCCCCTGGCACACCTCCAACAGGCTTTGTTTCTTCCCCATCCCCCTTCTTACCTAGTTTAAAGCCCTGCCAGCTCCTGGGCCAGGATCCGTTTTCCCCTTGGGGACAGTTGGGACCCGTCTGCGGCCATCAGGCCAGGTGCCGAGTAAAGCACCCCGTGGTCGAAGAACCCAAAAGTTCTGTGCTGGCACCAGCCTCTAAGCCACGTGTTTATCAGGTGGGCTTTGCGTGTCCTCTCTGAACCCCTCCCTGCCACTGTAGGAATGGACAAAAACACCACCTGTACTCCTGCTCCATCCACTAACCATCCCAGCCCCCTGAAGTCCCATTTGATAGCCTTCAGGCTTCTCTCATCAGTGCCAGCCTGGACTATCAGTAGTGGGTAGTAATCGGAGGGGCGAGCCAGGTTGGGAAGCTCTCTGGCAACATCCCTGACCCTGGCCCCAGGGAGGCAGCAGACCTCCCTACGGGTAGGGTCAGGCCGACAGATAGGGCCCTCCGTTCCCCTGAGAAGGGAGTCACCCACAATGATCACCCTTCTTTCCTTCTTGGTGGAAGCAGTCTTGAGGCATGGAGCAGGCTTCCTGGTTAAACTTCCTTCCACATCCTCATCCACCTCTCCCTCAAGCTCCAGGGCCTCAAACCTGTTGCATAAGGGCACCGGGGCAGGTGGGGCAGGTGGGGGGGGGGGCATTTCCTGCAACATCGAGCAGGAACCTGTCTCCATTCCTCCTCAACTCCTAGGTCCCTCCCTCTGCCTGACAGCGACTGGGCAGGGGGTCCACCACCATGTGGGGAGTCTCAGTCAGGTGCCTCTCCTTCGGGCCTTGCAGGGAGTTGCTCTGCCAGTCTATCTCCCTCTCACACTCCCTGATGGCCCTCAGCCTCTCCACCTCCTCCTTGAGCTCTGCCACCAGGCGGACCAGGTCATCCACCTGCTCGCACCTCACGCACACGGTGTCTCTGCCTCCGTCAGACGGCAGCAGCAGGCTCTGGCACTCCCTGCACCCAGAGACCTGAACTGCCGCATTTTGGAGCGGGCAGTCTGTCTGGGTGCCTACAGACTTTCTAGCGCGAGCTCTCTGCCTAGCGAGGGCCATAGTGGCCTAGCTGCTGGTAGACAGCCGTTAGGTGAGGTGTTCCTATGGGCGGGCAGGAACGCCCTGCCCTCCCTGCCTGCGCAAACTGCCGCGCCCCGCCTTTCTGCCGCGCCCCACCCTGTTTGCCCGTCCTGGTCGCCGCGCTCCCCAGGGGCTGCTTTTTAGCGGCTGGGGAGGGGGCGCTGCTCGCTCCGCCTTCGCCTCATCAGCATCCCTCACGAGGGCTGGCGGGTCGTGGCGGCTGCCTCGAGTGGCCTCGATGCCGGGAAAAGAGCCCTGCCTGTCCCGATCCCCTGCTCCACTGCAGAGCGCGTCTGCCCTGGAGCTGATCGCCTCGGCAGGTAGATCATACTTGTAGATCATGGTTTTATTAGGCTTGTAAGAGCAATCATCTTATGAATACTTCATATGATGTGGTCAGCAGAAATTATTCTATCTGGGGTTATAAGTTTCTTCATTTGAATGTATTGGTTTTAGTGGGATGTGTTCAGAAGGTATTGCACCAACCAGGCAGCAGATGATACCTGCTTTGGACCTCTTCTGTCAGGTTGGGAACTGCAGAGAGGTCATGGAATGATGAAGAGTTAAGAAGTGATTTGTTCTTGAAAGACTGGGGATGATCAGAAAGACTAAACAGCTTTAAAAAATAGGTTTGGTTTTAATTCTTCATAAGACAGGGAGGTCAGACAATTTGCAGCTTAAAAAAAAATACATGTTGAAAGTCTTGAACATTAAGTAGTCTGTGGATGTCCTAGGAACTCAGTGCAAAACAAAACAATTAAGTGCTTTTATACTGAGTAGTATTAAAGTATAATTGTATTTTGTATATATTCTAATAAGTAACCAAATTTGAGTACAAAATAGATGCTTGATGTTGCATGATACAGGTGCTGCCTGGTGTGGCTAGCGTGCACCTGAACAGATGAGGGAGAGGCAAAGCTGCACCACTGAGTACAAAACACCACCACATTCCTGTGGCAGTGGTGGGAATGAAGGCAAAGGGATGTCAGAACATTTGTAACCCATCAGAGTGAGCAGCTCTCCTGAGTTACCTGTGCTAGGCACTATGAAAGCTATGACGCCTTTTGAAAGTTAAAATCATAAATATCAGCTAGTCCTTTGGAGATCATTCCCATGCCACGGCCCAGTTATTATGTTCTGTTCTTTCTTAAAATTGTAATCAACTTTTTCCAGGAAAAGGACTGAAAAGATTGCTGTGCTGGAGAACCTTTTCCTTTGTAGCTGAGGCTCACTGAAACCCTCTGCTTCTTCCCACTTGCTGCAGTGCAGCCCAGCAAGCAGTTACACACTGCTGCTTAGACTGTGATTGCAACTGTGGTATAGCCATATCTCCATCTCTCAAGACAACAGGAGCTGTCATGCTTGCCAATTCTTAAAACTAACAACACAGAAAACTAAATCCACCCTGACCAATTATGAATTTTAGCCCTCCTGATACAAAAAGAAAAGAGGGGAGGAGGAGAACTGGAAAAAAAAAAAAAAAAAAAAAAAAAAGACAGTGAAAATATTGATACTGATTTATCCTTCCTTTCCCTCCATGCTGCTGCAGAGTGTGGCGAGAGGTGCCAGTGGTACAATGCCAAGCTGGGCCAACTCCAAGGATGCGTGTGATAAGCAGGACCAGGCTGCATCAGGCAGAGCAGCTCAGGGCAGGCTGCAGGAAGAGTGTTTTGGACCCTACGGTGACACTGACACCTGATAACAGTTGGGCGTTGTTTTAGGACTGTGCATGTGTAGAATCAGAGTATTACTGTGGGATCTGTGTTTAAAAAGAGGAATTTCCTAATAATTTCAAGGTGGTAACGGGGGGACAGTCTGCTGGAAAGCTGCAGTTTCTGCCTATTTTGGTTAACTGATTCAGCCTTTCGAGGTCATTTAGGGTGGATTGATATGTTCTCATTCTCCGTATGTGTGGCAGTGCAAGGATCCTGCAGATTGCAATAAACGGGGAAAGGGAAGGAGCAGATTGTCCTACCGGAAAGTAAAAGACTCTTTTAGGATTGTGTAGGTTGTGTAATTTGAAGATCAACATTGCTTATGGTGAACAGATGGAGAGGATGATTAGAAGCTACAAGTGCCCTCCTGTGCTATAGGCCCAATGTCAGATAAACTACCTCTATGGAAAATTATCACTTTCTGAAATTCTAGGACAACTGTAGGTTGCGTTCTATGAAATTGAGAGAGAAAACTGGTATGATGAGGAGGAAAGGATGTAGACTGTTAACTGTGTGAGACCGCAAACTGCCTCTTGGGAAGCTTAGATTCAAGGTGGTTTTAGTGTCTGGGAATGCTCGGCATTGTTTTTATGAACCTGACCAAAAGGAAATTTCCGTTATTTCAATCGTGGAGCTCATTGTGGTGATCATTAGTACAAGCCAGTGTGATTATTTTTTTTTCTCCTCAGTGAGGGCACACTCACCCACCTCATGAGGTGTAACAGCATAGTACTTACCATACACCAGAGCACACGTTAAAATCTGCCCCAGTGATGCATTTTGTTACACATGACTGTAGTGGAAGTGTCTGAGAACCTCTGGATGAGATCAGTCTACCAGTGCATATACACTGTACGACAATGTGTAGTTGGTATTAAAGATTGTTTATGTGTTGTGAGTTTGGGTGGTGGCTTTTTGTGTGTATGTGTGTGCACACAACTTTTTTTGTTGTTGTTGTGTTTGTGTCAGATGTATTTACCTAATGAATGGCAGTGTTGTAAAGCAACAGGCCATGATTGGGGAATAAATCATGGGAATACACTGAGCTGACACAGATCTTTTCCCAGCTGAGAATGAGAATGAGAATGAAGTGTCTTTCTCTAGGCTTAACTTGCAAAACTACCTGCATGCCATCAGGATCCTGGTTAGAATCAATTCTGTGAGAAGTACGAGCGCATACAATGGCAGGGTTCAAAATCCTGTAACTGAGTAAGTACACACTGGTGTCTGACCAGCACCTGACAGACCAAGCAGTCAGTGTCAGAGCAAGAAAGCACAGTGGAGCTTTCTTGTGAGCTCTGCAAGGGCTGGGATGGAAGTTCTGCTCAGTAAGTAATAAAAATACTGAAATCAGAAGAAGACAATTCTGTTTTCCCAAAGATGAAGCAAACCAAACTGTAACATGGAAAAAAGAGGATTTTGTTCGTACTCATGGTTAAATCAATGAGAATTATGCCAGTGAGTTTAAAAGGGAAGATGTTCGAGCATCTCATACACTTCTCTGGCACCAATAGAGAGTCCTCCATCATGTGTGGAGAGCACTTTTCTCCAGCCGTAGAAGCCAAAGTCTTCTCAGGCCCTCACATGTATAGCATGGGGTCAAAAACAGTGTTTGCTCTAATCCCACCTTCTTAAAACACCAAGGAGGGGTTAACTCTACTGGCTGTTACTGACCGGAGTGCCTCTGTTCAGGGCCCAGGGTGAGAGCAACACGTATTTGCGCATGTGTGCACTAATCCACAAATGGCTCATACACAGTAGGTGCTATTTGAAATGTTTCTTACCAGTGGCTAAGAAGCTGGAAGTGTTGACACACATTCTATGTACTTAAAAGAATATTTTAACTTCTGGCACCCTTTAACAGCTTATTCTTGGTGGTGGTAAATATAATGGCAAGAATGTGCTGCACAAGGATAAGAAAGAAATGGTCAAAATATGACTTCATATTACTCTGTTTTTGTAGTATGTGCGTGTTTGTTCATGTGTGTGTAAACATACCCAGCAGAACCAGAGTATACAGCAACATGGAAGATATTACTAGCACACATATATAATGTATGATATTACATACAGAAACTGTTTGTTAAATGAACACTAAGATTGTGAAGTCAGGCACTCAAAGCATAGGAAATGCCAGAATTAGATTTGCCTGCACAACCTTAATTCAGCCCCTTTGTGCATATGCATTATGATACAGTCTTAAATTACATGATCACATATCAGACCACTGAAATGATGGTGCTGACAGGATGAGAAGATATTCAACATTCTTTTAATCCTTATTGTTTGTGTGGCCCTGTGGCAGGCACGATCTGCACACATGTAAACCCTATCTTGAAAAAAGCAATTCCATAATATTCAAATAATAAATACATGTGAAAATTACTAACTTTTTGACATCTCTTTGATTTTTATCACTATATTATCTGAATACGGATGTTAATTGGTTCTCACAATATCCATCTTGACAGTATTGTATTCATTTTACAGATACAGATTTTTTTTTTTTTGAAGGGGATGAAAACAGACCAGCTCACTCAAAACCTGCCTGAGTAGTTACAATTGACCTAAACCGTGGCAGCAATCCAGTTCATTTCAGTCTGCCTTAGTCTATATTTGTATTTGTCGGGGGGGTTCCTGGACCACCTCAAAACATTTGAACCCACCTACCCCCCAGAAAAGCCCTTCCCACCTGGCTTGGGGGAACACTGAGAAAAAGCATTTTTGTGCCCCCTTTCTGAAGCTGAGCTACTGTGCATCCAGCAAGACAAGAGCCCTGCAGCAATCCAGGGAGTGAGCT
The DNA here is from genome assembly GCA_011076525.1 of Nettapus auritus. Classification (NCBI taxonomy): domain Eukaryota; kingdom Metazoa; phylum Chordata; class Aves; order Anseriformes; family Anatidae; genus Nettapus; species Nettapus auritus. The sequence continues at coordinate 76,704,906 of CM021765.1, read as the reverse complement.
GGCCTGGCTGTAGCGTGGATGCTCAGTGCTCGGAGAGACAGGGCCTTGAATGGAGTGGTTGGTCCCATAGAGAGATACAAGTGCTTAGCCTGATGTTAGCAGAAGAGAAGGTACATACCTTAAGTGAAAAGGATCCTCGTTGAAGGGTGCTTTTCTGTCAGTAGATAGCGGAAAACAGAGTTTGGTTGGACTAGACTTTTCCCGGCCGCACCTCAGAGGTGTCCCCTCTGTCTCCACTGGATGTAGTGGGAAGCTAACTGCATTTGGGTCAGATCTGACTTTTTGAAGTGTTGTTTTCACTTTATTGCAGCTAGCTATAAAATATAGCAACAATTGACTGCAAAATGCAGCGTCTACCCATAACATTCAGGTGTATTGGGTCAGAAAGCGGGGCATGGCTAGCTAAGGATTTCCTGCACAGACTTAGTATTCCTCCAAACTGTCCATGTTGAGCTTGCAAATCTCTTCTTTATTCAATACTCACGTTCCAGTACCTAAAATGAATGAGTTAATGGTCCAGCAGGCAACTTTGTTTTTAAGTATGCAACTCATGTTCACTCCCAGAGCTGGCCTTTCTTGGGTGATATCCTTCTAGAAAAAATTGGAATGTGATCATGTAATTAGAGAGCATCGCAATGCATATGCACAAAGACCGAGAGCTCATGCTTTTAATGGCTAAATTAGGAATTATTGTACAATCTTAAGTCTGGTATTTTGCAACTGTTGAATGCTCACTTTTATTCAGCCTTTTTTTTAAACAAGAATGTGTTTTGTAATGTAAAACTGAGGAATAAAAATACCATGTGGAGCTCCGCTGCCCTTTCCTGAGTTATTACAGGGGATTATTTACAGATTTTCAGTAGAGGGCACCACCACTTGGGCCGGCAGAGTACTTGCTGGTAGTAGGCTGTTACTTGCTAGTACCTGGGGGCAGCAGAGGATGGGCTGTGTTGGTCAGAAGTGGGGTAGCGTCCCCTGGCAGCACTTACACATTCTGCCATGCACTCTAACTTGTTATTTTTATTTTTTTTACTTATTAATCTTCACTTGTGATTCTTGATCGTCAGCTTCTGCTGGCCCCATGGCCCCATTGCTCCTTTTTTTTTTTTTTTTTTTTTTTTCCCCTCAGTGCTCCTTTTTTGTGTTTTGGGTCTTTTCATTAAGTTGCTTTGTCTGTCTTTACTATTTCACAGAATCACAGAACTGTAGGGGTTGCAAGGGACCTCAAGAGATCCTCGCATCCAACCTCACTGCCAAAGCAGGTTCCCTAGAGCAGGTTGCCCAGGTAGGTGTCCAGATAGGCCTTGAATATCTCCGTAGAAGGAGACTGTACTACCTCCCTGGGCAGCCTGTTCCAGTGCTCCGTCACCCTCACCGTGAAGAAGTTCTTTCGCATGTTGGTGCAGAACTTCCTGTGATCCATTTTGTGGCCATTGTCCCTTGTCCTGTCCCCACAGACCACTGAAAAGAGGTTGGCCAAATCCCTCTGTCTTCTGCACTTAAGGTATTTATAAACATTAATATTAAACATTAATTATTAAACATTAATAAGATTCCCTCTCAGTCTTCTTTTCTCAGGGCTGAACAGACCCAGGTCTCTCAGCCTTTCCTCATAGGGAAGATGATCCAGGCCCCGTATCATCTTTGTGGCCCTCCACGGGACTCTCTCCTGTAGATCCCTGTCTTTTTTGTACTGGGGAGCCCAGAACTGGACACAGTACTTCACGTGAGGCCTGACTGGGGCAGAGTAGAGGGGGAGGATTAACTCCCTTGACCTGCTGGCCACGCTCCTTTTAATGCACACCAAGATCCCATTGGCCTTCTTGACCAACAAGGCACGCTGCTGGCTCATGGCCAACCTGTTGTCCACCAGGACCCCCAGGTCCTTCTCCTCAGAGCTCCTGTTCCTCAGGTAAGGAAGCAAACGACAGGGTGTGAGGTTTCACTCCTTTTAGCACTGTCCAGTGCTAACACCTGGGAGCTTTCTGCTGACCCAGAAGAGCAGCCGGAGGAAAGGTTTGTAAAGCCCTGTGGGGGGAGCAGCTTGGTTGGCATAGCAGAGGTGGATGTAGCGTGCCCAATATAACAGGCTGGTCACTCTATTACACTGATTTTCGCATCTTTTCTGCATGTGTGCAAACTGAAAGCCCCACCTTCCACAGACTTAACATTCAGGTAGTTGGTAGCAGAGGACAAGTCACAAAACTGTCACACCCCCGAGACAGATTTCAAGGACACTGAACAGCATTTTAAGCTGAATCACTCGTTTAAGCCAGGGCATCCTAGGAAAACGCACATGGCTCAGGTCATGAACAGTACTGCATTTAGGCACTAGAGTTCAGTTTTTGATTTGTATACTCGCTGTTGTGGTGGTACTAGCTGCTGCATTTATTTTATTATATAAAAAATGTATGTGGTATTAGGCTATCTCCAATTAGGAGTGGGGCGTTTCTGGCAAAGCGGAGGTCAAGGCTTTGCCCAGTAGTGGTGTGCTTCCTGCTGATACTTAGAACAAGTATTTGGGGAGAAATGCAAACTCTGTAACAGGGCTTTTACAGCATGGGCTGCAAGAACTCTGTCCTCTTCAGAGGACAATCAGACATTTAATGTATTACTGCAAATGTTACTTTACCTTTTATTACAGAGTTGCTTGGTCTGACTGGCTGTATGCAGCATGGTTACTGTAAGAAATGCAAAGCTGTAAGAAATACTGCTTTGCATTCAAGACAGCAGATTTTCATGGTTGCATCTGAAAAGAAAGAAGAAAAAAAAAAACAGCTGAAATAAGCCAAACTGTAACAACATTATCAATTATACCAATTTTCAAAAATAATTCATATTAAGCTACTATAATACAAGTTCGGGGGATGTGAGATACAGCCATATTGGAGATTCTAGTCATCCTGTTGTATTGGTGATAATATAGTGTGAGGGAGGATGAGGATTTGCTTCTTTGCCAGTTTTAATAGAGGCAAGGTAACTAATTTGATTCTGGACACTCTCATCATGAGTTGCTTGAAGGTGTTCAAATTTGCTTATGAAATAGTCCCTTCTGAGCTAAGGAGATGGAAATGAGACACTAAAAGGCTTTCTTGAAGTGTTTCCATGTTTCTCAGCTCAGAACATCATATTTGATATTAATATTAGGTACTGAGGCAAAGTCATAAGGTAGGAAAGGGAGGAAATGTAGAAACAGTCATTTTCTTATGTGTTTCCTCAGGATGCTATTTTGAGGCTTTAAAAAAAATTCATGCTTTGCTGATGAGGCTGCTGTAAACCAGGGAAGTGGCAGATGTAACTTAAGTCCCAGGGCCCTGCCCTAGAAGAGGTCCAATACTGGCAGCATACATATTGCTTATATGAAAGCAAACAGATGGATACATTTGGTCAGTTCTGCTGGGTTCATATGGAAACCTTCAGAATTTTTCCTACTGTTTTGAGTGGAATACTTAAATCTGTTATCTGCTAAGAGTCTGTAGTTGCCCATGGTGGCTGCTTTTGTAGCTTTGAAAAGGGAGCATTTTCTTACTGAGGATGTCTTTGGATCAGATACGTTTATCTGAGTGATGAAAGTTGTCCCTCCCCACCAATTTCCTCCTGCCTCCCCCAACACCCCTCCCCCCCCATTCTCCAGGACCAATTCAGCAACTGCTGAGGGAGTGAGCTGGATTTTTCTCAGCTTCTGTGGCATGAGAACTGTCAGCTGAGTCTTAATCATTGAGTTATTACTGGTGGTGAAAATGCAGAAGAAAGAAAAAAATCCAGCTTGCTTTTTAGATGCTAGATTGATTGCAGAGACAAGTTTTGGTTATTGTTGGGGGGCGGAGGAGGAGATGGGGAAAACAAAAACATCATATTTTCTTTAATTAAGAAAAACACTAATTTTCTGATACTAATTCATGCTAAATTCCTGTTGACAGTTTTTGATGTCTCCCAATTCAAAACAACTGAAAGCAATCAAGTGAAGGGAGAAGAATGGAGAATCAAAGAGGAGGAGTGTAGCTGTATTAAAAGAATGCAGCTTGAAGCATTAATACTTAGTCTGGATGGGGAGAAAGGTGGGATTTATTAGTAATGCCTGGGACTTCTATTTGAGAGTACTCGTAGGTTAGTATGTGCGCACACATGTAATGATCTAATATATTATTTGTTGCATGAAGGAAAAAAAATGAGGTGTGACTTACTCTAAAAGCCAATCATACAGATATGCCAGCATCTGTATTATTATCAACTGACTTTTTTCAAGTGTATAGCATGTAAATACTTACATATATATATTACAATGCTATCAGTGACAGCTCTGTGCAGTATTAAAGTTCTTAAAGAAAATCATTCTTGCATTTGGAATCATGTAAGAAATAGGATACTTATATCAGAAAGTTTTTAGCTTTAAAGCTTTCCAGGAAGACTAAATAAAACAGAGAGAAAAATGAAATCCCTGATATTAAAAGCGTACTTCTATGAAGACTGCAGTTGTGAGTGCTTATTTCTTTCTTCTTCTTTTTTTTCTTTTTTTTTTTTTTTTTTAAATTAGACAATTTAGGCATTAGAGGCAAAAATTTTCTTATTGCAAATGGGACTTGAAGAGTAGAAGCTGAGCTCGCTCAGAGAGAGAAAGAGGGTTTGAATTTGACAAAAATAATTTCTTCTCTATACCCATCGTATCCTCCTGAGCTACATGCTTATCACAGAAACAACTCCACCCACTGGTGCAGATAATGGCCATCTCTTATTATCTTCTCTGAAGGTTTTGTTCTGATAATGCTGGGTTAGGGGATTAACATGAGTAACCCTATCAGAGTTTTAGATATGGTACCAATACAGAAAGATCCATCTATACAATTTAAAATACACCTGTTAACACAGATTTAACAGCCATTTCGTTCTCTACTATTCATCATATTCACACATGGGATATGCATTAACAGACTGAACTACATCTTTTCATTTCTATTCCGTAGCAGCATCTCTATGCAGTAATATTTTATGTAGTAATAATTTTCTTCCTATTACAGATTTTCTAACTATGTTAATGGCAGTAGACTGGCCACAGAGACATCTGTGAGAACTACCTTTGCAGTGACATTTAAACAACTTATTTGATCTTGCTTTAGCATACCTGATCATGCCTTGCTTTACTCTGTCGTTGACCTTAGGAGAACTTTGTATGTAATCGTAGGTCTTTCAATCACATTTAACTTTACAAAATGATATGCAAATTTCTGTGATATGTTATTTCTGAAGTCTTTGGGATGTGCAGCATATACATGTTCAGTTGGATACCCCCCGACTGCACGGGTGTGTTTGAGTAGCAGCTGCACAGCAGCTCCAAGGCTGGTAACTGAGTGCAGCCGTGTCTTAGCTGGGGTTGCTGTCTTTTAAGGATGTGAAGTTCTTGGGTATGTACTTGGCATACCTAAAGCAGGAGGTGCTATCAATAAGCATTTTTTAATGTATGCTAATGAAAACAAAACAAAACCAAACAAACAACAAAAAAAGAGCAGAAAAAGGTTGATAGTATGAGAGGAGTCCTATATATATCAGTTTACCATGCTGTAATAATTATCAGTTGTAATTTAGAGAAACTGAAAAATGTGGATTTCTGGCTGAAATTTGCTCCTGGAGTGAGAGTGCTGTTGGCTAAAAGCCTAAAATGATGACTTTTGCTTTGAGAGGACATACTTCATCATGTACTTGATGTAGTTTTTCCCATACTTGAGCATATGCAGGGGTGCTTGTTCTTTGGATGAAAACGGTTAAAAAACAGCCACTAGTACTATGGTTGCTCTGACCTGTATCAGTTTCTATCAGAATCAGAAGTCCTAGTGTAAGGAGTTATTTTTTACTGAAAGATAAACCCACATGTTTTAAGCATGTCTTTTTCCATAAACATTTGTAGAATAACATGCAACTCTGCCTGCTTTAATTCATGCCTTGCTTTACCATGCGATATGACCATATCCTGGTCATGAAAAACAGAGTCACTGCCTCAGAAAGTTGTATAAAAAGAAAGCCTGTTGCTTCAATGTGTCCAGCAGCTGGCCTTAGTGTGTGTTTGCACACAATGTGGTGTTACTGAATTACTGAACTGGATTCTTTGTCCACACGTAATAGCCTGTCTACAAACAATAATAATCACAATATATGTCATGCTCAGTTCTCTAAAGCACTGGAGCTTCTCTCTTGAAGGGGAAAATTCAAAGCAATCATCAGTATCCTAAAATTCTCCGTTTTGGTTTCCATGTTGATACAAATTTTAGTGTCTGGTTCTGATTTTTCCATTATCCTGAATCTTATATACAGCTATGGTTTGCTGTCTGAAATGAGTAGTCCAACGATAAGACGAGGGAAAACCACACTTTCTGTCCTAGGGGTAAAAGGAATTATATGTAGCTCAGCTTTCTCAAGTGACAACATTCATTAGGCTGCTACTACAGACATTTGTATGTGGGCACAGATAAGTTGATATTTTCTGGGCACTTCAGTAATAAAATCCTGAATCAACATTTACAGAGAGTGTTAAGCTCTTTTTTTTTTTTTAGTTCTTCACTTGTCTCTTAAAAAAAATAAATCTTGGATGGAAGTGTGAAACCACAAAGCTAAACCAAGTCCATTCTGACTTTCTTCAGACATAATTTTTCTTTTGCCTCCTTCCCTTGGATATGTGTGTGGGTCCTGCTTAATGTTCTGCTCAACCTACCGCATTGTGTGCAGTCCCATCTGGTGTCTGTAGTAGTAGCAGCCTGACTGTTGCAGAGTGAAGAGTACCTTAGCCATCTTTAAATCAAAAGGAACATAAATAAAATACAGAGTTGAAGCTATGAGTGTGGGCAGGGAAGAGGTAGCCCTTCCTATTGATTTTTATTTGCTATTTTTTTCTCTTACAATATTTTAGTCTTGCTTTTCTGGTTTAGTTTTATTTGTTTGGGCAAGTTTCTTGCCATTTACCTTTGCATTTGCATCTCCTATTGATTGGCAATTTTAAAACTGTTTATTGTGCTCTTTTGTTTAGCTGTTCAAGAGCTAAAACAAAAGCCACAAGGCCCTGTGAGGGACACATTTGCATGCGGCAAGCGTTGCCCGAGGAAAAAGTAATTGCTAATGCATATTTATGTGGCACAAATTTGCCATTTGTTTATGCATAAAATTATCAATAGTGCAGGGCGGCCCAGCCGTAGAAAATGGTGACCTTTTTAGCTTAATAAATAGAAATCAGCTGTTATTGTGAAGAGATCAGCCATTTATTCTGTGTTGAGGGACACTGTCAGGAAAATGTAGATTGGTGCTGGCAATATCATTAAATGGAAGGCCAGTGACCCTTTCGGTATAGTCTATTATACTTCATCTAATAGGGGATAAATGACTCTGGTTGGCAAATAGATTAAAAAAAAAAAAAACACCACCAACACCACCAACAAAAAACCCACAACCCCTCCAGACCTTTCTCATTCCTCAGCCTTATGAACAGGTAGTAGATACTGATGAGGTAGTCTTACACAAGCCTACTGGTGGTATTTTTGTAGCAGAAAAGTGACTTGAAGATAATAAAACAAAACCCACAAACCCAATCTGTTTAAACCTGTTTTGACTGTTTGGGGTTGGAGTGGGTAAAATGACCAAAGCCAGCATGTGATTCTCCCTAGTCCACGCCACCTTAAGCAATATTCTGGAAGGCTCAGTCTTTAATCTTATTTTGGCTCCTGAAATGAGAGCTCATCATCTGGAAGTAGAAGGTAGAGTTGTTTCTGAAGACAACAGGTTTTTAAAAACAGGGTGTTGTGGTTGTGTCCTAACTGAAACCAGGACACAGGGATTTTTTTCCTCATCTTTGTACAGTTTTTGAAGGGTGGATAAAAATTTGCAAGATTATACCTCAAGACACTGAAGACTTCATAGGCAGAATGGTTGCTCAGGAGATGTAGCAAAACAGTCTTGATGCTTCTCCATTAATTCACCTTAACCTTAATAGTCAGGCTTAAGACTTGAAGAGTCTCAAAACTAACAGCCATAAGCCTCAGGAAGTTCATGTGAAAACGAAAGTACACACTGAAAACCCCATGTTTCTCTCATTCTGTTCTGCATAGTGCACTGCACTGTGCATAACTGGAAGCAGCTTTATTCACCCCACAGGTGAAATATGGAGAGATGTGAGTCACAGTAACTGTAAATGGTTGTGGCTTTGGTGCATGATGGACTCGGCGTTCAGTTTATATCCCCAGGAAATATCCAGTAGGTGTTTGTGCTGGCAGTATTTTACTTCTGAAAGGCTATATTAGATGATGAGATAACTGGGCTGTATATGCGGGTAAGCCTAGGTGAGATGAAATCCCACCCATTACCGCAGTGGGACTGCTCACCTTCAGGAGCTGGGGATGGGCCTCTGCCCACCCCTCTCCCTTGGGCTTACAGAACATCCCGACGTTGTTCTGTGCTGGGGAAGGGCAGATCAGAGGCATCTTGAGACTTTGATCTGTTTGCTTCCTAAAAACCTGCCACAAGCTGATGTCATCCTTCCAGAAAAGCCACAACAATGATGGCACTGAATGGCATCTTCCTGGCAGCCTCAGTAAAGTGGCAAAGGAGTGAATGGGATGAAGAAACCTGCCAACTGCGTAAGTGGAAACCTCTGGGAAACAGGGCTGTGTGGGGCTTACAGTGTGGAGGTTGCGGTTGGAGGCAGGACTTCTGTCCCGGAGGCTGTGTCACTCTCATTTTCACTAATGTCAAAGCTCAGGAATAGTTTTTGTTGTTGTTGTTTTGCAGTTGTTTGTTTTTAATAATAAAAACTAGTGATATATCATATGGATCATAAAACATAGTATAGGATGTATATAATAGAGTAGCACAAGAATATGTGCTACTGTTCAAGACTTCATACCAATGTTTCCTTGGGTATCAGGACAGTTCTTTTGTGTTTCTCTCTGCACCTAATTTCTGTGCACAGAGCTCTCACCTCTTTCTGGAATGCTGCCCTTCTTATCCCAAATAATGGGCTCCAAACCATGCTGCAGTATTAAAACTATTAAAAAGAGGGGAAAAAAAAAAAAAAAAAAAGTACTGTAGGACATGTTATGGAAATGGAGAGAACGTGAAAGAAAAGCTAAAAGTATGAATTTGCTTGGGTGCATCCTATGAAATCACAGATAAGGTCACAGATAAGGTGCAAGGAAATTTAATTACAGAGTAGGATCTAGCTCTTTTTTTTTCCTGGTTCTGTCATTCCTCTCAGAACCATAACCAAGAACCAAAGTTTCTGAAATCTTTTTAAGCATTTGGGGATTGCCTTATATTTTCATTAATAACAGCTATAATTATATGGTATTTTTACCTTTATATACATATTTTTAACTTTACTTAAAGCTTTGCTTACTCCAAGTATTTTTTTTTTTTTTTTTCAAAGGCTCCTTTCTCATACGGATAGCCCCAGCTCTGTTCCTGAAGAAACTCTGTACATCAAAACTCACAGCCAGTCATTAGCCTAAGTTTTACTTTTTTTTTTTTTTTTTTTCAAACAGTCATTAAAGAAAAAAATACTTTTGAAGTATGCTATTTGACACCAAGAAGAAAGATGTATGTAGATAAAATTAACAAGTAGAATATTTTGAAGTGTATTGTATAGGAATAAATTGTGGTCCCACACTCAGGCTCTACCTGAGATTCTAGCGTAGGATATTACTACTATTTTCACAGTTGTGGTAGTGGTGGTTGTTTTTATTCCCTGTTTTTTTCTCATATCTGTAACTGCTCACGTGCTTCGGCCTACTTGTGGAAGAGCCTGTGCTAAGTACAGGGAAACAGAAAACAAGGCTTTTTCAAAAATGTAAAAATATCTAGGTTTATGGAAAGTCACAAAAATTTTCTAAAGAGGAGTTGCTTGGGGGAGGAGATAGGTCAGAGATAAGACAAGGATGAGCAAGTATCAAAGTTTTTAGTCAAAGACACAAGAATGAGTAAAATGACTTTTTCTTTGTAATTCTGCTTACATGAAGAAGACATGGGGCATCACTGCCTTGGTTCTAGGCTGCTGGCAAAGACAAAAATATGTAGGGGAATATTTTTTTTACTGTGAAGGGCTACGGGTCTGATCTTCCTGTGATGTGTCATAATTGTCACAGGATCTGATCCTAGGTAGGAATGAGTGGACTGGGACTTGTTCCTTCTTCAGCTCTGGGCACGTGTCAGTTGTATTAATAACGTGTTAGGGTAGGAAGATGAAGAACAAATTTTATGTTGTGCTAATTAGTTGATGAACATTTAATAAGATAACCAACCTGATGGAAGAGTTAAGCAATTTATATATTCTGGTTCTCTGGGATGTGGTTAACCAGCTAGTCTGGTAGGTCCTGCAGATCCTTCCTTTTTAATGAAATTTTGCTGGGTTTCTGTCACTGAAGACCGACTTTTTCCCCCCCCTTCTTTGACATGATTTATTGGAAAAGCCCATAGAAGTATTCATCTTGCTAAGAGCAAAATTTCATGTTTGAGTAAACTTCTGTGTAAAATACAGAGAACACATTTCTGCTTGCTCATTTGACTGCTGAAAAGCAAAATAGGAAATGGAGGTTTGTCCTAACAAGGCTTGCCTGCACGCAGAGCTCAGTGTTGAACCAGGAATGGCTGTCTTTTGAAACCGCACCCACCAACCTGCTTTTGGTGCCTCTTCTTTTCCCTGAAAGCTGTCAGAGTTGTAGGGCTGGCAAAGTAGTTGCATCCAGTTAAACCTGTAGAGAAAGTGCTTGGTTTTATGTGTTGAGGTTACTGACTGCAGAATTTGGTTGTGGGTTTTGGGGTGTGTTCTGTGTTGATGAATAAATATAAATGCTTGTTTTCTATTCCAAATGAACTATTTTGGTTAGACTAGATTGATATTAATCAAAAACCATAATGAATGCAATTTATGGATGCAAAACCTGTCCGCCACTGGCCACCTGAGATGGTGCAGGCTTTGGCTTGCGTGAACTTGACACATTAGAGTCTCAAGGATGATTACAGACTCATGCATCTGCCTTCACGTGATCCAGTTAAATAATGGTAGTATGAATATTTTATGTGTTCAAACCACTGCTCTGATGTGCACTTGGGAGTCATATAAAGCCTATTTTCCCTATTTTACAACTAGGTAAACTGAGGCACAGTACTGGGGAGCCTAAGGCTAAGCAGGGCTACATGGGTCAACCAGCCCCACTGCATTCTTTCATGCAACTGTGTCGCGGACCTCTGCAGGGGGGATTCAGCCCACATGTGCATTTCAGCCTCAAAACATCTCCCTCCTCTGCAATATGTCTGTGTCCTTTCTCCCCTCTTCAACAACTTGGGAATAAAACAACAGCAGCCCCAACTACAGCAAGTGCCTGGATATGGGGTGCATCACACTCCTGAACTATGCAGGATGAGGTAGGGTTTGGGAAGTCACGCTGTCCAGCTTTAGTTGTTGAAGTTTAGGGCCTACTGTCTCAGAGGAGATGCTTCCCCAGAACTCAGGTGCCACTTGGAGACTCTGGAGGCAGGGGTCTAAGTCACAGGACAAGTGCATGAATAACCCCTAGTCACAGGGTAACAGCGGAAAGCAGAGGCAGATGCAGAAGGCTGCTTGCTTCCAGTCCCGTCCTTGCACCACTGACCATGCTAAGCAGTCTAATCACACAAGCATGTTATACTGGAGATAGAAGAAACTGAATCGGTGAGTGTAGGTTAGCTGTTTAAACACCCAAGAGAAACAGAAGTATGCAGTCCTATCTTTCTTCTGGTTTGAGCTTCATACTGATTTATCATGATAAGAGGTGCCACTTTAGTTCTAATAATGTCTATTTTTCTTTTCTTTCCTTTTTTTTTTTTTTTTTCTTTTGCTTTTTCTATTACATATTTCTGTGGCAGCTTTTACATGTGATATATTTTGGGTCACACATTAATTTACACCAGCCTCTGTTCTGCAAAAAAGAGTTCATGAACTAAACAAAAAGCGATGGGGAGGGGGATGTCTAGCAGAGCCCAGGGTTTTGTTTCATGTTTTGGATGCATTTTCTTTTTAAAATAAAATCGTTGATATGCATTTGCTTTTATTTTTCTAGCTTTCCTCTTGCTGATGACCAGGTTCCTGTTTGATCCTGTTTACAAGCTTCCGAAGATTGAAAATAACCCCAACTCCTCTGCACTGGGTAGGAAAACAAAACCATATAAAGACATACTGCAATTACCTTGGAGGGCTAGCAAAATGGAAGAGTGTGGTGTGAAGGAAGAGCTTGTGGAGAAAAAGGAGAAGGTTACTAGGTTACCACAAAAGACATTAGTGTACACAATTTTTCTCACCCACTCTTTTGGGCTAGGGAGGAGGGGGAGGAGTGGGCAGATCAGCAAGTAAAAAAGGATATTTTTCAGGATGTGTATTTCCCGTGTAGATGTTTTAAGTTTATCTGTACTGTCTGCTACTCATTCAGGCAGCTTTGCAGTTCTATTTCAATGTATTCAAAACCTCCCAAGATATAATTTTGAAAAATTGGCTGGGGGAGGGGAGGTGTTTTTTGTTTGTTTGTTTTCTTTAGAAATTTACTGGCAAGATAAAGAATTTTTCCCTGAATTATTATAAACTTCTAGATATACATGCAATATTTTATTAGTATTGATGTGTAAGTAGACATATCTTAAGTAATAAATTTTTAAAAGCACTTTTATAAAATGAAATACTTTATGGTTTAGGAGAGTGCATGGAGGGTGATCAATTCAGTTAAATGTTACTTTGGGCCTGACAGGAGACTCAGCTATAGGTTATTCCACAGTTAGTGCATCACGTTGATCCCATAGTAGTCCATACTTAACCTGGCTGCCATGAATAGTAAATATTTGCAAAATTATGGATTCAAAGATAAGTACCTTCTTAAGGCGTTTTTATTTTGATTGCTATTGTTCTTTTCCTATTGTGAACTTCAGGAAGAGTAGAACATGTCAAATGCTTCCGAAAGCTTAAGGTTAGGCTTTACCTAGTTTGACCAGGTTCCTCTCAGTCATGAACTCTGGTATAATTAGTGCCTTTGCAGAAGAGGAGTGGAAAATGCTACCACATAAGACATATGCAAATATACAGACAAATACAGCCACAGTGACAGATAGCACTTATGTCTGGTCTTCATGGGTGGGGATAAAAGAAAAGGTATGGAGGGCAGCAGGTAGCCATGACCAGTTTCACAGAGGGCTTAGGGCCAACTCTCAGATGAAACCCTGGGCCAGCTTCTGGATTTCATTATGATTTTGTCCCCATGCAGATGACTATTCCATGGTTCTTGTCAGGAGAAAACTTCTAATCTAGTCTGAATGCAGGGTTATGAGATTAAGTGATAATATATTGATGTAAATCAGCTTTTTCTGCTTTGTAGTGATGCTTTAGACACATATCAGATGACAATATAAGTCAAGGTTTTTTAAAGTGATTGATTTAGATGCAAAAAGTTTTATGATTCACTTTTCTCTTTTCTAACTGTCAGAAGTCAGCTGTGACGTTCTTGTATTTCTTCCTCTTCTAAGTAAGCTTATCAAAGAAGAAATCACTAATTTACCAACCAGTGCTTAGTAATCAAGGAAGTGAAACTTCTACTTTAGAGAAAGATGAAATTCTTTGCTGAGTTGCTGAATGATTTAAAATAACATAAGCTTTCCATGTTGTACTGGGCAACTGACTTTTTTTTTAAGGCTTTCATTCTGACAGGGGTCACCAGCCTTTGAGAATGAGCCACATTGTTGACGAATCTGTCCTCTAGACTGAACGGCATTAATTAGAACTTGATGCTGCAGATTCTTTTTAATGTGGGTGGTGGTATCAACAAAAAATTATAATGAATTTGATTGAAGATGATTTTAAAAGGTCTGCCACCTGTAGATGAAAATGTGCATTACTACCCATGATAATTATCAAGACTGAAGGCCATGACATGATCCGTTGACCTCTTGAAATCAAAACACTTACTGTAAAGAAAAAAGGGCACAGATTTTTCTGGCTATGTTAATATAGGGTGTCTGTATATTCAACTACATCAGTACACTGTCATATATCTAGGGTAAAAGATACTTTGCATTATCTGTTAGACCCAAGTTTTCTGCCTTCTCCTCTGCAGGCTTGTAAATCTCTCACTAATTTTGTACATTTTGAGATTTTTATTTTTTTTTTTTGATTTAATGAAATTGCTAAAATATTCAGGTGTCTGAGACAGCAGCAAAATGTCTCTGAGCCAACCTACAAAAATAAATGAGTTTTGTGTGTGCAGGATGAAAAAGAATGTGTACAGAAACAGATTTACACTTGAGGCTTTCTACAGGGGCATTTGCAGTAAGGGATGGAAGAAATAACCCAGCAAGTATAATTGTAAAAATTATGAAAAGCACTTTGATGGCCTTCTTTAAAGTCAGTTCACTAAGTGGGGGCCAAAGCAAAAGCCTGAAAGGCAACTCTTAGCTTGCCGTTAACAACTTAAGCCCATTGCTGCTGTTTGCATTTGAGAACGAGTGCATATGCATGCAGTAATGGTGAGAAAAACTAAAGGGAAATAAAGGATGCAAATGAAAGATTTTCTGTTTTCATATGAGTACTTGGAACACCAAGCAAGCAAGGAAGCAGCAATTTTAGCTAAGCTTAACGTAATAGAAGACCATTGCACCCAAACTGTCTCAGCAGAACTTCCTGCATAATTAGATTGTAAATCTTCTCAACTGAGGAAGTTTTGCCCAGGGTCAGATTGTCTAAGTAATAATCCACTCTACATAAATTAGAAGATTTGAACTGCTGGTCTACCTTATTACATTAGTGTTATTATTATTATTATTCCTAATATAACTAAGGAGAACAAAAGCAACAATTCTTTTTCTTTTATCTTTTTAATTATGTTACATCTCTTTAACTTTCTACTACCTCAGAAGGCCTTTCCTGTAGGTTTTTGGATTTTTCCTGAGCAATGATGATAAAGTTGCTGCCTAGGCAAATTAATACATTTTTAATATACTTTAGAAAGTGATAGCACAGAATCCTTTGGCTGCCAGATTCTGTGATATCACTTCCTCAGTGAAGCATTTAGTAAGAGATTCTGCTGCTCTTTACTTGTGCTGCAGTTTTTGTGATACTGAAGTTTCTACCTCACACTATGACTCCTTTGTACTGCAAAGAATAGAATTGCCATCTTCAGGGTAAGAATTAATGGACGTTAATTTACTAACAGTTAGTTTACAGCAAACAAGCTCCTAAGTTTTTAATTCAATTATTTTCTTTGAGAAAAGGAAGACTGTGGGTACTTGACTTGTGTATACAACTATAAGTAGAAGTGACAGGGGCTAAATCCCGAGGTCGTTATGTAGGAAAAAATTGCCATTGGGATTTCAGCATTTGACTTGCACAAAGAAAACAGCGGGGGACTTGTTCTTGTTTTTTTATTTTACGTCTGACTTTCACTACAAAATGGAAGACCGGCCAACTTTTCAGGAGAGCATATGCTTATTTTTGCAGAAAAAATAATTTACTGTAGATCTAGAGAGTTTTTAATCATATTTAAAGCCATATTTAAGAGGCAGGCATATTGCAGCTTTTGGTCTAGACTCTCATGGTGTCTGTGTATACTCCGCCATTGCTAAAAAACGGAGAGGGGATGTAGAGGGACGTGTTGGAAGTGGACATGACGCTGAGAGGTTCAGGCTGCTGGGGCTATTGTGGGCTTGTGCCAACTCCACGGTCCCTGTTAGGTGCATGCACAAGATCTAGACTCACACAATGATAGTAACTGGTATCAGGATTACAAAGTCAGCTTGATCTAGATTTGTGGTGATTTTTTTTTTTTTTGGTCATATGTGCAAGTGTTGAGGCAGTTGAGAGATGAAGTAAAAGCTGTATGACAGAAAGGTTGGCTTCTTTTGTTAATGATGTTTTTAAACATCTGTCTCTTGTTACTGAAAATTCATGTGTAACCTTATGGTAATTTTTTTGGAAAGAGAAAAAGGAAACTGTCTAGAGTGGGGGAGGTAAGAATTCTCTATTTCCCATTTACTTCCTGTGTTCAAGGGTAGAAAGTCAGAAATGGAATGGATAACTCTTGGATTCGAAAATACATTAATATTTTGCCTGGTCATTGTTCTGTCTGCTCTGCTGACCACAGAGTCATTGGGCAGTTTACTCTGCAGAGTGCTGGTAGCTGAAGGCAAAGCCTAAATTTTAATGGGGACAGCAACCACTCTCAAAGGTCCTGGAAACAAAGATACTCCCAGTCACAAAGATGCGTGGTCACCCTTCTCTCAACTGATGTGCAAGCAACAGATTTCAGCATGCTTTTTTTATTCTTATCTATCACTGTGAGACCCTAATGGCTGTGGAAAAGGAACACCACTTTAAAAGACACAAGGGAAAGAAACTGAGGATTTTTGAAAAGCCTTTGAAACTGGTATTTTGGGAAAACATCAAAGCATTCAGGTGCCCTTGGAGAATGCAAGACTGACGGAAATCAGGAGATAAGTGGAAGTCAAAAATAATGTTTTAAAATCCAGAGTTGCTCTCATTATTGTCATTATAATCCTTACAAAATTATTCTCATATGCTTAAATTGTTCATTTTTATTATTATTCTTTATTTAACAGCAAGTAGCAATGTCTTTTCTCAGGAACTCAAGAAATAAAGAAAAATCAGAAATCAGATCTCCGGACTACTTTTGAGGCAGAAATAATCCAACCATTATTTCTGGTGTAAAAGGTTTGTGAATAGCATCATTTGCCTAGAAGCTGTTTTCCAACCTAATAACTCCCGGAATAATGATTTAAAACTGTTTCCAAGAGGATTAAGGCCCATATAACTATTAGGAAGTATAAGTTTTTGAAAAAGCTTATTTCTGATTGGCTGAGAGATGAGTTCTGATTTAGGCTAAAGCTGCTTGCGTAGGAGAATCAGTTTCAATCTCTCTGAAGTCAAAAGTGTTGAAGTAATCCTCTGGAGAAGGATTGTCAGAGGGTTTTATATATAAATATATATATAAGTAGATGTATATATAGATGTTACTTATGGATATAATGACCTCAAAGGTGGTCACTTAACTGTGTTTTTAACCCATTTAGGAGGGTGTTTTAATCTTTGGCTTTAACTTGGCTTGGGAAAAAAAAAACCAACCAACCAACCAAAAAAAAACACGTTCAAAATGGGCTGAGAACACAGCTGGACACTGAGCTTGTTGGTTAATCATCACCTGAATGCTCTTCATTGAAGAGACTGGAACAGAAATTAGATCTCTTCTGGTATTGTTATGTTTGTGTTTTTAAGGTTGCACACATATATGTACCTTACTCTTGTTAATTGCTTTTTTAGTTAGTGTGACTTGTAGAGCAGAGAGAGGAGAAAAGGTGGGTGCAGAATGACTTGGGAATATCTGCAGCACAGAGGTCAGGCATTAACAGTTAGAGGAATGGATGGATTTGCAATTGAATCCATTTGGTAAAAGTGCAGCTCAGTGAGCAGCTCTTCAAATTTGCAAAGCTTCCCAACCGTGCATAAAAATCCTGGTGACAGAAGTTGGCGGCAGAGAGCACGTAAATTCACACTGATATGGATGTTAACCACCTCTTGTTCTTCACCTTTTTGAAATAATTGGAGCTATTGCTGTAGCTTCTGGCAGAATCCCCAAACTGTTTCAGCAGATCTCACTGAAGACCTGAAATCACCAGCAAGTTCAGCCAGCTTTCTCCTAGGGTGCCTTCACTGACCGCAGTCAGGATTGCTTTATCTATGACCCGTATATCCCAAGACTACAGTCATGTAAGAAGGTGAGAATAAACATCTGGCATTAGCAAAGCAAAATACAATTGTTTTAGTTACATAAGGAACTGCTATCACCAGTCATTTGGGAATTTGTAATAATATTTGAGTAATTTGTAATAATATTCATAATAATTTGTAATAATTTGTAATAATATTCGAGTCCAGAGAAGGGCTACGAAGCTGGTGAAGGGTCTGGAGAACAAGTCTTATGAGGAGCGGCTGAGGGAGCTGGGACTATTTAGCCTGGAGAAGAGAAGGCTCAGGGGTGACCTTATTGCATTCTACAGGTACCTTAAAGGAGGCTGTAGTGAGGTGGCGGTTGGTCTATTCTCCCACGTGCCTGGTGACAGGACGAGGGGGAATGGGCTAAAGTTGCACCATGGGAGGTTTGGGTTGGATATTAGGAAAAACTTCTTTACTGAACGAGTTGTTAGTCACTGGACTAGGCTGCCCAGGGAAGTGGTTGAGTCCCCATCCCTGGAGGTCTTTAAAGGACGTTTAGATGTAGAGCTTAGGGATATGGTTTAGTGGAAGACTTGTTAGTGTTCGGTCAGAGGTTGGACTCGGTGATCTTGTAGGTCTCTTCCAACCTACACTATTCTGTGATTCTGTGATATACTCACGTTGTATTAAATCTGGCCTTTGGGTAAGTTTGGTCTTGTGTGCAATCACATTTACAGGTGATTTAGCAAGCCTTTTCACTAATAATGTAACAGTAAAATCTGGCTGTCAACTGAGTATTTATTAAATTAAAAAAAAAAAAAAAAAAGGTTTTGAGGGACATTGAAATCATCATTTAAAATGCAGAAGGGATTTAATCAGTGTTGGTACTTAGCATACAGCTGAACTGGGCCCTGTTCAGAAAAACGGATAGTTTTTGCATTGGTTGGTCATAACCACAATAGAGAAAGGCAAAGAACTGTTTGCTGATCAGATCTATGGCCAAATTCTTATTTCTGATGCAGGATACAGAGTGCCAGAAATCTGATGCATATGCTTATGAAAGATTTTTCTGGTTCTATATGCACTATAAATATATTCCACATGGCTTTATACAAAGCTCTCTGTTATTTCAGTAAATCAGAAGCTACTAAGCCAAATCCAAAGAAGGTGAAGCTCTGAATAAAATCCTTTAACATCTTATGACTTTGAAACTCTCATTTAGAACATGTTTGCTTCATTAATTTGTGGCTTTGGTCTCAGTTGGGTAAGCATTGAAAAGACTAGCAAAATTAATGGAAAAATCTTTCATAAAGTTGTCTTCTTGCAGTTAGGCTAGCAGACAAGCAGAATAAATTTCCTGTTTGTTTTCAGTATTCTTAGTTTCAGTTTTAAACCAGGAATATTTGGTTTTTGTTAAAATAAATTGTTTAAGGAATACTGTTGCTGAAGGTGTTTTCTGATGCGATCAGGTTTGGCAAAACAGCTTGTCTAGCATGAATACAAGTCTTTTCTGGGTTTTCACAGGAAAAATTTGTGCTCCCTCCATTCGCAGTTGTGGGTCTAAGAGCATGATTGCAGTTTTGTCTCCTTAAGGCTGCAGACAGATCTGTCCAGTGGCCTTGTAGCTCCTCAGAATCTCCCCAGGCAGCACTGCAATGAAATCTGGCCGTTGTCTAGCTGGTTTACCTTTTTGATTTAAGAACTTTGAATTCCACAATTTGAATTTAGAAATATTAGAAAAGAGTGGAAGTAGATTAGCTGCAGAGGAGTAGAGCTTGCTAAACCTAAGCAGTAACTAAGAGCAGAACTGCAGAGACTTCCCCGCTGCAAGCAACAGGTCACTCTTGTTCTTTTTTTTTTCAAATCCCCAACCACCATTGCATAGTTAGGAACCAGAGTCAAGGGAAGAAGGAAAGTTGAATGAATGGTTTCCTTTTTTTTTTTTTTTTTTTTTTCCCCTAGCAGCAGCTGGATGTTTCTAACATAAAGTGCAGTATAGTTGTCAAGCTTGGTGATACAAATGCAATATCATCCCATTCAGTTGCTCCATCCCTTGCACGTAGTTAGAACTATTATATTTCTAGCACTGAAAATCTGAGATAGTAAACAGTCTACCCCATGCCCTGCCTAATCTTGCGCAGTAACTAAATAAATGCCAAGGGTAAGTCAGATTGTGGTCGCAGCTTTTAGCAGTGTAACCACAACAGTGATTTCTGGGTTTGAGAAGATTTTAGGACAGCCGTATTGCACGGGGGTGTCAGGCAAGGGAGCAGTAACAGTGAAGCTTGGGCTCTCTAGTCTCACAGTGAGGTTTCGGCAGGAGCAGTTGGAACAAGTGTTCTGCATCTTTCTGCTCAAGTTAAAGGGAGAAAAAAAATCCAAGAATACTGACATCCAGCAGATGCTCCTCAGTGAACCTCCATAAACTTAGCCGAAAGGTGAAACATGTAGATGATTTTATAAGCAGCCTGATGCTTTGTGTGCCTTCCTTTTCACAGTTGGGTGCACGAGCACCCACGAGCACGAGCACGAGGTAACACCCTAACAACTAGGGGGTGCCATGTCCCTGCCTGGCTGCAGCACCTCCGGTGGAGTGCCCCAAATGGCAGCACCTGAAGGTGCTGGCTGCTCCTGGGGCATCAGCTGCAGCCTTCAGAAGGGGGAGAGAGACAGGGCTCCAGCAACATGAAGGTGTGAGTCAGGAGAGCTGACGGCTTCCCATTTCTGCACTTTTGAAAGGGTTAAAGCCGAGGTGCTCTATTTTATTAATGATGGTTGTCCCTTCGCAGAGCCCATTGGGCTCTTTCAGGGGCCTCTCAAAACAATGAGTGCAGTGAGGCTGTTCTGTCTAATTACTCCAAGACAGGGATGCTAAAGAGGAATTAATGACAGTTGACAAGTGCAATTAATAATTATAGCAAAGCCGGGAGTCATGCAGCAGGCAGATGACAATAACAGGGTAACTGTACATGACAGCTTTCATCCGTTCCCCCCCCTCCCTCCCCAACCCCCCCCCCTCCACCCTTCTTCTTTCTTTTACCCATTAATGTGAGCTGCTGTATGCAGCTGGCCCACTCTGCACGCTGGCGAGGAAAGAGAAGGTGCTGAGATCTGGTCACTTAGGTTTGGACAATTTCTTACCTCACCCACAGTCCCTCTTAAAATAAATAATAAGAATATATTTTTTTTAAAATACCAACAGTAAGTACCAACTTAGCAGCACAGGCTTCTGTTAGCTTTCATGGTCAGGTGTTGACAAGACTACTTAAAATTCATGTTGGGAGATTGGAAGGAGAAGGGGACAGGGAAAGGCAGCAGCAAGCTGGAGTTGAAGTGGGATTTCCATATCAAAGGCCAGGCCTTTGGCTCTGAATGGTAATTAAAGTACCCAGATTTCATCTCCTTGGTCAGCTCATGAAAAGGAAAAAAAAATTAGAGAGGATTTTTTCACTCCCTTTAGACTACAGTACAGCAAGCAGTAAATTAAATGAAAGTTGAGCTAAAAGGTGCCTAACGCTTCAATCCTTGCATCTAATAGAATCTATGATGTTTTTAAAGCATTTATTCAGTTCACATCTTCATCTTGCTGTGATTATAAAGGATATCATGTCTGCTTACATTTATTGGGCACACATCTTGGCCTTCCTAGGGTTGTAAAAGGATTTCACTTTGCATTATGTTGCTGTTGTGTTATGGCCTTTCGGTTAATAATAATAATAAAAAAAGAAGGTTGGTGGGGAGAGAGAAAGAAAAACAGCACATTTCTGTGTAATTCCTAGCTGGTCATTGTAAGAACCACCAACACTGAGAACCAAATAAATGCAAATTTAATGAGGCATGGGGAACCTAGTAATGAGATACCCCAGCCTCTCACCTTGAGGTTGCTGGTTCAAACCTAGACCATAGCATTACTGAAAGCGGCCACAAACCAGCAGTCATATGGCAGTAAGTGTGCAATGTTCTGTCACCTCAGTCCAGTTCCCAGTGCCTACGCAGTGATGCAATGAAAGCCCGACTTACATTTGCTGATGGTCTGTCTTCAGGGAGGAGGATTGCATGAGCTTTGGATTTCCTGCCCTTTGCCTGGATCATGTTCAGGTCGAAGTTGGGCAGTGACATGGGGCATCTAACCCGGACCTCTTCCTTGGTTCTTCTAGTTCCAGGTCTCTCAGAGATGCACCAAGGTCTTTGGAGCTATTGGTTTTGCCTTTTGCAGGCAGTGGGTGAACACCCAAAGCCTGAGAGTTTCATGAATGTTACTGGTGTCCTCATTTGCCCTTCAGATTCTCTTTGGGTCTGGGCTTGCCAAACACTCTCCTAATACCTTGGACTCCTGCCTCTTACTGCACCTCAGTAAGCCCATGGTTGCACTCCCTTTGACCCAGAGGGAAAAAGCAGTTTAGCTCTTTTCACTTTTACTCTGTAGCTACAGAAGACTGAGAGAATCCCAACCTAAAGCTTCAGAGCTGTTTGTGTACAACTACAGGTGACCAGCCTGGGTCTTATTTACCTGGGGGCGAAGTCAGAGCCTGCTGCAACTCATTGGAAATGTATCTCCTGGCCCTGATGGATGCTGGATCAGTTCCCTGAACTGAAACCCTGAAGTCTAGATGTTTTGGCACATTTTTCTAAAGTTACATCACCAATATAGTGTGCCTTCTGATGTGACCATTTTGATATGGCTCATTATATATATGGGCAGTGCTGGTACTATTCTGTTTGTATTAGCATAACTGCTGTGGTGGAAGGTGTGAAAAGAGCTCTCTGAAACAAAATGTGGAATAGTTAAGATCAAAATGTGAAAAGGGGAGGGGAGGGGGAGCAGGGGGGCATTACTGTGGCTGTAACAAATTGCAAGAACTTAAAAATGAGCCAGACTAAATGCTCACTGAACACAAAACCACCCTGAACTCCAGAGGTTTTCAAATCTAGACTTGTTTTCTAAATGCTGAGGCTGTTTTCCTTCCTCCTCTTCTCTTTTGCTTCCTTTCTTGCTCTTTTCCTTCTCTTCCTCTCTAAGGTGCGCTCTCTGTTTTTCCCCCTCAGCTCAAGTGCATCGTTTTCTGCTATTGTGTTTAAAAAACTCTGCTGCAGGGGCTCTGAAATGAATAAAAATGTAATCCTCAATGTGCCCATTGTGCGCTCTCATTTGTTTTTGCTGTATTGATTTATCAGCGGAGGGAAATTACTCCCTGGAAGAGAGGATGCCAGTCAGAATGACATTTATTTCATAGTACAAGGAGGCTCTCCAGCGTGTTTCCATGTAACCCAGATATTGGAGCTGTAAAAGGGCTTGTAACAAGGTTTAGTGCTATGATTAGATCGTGTGGAGCACCTTGCTTTCATAACAACAGGCACTTGGCTGAAGCCAAGGCCTCAGGTTATGGTCAACTTTTGTTTTGTTTTGTTTTAATTCCTTTCTCCTTAACGCAGAGTACTTGGCTTGTACCCCCAAATACTTCTCTGTTCAAAACTCAACCATGTAAACTTGAGAAATCTCATTTGGTATTTATAAAGGGTCTTGAGCTTTCATGTCACTGAGCTAAGAGGAGAAAAAAGATAAAATATTTACTTATTAATTTTTTTAGCTTTGTGCTTCCTTGCATTTCTGGTGAAATAACCCCATGATTTTAATTCACCAAAGCAAATCTTTTCCTCCAGTGATTGTAAGCTACAGTTGCTCAAGGCTAACAATTACCTGTAAAAATGAAGCATATTCTTTACCCAAAACTGCAATAGTTATATGTTTTGCAAATAAAGATAGGATTTGCGAGGCTGAATTCTGGCCGTGGGTTTGTGTGTGGCTGCTGTTGCTGGCTAGCTTGTGCTGAGGGCTTTGCTGTACTCACTTGCACCCAGTGTCCATCGAACTTGGCAGTCCCTTTTCAACAGCATCCAGCATCACGTGGTTCAAAGGGAGATCCCCAAACCCCAGAACAGGTCTTCCCCTGTAGGACTGCTCTTTAGCAAATGGCTTGTTCTTGGCAACATTTTAGCTACCTTTGGAGATTTTCTGTTAGGAGATATTCTGAAAAGTCTTGACATGTTTATGACTATTTAAGAACCTGGGCTTGGAAATAACCTTCTGGATTGTCAAGCTCTTCCTCCTAGCATGGAAATTGATGTCATATAACCTTCATTAATTTCCTGTCATTTATTGTCATCAATATGAAGTTGTTGCCAATTTCTGCCTGTCTGTAATCCTTTATTGACTTAGCCCAGGTCATGAGCTCCAGTGGCATCGTGTAGCAGGGTGAAATGTGCCACGTAAGCTGGGGACTGCTCCTGCCCTGAGCTGTGATGCTGGAAGAGAGCCCACCGCTCCTGGCTAGTGCAGAAGCGCTTGGAAATAGGCAGTTTGGCGTGCGGGAAGTTGTGTATGTAGTGAAGATTGCTTGACACTTTCCATCCTAAAACTCTTTTGAGCTGTTCATGTCTTTGCCAAATGATTTCAGCTTTGGCTGATATTTTCCGTTTTGTGTGTTTGCCTCAGACATTTAAAAAAAAAAAAATTAAAAGAAATTTTCAGCCAAAATGGCTCAGCTGTTCCCAAGCTGAGAGAAAAATAAGTTGTTTTGCTTTTTATTAAGAGTATTCTTCCCACTGGCTTGATGGGAAACCCAGCTCCCAAGTCAGAAGGCTATGAAATGCTAGCTCCTATGCATCTAGTAATTTACTGTAACTGGGGCTAACTAACCTATGGAGTCCTTTGCTGGGCTGCGAACCAGGTGGGTGGCTCACAAGTCTCTGTTCTTGCTTTTCTCTTTGGGGTGGTGGCTGGGCAGTAACAGTTAGGGTGAGCTTAGCTAGAACAAGTAGCCAATCTGAATACACTGCTTTTTCCTGCTCTATAGAGAGAGGATAATACTGTTGCCGCAGTCTTATCCAGCTGAGCTATAACTCAGGCTGTGTTTGAGCGCAGAGAGCAGAGGATCTCTGCTAGCTAAGCTTGACCTGAACTGAATTGCTGCTCTCTAGTCTAGATGAGATGTGTTATTTTCCTCCTAAAGTTTAGGTCAGACATACAGAGAGAGTAAAAGGGAAAGAGTAATAGTGGACTGGGGAAGAGAAATAAGATTGAATAAATGCTTGGCAGAAGCAGAGGACAGTGCTGCTGCTTTTGGTGTAGCTGGGAGCATGCATACAAGTACATCCGATGGAACTTGTCACAGCAACAGGAGCCTGACTCTTCCCTGCGGGTGATGGGCACCTGATATTTGCCTGAGATATCCCTTTCTGTGGGCAGGCACTGACCCTTTCAGGAGAGAAGAAATTAAAGATTTCCTTCTTCTGCCTCACTGTGGTAATGAAAGACTAGTGAGAGGAAACAGTATGCATCTGGGGAGTAAGGAATGGAGTCTGTGAATATGTGGACCTGAGGAAAGGAGGTCTTGGCATACTATGGGCTGAGGAAGATGTGAGGTGGGTTGGAGTACCAGAAGATCATCTCAGGAGCTACACTGGTCTGCATTACTGAAATTTGATATTGTTTATGGGTTATCTGTTTTGGCAATACACTAGGCAATGGAAAGGTTGATTTTTTTTTTTGTTTGTTTGTTTTCTGCATACCCAACCAGCTATATTTGGAATGAAATACAGATACTGGTAACAAATGGATAAAGGAAAAAGTAAGTTGAAATGGTGTTGTTGTTTAAAAATAAAAGCTTCAGTACCATACTGTCTAAAGCTATTAAAGCATATGGAAATATATGTAAAATCAATATACTACTATGTCATTTTTTGCGTCAGAATCAGCGTGTGTCTGTGCTGACAAAATGGCATGCATTACCTTTCCCCATCTGTTCAAAGCACATTTAGTAGTGCCTTGAAAAGCTTTTGCAAGTCATGACATAAATACACAACTGGATGGTGCAATATAGATAGAGCAGCAATTTAGTGAAACCTCCTTTAAAGGAAAATTATTTTAATCCTTCTCAGGCAAGAAATTAATTTTCAACAATAAAAAAAATAGGTTTTAATTTAAGTGTAGCAGCATTTACCAGCCATATCCGTGTTAAACATTTCTCCCTACCACTGTATCATAAAATAGCTTCCAACGTGGATAAAATCCAAAATCAATTAGTTCAGTTCAAGTTTTTTGAAATTTCATTGTTAGTTTTTAAAAACATCTTCCAGATTGTCTCTAAACTTTGCATGAAAATTAATTTAGTTAGAAGTTTCTTGCAACTTGCATATTCCAACCTAGAGGAGCTACAGATTTACAGAGAACATCAGTAAAAATAGTATCATTAATTCCCACACAGTAGTACCTGAGTACTTCTTCAAATGTCACTATTTGTAATTAATGATATTTTATTGGCTTTTTAGCAGAGCTGCTTGTGCTGTCTTGCCTAACAAAACTATACCACTCTCCCTTACCCAATGAGTGTTGGATGTCCATCCACGTGATTTTAATGATGACTTTACATTTATATAAAAACTTTTTTCTAAGTAACACACAAATGAAAATATCTTTTAATAGATATGAAGAAGGCTTAGAGAGGTAGCTCACTATCTATACCCTATCCTAACATATAGGACTCTTTTTACGTGCCCCAGATTGCCATTTCTAGGGCAGAGTAGTTCCAGTCTTCTAGGCAACCTGCAGGAGTGCCCAGTTTCAAGCTGCTTATCTGGTTTCTTTCTTGTCTATGTTACCTGAGTATAATTCCTTCCATCAACTCCATAGTTTCTAACAACACTGCTGGTAAGACTTGATGCACAACAGCTTGTAGTATGTGCTTGTTGTGACCATCTATGTAATCAGAAGGAGCTAGAGATGTGCAGAAGTGAATGAAAATTAAAGCAGGTCAGAGAGTTTAAAGTGACCTTTGTTCTGTTTAATGTACTGCAAGCCTGCCGAAGTTTAGTGGAGCAAAAAACTCAAGTACCAGATAAATGCTTGTAGAATAACCATCCTGTCTGTCTAACGTTTTGGCACCTGGTGAAGGACGAGAAGAAAATAATAGAAATAAGAATAATAAGAAATAAGTATTTTGGAAAGTGTATCTTTAAAATCCCAGTGTGGTTTGAGAACCTCCACATTATTAACAGACTCTGGGGCCAAAGGGAATCAGAGGAGTGTGCATCTAATCTGATTCCTCCTATGGCAGCGGTCTTAAAACAGACCTCCCTATTTTCTGCATAAAAACTAATGAAATAAGTTTTATAGAGGCACAGTTTGGTAGTAGCTAATGTAACTTATGTTGTTTTTCTTTGCAATTCTTACTATATTCTTAACATTCTATAATGTTAGCTTTGGAAAGCATTTGGAGCAAGAGCCAAAAGCAATGGAAAGAACTGCCATTTAAAGCAGAGTTGGAAAATCTCGCACTGTGATGTTTGTTCATCTCTTCACCATTGCTGAATTTTGCTTTCACTTGCAAGTGTGAACCAGCAGATTAGACACTTCCAAGGGCTCATTCACTGTGAGGTTTTGCAGGTGATTTCAGTTTAATGCAACCAGATAATTGTGGCCCTGGGGCTTGGCTAGGTTATAAAGCTGCTAATCCAGACAATATTATCTGATCACATGTTGTGCTTATATGAGAAACCTCTGCCTTTAATAGTCTCTCCCCATGCTTGTGTTTTGTTGTTGTTGTTGTGTTTTTTTGTTTTGTTGTTGTTTTTTTTTAAGTTTCAGCAGCTCTATAAAAATGAGACACAGGCTAAGATTAAGCTCTGGAACAAGTCACTGAAGTTATTCAGTGCTTGATTATCTGTACTCCGTACATGTAATCCACACATACAGTGTGTATCAGCTAGTTCATGATGCTAATGTGTCCATTCACCCGGTTTACTACAGGGTGGTAGGCACTGACATATCTGAAAAGTATGTATTTTGTATCATAGAATCACAGAATGGCCTGGGTTGAAAAGGACCTTAAAGATCATCTAGTTTCAACCCCCTTTCTCTGGGCAGGGTTGCCAACCCCTAGAGCAGTCTGGCCAGAGCTGCATCCAGCCTGGCCTTGAATGCCTCCAGGAATGGGGCATCCACAACTTCTCTGGGCAACCAGTTCCAGTGCCTCACCACCCTCTGAGTGAAAAACTTTCTCCTAATTTCTAACCTAAATCTCCCGTTTTAGCTTAAAACTATTCCACCTTGTCCTATCACTATCAACACATGTAAAGAAGTGTTCCACCTCCTGTTTATATGCTCCCTTCAAGTACTGGACATCTCCCTGGAGCCTTCTCTTCTCCAAGCTAAACAAGCCCAGTTCCCTCAACCTTTCTGCATAAGAGAGGTGCTCCAGCCCTCTGATCTTAGTGGCCCTCCTCTGGACCCGTTCCAAGAGCTCCACATCCATCTTGTGCTGGGGGCCCCAGGCCTGCACTCAGTACTCCAGGTGGGGTCTCACAAGAGCAGAGTAGAGGGGGACAATCACCTCCTTCTCCCTGCTGACCACCCATTTTTTAATGAAGCCCAGGACATAGTTGGCCTTCCAGGCTGCAAGCGTGCACTGCTGGCTCACGTCCAGCTTCTTGTCCATCAGGACCCCCAAGTCCTTCTCCACAGGGCTGCTCTCAAGTTTTTCTTCGCCCAGTCTATATAAATACCTGGGATTGCCCCAGCCCAAGTGCAACACCTTGCACTTGGCCTTGCTGAACCTCATTAGGTTCTCATGGACCCACTTCTCCAGCCTGTCCTCTGGATGGCATCCCTTCCCTCTACTGTATCGACTGCACCACTCATCTTGGTGTCATCCGCAAACTTGCTGAGGATGCATTTGATTCCATCGTCTATCTCATTGATAAAGACATTGGAGAGCACAGGTCCCAAGACTGACCCCTGAGGGACATCTCTTGTGACCAGCCTCCACCCAGACATAGAACAGTTGACCACAACCCTTTGGCTGCGACCAGCCAACCAATTATTTATCCATCTTACAGTCCATCCTTCAAATCCATACCTCACCAATTTAGAGAGAAGAATGTGGTGAGGGACCATATAAAATGCTTTGCTGAAGTCCAGGTAGATGATATTCATCGCCCTTCCTTTGTCCACCAATGCCGTCACTCCATCACAGAAGGCTACCAAATTGGTTAGGCAAGATCTGCTTGTGGTGGAGCTGTGCTGGCTGTCTCGGATCACTTCTTTATCTCGTGCATGCCTTAATATGTCTTCCAGGAGGATCTGCTCCATGATCTTCCCAAGCACAGATGTGAGGCTCACCGGCCTGTAGTTCCCCAGGTCTTTCTTTCTCTCTTTCTTAAAAATGGGAGTAATGTTTCCCTCTTTACAGTCACCGGGGACTTCACCCAACAGCCACGATTTTTCAAATATGATGAAGAGCAGCTCGACAACCACATCAGCCATCTCTCTCAGCATGCTGGGATGTGTACCATCTGGCTCCGTGAACTTAAACACATCCTGTTTCCTGAGGTGGTCCCAGACTTGTTCCACTGTCACAGTGATGAGATGGAATCCGCTCCTCTCACCCTCTCCTCAAGGTTCAGGGTCCTGACAGACACAGGAAACTTGACCACCAGTGAAGACTGAGGCAAAGCACTTACTGAGTACCTCAGCTTTTTCCATATCTGAGGAAGCCAGTTCTCCCGTCTAGTTTATCACAGGGGGAACACTCTCCTTGGCCTGTCTCCTCCTGCCTATGTATCTGTAGAACCCCTGCTTGTTATTCTTCACATCCTTTGCCAAATTCAGCTCCATCTGTGCCTTGGCTTTCCTGATCCCGTCTCTACACATCCAGACGACACCCCTGTATTCCTCCTAGGCTACACAACCCTGCTTCCACTTCCTGTACATTTCCCTCTTTTCCCTCAGATTAAGCTGCATATCCTTGCTCAGCCATGCTGGTTGCCCGTCTCCTCTGCTCAGTTTCTTCTGCTGGGGGATGGAGAGCTCTTGTGCTCTCAGAAGAGTGTCCTTAAAGAGCTACCAGCTCTGTTCCACTCCTCTGCCCTTAAGGACAGTTTCCCAGGGGATCCCAGCCAGTAATTCCTTGAGCAGACTGAATTTTGCTCTCCTGAAGTTCAGGGTCCTGACTCTGTTTTTTTCCAGACCCATATTCCTCAAGATCACAAACTCCACAAAGGCATGGTTGCTACAGCCCAGGCAGCCTCCAGTCTTAACCTCTCTAATGCTCTCTTCCACATTGGTGAGCACCGGATCTAGTAAGTCTTCACCTCAGGTTGGTCCGTCTATTACCTGGACCAGGAAGTTATCCTCAACAGACTCCAGGAATCTCCTGGATTGCCTGGAACCTGCCGTGCCACTACCCCAGCAGATAAACAGGTGATTGAAATCCCCCATCAGGACAAGAGCTTGTGAGTGCAACAGTTCTTGCAGCTGAAGCAAGAAGACCTCATCGACTCCCCGGATCAGGTAGCCTGTAGCCAACCCCAGCCACTAGATGTCCTTTACCTGACCAATCCTTGATTTTCACCCACAAGCTCTCAACCTGGTCATGGCTGTTTCTCAGGCACAGCTCTTCATAATCTGTCCGCTTCCTAACATAGAGGACAACTCCTCCTCCCCTCCTTCCTCGCTTATCCCTTCTGAACAGTTTGTAGCCAATGGCCTGTCCTCGTTTCAGTAAGGACAGAGTTAATTTTCCTCCTAGCTGGTAGAGTGCTGTGTTTTGGATTAGGGTGAGAAGAGTGCTGATAACATGCCGATGTTTTGGTTGTTGCAAAGCAGTGCTTGTAGCAAGCCAAGGACTTTTCAGCTCCTCGCTCTGTCCTGCCAGCGGGCAGGCTGGGGGTGCAGCAAGAGCTGGGAGGGGACAGACCCAGGACAGCTGACCCAAACTGGCCAAAGGAGTATTCCATACCATCTGACATCATGCTAAACAATATATAGGGGTGGCTAGCTGGGATGGGGGGGCCGGCTGCTCGGGGATAGACTGAGTATCGGTCAGAGGGTGGTGAGCAATTGCATTGTGCATCACTTGTTTCATACACACTATTATTATTATTATTATTATTATTATTTCTATCTTAATAAACTGTCTCTATCTCAACTCTCGTTTCACTTTTCCGTTTCTCTCCCCCATCCCAGAGAGGGAGGAGGGAGGGTGAGCGAATGGCTGTGTGGTGTTTAGCTGCCGGCCAGGTTAAACCACAACAGGCCACACTCCAGTCATGGGAATCATCCCACCAGGTTTCCGTGATGGCAACTACATCATAGTTCCCTACTGGTGGCCTCCAGCTCCTCCTGTTTGTTACCCATACTGTGTTCATCAGTGTAAGTGCACTTCAGCTGGGCCACCTTTTGGGAGGGAGAAGCCCTAACACCCTCTTGACCATACTCAGGTGTTTCCATAGTTACCAGCCTCTCACTAACCCTTGTGTCCTTCCTGCAAAATGTTATGTCATCCTCATCCTTCACCAAGACACAAGACTGTGAGGTCTTGCTAGCGCATTCCTCACCCACAAGAACTGGCATATTACATTCAGGCTCCTTTATAGTGTCCCCGGTTCCACTCCCCAACCCCCTTCATACTTAGTTTAAAGCTCTATCAATGAACCCTGCCAACTCCCATTCTAAAACCCTTTTCTGCCGGTGGATAAAGCTATCCCCGTCTGTTGTCAGCAGGCCTGGTCTCACAGGCCGAGCAGGGACCTCTTGCCATTGCTCCCTGTCCCCGAATTCATCACTATCGTTGCTAGGGGGAGGAGAGGAGAAGGGGTTCACTGTACCAGGAACTCTGCCTGCTGGTCCCCTCCTACTACCTGCTCGCAAGGTGGTAGGGGGTAATATATTTCTTGTTGAGTCTCTGCTGGCTGCCTAAGTCTCAGGGCTGGTATTTGGGGTGTCACACCCCAGTGCCTTTCTTTCAGGCCTGGCAGGGAGTTGCTCCACCAGTCTATCTCCTGCTCACACTCCCTGATAGCCCTTAACCTCTCCACCTCTTTCTTGAGCTCTTCCACCAGGCTAACTAGGTCATCCACCTGCTCACACCTCACACATGGTGTCTCTGCCACCCTCAGATGGCAGCAAACAGGATCAGGCACTCCCTGCATCCAGAGACCTGAACAGCCGCGTTTTTGAGCGGGCACTCAGTCTGGGTGGCCACAAACTTTCTAGAAAGAGCTTTCTGCCTAGCACAGACCATGGCTGGTTTAGCTGTAGGTTGACAGCTGGTAGATGAGCTTTTCTCCTGAGCGGGGAGAGATGCTGACTGCCCATCCTGGTCGCTTGTGCTCCCCAGGGGCTGCCTTTGAACGTCAGGGGAGGAGGCGCTGCTGGCTCCTCGTCAGCCTGCACCTAGTCAGCCTCCCTCACGAGGGCTGCCGGGCCCTGGCAGCTCCCTTGGCCACCTTGAGTGGCCTCAGTGCTGGACAAAAAGCCCTGCCTGCCTCGATCCCCCGCTCCACTGCAGGGTGCGTCTGCCCAGGAACCGATCACCTCGGTGAGTCTAGTCCCACATGTAGCTGGAGCAAATGTATAGTTTATAGCAAATGTAAGCTTTAAAAGTAGTACTGTCAATTAACATGGTGAAAAACAAAACAAAACAAAACAAAAAAACACAACACAAAACAAAAAGAAAAAAAAAATTTTTTTTGTTAGTAGATGTGTATTTGTAAAAACAAACTTTCCATGGCAATACAATGGCTTGAGAAGAGCTTTTTGTGGAGAAAGGGAAGGAAGGAGGGTGAAATGGTGTCTTAGCCTCAAATCTGGACTTCTTGTTTGGCAATGTTTTTTTGCTCACCTTTAGTGAAATTCCCCTTATTTTGCTTAAAGAGACGGTTCTTGTAAGTTTGTCATCCAGCTCTTCTAAATTCGTATGACCAATATCAACCTCTTAAAGATTTAGATGAAAAATAAGGCCTATCACTGTCTGTGCTGAACAAAAACACAGTGCGCTGTCCCAGCATTTGTAAGTGTACAACAGCACTTTGGATCAAGATAGAAAATGGAAAGAGGACCTGAATTTCTTCTGAACCAGCCAGCAAAATATGTCCCTTGTGTTTGGTGAAATTGCTGTGGCTGGAATAAGAAATAATTCTGAAATTGAGAACAACATTAGTATGGCATTTCAGCGATTCGGTATGTTATAGAGGGAAGGAGATTTAAATACTGCTAAATTTATCAAGCCCAATTGCTTCCAGTTACTCCTTTGCATGCCACTCTTACTTTTTTGTATGCTGCTTGAGCCAACCTGCAGGAGACCCAACAGTATCCCCATGAAATTTCTGCTAAATATATTTCTTTTAAAATGTATTTAATTTTAGGCAATTGTAACCAGCTCTGTAGTGTTCACTGACTTGGTCTTTGGCTATGAGTTTGCAAAGACTTAAATTTGTTAATCCATTTAAATTGGTCCTCCAGTTTCATCATGGCTATTGACGTTTGCGGAGTTGCATGCATCTTAAAATGTCTGTAAGATGCGAGCTTAACAAATAACACAGATTTTACACTGGGGAATACTAATATCAAATATGTAATTAAAAATCTTCAGGATGGGAAAATTTCTGAGCATGTGCGGTATCCTCTTTGTGAACCTCAAGATCTCAGCTGGTTTTGGTGAAAAACACAGAAAGCAATTATCTTGCATCTCAGAGGCTAATAATAACTGAACCTTTTGGCAGATTTTGTGATGGGATGATTTTCTCTCTGTGATACAAGCCAAATGAATTAATAACACTTTTTTTTTTTTTTTTTAATCATTTATTCTAACACAGCCATTTAGTTGTCAGAGGTGTATAAAAGGAAAGAATTTGAAACTTGGATTGTGTTATGTTGCACTGTAGACCTTTTTGTAAGGATCAGTCTCTCTTTGGAGAAACTTGTGTGTTCTTCTGTTTTCTACTTGAGAGTTCAACAAATCTCGTAAACTGAGTTCCCTTTATTTGCTCTTTATATACAATTTGAAGAGATTTCTTCCATTTCATAAGTAAAGGTCCAGACTGCTCTGCCTGGATAAACAATGTGAGTGAGATTTGGTTCTAAGGCAGGCAGTAGGGGATGACAGTAAGTGCACTTGAAATTGGTGATGTCTGTCTTCCCAAAAACAACAACAACAAAAAAGACAATGGTTATAGGCAAGTTTACTGCTGACTGTGCTCTAAGCACGTTTCAGCTCTGCTCCCCTTGCTGCTGTGCAAACACATTCATTCCCTGCAATTGCTCAGTCTTTGTGGTCTCTCTGAGCATCACCAGAGATTCAGCAAGGCAACCGAGATGGAGAAAATGGTGTCTGCAATGCACAAAAAACGTCTCAGTCACCTGCATGGGCACATCCAGTATTTTTAAACAAGACAAATGCTCATTTTGAAACTGTACACAGTGGAACTCAGGTTGTGAAGAGGAATACAGACATCCCATTACTATTCATCTGGAGCTGAGCTTTGGTCTCCTTCACTGCTGGCTTTCCTGGCTGACCCAAACCACGGCAAGTCACGTTTCTCCATGCATGTGTTTGGCTGTAAAAATGTACAAAAAAAGCTGTGAAGATAGGTGTATTCCGTGGCAGTGACGGGGCCCAAGAAACAAATGGTATGGTAGGCCCTGTGGGGTTAGGTGGGTGTCTGAACCCCATCAGTAGAGGATGGTGTAATGACATGCAAGTTGTACCACCGTTGTTCTACAAATAGTGAGCAGCTGTCCCTGGGGCAAGAAGCAAGAGTTGCTGGAAGAGAGAAGAGGGAAAGAGCAAAGAGATGCAGTCCTAGGTATTTTAGTTAAATTTAGCTGATGATTGATATGTAACAACATTGGAGACTGGGG
The DNA here is from genome assembly GCA_011076525.1 of Nettapus auritus. Classification (NCBI taxonomy): domain Eukaryota; kingdom Metazoa; phylum Chordata; class Aves; order Anseriformes; family Anatidae; genus Nettapus; species Nettapus auritus. The sequence goes on along the minus strand of CM021765.1, from coordinate 76,670,500 downwards.
TCCATGACATGAAAATTCAGCTGTCTGGCACTGCAATGAGATGTGTCTAGAAAAGACATTGCTTTCTCCTCTGAAAGTGTAGCTGGCTTAATAATGCATCCAAAAAGAATGTAAAGCTCCCACATCCTCCTTTCACCTTACATCAATTTTTATTCTCTGGAGCTAGCTAGTGTAGGACAATGCCGAGATGCTAGTCATGATATCAAGGGGCATTCCCTCCCTGTCCCCTGCCCTCATTTTATAGTGAGTCAGAGCCACTTAGGCTTGGTGCTCTGGACTGAATGACAAGTTTTCTGTGCTTCTCTCCCACATAAGCAAACATACCTGATGTGCAATGGGCTTTTTAACTGTTGTTTTGCTCTTGTTAATTGTAGGTGTGGAAGGCCTTGTCTCCTTTGCTGAACTGTGAAACAGGCTGATTCCTCTGAACAGGTGGCCTAGGAACTGACTGTTTATTCCTCTTAAAGTGTGTATAATAGTATCTTTTGATCTTACCTTTGAAAAGCTCCCTCCATCATTCTTTTGAGCAACCAGAAAATGCTGTAAATGCTTTATCCTTACCTGGGGCCTCTGCCCAGCCTTAGGACTCCTTAAGCTCTGTTCCATTCCCTATCAGGAGCAGTGATGTGAGAAACACAGATTGAAACTGCTGCTGCCTAAGGCCACTGTCTAGGCTGAGAATGAATTTGGTCCACTGCATGCCGGTATTTTTCAATGGAGCATCCATTTCTTCTGGTCCTTTTCCAACAGAGACAAAAGCTCAAGCACATGTTCACAGAGCACTTCAGCTCTTGTGGTAGCCTCTTACAAGGAGACTTAGTCTATTCCCTTCAGCTTCTCATGCTTCACCCATTTCTGGGATACTTGAAGTCTTGTGGTGTTGCGGGGTGAGCTGCAGAGCCTTAATGCAGAGCTCTTCACACATGGTATTACTTTTCTGTGCCTTCTCCTCTAGTTTACAAAAGAAATGCAATGCTGCTGTGCATTCTGGCTTTTTGCATGAAACTAACCATTTGACAAAGGTGTTTTTAGATGTAAAGTATGATGAAGCAGGTTGTCACGATAAACTCAAGTCCACCTCTCAAACGTAGGCATGCAAACCAGCTTAGGTGCTCTGAAGTGCCCTGTCCTGCATCAGTTGCCTTTCCAGTAAGGTACCAGCCTGCATCCATGTCCCTGTGTCAGACGGGTGGGCATGGTTCAGCAACATCTGGATTTCCAGCTCAGGGAAGGTGGGGCAGTATTTATCTATGGCAAAATGTGGCTGGTGCTTTGCTGTACCAGCTAGCTGTTGGCACAGTCATGGCGGTGCAGCACTCTGCCTGGCCGATTGCCTTTGGCAAGGCTCCAGCCCTGTGAGCTGAGGCTAAGGGCTTTGGGAACATAGTAAGCTACGGCAGGGTCTGGCTGGGGGTCTCCACATCAGACTCTTTCTCTTTTTCCAGGGATATTGGATCAAGCCCGTGAAACACATCCCTTCCCTTTTAGATGAACTGTTGGTTCAATACTTGCTGTCACCTCATCTGGGTGCATCTGCCCTAGCACCAACCACCCATTTCATTTCAATACCCAGTGCAAGCCTTACCCACAGTGATTTATCCTACCTGGAGCTCATGTAAGGTATAATGGTCTGCGTGGAAGTCAGTTCATGCAAGTTAGAGATCAGTGTAACCTTTTGCTCCTCTCTGCCCATCTCTTTCCAAGCGGCTTTGAAGCAGGAAGATGTCCTCTCCTCCTTCCCCACTGCCCCTCTGCCCCAGCTCCTTCTCCTTGCTGCCAGCGAGTAAACAGTAGATGTTACATGTATTAACACAATGCTCCTGGGTGTGCTCCATGTGCGAGTCCCTGGCAGCCACAAATTAATTAAAAGTAGACAGAAATCCTAGAAAAAAGCAAATTCCCTTCCCCCCCACACATACCCCCAGCCACCACCCCCGCCCCTCTTTTCCTTTCTTTCTCCGTGGGTAAATAGCTAATTCCTTTGTTCCTTGCTGCACTATTTCATTTCTGCCATCATTGTCCTCATTGTTCTCTGAAACAGGAGGGGTCTGGGCCAGGAGCAGCCAAGGTCTTGGCTAATGACGCGAAGTCTTTAAAGTTTGCGCTGCATTTCATCTTCTCTGTGGGAGTTTTAGGACGCATCCAGTGTTTGATCCCCACCGTGCAACTTTGCTTCTAGTTAATTAACAGATCCCCATTACACTCTCTCATCTGCAAGCACATGGGAGGCCTATCAGGAGGTAATTCAAGGCCAATCTGAGTGATGGCAGAAATTAGAGAAAACGGTTGTTTTTGGGTTCTAATGTTCAGGAATAAAGCTCTCCCTTTGCAGAGGTGCCCTGTAAGTTTGGGGTTGTTTGCCTCCTTGTGTCATTTTAAGCCTTCAAGCGATCTGCCATACAATCAGGTCTCTTTTAGGGGGTTTGTTTTTTTTAGGAATTGTTGATGGGGGAAGGCAGTTTATTTGTTTTGCTGCTGCTTTGCTGTGCTAGCAGCCTGCGTGGCATACAGTTTGGAGGGCCAGTTGAACGAAACCATGGTGTTATTAGCAAGATGTTTTCACCTTCCTTTCATTCCCAGCTTCCCTGTTCCCACCAAGCCTATTATACAGGTTACAAGTGTCTTATGGCAACTTTTTTAGTGCCGAGTAAAACCACCACAGGCCTCCCAGCTGCAGAGCTTTGTCAGGCTTTCAGCTAAATACTGCATCTCTCAGGAGTGCAACCTTCTGTCGACTTTGAATGTTTAGAGTTGTCTGATATGTTACCCCCCCCCTCTTTCCTCTTCCCCTCCCTCTTCCTCACCCTATGAGCAATGACCCCCTTTAACTAATGAATTAGGAACCGCTCCTGCAGTTGCAATTCTCAGTTCAGCACTTGGCAATGAGAATCAAACCAGGGCTATTTAGTACAGCGTTAAATGGCCCACCACATTAGCCCCCTGGCATGCTAAGCTATTAGGTTGTTTTACTGTTGTTAAAGTTACATTTGTTAGGTGGAGTTGCTGCTCCAAGAGAAACTTAGTAGTATGGGAAGAGGCAGGCAGCCCAGTGTCTTGTGGATGCATTGTGCAGATACAAGCACCAAAGTTTTCCCCTCTCTCCATGAGACAATTAGAGGAGAAACTTTGTAGGTTTGTTGCCGTCGAACGGGCTGGATTGACCATTATGCTGCAGTAGGGAATGATCCAGTCATTCGTTGTGGCCTTCTCGTTCCTTGGTCATCCTTCACCTGGGCGACAGCATCGTGAAGTCTGCTGGCAGGCAGCCTCCAGCACTTTGGGAGCTCCAGGTAGGATCAAACTTTGTAGGGTCAGCCTCATGTGCTGCCACCACTATGCTCAGTTGGTCCTCTGGGCTCCTCATCATGTCCCAAAGGAAGAGAGCTGTGTGCGTGCTCATTTCTCTGTTTCTTGGTTTTGGGCTCATGAGGACCTCTGGAACAACTGTGACCACACAGTGTGTCCCCCAAAGGCTGCACTAGCACCCAAACTGCAACACAAACTGCAACACAAAGCAGCTACAGAAGTGGACCTTTCTCAGAAATGCTCCAGAAATCCCTTGAAACAGAGTCTCTTGTAGACAAGGGATTCACCATTTTCTGCTATAAGAGAAAAAGGGGTACTATTTTGATCTTGCCAACAGAGACATTTTGAAGATCTTGGGCACAGTTCCTGCAACTGCAGAGGATGTGTATCACACTGGGAGGTGGGATTCACCACCTACTGTGATCTTAATGTACATGTGCAGAAGACTGTCTAGAAGGTATACACACCTTATACACTGTGCTTAACTTTTCCAACCCTCATTCTGGGTCGTTGTCTGAAAATAGTATTACTTGTTTGCTTATTTAAGGAGCCTGCTGCCTTTATTCTGTGAAAGAGTATCTAACTAAAATCTTAAAATGTATTTAAAAAAAAAAAAAAAAAGTGCCCTAGGTTAGAGCGGCACACACGAGAAAAAATATTTCAGGAAGGGAAGCAAAGACCATGTTTTAGTATTCGAACCTCAAATACCAGGTTGAATCCTGACATGACCAGAAAAACCTTCTATGTTCCTGATTTCCCTCCAACTTACTAAAGCTTTTATGGACAAGAGATGAAAGAGCAATGTGCTTTTTCTCCACTCTAGCCATCTATGTTCTGTAAAGCCAACTGTATGTTCGTGCGTTGGCTTCGCTCACCTGAACAGAGTTCTTTTGTTCTTGCTCATTGTGCAGTGATTTGCATCCTCTCTTTCCACAGCAGCAATACTTCTCTGTTGCTGGTTGATGTAAAGATATTATAAATATCTGACAGATTTTTGCGGCTGAAGGGGAATCAGTGTATGGATACAAAGTGCTGCTGTTTTGTTTGATGTAAGCACAATGAAATGGACAGCGTATTCATAGTCAAAGCAGCCTGTTGCTGACGTGACTGGGGTAGACAGGGTCCTCAGCTGCTAAGCAGGGGTGCTTGGATGTGCCACAGGGTTTCAGAGAGAATCCCCCTGCAAAAGGAAGCTTGTGCCAGTATTGTAGAGTGCTTGTGCCAGCCAGCTTGCAGGGTTGATTTGGCATTTGGCGTCTTGGTAGCGGCTGCCAGTGTGTGTGGTGGAAGAGAAGGGAATAAAAAAGAAAAACACATCGGGGTTTAAAATAAAAATGTAAAATTATTTGTTTTGTGCCATATGGGCTCCAATATTTTGACAAAACTAAGGCCAAAATTAATCATGCCAGGTTAGAGTTTTAGTTCAAAAACATATGTATAACTGTCCCCCAGAGTGTGTGTTTGAGTTACCGTTTTCATAGAGAAAAATCTTAACCTTTCAGTTCCTAATTCTCTGCTCCACAACCTATTGCTCTGTTCGGATGAACTTTTCAGATTGTGTGGAAGTTTGAAACTTTTTTTTGGCAATGGATTTTCTTAGTTAAATGTCAAAGACATAGTGTATTTGCATTTTATAATTTTGTTTGGGGGAGTTTATCTTCTTTTTATGGAACTTAATGGATTTTTAACAAAAGTTGTGTTGAAGCTAGACTATTTGGCCTAAAAGAAGAGGGGAAGGGAATAGAGTACTAGGGAGAAGGAGCAACCAGGACCACTAGTAGTGGCTGAACATCTATTATATGAAATATGGAAGTCCATTACGCAAATCCTGCATGTCCTGACAAAGGTGCTATCCCCACTACAGCTGTAGCATCGGGATTTTCAAATCAGGGATTTAATATAGAGCTATGGTCTGTGGCCAGTCATAGTTTTTTATTTATGAAGGAACTGTTCCGAGTGTGTGTGGTAATCTGATCTTTCGCACAATGTAGACCACTGAATTTTTCACTGAAATTTTTCGTCAAACACCCAGAATTCCATATAACCAAGTATATTACGCAGGTTTACCCTGTGTTAGGTCATTATTGAACAAGTTTGGGTGTGTAATGAAAGCACAATACTGTTCTGCAGTAGTGTCTGTTGTGGGCACTTTGCTTTGGCACTAAAAGAGCCATATGGAGTCTGGCTTAATCCTCTTCAAAAGCAAAGCTAAACCATACAAAGGCACTCCTGAAATAGAATAAGGTTGACTGTGGAGTAGAGCTCTTATGCATTAGTTTTTCCAGGCTGGTTCTTTATGTAGACGAGTCCACAGGACGACATCAAATCCGTAAAGATCCAGTTTTATAGAGTTCAGATGTGACTGTATCAGGTACTTTTGTTCATCTTGCTATAGAGATGTGAGATGGATATGGAATTCAAATATAGATCTCTATCTTAAAGTTTGGAGATGTTCAGATGTAGGATTTAGGCAGTCTTTAATTCATGTGAATGTCAGCAATACTATGACTGAGAACAGTAAATATATATCTATCAGTGACTGATTTCAAGATCAGCCAATCTATTATCATAAAGCCCCTCCTTTTAAGAAAGAGGAGATGTGGGTGGAAATTTGAAAGAACAAATTTAAGCAACTGGTTTCCTTTCACTTTTAAAGCCGAATAGTGAGAGAGGCATAAAAGAGACCCAGTTTGGATGATAACGAAACATTGCTTTGAAGTTCTAACTAAATTGCATTTCTTGTTCTCTGCTGTCGCCTGTAAGACTCAGAAAAATTGGACAAGCAGTGATTAGTATATAATAATGTATGTTCAAATAGCTTGTGGTATTATGAAAACAAAAATTCAAAAGGCCAATATACTGACAGCTAAAATCTGTCTAAGGGGCAATAGGGGGGAACCTTCACAAAAACAATATGCTGATTGCATGCAGCTACCCTGCCGAGTTAAATCTTAAATAAATTATACATACTAGAGCTGAGAAATGAAGCAGTTTAAAATGTTCCTGTTCCGTGCTTTAGGCAATGCCTACATCCACTCAGTGTCCTTAGTGCATCAGATGCTTGGGCTGTTGGTTTGGGTACCCTGCCACAATAACTGGGCAGTAACTGCTGCATCAGAGGCCAATGGAAAAATCCAGCTTTGTGTAAAGTCAGTTGCAGGGAGAAGCATGGATGATAAACAATCTCTTTCTTGATTCTTTGACAGGGGATCTCTTTCTCTTAGGTGCCTCCACCCACCTCTAAGAAATCACAATGACGTACTGAAATGTGGTTTATTTGGGTAGTTTTGTTTTGTTTTATTCCCCACAGGAACAAATTAAAGTAGCTGAAATTCTTCAGAAATTTGGGTCAAATCTGACAAGTAATTTCAGCCAAAATAAAGATGAAAATTTCTGAAAATCAAAATGATTTATTTCAGTACACGTGAAATAAAGCATTTTGATTTCTTGGGATTTCCAAGAAGACTCAGTGACTGTACAGCCTGGTGGTAATGACTGCTAACAGGGATGTAGGAGGTCGGATATTCTTATCTTTTTTCTTCCCAAATCAAAGAAAGGTCTTGAATATAATGCATCCTCTTCTCACATTCCGTTCTTAATCTATGCATACATAACACTCACCATACACATTCATTGATGGAAAAAAAGAATAAAAATTCTGTAGGTTTGAGCAAGCTGATCCCTGTGAAAATTGGTAACTGGGGTCCATTCCCAGTGCCAGGGAATATACAAGTGCTAATGAAGAGCTTCAGCTGGAAAGACTGATAAGAAGGACCTAATACACTACTGATTAGGGCAGATGCTTAGGGTATGGTGCATGCACAGTCCTTGCAGAGATCATATTTCATTTAAATTTAGCTCCTCCCTGTCATGGTGAATACATCCATCCCTAAGATGCAAGGGCAAGGAAAGTTTAACAGCAGGACCTTGTAGACGGGATCTGCTTTCAGCCTGCTGGCATTATCTTATCTTGCCCAGCAAAGGTATCCCTAAGCAACAACTACTTGTGCAACTCTACTTTCAGTAGTGAAGCTACTGCTTGAACCTAAGCTAGCAGAAAAAAAAAAATAATAATAATAAAAATAAAAATAATAATAATAAAAAAAAATCATTTAATAAACATAACAGACCTTGGTGGGTTTTTGTGAGTTTCTCTGGATCAAATCATGCTTCCTAAACTTCTGTCCAAAATCTGCATTAAAAAAAATGAAGAAAGAAAATTTTATGCACTACTCAGGAGGGGGAGTGGAAGGGCAGGGGCCAATCTATTCTCTTTAGTGACCAGCGATAGGACCCATGGGAATGGTGTCAAGCTGTGGCAGGGGAGGTTCAGGCTGGACATCAGGAAAAGGTTCTTCACCAAAAGGGCTGTCACACACTGGAAGAGGCTCCCCAGGGACATAGTCACTGCACCAAGCCTGTTGGAGTTTAAGAAGCGTTTGGACTGTGCTTTTAGTCATATGGTCTGAATTTTTTGGGTAGACTTGTGTGGTGCCAGGAGTTGAACTCGATGATCCTTATGGGTCCCTTCCAGCTCAGGATATTCTATGATTCTGTAATGCAATCTTGGTCTATGGCTAATAGAATCAAACAAATCACTAATTGGAAACCTAGAATAAAAGGACATGAACAAAGCATGCTGCTCTAAGTCTCAGTACCTATGTGATAGTATACTGTCATTAAATTCTTGCAGTTCTACCAAAATCACCTTCCAAAATTTCAAAATTAAATAATAGTGTAAAGAAGAGCAAAATTTGGTCCCTACTTTTGGTATAGTATTGCTTGCTTGCTAGCATTTTGATATAATAGGTACCATTTGAACTAACTTTTTAAAGTATATTTCAGCATTGCTTAGGCACAGAGGCTAACGTGTCTAGCTTTCAGATAGCTTATTACCATTCAAATACTTTGTAGATAAATTATATTAAAAGAAAAAAAAAAAAAAAAAAAAAAAAAACTGTTGCAGCTTCTGACTCAGTCTAAATGGAGACTTAGCTCTAAGTAATCAAAATTGCTTTGGTTGTGCATGGCAGCATTAAAAGCCTTGTCCATTAATTGAGTGAAGCGGCTCCAGTGAAGCAGCCTTGCCCCCTCATTATGTGATCTTGCAAGTGCTGTTTGTCATCGTCACTTGCCGGTCTCAATCTAACTGTACTGCTGGTGCAAATTAACAGTAATTTGTTATGACACGCTGTGTCCTTCCAGTGAAACAACAATATGGATCTCGTACCACCCCTGCCCTTCTCTCCTTTCCTCCCCACACCTCTCAGATCCTTTTCCCGCTTCAAGATATCACCCTGACTTTGCCTTCTAACTCCTTCCTACTAACTAGTGTGTCAGGGTGTATTGTGGCTTGACTGATGGATAGCACGTGGTGCTCTTCCCCTGAAACATTGCAAAGAGAAATGTGTCAAACAAAAGGCAGTGCTTTCTGGCAGCTCAGGAAGTCTTGGTGCTGATGGAGGGCTTGTACTCCAGGGGAAAGCTCTGCCTACACACGGGTATGTTCATCCACCTTCTGCAGTTCAACAACTGCACCAACAGTATGCTCCAGGAAGCAGGAGAAGTCACTGACTAACACTTCAAATCAAAGTTAGTGAATATATGTGAGGTGTTGACATTACACTGTTGCTACTGTACATAAACTATTGTTTATTTTTTTTTCTTCCATCCTGACTGCAAGAAATGGTCTTAAGAAAATGAGGCTTTCATTAAGGGCACAGAACTCAAGAAATACCTGCTTTGCGTTGCTGTATTTCTTTGTCACTTCGTGGCTCACTCTCACGTTAATGATAGTCTCCACTTCGCACCTATTTGTTATGCTGTCCTTTTAAATTACAAACTCTATTGTAAGGACTGTTTCCTGCTTTGCATGTAAAGAGAGGTTCCTGCAAAGGAGTCCTGATTTCAGCTGGGGCTTCTGTCCCAGTTTCTCAGCTGGTGGGAGTTGGCTGAGCTCCACTGAAGTCATTAAATATATGTGAGAGGTCTATGGCGCATCATCGTTGTTGTTATTTGTACTATTAGAGAGAGGGATATTCAGCTAGTGTGATCTTAACTCCATTAAAGTCCAGTTCTCACAGATACACAGTCTTTCTGCATTTCACGTATTTTCATTCAAAATGAAAATGAACTATTCTCAAGTAAAATGAAACATTTCTGTTTTGACATATCAATTTTGAAATAAAATATTTTCCCCTGATACTTCTGGTGGGGGAAAATTGATTAAGTTATTGTTTTAGTATAATTTTCACTTAAAATTCAAACCACCGTAAGTTCCCAGTTTAAATATCTATATTTGTGAGGAGTCAAGAAAAGGAGAGAGGTTCAGAACAAACTCTAGATTTTTTTGAAGAAAGATTCAGAAGAATTCAGAACTGATTAAAATCAAGGTTGTGGCTCTGGGTTCATCCTAGCTAACATTAGACACCTTTCTGAGGTCACTAGATCTTGAAAACTGCCATCTGAGCCTTTCTTTGTAGTCAGTGCAGAGATGCTTTTGACTAAAAACGTTTCAGCCCATTAGACCTTTACCATCCCCTAGGGCAGCCTGTCCATCTTTAACAGAGGGATCATAGGCTTGGTGGTGTTCTTAACCTGTGCAGTTGAATTTAAGTTGGGTTAGTTCTCACTTACTAACAGGTCATTGATTCTGGAATTATTATTTTTTTTATTGATACTAAAAGGTCCACCAAATGATCTGTTATCATTGTAATATAACGTAGACCCATCTACAATGCTATTCATCAGTAACGAGGTTAATGCTAAGGGGGTAACCCTGTTCTACAGATGAGAAACCTGAAGCAAGGGAAATGACTTGGCAAAGGTCAGCCAGAAAAGACATCCACTCCCTACCCCACCCCCGCAGTCTCACATTATTTATTAGGAGAGAGCAAAAGCACGGTTTTCCTTAACCTTAAGTTGTTTTTTGTTTTTTGTTTTTGTTTTTGTATGTTAGACTTTCAGCTGAACTAGATCTTTCCCCTGTGGATTCAGAGCTTGAAGATGTGATTTCTAACAGCCCAATGCCAAGTAAATAATCTACGAGAGTTCCTGTTTAAAATGTCACTGTACCCTATTCCTAGTTGTGTGGTTTTAGGGTTCTGAAGTATGGCTGAGAGCAGGGCTTCCAGAGTCTGACACACCCTTAAATATTACTTATGGTTGGACAAATTCTCTCATGTTCAAGAGTTAAGGTTTTGAAGGCTGTGTCCCTGTGGATGTATCATAGAAGAGGACAAGATCAGGACTACTTCTGAGAAAGTAGAAAGAAGGGTCAGTTGCCTTGTTCAGGGTCCATGGTGTGCCCAATTGGTGGCACCAACACCATGTTAACTGGTTTAGTATGACCTCAGATCTCTGCGTAATGTGGACCTAATCTCTTACCCATATAGTGCATACACAGTCTGTGATAGAGCTAAAATGCCTGTTATAGATGCTCCAGGATCGACGCTAGGTAAAGATGAGTACTCTTTCAAATGTGTTGTTTTGTTTGTTTGTTTGTTTTTGTGAAAAAATCTTGCTGCTTCAGAAGGTTAGAATTGTCATGATACTTAGCTCTTTGTCAAGTGTCTTAGCACCTTTCCATTGAAAGCAACAGCAAAGGTCCTACTGATTTCAGTATTGCAGGTTCAAGCTCCAGGTGTTGCAGGGTGCTTGCATACGCAATACAAAGAACTTTGGGTTCTTTGAACTGGGGAAAAATATCTTTAATTTAGATTATATATAATCATTCTTTATTGGAGCTTTAACTTGGTTAAGTATAATCAGGTAGCTATTGTATAATTTTAATGGCTGGTGATTGTTATTTGATAATAACAACTTACATTTGTATAGTGCTGTATAGTCCAGAGGACTTTAAAGACTCAACAGTAAAATACACAACAAAGTAAACATTAATTACAATTATACCATCACTAGAAAATATGAGGATATTAAAAATCTGGCAGTCTGTGGCTTGCTTCTGCTCTCATTTGAATTCATTAGCCAAGCTCACCCAGAGTGCAAATGGATTATTAGTGGTTCTGCCATATCTGATTTAAGAAATGTTCTGTTCAAGTATTGCAGCAAGAGCAGAGAAGGGGAGAAAGGGGTGTAAATACCCTTCTGAGGTTGCCTAAAAAAATCATCTCTACTCATGCAAGTTAAGTGAGGTGTTGTTTCTGAACTGTGAGTCACTTGAATTCATCCCTCTCTTATTCAAGCGATTCTTGTGCTGTTAGGCTCTATGAGGCTTGCTCCTTGTTAGTTGGGAGGAGAATGAACTGGTTATCTTCCAAATGCCACATGCCTATAACACCAGAATGAAAAGCCCTAGTACTCTGTACAAATTGCTCACCTCTTTTTGTACATAAGCTATGAAATAATTTATACTCCACTCCTGTTATTGTTATTCTTGAGCTATCTGTGTTAACACCTCACTGAGGTGGGCAGAGCGTTTTATACCTCTTGAGCTGCTCTTCCAGTCCCTTGTAGGTTCAGGTGTCAAGCTTTCTACTTTCTTTCCTTGTATGCATATTGTCAGCGCTGAAGAAAAAGGTAAAAGCTTGAGGGATATTAATGTGTTATACTGTAGCATCTCAGATGTCATAACAGTCCCCAAAAACTGCAGGTGGGAACTGGAGACCCAGTGCAGGAGTCACCTCATGGGCAAGTTGCATGAAGATAACTCTAGCCTTTGAGAGTTCACAACCCAGGACCTGCAAAATACACAAATGAGAATCCCAGAACTGCTTGGGAGGGAACTGCTGAAGTGATGGTACTACTTTCAGAGCAGTGTTGCTGACCACGGAAATACTGCCACAAAGCTTGATGCTTTCTCTGTGGGTGGTTGATATAGGTGGTTTGCACTTCATATTGTTTCTTTTCTAATTTGTAATAAATTCTAGCCTAATCCTGAAAGATTTCCTGAACTCTGTGAAATCCTCACGATTTACAACTTTTTTTCAACAGTCAAGACAAGTTGTTTGCACCCAAAGATAAAGATAGATCACTTTTAAAATAAGTTTTGGGATGTCAGAGAGAATATGTAAATTACTTTTTTAAAGTGGTTTGCAAGTTTTCTTGTCCATCAAGATGGTTTTCATTTTCTGAAGATATTAATTTTCCCTGGCTTTTGGCCACAGCATATAAAAACACTTCATTTCTTCTTAAAATCATACTTCTTTCTCCATCTCAGAGCTTTTCTTCAGTTTCTGTTTTTCTTTTAACATTCTTACTCATTTTGCAAAAAGTTGTTCACCGACAGACTCTTGTTTTTCAGGGTTGTAATGAAGCATGAGGGATTTTTACATTTTTGCGGTGAAAGTTTTGCATGGGTCTTACTGTAAACCTTTCACAACATCTTTAATTTGTTTATTTTTGAGAGATGGAAGAAAGGGAAATGGTGACTTAGAGACATGCTTTCTGCTCCATTTTCTCAATACAGCGGATGATAACTCTTCAGTACAGATGCTGTTACGCTGAAGAAACTGAGCCTAATTAATGGTGATAGGTAGATCCACTGGTGGCCTATTGACTAGTTTGTAATCTGCAGTAAACTTGTTAGAATGTGATTAAGAGCCTAATCTCTGGGTAAAGTAGTACAAATATGCTCAGGTAAATTTCTAGGTAGAACCTTTGGCAGTTCCTGCCCTCTTCCACAGGGATTTGCAGATCTCAGATCTCGAAGTGAACACAGTGTTTCAGATCGTATAGTTCTGATCCCCTCTGCAACCATGCATTGGGAATCAAAACACATATAGGGAAATGCTGTGAAAGTGTTGTTTCTTTTATAAGCTGTATTAAAGAATAGATTGACATGTAATAATAATTACACTTGTGATCACAAGACCTTGCAGTAGAACCCAAGTCTTCTCACTCATTAGTGATACACAAGCTAAGAGAATGCTGAGCTAGTGTTTCGTGTGTCATGCTATGTTCAATACAACTCTGTTATAAATGCAAGCATATGAAACAAATAATGCAAGTATATGAAACAAATTATTTCAGCGTGGTGCTCCACAGCATAACAGATTGTAGGGAATGTTCACCCATGCTCTGGTTAAAGTCTTTGAAAAGTCTGGATAGCTCCTATTAGAAAAGAATCTAGCTAAAGACATCATCTTCTCTGAAAGAAAATCAGTACTGCACTTAAAAGGACTTTGTGGAATTATTTTATCTTTTATAGACTTATATAAAAGCAAAAAAAAAAAATAAATAAAACCTGCTTTTTTTTTTTTCCTTTCTTTCTTTCTTTCTTTAGATGGTCTGATTCCTAGTTTGAATATAGGGACTGAACTTGTGATTACCCGTTCTTTCACTTTTATAAACATAAATCTCTACAGTTTCAGATTAAATAGATTTCCTCAGGTTACTAGTAGTAGCCTTGTCTTCTGTTTGCCCGGAGGCCATCTGCTAAAAAGTGAAAAAATACATGCATATGTGAGTGACAGAGACGTTACAAAATGTGACTTGCTTTGTTGCAGGGATCATTAAAGATGTGGAGTAAACATGGAAATGGAAGGGAAACTGGATGGAATCTATTTTTTTAATTTGCTGTAAAAACAGATAATGTTCAAGTCAACTGAAATCCTGGTGGTTAACACTTGGGTACAATGTGGTAATTGCAGTGGCTTTAGAATAAAATAAAAAGTAAGTAAAACATAAGATGAGCTTAAGTCAGAGCTTTAATTTTCATTAACGTTTATGTTTTTAGAACAGAGGCAATATGCTCTATACATAAGGAAAGACAATGTGTTAGTGAAAGTGGGTGTCTGAAAGAAATTATTCTTTGTTTATGAGAGCATGAAACTGTTGAAAAGAATCTGCTACTTTCACACTGTCATATAAAAAACTTATGATGAGACTAGCACGGAAGTGTAAAAGTCTCAGTTGTTTGTTCAAGAAAAATAGCACATGACTTTTAGTATAAATGGCTCTGAGCTTAATTCCTGCACCACTTGCTGTCGGTCTGCAAGACTCAGAGAAGGAGAGATGATACAAACAAGAACATGAAACTCCTGGGATTTTGTTATGGAAACTTCTTTTCAAAATCTCTGTACAAAATACCTTTAAAACATTGAAGAAATCAGAACTAATATCAAGAGTGGGATTGGGAATTATTACTACTGCAAGTTCTACTAAGTGTCTTCTTTGTACGTTTATAGTGTGCAGAAAATAGAAGTAATAGCCGATTAGTAGTCTTGACTTAGAACGCTCTGTTTCTTCCCCATATTGGATAAATCTCCTACTGATGGATCGATCATTTAATCAATCTACTAACGTGGCCTTCAGCACTATAGTATCTGAGTGCCTCCCAGTGTTGGAACGCTCAATAATGCTTGGTTTTTCCCCGGTTGCTCTGTACTCCTTGATTTGATTTTGTGCTTAGTTATACTGATGTAAATCTGAAACTAATTCATTGATGTTGGTGGAGGCTTATGAGCCCAAAGAGCAGATCTGAACCCCAGTCATTCTTCAGATGCTCTACTAACAATATTTTTTGTTTTTATTAATCAGATCTCTGATTTATTCTCCCTGTTCCTGCTAGATTTTTTTTTCTGCTGCTGCTTTGGGTATGATACAAAGTCCACTGAAGTTGCTGTCACTCTTTGTATTGATTTTAGTTGACTGTGCTTCAGTTTTCTGCTTGCCTCTCCCCTTTTTCCCCCTCTGTAGACCCTGAAGGTTCCTGTGTGAGCTTGTGTCCATCTCAGTAGTGACTTCTGATTAATTAAAACAGCATGTATTCCTACAGTTCTCTGAATAAGTGCCTCACTGTACCTGTGCTCTACTCCCCATCTTTAATACCCATTGCTTCCTTCAGTTTAGTTCTCTTTTAAAGAGATCCCCCTCTCCTTCATATGCTGCAGGTCTTACTCTTGCACATGGCACCTTGTGATGTGGGGAGAGCTTTGCTAAGGGCCTGACCTGGGTTCTGTGAAAACTGAATGGAGAAATCCCACTTACTTCCTTGAGGTTTTTGCTCAGGATAAAACGCTGTAGTGTACAGGAATAAGGTTTTGAATTAGATAATTGTAGCTCTTCTTTGATATATTTTTTTTCCTTTTCTTTTCTCCCTGCCTTCAGTGTTGCAAGCAGAAGAAAATAGAAAGAAGAGGAGCTGAGAATTTAAACTGGGAGACTTGGCAGGTAAGAGGTGTATTTTCTTCCTTGCAGGGCGAGGCATTTCTGGAAGTGCTGATTGGAGTTGGCAGCAGGTTGGCTCAGCTCCGGGAGACAAGGCTGGCCCAGGGACCTGCAAGACTTGAGCTGAGTTTCCAGTTCCTTGGCAGGCTCTCTGTGTGGTTACAGAATAGGCAAATGCTTCGTTTCACTGGTTCTTCACCTGTGATGGGGGCAGAACTGCTTCCTCACCTTGAGAGGGTGGAATGATGAGGAATAGGAGAAAGGCTGGGAAATGAGATGCTGTAATAGGTGGCAGGGCACTTGAGCTACTTGGACAGAGTTGTCTAGTTCAAGGTTGGCAACTGTGTCATGTGGAAAACTGGGCTATTGTTAGAAGTCTTTTAAGAAATGTTTTAGTGAATTCCTTGTGTAATATCTGCAACTGTACTGAATTTGCTTATTTGAAGACCCATTTGATTACTTTAGTCTCATTTCCTGTTCTATATGTTTTTTAGATAGGGTGGAGGTAAAATATAGTATAATCACTTTAGTATAGAAAGTTGTATTGAAAGCACCACAACAACTTTGGAAAGCCAAGCACTCACAGTTAGGAATGGTCTTTCTGAACCATGGTTGTCTCCGGGCTTACTTGAGGTGGATCTGAGGACAAAAAGCTTTTCTCAGGGACAAAAGCCACAGCCAGGCTGCCAGATTTCAAACCCTCTGAAACTTGAAGTGCTGGAGCTTTTTCAGAGGAAGAGCTTGAAGAATTTTAAGCATCATATTCCTTGACCTTGTTCTTGGAAAAAGTTGTACCATTTCCAAAACGTTCAGCCTGAGGCAGTCATGTATCATAGATAAATCAGCCAAAATGGCAAAATATTGGCGGAGTACGAACAACTGCAGGTAGTTGTTTAATCGCTTGTGTCAAGTAATCTTAATAACAGGTGTAGCTACTGCTTCAGTCAATTATATAAATTGTCCTGCGGTCTTTCCTGGGTTCCTACTGAGGAAAAGGTATTGATAGATAAGGTCTGCCTAAGTGAAGTTTGAGGTTTTGGCCCTATGGCTGTCTTAAAAGATGGAGTTTAAATAAACAGGGAGTGAATGACTGATATAATTGTGCTTCTCTGCCTTCTCTTCATAACACACGCTAATAAGAACTCTTGATTTGCACTCCCCTCTCCCCCCTCACAGTGCATTTATGAGACTACATTTATTTTTAATATTCAAACATCCAGAAGATGTAAATAACAACAAAATGAGTATTGTCCCATTTGGAATTCCCTGCTGGGGCCACCTGTTGGGCTTTGTCTGACATACAGATAACCAGCTCTGTGGGCAGCAAGCACCTCTGTTATAGCACGTGTGCATAGCACTTGGCACTGTGGCACTGTGCTGCTCTTTGGAGGGGGTTTCTAGCAACACACACCATGAGAAATACCTAACTCCTGTGACTGGGAGCTCACAGGTGCGTCGAGCAAGCTCGGCCTAAAGTCAAAGGTCAAAAGAACTTTGGTAAATATGTCATTAAATATATACGTATATTTTATATTATATGTGTGCATTATGTATATTAATAAGTCAATAAATCGTTTTCTAACTGAAATAGTTTGGTCCCTAACACTTGTAAGAAAACTCATCAATACAAGCTAAGCTACAGTATTGTAAAGACAGATTTTTAATGACAAATCTTTTGGTCTGAGAATTTGTTTTTCATTGTTTATGTCATTAATATGCCTCTAACAAGCTGTACATGAAGATGATTAGGGATGTGTTGTTTGGTTTAGGAAAACTTATTTTCAGGGTTTGGATGTTTGTTTTTTCAATTTGCAAGTGGTTTCTTGAAATTTTCAAAACCGTGTAATGGCATCTGTTTTTTCCTGTAAATTTACATCATCTCAGAGCAAACCAGTGTAATGCATCAGCCTGTCTCCCTATGAATGCTGGGTCGTATGTTTAGTATTAAAGATCAGTTTCTGTGCTTTTTTTCATAGCAGTTTAGATGTCTGCAAGGAACTGGTATTTAAAGTATGGCAGACTTCAGATAGTTCTTCAGCCTCTGTTTCCACTACCTTTGATCAGGATACATTCAACGCAAATATGTATAAATTACCTTTACATGTGCCCCTTTTGATTTTAATAGATGTGCGCATCTACACAACAGGAGTAGTGGATGACTTCTTATTGTAGCCCCTTAGCATATAAACATTATGTTAATATAAACTGTAATCGATTTTGGACTGATTAAGTGCAAGTGATAAGTGCAAGTAAATACAGACACAGATCTCACTACAAAGAACGTGTAGTTGAAGTGATAATGAGTGACATGGAAAGGCTGGAGAAGACAACTGTCATACATTGTGTTCATATATGTACAAATGTACATATAGACATACATACCTGTGTTTATCCCTGCAGTTTAACTCAACATCCCTTCTTTGTCACATTAAAAATATGACTAAGAAAAATTAATCTATAAAAAATTTGAACCATGTGCCTGAACTTGTCTTACTGATGAGAATAAAAAGCAGCCGGAGATTGAAAGGGAGCAAAGGAGGTGATGTATTTTCTGGATACATTGTCTTAAAGTCATTAAAAACAAATTATTCAACCTTTTCATAAATAAAGTATAATTTTTTATGACTTTTCCCTGTCTATGATCTTGAGAAAGCGTGAGTATAAAAGTTGAATAAAGTTTCTCCATGCAGATGTGGTAAGGCATTTTAAATCTGTAGTCTGCAATTTGGGCAGTCATTTAGGTTGCAGTATGTAGCTTCATGAAACAATGACAAGGAGTTACTCTGAGGTTATATGCTTGCCTCAGAGTTTGCTTCTAGTTTGGTAAATAACAAAGGTGTGCTCAGACAAATTCTCGTTGTGGTTCCATTTTCTTTTGCAGCTATGGCTTTGGTCAACCTGAGAATCTGAGTCTGTGTGGTGACAGTGAGAAGTGGGTTGGGAGGAATTGCTCTTACTGTATTACTTCCTCTCCAAAAGCATCTCAAAATGAAACCGACTGCTAAATTGGCAACCTGCAAACTCTCAATATTTGCATGTATTTCTGAGTGTGGTTGTGAGAGGGAGGAGGAAGCTCCTGTTCCTGCTTGCCATTTGTTTTCTCTTTCATCCTTAACTTTGAGATCTGAGTCTTTTACTGCCATGGACAGCTTTGTTTTTTCTTTTTGTGCTAGTTTCTATAGAAGTCCATGGCTGAGGCTTGTTTGTGAAAGTTGTTTGTGAGAGGGTACCTCTGTGTGACCCACCAGGTCTAGAGAGTATCATATTTATGCCAAAGAAGCAAGTCCAAATTGTGTTGTGATATTTTGTTGGTGTGTTCTTATGTGAGGGTGATTACTGTTATATCTTTGTGAATTTCAACTGCAAGAACCTTGTGTTGCCTAGGGAGGAGTTAGGATGATTTTATAGCACTATCACTGTCTGTAAGAGAATGTTCTTTCTTGTCCCTTAATTTTCCACCCAACAGTCATGACTATTATAGATAATGCAAGTTAAAATCACATACAACCTCCACCAATACATCTGTGAATAAGGGACCAAACAGCAAATTGCAAAATTATAGCTAAAGAAGCTGAATGCACCAGAAAACATGCATGAAATGTTCTTTCACGTTCCATTCTGTGAAGCTGAAGTTACTGTTTTTTCTTCTTAAAAGATAGTTTTCCTGCAACCAAGACAAGATTTTTAAAGTAATCTTGATGGGTTTGGGGATCACATTAGGCAGGGCAGGTGGTGACCTCATCTAAATACTAAAATACTATGAGGAATGAAAATCATGTGGCTCTAAGATGCAGCAGGCTAGGTGGCTTATCATATGTGGCATCTATCTAAAAGCAGTGCTGCTAGGGCAGGTGAGATGAGGTGGGGAATGAAATAGTGGCACTAGAGTCTTAGAGGAATTTAATAAACATGGGGATGCCTTGGAACAGCCTGCTTGGGATCTGAAATTGTAATACAGTGGTTTATATAATTGTTTCTGATTTCTTCTTACCAGTGAGCTGATTTTGTATGTCCATAGCTGGATTCTTTATACCCTCTGGTTAGGTGAGAGTGTGGCCATTTTCCTCATAGCAATTTTGCTTGCTTTATAGAAGCAATTAAAAAATAAATAAAAAGAAATCCAAGGATGAAAAAAGCATTCCTAAGTTATACATGAACATAAGTTATTCCTCTGCCTTTCTTCTATAAACAAGTGTGTGTGTGTGTGTGTGTGTTTTAACATCTGTGTCCTGGACATGGGTATGCTTTGTGATAGGAGTCTGATTTTCTTTCTGAAAACCAGATAATGGGAATAAGTGAATCAGTAGTTAAAAGCTCAAGTATTTCATTCATGCCTCCCTGCGGGAAGCCCTGTCGTGGCTTCCAGCCCTCACCTGAAGGATCTAACCAGCTCTGGTGCAGATGGGCCAACAGAGCAGCCAGTACCTGCTTGCCCTTTCTTTCAGCAGATGGGGCAGGATTTCTGAAAAGTTTTGCCTTCCTTTGGCTTTGAGGCTTTTGTGTAGGTTTTAATTTTTTTTTTTTTTTTTTTTTTTTTTTTTTTTTTTCTGAAAGGGGAAATTATTTTTATTTAGGGAAAAAAAGACTCAAAAGCTTTATCTGGCTTTCCTGCTTTCTGCACGTGTTTAGTAATGTTTTCTACTTAGAGATGTCAGTCCAGCTTACCTGGAAGCAGTGTACATCTGGACTGTTTTTCAGAGGTGGTGAGTAAGTCTCCTTTTGAAGATGACATGGTGTGTAGGCACCTTAGAACCTGTGAAAATCAGCTAGTGACAATTTTTCATGGTTTTCCTTAAGCATCATTTAAAAGTTGGTTAAGATTCCAAAAAATGTCAGCTCTATGGAGCTGTTGAGCTTCACTAAAATGCAGGATCAATGCAGTGGACAAATCCTTTCCATTTTGGCCAATATTGTGATCATTTGCAAAACCCCAGGAAACTTGTCTCTCTCTTTCTCTCTCTCTCTCTCTCTTTTTTTTTTTTTGTTTGTTTGTTTGTTTGTTTGTTTGCTTCCAGCAAGTTATCTGTTCAATGAAGGGAAGAGACTACCTTGTTTGCTGAATTTGGTTCTGAATTGTGAGTAGCATTTAAGGTGTTTGCTCATGTGAAAAAAGTTTTTCATTTCTAGAGTTTTAATCACTTTGAAATAAAAGATGTTAGGCAGATTAATTGGACCAAGTGAGTAAGTGAGCACATAGAAATCTGAATGATTTAATCATGCAACTTGCTTAATGTAAACACGTGAGCATGTAGGTATTCATGCTTTCCATGTAAAAGGTTTTATGGCTGCAGAAAGGAATGGACAAATGATGCTTAGCCCTCCTATTCCTACAGAGCAGGAAGGACCCACGCCCAGGGATTTCTGCTGCAGCAGATGGTGCAGGTGTTTGGTTGCTGCATCCCCTCTGGACAGAGAATACCAGTTTCCAGGAGTTGAACTTCATGGAGCCAACTGTGCTTTGTCTGTGGCTTCCTCTGAGGGAAACGAGCTCTACCAGAAAGTGATCTGGATGGTTTGTGTTGGTTATCTACCACACAAATTCACCACAGACAGGCTCACAGTTGTGGGACTGTTCCCTGATATGGCACAGGGAACATCAGATGCTGGTACAGGCCTGTTTATTTGAGGTTGAGCAAAAGACAAAGAGAAAGGAGAAATATTTGGCAAGAGCTTACAAAATAATTTCCAGTCAGGAGGCTTGATATAGTGAAATGTCAGTAAAAGGGATTTCAGGATTGTTGGTTTTGTTGTTGCTATTATTGTAAGCACGATTATAAGCCTCCCAGTTCAAGTCTGACCCATCACACTGAAATGCTGTCACCAGTATCATTAGCAAGCAAAGTGTTGCTAACAAAGTCAAACGCACAGCAGAGTTCTGGCTCTAAAGTGTCTGGACTGACTCCCAATATTAGGAGCAGGAGTCAAACGGCCATCACTTCTCCAGTGCTAACACACACCCCGCCATTAGCAGTCTGAAGGCAATTTTAATAAAATACATAGCCCTGCTGAGCTGGTCTCAGAAGATAAATAAGCAATGTAGAAAAGAAGCTTTTGTTTAAAAGTAATTATTTAAACTATGCATTACAGGTAATTTTCCTTTACCAGTAAAGAAAATGCTATCAGAATTTCAATAATAGCTTTGTGTTACTTATCTTGATAACATGATATTGTCATTTCCAGGAGCTTAAAACACCGTTTTACTTTCATTTATGTCAAATACAAGGGTAAATGGGACCTGAGTGTTTATATATATATAAACATGGGGTTTGCATAATTTTCTGTGAGCAGTTTTATTTTCCAGTGTTTTTATAGTAATATAACCGTCTAATGACAGTTTCATAAACTGTGAGCTTGATTTATTGGCCCAGCTTGAAACAGTAGGGTGTGGAGCATCTTCTTATTTTCTGTTTTTTGTAAACATGCTGCATTTCACAGTTGACGGAAAGACGATTCTTTGAAGAGGTTTGTCAATAATAACCGTAACAGCGTGGGAACTTCATAATGTACAAGCAGACATAGCCAAACTGAGTGCTTCAACCCATATGTAGCTCAGAAAAAGCAGAGGTGTTATTTTTACCTCTGGGATTTTTCACATTCAAAAATGAAATGAAAAGATTATTTTCTTCCTCTCAGCATTATTCTACAGTGCAAACCTCCCAAATGATCACAAAATGGTTCACATCAAGAAAGACAAGCAGCTAAGGGAGGAAAACAACTTTTAAGTTCTCTTGAAGAATCAGCTTCTGAGAAGATGGGCATCTTGCTTCAATGAACATATTTTTAATTTCTTTTAATTCCTGTTACGGATGTTTGTATATTTTCTCTTTCACTTATGGATGAAAGAAAGGCGGTGGCTTTGAGAGCTTACAAAAAGCCCTGACTGCATGGCTGAGTCAGTGTGGGGCTGTCACCTCTAATAGTGGGCTGCAGCCCTGGCTTCCAGCTGAGAGCCCTGCAGCATGTTCCAGCTGCAAGGAGTTACAGCAGGAAAGGTACCTGAATGTGTTAAGTACAGTTTTCAGCCCAAATTCAGACCTAAATTCTGCCTAATCCTTAACTGAGTGTTTTCTTACTGAGTATCTCTGGCCTTATAGAAATGCCTGGCCAGTAGCAAGTGTGGAGGCCCAGGGATTAGGTGGATTTTTAGATCACTTACATCTGGACGTAGTCTGTCTGCACTGGAGTTTCCAATTACCCAAAATGGACAAAATAGCATTTCCCTACTTCACAAGTTTGTGAGGATCAATGTGTTTAAGATTGTGACAGTAACATATATCTGTAACTTACATGGGTAATAGATCACCTTAAATTCTTTTAATAAAAGTGGACACAATAAATCATTGCTCTGTCACAGGAATACTGTGATGCTTAGTGTTCATAATATATGTGGAAGAGGTTGAGATCTTTTGATTAAAAAGTGATATTGATATAACTAGGTGAATTATTAAAGTGTCTGCTTCCATGTTGAATTTACTTGTTGACCTTGCCAAGCTGGAGTTTTAATCTGTGGTGGCTGAGCCTTGTTGTCCTGCCTTCTGAGTTTCCCCCACTTCTGGCAGCACTGACCCTTGCTTTGCTTTTTTCTGTTTCTGCTGCTTGGGAGCGAGGCTGCCTCCTGGTACTGTGGCGGAGGGGCAGAGCTGGTGGGCGCTGCAAGGTGGGGAGGGAGCTCCCGCTGCCAGAGAGCTCAGCTGATACCAAGGTAGTGCCGAGATATTTGGGACAGGCAGGCAGAAATCAAAATGCCACCCCTTGGCTGCCGAGAGAGCTAAAGATTTGTCTCCAGCAAGTGACAAGAGCCAAGGTGCTGTCGCCCGCTTTCTAATTTTAGCATAAGTACTGGCACGGATGCTACCTAGACAGACAAGCGCTGTTTCTGCCCAGCCCGACCTGCTGCTGCCAGTTCTGGTCCAAGTTACTCAGCTCAGTTTCTCTCTTGCTTTCAGGAAGTGGTGTGCCGGAGGGAGAGGGGAAACCCCTACCTTTTTTTTTCAGAAGGCTTGTGAAACTTGTGAGCATATTTCAAGGCAGTAAAACTCATACCTTCTACTAGCTGTCTAAACAGCAAGTATTTATAGGGATGTTATTAGCAAGGCAGCAATTGATTTATGAAGCCCGTTTGATGTAGAAGGTGCCTGTGACAGTGCATATGATACATGCATATGAGAAGTTCCTGCCTTTCCTGTGGCTTGGGTGTGGTTCCAGTAAAGAAGCAGAAGTGGTTTTGAGGAGTCCACCAAAGGGGAAAGAGTGGGTCCTTTCCCCCTCCAATGTGGCTAGGGCTTGTGTGATCCTTAAACAGAATTTTTAGTCAAATTGTTCTGGTTTTGAGTTTCAATTTTTGGAAATAAGTGGTCAGGCAAAGGTATAAAGAGTTTGAAATAGTTTTTGGTCTCCTCCTTTCCTTGATTCATGGGTCATCTCTGAAGCTCAGAGGCTGTGCTCTTTGATGCATTCACCTAGTGGCATGATGTTCAGGGCATTTCCAGAAATACATACAGCAGGGAGCTATCAGCCAGGTCCAGGACAGGTTTCATTGGCACTCTAACTAGTTGTTCTGTTGATCTTGGAGCACTCTAGAAAGGTAAATGTGGTTCAATATACCTATTTTGCCTCTGGAGAAATCAACGCATAAGGGAAGGACTGCAGAAGGCTGTGTTAGCAGAGCCAGAGGACACTCAGATGTCCACTTCTGGGGTGCTTTTTGGTGATGCATTTGCCCACATCTGCTGCTGAAGGAAAGAGGCAGCCCTGCTTCCTTGCCCTTCTGCTCTGGCCACACACTCTCATGGTTTCCCTTTGCCTGGCATTGGGCTCTTCTGCCCCATCAGGAGCCTGGTCAGCAAGTTAAGCTGTCAGAAACCTGACTTTGGGAAGCAGTGAGGTATTTTCAGCTGATTTAGTTTCCTGAAGAGGTTCCTAGTAAGCTCAGACAAATGCCAACAAGATGCTGGTTTTGCACCATCTTAAACAACAAACACTAAGTGATCTGTCACATTTTGAAAATGTGTAAGGACTCTGCAACTAAGAGTGTAGCTGCACTTTTCTTCAAATAGCCCATATTCATATATAGTCTTAAATTGAAGAGAGCCTATTGGTATACATTATTACTGTACTATTAGTATTAGCTATTACTAATGTGTTGTTTTGTTTTGTTTTGTTTGTTTGTTTTTCATTCTTGTAATAATGGCATGCCCAGCATTCACCTATATCGGGCATCATGTAAAAACTAATCACAAGTATCCTTTTGTCAAATGTGGCTGCAGATGGACAATACATAGGAGTTGATATTTATCACGTATTTCAAAGGTCATTTTCACAATCTCCACTTAAAAGCTATACTTGCTCCAAGCACATCTTGCTTGATGGAGGATAAATTCTGCCATTTTGAGTGGGGTAGTTTTTGCTTATAATTGTGAATGTGTTTAGCCACATGAGGCTGTCAATCAGTGAGACGAAAGCCCAGTAGGATTATTTCTGTAAGTGGCCAATTTCCCCCACCCTTTCCCTCCAAATCAAGGACAGATGAAAGGTCATGATTAAAACAGTGATTTTTTCCTAAATTGTAAGTAACAGTTTGCAACCGTTTTTTACCAAGATGTCAAAACTGTATTTTATCTTGGGGACGAGGGGCAGGGGGCCGGGGGGGGAGAGAGAAAATTATTAGTTCTTGAAAATGTTGGCAATTTTCCAAATGGCTGTGTTGAAATTTATTTTAATTATTGTACTTGTGTCAGTTCCTAGCAGGGGTAAAAGGGGTAAAATAATTCAGTGCAGTATTATGCAGCTATGGATTAAACAATTATTGGTGAACCTCTGTATCCTATTAGTATATTTGAATTCATTTATTTCAACAAATTGTTTTGTGAGCCAGTAACTAGTAGATTTAACCATTTATTTTGTAGTCAAAACAGAACAGAAGAATAATTGTCTTGCTGAAACACATCTTTATCTACATGAATCTTCCCAGGGAATAACCTGAGACAGTCAGATAATGCATAACATCACCAGAAAGTTTTTTGTCCTAAGAGTTTGGATTCCTAATGTATGGTCAAGCAACTCACCATTTGGGAGGGTTTGTGCGGTTGCCTGGTGATACTTGCAACATCTCTCATACCTGAAAGTGTTGAAGCAGGGCACGATCAGCAGTACCTTGGAAAATATCTTAGCTGGCATTTTATACAGTAGTGTTCTTTTGAATACATTAGCCACTCACGAGTCAGAAATAACACTGCCTGCCTGATCGTGTCATGTAGATAATTGTCAGAGTAAATACTTTTGTGAGCAATCTGTGTGCTCAATTTTGTATGCAAGATGTATATTTACATTGACCAAATAAAAAGATGTTCTGAGGAGGCAGAACAGGGTAAATTACCTAAGCGTAGGAGGATGAGCTCTATTTGACATTACTGGTATTTCTCCTTGTACTTGATATTAGAAGTAAGCTAAGACCCTCATGATACCTTAATGGAATTCCGGCTAGTTGTATCTTCATAAATATTATATAGTTTAAATATTTTCTCCTCAATATAGGCATGAAACCAAGATGCTGTCTTTCTATGTCATTGGGGAATGTATTTATCTTGATAAAGAAGGTAAAAAGGGTAACCTGGTCTCAATAGCTTCTGTTTTTCCTTTTAGTGCTTTTCCACAGCTTCATGATTTCCTTTTTGCCTTGAAGAATCCTGTGCCTTTGCAATGTGTGGTAAAATGTGTCAAGTTCCACCACCATGAAAGATGCATAATGAGATGGTTACAATATCACTGATAATGTGCATGATGCCAGGAAAACTGGGTGACTTCAGCCATCTCTGCACTATTACACGGTTCATCTACAAATTTAACAATGCAAAGGGTGTATGGATCAAGTAGAGCTGTTTGTATTTAAGGATGGATAGCAAAGTGAGTCATGTGTATGTATATAACATCAGTCCTATCAAAGAAAGGTCATCTGTTCAACATGCATCTAACCCTTGTGACTGTTTTTTGCCATTTCCTTTTGTCCTCCTATGCTGTTACTCTCTCTGAGTTTTAAACTTAAGTGAAGAGCTTCCTTTTTTTTTCTTATGTGGGCAGATGAGCAGAAGATGATGGTTCCACCCTGCTTATAAACTTTCAGGTTGGCTAAAAAAATGGACAGCTGTTTTTGTGTGCGCGTGCTTTTTGGTTGGGTTGGTTTTGTTCTTTTTTTTTTTTTTTTTTCTTTTTTTTAATATGCAAACATTTCTTTGGTAGTCAACCTAAATTATGGGCAAGATGCTGAAGCAGCATACTAAATGTCCCTAGAGCTGTGGTGGTCAGTGGAACTGACACTTTATTGTGCTGCATGTCTGCTGCTTGTTGTTGTTTTACCTTCCACTTCTGGCCGAGTCACATAAATATCTACTGCCAAGCTGTAGAACTAGGAATGAAGCATGAGAGAATTATTCTCAGTACTTCTCCAAAGCATCAAGGGCGTGTTGATGTTGCATAGATGTGGTGCTACGAGCTGTTTGTCACTGGGAACATTGCCGGGGAGCAGAGGTGTTGCCCAGCCTGATTATGAAGAAGGGTGCTCAGTCCTTTTCTTCTCCTATTTTGGGAACCTGGACTCACTGAAAATAAAGCTTTTTTTTTTTTTTGATTGGCTTTTTTAAACTTGATTCATTTGTTGAGCTGTTTTCAAGTGGCAGAATGAAATTAGGGGTGTGTGGAAAGGGTAAAGGTTTGGGTGCCAACTGAGAAGACTGTTTCAGGGTCCCTCGTTTTCAGTTGCACACAGATAGTGTAAGCTAAAGTTCAGCAAGACAATCAATATGAGGAGGAAAGCATGTGTGAATATGATGCTGGGAACACTTGCAAAGTATTCTGTAAAAAAATATAAACAGTAGCCTATTTAAAGGGATGAAAAGAAGTGGGGAATAGAAGTAAATTTTACATGCTCAACCCTTTCCTTCCCTTTTGCTACGGGGGGAGGGGGGGAATGATGATTTGTTTCAAACCTTTTCTGGAACTCTGTGAAATGATTTATAGATGAGGTGTGCTGTACACAAGAGCTTTTACTGGCTGCCTTTCCAATGAATTAGGGCCCTATTCTACAAAAAAAAAAAAAAAAAAAAAATGTTAGCACTTTCTTTGCAACCGTCTTAGGCTTCCATGGTGCGGAAGTCAAATGTAAATTCTGGCTGAATTGGGCCCTTATGGAGGTGGTGTTCAAACAGCCTGTGAGAAGAAGAGAAACCATTCAGCTTGTAGGCCTCTGTGTGCTTCAGAGTCCTTCGATCATTGCTATAATTCTCTGAAAGCAAAGTAATAAAACTTCCTATTGACTTGTGCTTGTGTGTGCTTTGAGCATTTATTTACAGTCTACCATCAGCAGATTAAAAATCAATTAAAATCCATAGAAACAGCCAAAGTTACATACTCCTCTTTGCTGGTAAAGATTTTTTAAAAGATTTTACATTAATACTTGCTGCTTGGTATTACTGAAGATAATGAATCAGATTCAGACAAAGTCTACACATCTTTAACTCTACAGATCTGTGCATCTTTAGCTTTACAGAAGCCCTGCTAAGAACCTCTTATCCTCTGTGCCTCTCTCCTTCTGTAGAAATAAGGGAATTTATGCAACTCATTTAACTGAAATGTAGATGTTGAAAGCTCTCCAATACTATCATGATGGATGCTGTTGCAAATGTGTAGGAAAAACAATAATCTTAATGATAAAATTTTAAGTTTAATACCAGTACATTGAAACAGAAAGTGAATTTTAGTACCATAAATATATTAAAATAAAAGAGACTTTGATTTGTATTCCTGATTTTTCCTGAAAGCCTCAAAGATCACAGGGACCTTCCTGTGATTCAGAGGGAGACCTCTGTAGTCTCAGGGGCATGGTGCTGGGCTGGGAATGAGGACACGAGGCTCTGCCGATGCCCTGCTGTGGGAAGTTTCTGAGTGTGTGGGTTTTTGTCTTAGGTCTCCTCTCCATCTGTTTGCCTCCTGTTCTTTTTGAGTCTCATCTGTTTATACCATTAAACTGTCAAACACTGTGCTGTTTTCACATTTCTGTATAGGTGTGTGCTCCGAAGAGTATTATGCCATTGAATAGTCATGATAATTGTTCTAATATGTTATTCATGTGTAGATTGGGATGATATAGACCAAATTTATAATATTTGGTTTTATTTGTCCTTTTGTGTTTTAATGTGACTTTAATTTAAAACAAAATTTAAAGTAATTAGATAAGCTATGACTTTTGTGCACTGCAAGTGTGTCCAAGTATTAACCACAAAAGGAAATGCTGATTACACTGGTAAGACCGAAAGCCAGGCCACTGAGAAACAGAGTGGGTGGGTGGGGGAAGCACGAATTTAAGGTAACTTGTGAAACCTTAATTTGTCTGTCTTGTATGGATGCTTGTTGGTAGACTGCTGTATTTAATGTAGCATAGTGATTCTGTTAGGAGAGTACAGAAAAGCCTGCCTCTTCAGAGAAGGGTCTGAATAACATAGAGTAAATAAGGGCAGGCTTTTACACCAAATGCTGAAAGTAAACAAAATATGAAATGACTGTTCATTAAGCAAGCTGAGTTTATCCTGCGGATGACATTTTATGGCAAAAAGACTGGCATGATGTATTTATAGACTACCACGATACATATGCACAAGACAACTGAATTAAGATTGCAGGGGGAACTTGAATCCCACGGTTCTATTTCAATTCTTTGCTTTGCAACCTGAATAATGTTTAGGGGTGGTGGGGAGGAACACCAGGAATGTTACCCCATCCATCATTAACTCTGTAATTGGTGAGAACCTCGTGCCCAGCTGCACAGGCTTGTGCCCCTCTCTGCCTACAGGACTGTAACTACAGGTTGCTTCCCTCTCGTGGTGCTGGAGAGGAGAGTTGTCAGGGCGCTGGGAAGGGGGGTTCCAGTTTTTCCTGAGCCACTTTCCCTGTTTCTCCATCTCCTTCAGACAATTCATGGCTTGTCCATACTGCGTTAAAGGTTTTCTTGCCTTAATACTTTCTAAATCAACTCTAGTCACTGCTTTTCAGTGGCTGCTGGCAGCCCCTGCTTGTCCTCATCTCTCTCTGTCATACTTCCAGGTAGTTTTTCACATTCTCTGTTTGTGCCACTACTGTCCTGCAATAGCCCTCAGTCACCTCCTCATGTTACTCATCTCCCTGAGCTCCAGAGGTCAGAAATGCTCCTGGTTTTGAGGCTCTTCCTGGTATCAACCCATCTCCTCGTTCCACTGTTGTTCCTACCAAACCATGAAATCTATTACTGATTTTAATTACTTTTTTCACCTGAGAATATTTTTTGACTCCCATCTGTTATTTGCAAAGATTCAAAACTTTCCTTATCTTTGTCTACCTCCGTCTCCAAGTTAATGTTAATATTGTTAATCTCCAAGTATTGTTAATGTTAACAAATTAAGTTGCTAAAGTTAATATACTAATATACTGAGGCTCTTCTGCTTTCCTTTTCATCATTATGCATACTTCCCAAGATCTGTCAAAAACGTCATTTTGGAAATACACAAAAATACCATCGCTTTCAATAGCATTACTGTTTCATTATTGGAATATCTTATCACTTTACGGCTTTAATGGTGGATTTGGTTACCTTTTTCTATTCTGAGCCCTGATTCATAACCAATTAGCATTACCTATGTGCTAAACTGATTCCTCAGAGATCCTTTCTGAGAGTGATTTTACATCACAGGCATTGTCACCAACTGAGACTACTCGTGTGCTGAGGTATTAGATAATAGAGGGTCAGAGTCTGTCTTCTGATACAATCTAATTGAAAAAGAAACAAAGACAAACTGATGAGGTTTTCAGTATTTTACTTGACTCCAAGGTTAAGGTCCTTATGTTTCTGAGTTATTGTAAAAATAATGTATTAACTGCCCTCTTAGAGCAATACACCCTTCCAGTTATTTCTCAGCATATCATTTCTCTTTTTAGATAGCTGACCTTTCTATAATTCTTCTCATCTATGGAACAGTGCATTTTATCTTTTCTTTGCACAACATCTTACTTAGGGTAAGTGAGTAGGGGGAGGGGGGATGGAGGGATGCATATATCTTCTTATTACTTTTTTTTGACTCAGTGTTTAGTCATTATTTTCAGTATCACTTAATCTGTGGAAAGTTCTCCCCATATGCCAGGCATATTTTAAACATGCAACAAAGATCTATACGACAGTAATCCCTTATCAGATGTGATGCTTAACAAAGGACAGAGTTCATCCTACAGACTTGATGGAAGTGAAGCTTTTTCAAATGTTATTTACACAAATACCAAAACTGTGTCCTTCTTTTGTTAGATGTGTTAATCAGGTTTCCCTGTATATTTCATTTCCCTTTCTTATTTTGTCTACAGAAACACTTAGAATTACTAGGTTTGAAAGGTTTTCTCGTACTTCAACAATGGTACTCTTAGTTACAGGATATTGTAAATAGTGGATTCTTGCAAGAACTTCTAATAAGTACTGTTAAGCATGGATATACAACGTATGGCTTAGAAAGTTCCTTTGTCAGGCATCCCTTCAAGCTTGTAGATGGTGTATTGAGTATTACTGCATGTTTGTCCTCTTATTCAACACTGTTGTTAGAGGCAGGACACTGGACTTGGGCAGGCCTTTGGCTTATTCTTACAACAGTTACGAAATCAATACAGTTGCGTATATCTACAGTTATCAGATGGTTGTAAACTGGTTTGGTTTCATACCCATCTTTTGTTTCTATTTGTAATAAATATGTCCTGTTGGTTTTCTTGTCCAGGTTCCATGATACGTGCATATGTACAAGAATACCTGAGTCATTGTATGAACTTTTAACACCTTACAAATCAACGAGTTTCTGATTCAGGGTGCACACAATTCATGAGTCTTCCCCTAGATTTCAGTATGTGTTGAACCTCAAACTAATCAATACTTCTTTTAAAGGTGTGGGCTTGAGAAAAGAGATCTTAGGAGAAAAAAAAAAAAAGGAAAAAAGGCAAAACAAAACAAATAAAAAAAAATCAAGCAACTGTAAGAGTGCTCTGAAAATGATATTAAAGAAAATTAAGTTTGTTTCCTGCAGAAGTTTGCTATAAGTTCATGGAGAGTGTTGGACCTGGGAGTATTTAGTTTTCTTTAGCAAATATGTTTGGATGGTTAATTCAATGTAGTGGTTTTTGTATGCTAACGAGATGGAGGTCACAAGAGAATAGGTATTCCTTAAAGTCTTTGCTGTAATCACTGAATAATGCTATTTATGGTAAGTTTGTGTATATGTGGATGTCTTGGGAGAAGGATGAGGGGATTATTTTTTCACAAAGAAATGGAATTCCTTTTCACAGGGAATTAGAACTCTGACTCTAGACTTGCTAATTTAAATAATGCTGGCTAAACAGACTTTTATAAGGCATTAAATGCTATTATGTTTTGTGAACATTAAATACATTTTCTGAAAATATTAATTTCCCATTCGTTTTCTTGCCTCCCTCATGCTTTTGAGACTTGGTCATAATCAATGCTCTGTGCACCAGAGGTCAGAGACTTTTGAGTCTGCTCTGGTGCCTGATTTTACTAGTACCATTCACCTCTGCTATGCGTTTTACCTGTACCCTCATAAACAGTTGCCATTCATCCTGTGAACTGATTGTGTGGCAGCCAACTGGCAATGAGTTTGCAGCAACCCAGTATCCTTGGTGGTAATGTAGATGTTGTATGGTACCCTAGCAGCTGTGAACCTGGATCTTGCTGAATTTCAAAAATGTAGTAGCTAGCTCTTCCTAAACCCCAAAGGCCACTGCAGAAAGATGATGAGAGAACAACAGCTAATCTTGGATTTTTAAGCAAAACTGCTAACAAATGTTCATTGCCAGACACTGGTACACATCAGTCTGTTTGAAGGAAGGAGTTGGGCTAAGCTGAAATTCCCTTTGCATCTCCAATGCCCGTTAGCCTGAAAAGTTTGATTCTGATCATAGCTATTAGTTTGTGAGGAGGTTTTATGACTACAATTTTTCACATTAGAGAATTTTAAGTTGAAGTGTTTCTTAGGCAAGCCACCGTGGCAAAAGGTTGTGCATACGAAAAAAAACGTACTTTAAAATTGACCACTACGGCTAGTGCTTATCTTCAGGTTAAACGGTACTGTAGGCCATGTTCCATCCCTGCAGGGTTTAGAAAGTTTGAATGAAATATGAGTGTAATCTTTAACATTGGTTATATAGCTCCTATTAACTCGTACGGGTTACTGATTATGCAATTTCTGAGTTGGTCACTTTGATTAGCCTTGATTATTTGAAAAAAAATCAATTAACTCTCCTGGTTTTAATTTTGATAATTCAAATTCACAGTGCTCTTCATCTGCTTTGTTTGATGCTATACATAAATCATGGTTATAGACGAAACCAATTCGTGAATGAAAAGTTTCAATTTTCTTTTCTTTTTGGCTACAGCTATGCAAAGAAATCATCATTTGGGCAACTAATATGCCTAAGTATCCTTCAAACGGAACCGTGATATATTAGAGCTGTTCATATGTCCTCACAAATCATTTTGCCTTGCAGCTTTGATCCTGAAATATGTGAAATGATGTCTGATTTATGCCACTGATCCTTCTTTTAGATAGTTAAGTGTTCTTGCTTAATGTTATTAAGTAAGTTCAAAGCAGCAAATAGTCCATCCTGGGCTGAGGACATTTGAAAATAGCATTCTCAGCAAGCTACATATAAAATATATGTTCTTAAGTTATTTTCTACTCACATCCATGGTTAAAACATGTTTCTTTTTCTTCTGATAACTTTCTTCTGGGCTTTGTTTGCTTGTCAGGTGGTGGTGGGAAACAGCCTTGGGTCATAATGGGAAAATGAGAACTGGGACTCTGGTAACATGCTAGCAAAGGCATGAACCTGGCTGAAGCAGCATGATAAAAAACAGTGAGGGTATAAATAAGTAGGTCAAAATCACAGTCTGAGGAACAAAGTCTGACTACTTTTAATGAAAAACTATGAACGTGTTGTGATTTCTGTTGTAGCAGGTAAAAGGAGAGAGAGAGATGAGAAAACTCTTGATTCTAAAATATTTATCAGTTGAAATACTCCAAACTTGCATCAGAATACCTAAGTGCAAAGCTCTGCAGGCACAAGGGTTGCATAGGAATCACATCAGCTCTAAATTTAGAAAACCTTTTAGAGGAAATGTCACATAGTTCAGACACTAGATTTAGGGATTTCAATATATTATATGAGCTTTATAACCAATATTATTCTTAAGAAATTTCAGTTGGAAATATAAAATCAGCATTTTCAGTGTGGGTATGATCTTTGGTGAAGCAAAGAGAGTCATTTCAGCCACTGGCCACTGGAGCAGAGCTACAAGCTAGAGACGATTTTCTCTCAACACTAAGCCTTCAGTAAAACCAACTCCTAAATGTCACCAAGCTTTCAGATGTAAGACTGAGAAAGGAAAAAAAAAAAAAAAAGAATAAAGCCAATTTGAGCTTGAAACATAATTCTACTACCTTAAAGGAGGAAATTAGGAGGAAATTCTTCACTCAGATGGTGGTGAGGCACTGGAGCAGGCTGCCGAGAGAAGCTGTGGATGCCCCATCCCTGGAGGTGTTCAAGGCCAGGTTGGATGGGGCTTTAGGTGACCTGGTCTGGTGGGAGGTGTCCCTGCCCATCCATGGCAGGGGTGGTGGAACGAGAAGTCTCTTCCAACCTAAACCATTCTATGATGCCTCTCTACTAGTTGTGTAGTCTTTCATGTCTAGATTTGGGAGTGACAAGATGATCTTGTCTTCACTTGCTTGCCTCCCTGCATTCTCAGTTTTGTCTCTCCTCACTTACATACTCCTGGAGTACAAATGTAACTGATTACAATGTCTTTTCTGGAGTCAGCCCTCTTTGGTATATAATGGTGGGTTTAGTTGTTCACAACTCTTTGTATGTGGATTGTGTAAATTATATTAGAAGATCTTTCTGGAGCTGGCTGCTTTGGACAGATTGCTGCTATTTCCCCTATGACCTTAGCAGACCAGTGGGCTGCACCCATCTTAAATTGCTTTCTAGAGGTTCCTGATAACATTTTCATAAGATAACATTTAATATTGGCTACACATTTAGTTAAGTTTTTGGTTCCTGTTATCTTGCAGATTTTTCACTGAGAAATGACATGCAAGTAATACAGAAGAGGCATTTGGGGCCTTTTGTAACTTGCCATCAGTTTTAGATAGCTGCTATGCTTCTTGGTAGGGTGATTAGGCAGTGCCCAGTCCTGGTACCCTGTTGGTCTGTTTTACACATGTGGGCTGTCACCACTTAATGCTGTTACACGCTGCAGTAACACATAACTTGAATGGTCCTTTGACCTATGGTGTTAGCTGTTGAGTCCATTTCCTTTTTCTCAGGAAATGGGGACCTTCCAGAAGTTGATGTCAGTATCAGTTTTGAAGTTTTGCTCTGTTTTATAAGGTTATGCAGCACGCCATTTTTCTTGTCAAGATGGTTGGGAAGGATGGTGACAGCAATCTCAAGAAACGCTTTTTTTGTGTGCTTTTTCTGAAAATGTATTCTTTATTCAGTCTAGGGCTGCCCTGTAAGTTCAGTCCTTAAAAATATGGCCATCAAATTGTTTTGGAGAGACAGCCAGATGGCTTGCCACTGTTCTGTAAAGCTGACCAAATACAAGATTAGTCTGCTACCCAGATACAATACCAGTGCAGTCATGAATGAGAACCAGAAGGTTTGGTACAAGCAAGAGAAAAACTGGTTGAAGTCTATCAGTGTAATGCTTTAAATTCCCGACTTTTTCTTTAGCATTTCCATCATAAGCACTGCTTATAAAGTTTGTGGTCTTGAAGTGATTTGTCCCGTTAACTTCCACTTAATAAAATAGTACTAAAAATAAACAAAAACAATATAAACATTTAAATGTTATATGAGTACAAACATATTATTAGTGAATACATATGTAAATTTCTACATAGTCTTCTTGTACTTTTATAGAGCATCCTGAAGACATCTGCATGAATTGGATAGAAGGCAGAAGCTCATCAGTTGATTATTTTGGTTTTCTTAGCTGCTCTTCTTCATGCTAGCCATTTAATTTTCCTTTCACCTGCTTCAAAAAAGTTATTAGCTTCAGATTTAGGATATCTGGATAGATAGTCATTCTTTGTCATGAAAAAGCATAATGACTGTTAAATCATTTGATGTCTTTGTTACTTGGGGCTGTGTTGGGGGGCTAAAAGTGCTTCTTGCTTTTGTGCCTCTACCCCTGTTAAGAGTAAGAGAGATTCAGGTACTACTTGAAAAAGAAGTGTGAGAAGAACTGACTTGGTGCAAAGTATTACAGTATTCTGGCCATGTTCCCAAAGGGTGCAATATGAAATCATATTTTCACAAAGTTTTGGTCTCTTATGTTCATGGAGGGATGGGTTATATCGTTTCATGTTTGCTTTATATATATTAAAGAATTGAAATCTTAAATAATAAAAGAGAACAGAAAAGACAGCAAGAAGTATGGTTTGTGCGTGGTTTTTGTTTGGTTGGTGTTTTTTTTTGTTGTTGTTGTTTGTTTGTTTGTTTTTCAATATTTTTGGGAGGCTGCACTTCTGACACCTACACAACTCTGGTCATTGGACTTTGGCCACGTACGGACAGCCAGAGCAGTCATTAACAAATGCTGGCGCGGAGGCGAGCAGGGGAGAGTGAGTGAGCGTGAGAGGGAGCTTGGTTTATTTCTGTGGTGTCACATCAATCTGCCCGGTTAAGTGATTGAAGGGGAGAAACACAGGCTGCAAAAGAAACTGGGCCCTGATTTGTTCAGGGTCACCAGCAGTGGTTTGAAACCATCTTGTTTGCAGATACCTCTTTCATGTTATTAGGCTGTCAGTTGAGTGACTTTGTAAGATTTATGGCTCGGAGCTGGAGCACGTGTGTGTGCGCGGTGATGGCAGTGATGGGCAGTGGGGGGGGGGGAACAGAGATGTTATTGAGAAGACAGTGATCCATGCCTGCCTTGATTGAGCTTCGCAGCCTTTTGTCTAGTCCTAGTTAACCTCCCTATGCTTTTTTTTCCACATGCCCGTAAGTAGCTCAAGCAGAAGGTGAAGCGACAAGTGGTAAAAGGTTGCTCTTAACAACCTCGCCCTGCAACAGAAGCAGCGCAGACTTACTGACTATATAATGATGGAATAAAGCTGCTCACTAGGAAGGTCCCAGGCTTGACTTGCTAATGCCTTTCAAACAGTTTTATTTATTTTAATGTTGTCGAAGCCATTAGCTGTGAGGGTTCTCTTTTCACCGGTAACCTCATATGGAAATGCTGTCTTTGAGAGAGAATTTAGAGGCATCACTGGCCTGTACTGAAAGTGAAACTGTGATGGTGTGTGTGGATGTTTTACTTTTGTTTTATTTTTTGTTCATTTTTAAATTTATTTTTTTAAAGGGTGGGAGAAGCTTGATCAAAGTAACATTTAATTTATTTTTTTTAATGTGTATTAAGTAGTAATAGATTTTATTTTATATAAATTGGAAACCTTTAAAATACTGGATTTTGAGGACTTTTTCTTCTTTCTGTAAAAGTTTAATAAAATTCAGAAAATAACAATTTATTCTCTTCTGTTTATGCAGTTTCTAATTGTTCCAAGATTAAGGCAGGAAGTATTTTTAAATACTAATAAGAAGCTTTTCAGAAACTAAACTCAGTTTCACGTGTGGTGATTTAAATTCAGCAGAACAAAGTCCAAAAACTAAGACTGGAGAAACTTTTTGAAACAAATTGTCACAGTCTTCTCTTACTTGGATGTTAAGAGCAGAAATGATTTATTTGTAATTAGTTACCTATAGTTTAAAGGAGTAGGTAGAAATTGCCATTTCTGTTTTCATCCTAGTAAGTTAATGAACTCAAAAGTATACTATTGGCTGTAAATGCTTTGTAAATATCTTCCTGAATCACTGGTATCATGGTGGGTTTCCTCTACCTGACCATGAAATGTAAACCCTTGTTCATGAAGGTGTTCTTCCACACTATCATTTGCTAATTGATATAGTTGTGTGAAAGTTTACAGTAGCTCTGCAGAATTAAAAAGGAAGCTAATATTTCTCTGTACGGTTGTTTCCTTACTCCCAAGTTTGACAAGGAGCCCCTTAGTGGAGCAGCCTCCCTAGGCAGTTGCTGTTTCCACGTTGAGTCCTGTTCCAGCAGGAAGGGTACAAGGAAAATAATACAGCTGTCTGCTTTCCCTTCTCCCGTCTTACCATAAGAATTATCTGTAGCATCAGTATTACTTCCTTTAGACATTTCAAATGACAGTGTATTGGTTTCAGCTTATATTTTAAAATTCCTTAGAAATTAAGTTGTTTTCTGTTGTTCTTGAAACAAAAAGTAACCTAATTCCCTCATTATTTATTAAGTCACCAAGAAAGCACCCATTCTTTTCATCTGTGATAGCTGCACACACATCTTGTCCCTGTAGCAACCTGATGTGTTTCAGTGTAACAGGGATCTTAGCTGTACAGACATTCTTCCTCCATTTATAGAAGGATATTGATGAAAATATAGTTAACTTGTTGAATATTTAGAATATTTTGCAGATGAAAAGTCAGATTCTTCATTTTTGGTCAAAAAGTGGATGAGATTTTGGGGAGTTTTTGACAAAATTTTAAAGTTTATCATAAAGAGAATTTTGTTTAATTCTGAATTCTACCAAAAAGACTCCTTTAGCTACTTTTATAAATGCAAAGTCATTCTGATCAACTGTATTTAAACATACTTTTGGGAATTACAAAAGAAAAACTTAGAGCCATTGCCTGGGCACATAGGGGTGGTGTTAGGAAAGCCGAAGCTCAGCCAGTCTCGCTTTGCAAGGCACACCAAGGGCTGCAAAGGCAACTTGGTGGGCAGCAACCTGAGCTTGAGCTAGCAGTGGTTCTGGCAGCAGAACTGGCCAACAACCTCCTGGGCTGCCTCAGTGGGGACATGGTCATGAGAAGCAAGGGATCATCCCCCCTTTTCAGTACTTCTTAGATCATAAGTGGAATTCTGTATTCAATTTTAGCTCTCCTGTACAAGAAAGTTGTCCACAAACTGTTGCGAGTCCAGCAGAGGGCCTGCATGGTGGTCAGGCACAGGGACACCCACCCTGTGAGGAGGGGCTGAGAGAGCTGGGCTGGTTCAGCCTGGAGAAGACACGTCTTTGGGGGGGTCCTAACAGCAACCTGTTTGGCCGACAGGGAGATAACAGACAGAGCCACTGTCTTCAGGGTGGTGCACGGCAGGAGAGAAAAGGGCAATGGGGGCATGCATGGAAACCAGATTGCTTCAGAGAGCACAGGAGGAAAACCTTTTAGATGCAGGGCAGCCAGGCAGTGGAGCAGAGAGGTTCTACAGCCTCTGTCCTTGGGGCTCAATGGACCCCACAGGTCCTGAGCAGCTGGGTGTGAGCTCAGAGCTGGCACTGCCTCAGGCAGAGCTAGAGACATCCTGAGGTCCCTTCCAGTCCAAAGTACTCTCAGAGTGATTCTGTGAACTCTTCAGAGAAGTTGGTACACATTTGTTATTCAGTATCTCACGGCTGTAATCTGAAGAAATTCTTCAGAGAACCTTACTGCTGTAGTTGTTTGTTGTTCTGATTAGCAATTACAATTTCTGGAATAAATAACAATGTGTCTTGTCTGTTAAATGTCAGTCTGGTAGAGTATATAGGAATATTCAATATGTTTCTTAGACAAAACTATTTTAAAGCCTAAGTGTTTGAAAAAGAGGAGGGGGAAAAAATGCGGTCGACTTTATACCATGTTATTATGTTGTGAATTCTTGTTTTGCTTTTATCACCTGATTCAGTCTGCTCTTGAAAGTCATCCAGTCTTCTTTAAATCCATGGTGGCAAGTATGGTGTTGCTTCGTTTCTCATTTTATATGCTTCCTGCCTCTACTTTTCAGCCGCTCACACTTAGGTGAAATTAAGAAATCTAACTGTTGGGTATTACCTTTTAGACCTGCTGAAATAGCTCTTCTTGCCTGCATCCTTATGGTCTCATTAAGAGGATGCTCACAGCGTGCCTGACTCTAGTGAATATTTGCAGACCTCATTTGCCTACATTAGAGACAGAAAAAAAAGAAAAAATATCCTCCTTGAGCAATAAACGGTTGAGTTTGTCAGTATCTGTGATCTGTGCAGTATAGTCCTCACAAGGCAAGGGCTGAAAGCTGCACTTGTAGTTGAGTAACCATTGAAATGCTTTTTCCAAGCCCTTTCAGCTTCTATATTATTCTTGATCCATGGCTTTGGGTAGTGATTGTGAAGCAAGCGGGCTACCAAGATCAGTGAGAAGTAATCTCTATGTGTCTCTCTTCGAGCAAGCCCTGCATGTCAGGGATGCATGTGGCTGACATAATTCTCATTCCTACTTTTTTACACCAATTATACAGTTGGGTATTTAATTTCTTTTTAATTTTATTTTGATAAGTTATCTTCTTTTGAGTCAAGTTATCGTAGCTTAACATAAAACAAGATCTAAAATGTTTGGAGCAACACTCAGATTCCAACAGGAATGAGTCATCTTTGTGATTTACCTTTACATTTGTGACTCAGCTGTTTTGTTTTCTCAGTGTTCAGACTTTCAGACTGACACTTCAGTTCTCTGGGGATGTAAAAAAAAAAAAATCCTTGACTTGTTCTGTGAGATTGGGGTCATACTTTAATGCCAGACAAAATTTCCATTATCTCTCCATTTCATTTATGCATTGTGTTGTGCTTTAGCTGTTCACCTGCCCACCATGGGTGGCTCATTTAATTGTTGAGATGATGAAGGTATATAATGGGTATATATTTTTAAAACATGTTAGAATCATTTTGCAATGAAAGATTTATCTGAAGTAATACTGACGTTACATTTTTATTCAACAAAATGGAACAACCGCAATTAATTTTGAAAGTATTAATCACAAGTGATGTAAGTGCCTTGATAATGAGGAGTGCTTAAAGATTACTGGTCTCTACTGCAAATAGATAGTAATATCATGGATATCCAACCCTTTAGTTCATTGGAAGGATCTCCGACCCTTCTTTACTCTCTTTAAATCTCGTGGTCCTAAAGAACTGAGGAAGAGGTCTAGTAATGACTTTTTTATCTCATGAGCCTCCTAGGGCAATAGACCATGCAGTGCCCACCATTAATTTTGCTGTTGCTACCTTGAATTTTTATGTGCAACAGATGTCACTTAAGCAGTTCTCTTCAGCTACCCAATACTTAGTGTTTATTTTCAATAGCTGGAAAAGTTATTGAAGAAAACTGGGTGGTGGGACACTTCATTTTAGTAAATGCTGGATTATTGTATGGTCTCTGTAACAAACCTACTTCCACTTTGGATAAGGGGTCTGGCACATTGTTCAAGGATCTAGGATTGTCTGGCTCTTGAGAGGACCAAATGAGGGGAGAGAGCAGCAGCCAAGATTGTAGTGTTTCCTTGATGCTTGAATTATTCATCATGTCACAAGTATAGGCACCACTTGGATTAGGATGGGAGCAATACATTTATGCTACACACAGGTGCTGCAAAAGAAACTAGAGGAAGTTTTAGCTAGAACTCCCTGACAGACTGGGGGGAAGTTCAGCTCCCTGCGGAGCTGGGATAGTAGAGCTGTTAGGAGGTGTGTTATCCTGGAAGAAAGCTACACATCAGTGAGCACTGCAAAATGGTATTGCTCAGTCCATAGCAGAGTTAACCAACCGATGGACACATAGAGCCTACCAGGACAATTCAGGTAGGCCATGGTCCTTGTTGCTGAGCCTGTTTCAGACTGGATGTGGTATTGTGGTGGTGTTAGGTGTCACGTAGCATAAAGAGGCATGTAGCCTCACTATCTTTATTAGAAAAGGCTCAGTCTCTTATATGGCTGCAAGATTGGGCAGTGCTGTTTTTAGAAGGTAGAATTTGGGACTAAAGACACGCTGGCTTGCTGGAGTTACAGGTTTTTCCTCTTTGTTTCTGACTTCTGATCTCACATGAGGAGAATTTTGTGTGTAAACTGAGGCATTTAGCCAAAGAGTGCGCTTTGTCTTCGGCTGCCTGTTTCTAGTCCATGACACAGTGACCATGAAGTTGAAAAATACTTCTATAATTTGCTATGTACGTTCACTGAAAATTCCAATTCGTATCTTTCCCCACCTTCATTTCAGCTAGCTGTTAGCGAGTTACATTAGACTGTGTACATATCACCTAATAATTTTCACTTCTACTTTATTCTGTGTATCAGTACAGATACAATCACTGCAGTGTCTATACTTACCACAGTTTATAGTTAAAGTCTAGAGCCCGTCACAATATTTTTCATCTTTAAAATGTGTTTTCCTCTGGAATTTTTCTAATGAAACCATAAGTTTTTGTTGGAATATGTCAAGTTCAATGAAACTTTTGTGGAGAAGGCTTATCTCCAGGCTGTATGTTCTCATCAAAACCAGACTCCTTACCTTCATGCCCAGCCATCTTCCCCCACCAAAAGGGAAAACAACAACAACAACGCCTAAATTAGATATATGAGAACTCACTTGTGAGTTTTCTGATGTGTCCAAGTTCTTACTCTGACTGATTCAAACTTAAGACTTGCTTCTCATCTTTCTTAATAACAGATGAAAGCCTTTACTGCTCACTTGTTTTACTGTCTGGCTTAAGAGGAGTGACCAGGAGACCCAGAGCGGGCTCCCATTAGCCTTTTGGGAAGCACACAGTACACCATGTGAGAGAGTTCATCTAAGCTACTTAGCATAGGAAGTTGAAATTTGCATCTTGCATTCAAAGAGCATGCTCAAACTGCTAGTGTCAGTGCTGTTAGTTTATTTGTTTGCTCAGATATGTTGTACTTTTAATAGTGCTGACATTGTCCCTTTTTGAAACTAGAAAATAGTTGAAATTGGACAGTTTTTTCAAGGATTCAAAAACTATTCCCTGCTCAGTTAAATTTGAGAATTTTGAGAAAAAAATTATGCAGGTCTCTTATGTACAGTAGTAATACATGGACCTACTAAACAAGACTGAGGTGTTTTTTCATTTGTTGCCAGTAAAAACAGGTGTTCTGTCCATGGAGGATTGTGATAAGAGAGCTGGCTGCTATAAAGCTTTCAGGTTTTGCTATTTTGTATGCAATCAGTAGCAGTCTTTTCTTTTCTCTTAGGATTTTTGGTAGCAGTAGTAGTGGGCAAGTCATCTAAAGGTCTTCAGTTGTGCCCCAAGAGAAAGTGTTCAGAAGTGTTATAAATTTTGAAGTATTTATTTTGGATTTGAAGTGATTTTTTATAATATCAAGTCTTTATATATAGCACCTTGAATTCTATAGCATCCCAAAGCACTGTGTAGACTTAGTAGACAGAAAAAGACTCCATCCCTGTCCTTTCCTGCCCCTTCCTACCACCCCGACCTCCCCCCCCCCCCCCCCCAAAAAAAAAAAAAAAAAAAAAAAAAAAAAAAAGTTACCTCTGGAAGGTAATGCAGAGACCATTTGTCAGCATACAGCAGCAGTGTACAGCAGGGCAGGAATTTGGGATGAACAAAAGGTAATTATGTTCCCTCCCTTTTGTTTGGCTTCTGGGTTGTTAGCCCTTGTTTGGTGAAGGCAGAATCTTCATTTTAAGTTTCATTGTGAAAAACAGTATACATAGCAATGTAGTGTCTCTGATCACCACATTAGTGAATTTATTCAGTTTGCTTCAGTTCCCCTCTGCTGTGTTCCCCTCTATCAGACTACGTGGGAGGGAGCAAGGAGGAGGAATTAGGGCTCAAAAAGTCCCATAAAGGAAGCATAATTAATGTAGTGAACTCCCTTGTGCTCTCAAGTTTCCAGACACCTTCCTATCCCTATTCCGTTTACATAAAGCTTTGTGGATTTACAAGGACCGTGAAGGGAAAAGCCCGAAGCACTGATTCCAGCAAATATTTTTCTCAATGCCATCCATACATCTAAACAGGATTTAATGCTTGTAAAAAACAGAATTCTCCCCTATGATGTGTAAGGGCTTTCAGAAAAGGAAGCATGTTAGAAGAGGAGAAAAAAAAAAAAAAAATCACTTTGGTAAGCAGCCACTTTTTAGACACAGATTTCCAAAGAAAGATTTCAAGTATATAACCTGCATGGCCAATAAAGCAAAAAAAACAGTAAATTAGTTTGAAGTGCTGAGATGGTATGTATGTTTATATTAGCCATAGTGTTTGGTGTTCACCACTAATATGAGGCATGTAATTTATGAGTAAATAATTCAGTGGTGTAACCTTTATTAGAAATAGAAGTAAAAATATTCCATGTAAATCACTCAGTGTTGGAACTACTAGGAACCATGCAAAGATCCTAAAACAATTCAGTTAAGTACAGAATATTTCCATAGTCTCTTAAAGTGGCAGATCTGATTCAGCAATCTGATTCATGTTCTGTGCAACCCTAGAATTACAGAATAATTTAGATTGGAAGGCACCTCTGGAGATCGTCCTGTCCAACCTCCTGCTCAAAGCAGGGTCACCTACAGCAGGTTGAACATGGCCACGTCCTATTGGGTTTTGAAACTGTCCAAGCATGAGCACACCATAATCTCTCTGGATACCTACACCAGCATCTTGATCATGCTCTTGTCCGTCTCTGCTGTCAGGGCCGTGCTGGCTCGTGCTTGTCTTGCCATCCATCTCCCCCACTCACCACAACCCATACAAACAGCCTGGCCTTGCTCTAGCATCAGATAGCGACCTTGGATGGAGCTTGTCTGGTCCTACTGTCCTATTTGCTTAAGTGATCTCAGACTTGACTTTTGTCTGCTGTGGCTGTTACTTTACATTCACAGACTGCAGATAGGCTCAGGGAACTGGGAGGCAAAATTCAACGGTGAAAATGAGGCAAAAAATTGGTTGAGTATGTCATGTTCTCAACGTTTCATATCTTCAGAACCCTGCTAAGCAGCGGGGCTATGCTCATTATCCTTCCTTTTGCTGATAAGGTATTTAGATAAGCCCTTTTGCTGCCTTACACATCCTTTCCTAGTCCCATCTCCTCCAGTTTTTCTAACATATTCTGTGTGTGCTTGGGCAGTGTCTCAATTTGTCCTGTGTACCTTCTTCCTTTCTACAGATTCCTTTTTGTGCTTGAGCTATCTGAGGAGTCCTCTGCTTACCCATGCAGGCCTTCTGCCATGCTTGTTTGACCTTCTGCAT
Source organism: Nettapus auritus (assembly GCA_011076525.1). Taxonomy (NCBI): domain Eukaryota; kingdom Metazoa; phylum Chordata; class Aves; order Anseriformes; family Anatidae; genus Nettapus; species Nettapus auritus. The sequence goes on along the minus strand of CM021765.1, from coordinate 76,625,880 downwards.
GTAGGAATAGACTTTTTGTGTTTTGAGGAGGTTGTCTTTTGGAAATCAAGCAGCTCTCCTGAGGCCCTTTGTCTTTCAGTACAGTCTCCTTGGGGCTCTGGTGAACACATTCCTAAAGATCATTTGGACTTGGTCACTCTGGGAAGTGTCAAGTCCTAAAGGTCAGTCACTGGCCAGTTTGCCTTGACTTTTGAATTGCCAACCATTTCTTCCTTTTTCGCGAGATATAGGCCCAGCAGAGCATATTCCCCGGTTGGCTGGTCTATTTTGTATTTCTTTGGATGTTTTGCAGAAATTTTCAAACTGTATTACTAATGGTATATACATTCCCAAGGCAATCAAGGACTTAAGTTCTTTTAAAATAATTCAATATTTGTATTGTTAGTTGTAAAGTGAATCAATAAAATAATGCACAACCTCCATGCATGGCAGTGTTAGAATGACCTACAGATTAATTAACTTTAGCAAAACAGTGTGAAAGGTTTTGGTTATTGGAAAGGGATAGAGAGTTTTGCTTGTTTTGTTTCATTTTCTTTTGTGGGGAAAAAAGTGACCTTGGTAGGCAGACCCTTTTTGTCTTTCTTTGACGAGTACTCTCACTTGAGTTTTCAAACCTCTCTGTTTAAGCATATAAAAGTAAAATAATACCAAATATATATTATGTACACATAGGCATAAATGCAAAAAGCGTCCTTTGTCATGTGGAAGTCAGCACCTTGGTATCCTACAAAAGCTGATACACAATAGCCACACGTTTAGACCCTCTTCTAGTAACTCTGCTGTTGCAGATTATCTTCTCCAGAGCATAGCTGCTTTTCATGTGGTAACTTTGATGTACTTGTACTGTGCTGGTCAAACACCTTATCCGAATAGCATGTGGGACCTTCGCGTTATTGAATATGCCAAGGTTTTAGATCACTGCTATTGTACTAATGTTTGCTTTGGTTTTTCTTTCTGTATAATCTTTTTTTTTTTGCATCCACTGCCCACTGATCTGATAACACCTGTGTGCTACCAGAATTACATCGTTGGTGTTTAGCAAAGCGGTCTTTGTCTTACACCCTCTTCTCTTTTTGTGCTGTATTGAAGAGTATTTTAGTACGGATGCTGTGAGTTCTTTCCTCTACTTCCTCCCACGCCAATAACAGAATTTCAGCCTGTGAAGTCTTGCTTTGTTGTTACATGAATATGGACAAGGGCATTCCTCTTACAGAAATTAAATGAAGAAGTAGACATGTGAGAAGGCATCTTTCTCCCAGAGCTTTAGCTGAAAGTATGGACTTTCACGGAGACTAACTAGGGCTGTGCAAATAGTTAAAGGTTCTAAAATCAGGGATAGTTCAAGGAAGCAATAAAGATTTTTATCCAGCTCTTTAGAGTTCGAAGTATGCTGATAGAAATCTTATGCCAATGTTTTCGTCACAGGAAATCTCTTGTTCCAGTTTCTGGAAACAGAGTGAAAAGCTCATTTTCATTATTGATTTACAGTGATTTCATCTCTGTGTGCTAATGAGGGGTTAAACTAGCAGCAAATTTTCCATCCTCTGGCCATCCTTGTTGTTAAAGGGATGTAAATGGTATTGTGAAGTAAACCTGTCTAAAACTGGCTCATGGCAAAAGAACAATGCTGCTCTTAAGACAAAGTGTTGGTACACCACAGCATTTGAGCAGGAACTCAGAAGAAATAGTGAAGTTTTAGATATTTTAACATTTTGACCTTTTTCAGAAAATGAACATATTCTCCAAAGCACAGAATATGTTGAATCAGCAGCAGGCGATGTGAAACCAGATTGTGATGTAATCTTCAAGAAAACCATATTTGTAATAAGGTTAATTAAATTTGCTGCAAGCTTGTGACAAGCATGCTGTAAGTTTGCCAGTAAATCTGGTCTTGCTTTATCAAACTGAAGGGCAAGAATTCTTATTTTTATTTTTTTTAAAAAAAGGACAGAAAAGGGAGAAAGAAAAAAGAAAAAGCTTCCCTCCTCCAGAACAAGTAGTGTGTTGCCAGAGGACATGCAGACTGGCAACAATAACTAATACGTTATGAGAGGTTGAACAAGTTTAAATGGGATTTGTCTCTGAACTGAAAGGCATATTGTAAGAAATTTCTTTGTCTCCTTGTGATGCTGTTAAATTGAAAGCACGATGGGAGGCTTCAGTAGAGGCAACAAAGGTTGAAATGATAGCCTGCTGTTTGCAGCAAGCATCATGGTTCCACTGATGGTCCAGACATCTGGTAACAACAGCCACTCCTTGTCAGGTTTTGCCCCACACTGGGCGCCTGAGCACTTTGCACTGTTTAACTCATCAGACTCTTCTAGCTCAGTATGCTCTGCATCAAGAATGTTTATGTAGTAAAACAGAGCTAATTAAACATTTCAAGGGGAAACATTATTTTAACTCTAATTAGATATGATTACGGTTTCCTTATGCCTATGCTGGGTTGGTACTGAAGCTCTCTTCTTTCATTTCCTTACTGAATTCTGCAATATTGTTGTTTCAAAATAATTTTTGCATGTGCTTAAGTAGGCTTTATGTTCCTCTAGCCTGGAAACAAACTCTAAATCTTTGGTCAAAGATCTGCATATTTAAAATCACATTATATGACCCAGAGGCATGGGGTAGGCTGGATATGCAGTCAAAGAAGTGAGAAAAGCCCCCTCACTTGAGATGCTTGAGGGTGTTCCAGACAGCCAGGGATGCTGGCAGGTGGGTGCAGGCGATGTATGCGACATCTGCTTTCCAGCCCCTGATGCTGTGATTCTAACTTTTCATAATTATTGAATCTAGCATCAGTAGAGACCATCAGGTACCGCAGAGCTGTTATTGTATAAACAGATGGACACAGGTACTGTGACCTTCCCGGAAGTCCATTATTAAACAAGGCAGTTGTCACAGGCAAATATAAAGCGCATCCTTCTGTATGTGTTTCATCTAGAAAGATAGCATCTGACAAAGCTTTGGAGACACATCATGTCAGGATACTAAACATCCAAAATGCTGAGAAACAAATACATAGGGAAATCAAAAAGAACAGGCTAATGGCAATAATAATCAGTGAATATTTTGTCAGTTAAGCAAATGCTGTATAACTTGTTTAGTGTTTTCTAGCTTTTATGACAGAGCCAGTCTGCATATCATATGGGAGAAGCAGACTGAATATAAGAACCCATCCTTTCTTTATCATACCTAAATCCAAGTTTTTATGTGGAATTTCTTCAGCTAAAGGACCTTCAGATGCAACTTTATTTCAGTTTTTCACTTGGTTTTCATCCCTACCCAATAATTTTTATTTTTATTTTTTAACTCTAGCTTGGGTTTCAAAAAGGAGGGGAAAAAAAAGGCAGGCTTTCATTCAAACTGGTTCTCTGCAGTCCTAATTAAAATAGACTTCAATGAGAAGTTTTCTTTTCCTCTTCCAACCAAAGCTTAAGGGCATAGTTCTAGCTGGAGAGTATATTGTGCTCATTTTACTGTTTGAGTGGTTTGGTAGAGAAGCTGTCTTTCAAACACAGAGCGACTACTAGGATGCCTCGGGACTCAGCTGTCACATCAAGGCTGTTTTCCACATATATGTATTATATAATGTGCATATATCATCACCGTCAGGTAGCTGAAGTTTGTACATCTTACATGGAAACAACTTTTTCTCACCTTTAAGAAGTTCTCTCTACAGTGGGATTAAAGGTAAATGTATATTTCAGAGGGAATAATGACATGGATTGTCCCTTTAAAAATAAAAGAATGATGCAAATTGAAAGACATATGTATAAATCTCCCTCCACATAAATTGAGCTGCAACGGCAGTGCATTATTCTTTCCTTTGTGCTAGGAAAACCGAAGGGGGGAATTATTTCCTTTAAATGTTACCATCAACTTAAGTGACTGCAAGAGTTGGTAGACCAAGAGCACTAGAAAAAGAAACCTCCCATTTAGCCACAGAGGAAATCTTCCATTTAGACACTTAATTAAATAGGAAACGGCAGTGCATAGCCCAGGCATTGTCTCAGCCCTCGTGGAGAGGATCAGAAGAAGGTCAGGAGCTTGTTCATTTTCCATGCCCACGGCCTCTATCCTGAGACCACCAGCAAGGATGGCCAATTAATACTAAGGGCTTTAGGGGGTTCTGGGTTGCGTGGTTTTTTGTTTGGTTATTGTTTAGTGTATTTTTTTTTTTTCTGTCTGCTAGGATCTGGACTGAGGTTGCAAATTCAATTCAGAGGGGCTGCTACAAAGTTGGTTACAAAGATTTCAACTACTGCATCTCTGAGTAAGAATGAGATTAGTCAATGAAAAATTGGTGCCTCTGTTTTCATAGCTAGCACTACCACACCACCAAAAGACGCTTTCTCACAAACTCCTGCAAAAGTTTGTTTTGTTTGCAGACTTCAGTCTCCTGTGCTGAAGATAAAATGGCAAAATGCAATACCGGAAACCCCAAACTGTCTCACTTTCAAAGAGCTATTTTTAAATTTTATTGCCTTACTCATTTTCAGAATCTGTACAAAGCTATTCCTGCTTGACATTAAACTTTTTAAACCTTACCAAAACTCCATTATTGCTGCAGGGCTCCCCTTCACATTATCCCATTAACGCTGATTATTAAAGACTCAATTGCTTACATCTGACCTACGCTGGATTCGGGCTCTCTGAGAACTAGAAGTCTCATGGTAACATTACTGATGAAGAAGGATGCCTGCATTCTGCTGGCTGCTGGCCTCGTCTTGACCAGTCCAGGCATGAGTGCCACTGCACACACTGCCTCCCGCTGCTGCCATACCCACCAGGTCTGATGCTACGATTCAGGGCTGGCTTGTTCCTCAGGGCTGGTGGTCTGGAAATCAGTGAAGTATCAGGCAGATAATCGGTGATCTAGGAACTGATCCACCTCCCACAACAGTTGCTGAGAGTATTCTGCCTACTTTGGTGAGAGATTTTGGTGGGTTTTCAGTGCTGTTTTCTAAATTCTGTATGATTTCAGTTTGCAAGTGGTTGGCTGTATGTTTTGCTGTCTGCAAGGATCTGTGTAATATTTACAAGACAAATTTATTCCAAAGTAATATATGATTGCAGAGATAATAGTGACTTCTGTAAGTATTGTCTATCTTTACACTGTCTAAAAATTGTGAAGACTTGTAATTACACAGGTATTTTGAAGAGTTGAATTGCCTTCCACCCTGAGTGATTCACTGGAAGCGTGTGGCTGTGCATATATACGTGCTGTATGTATACACACACTGTGTATACATAGATTCTCAGTTTCAATGTTAGTGAATGGAGTTTTGGAGATAACTGAGAAGCTTCTGACTGCATGTGTAAGGAAAGCAGAGACTGTGTGATGGTTTAATATGAGCAGAGCATAAGGTTAGCTGTTGCCTTCCGTTGCCCATACTTAAAAACTAGGAGCCCATTTTACAGCTAACCTTTACGTTAAATTTAAATTCCCTGTTGGGAAACTCAGCTTCACTTATGAACGTAACTAAATAATAAATCATTAGAAATATAAAAAGGAAGGAGCATCAGGGAGACACCTGGCTCACTTGCATGTTTGTAATTCAGACTGTCTCAGCTGAGGGAGCAAAAACAGAGGTTGGATTTATACAGGCCCAGCCTGCAAGGGGATCTGGGATCTATCTGGTGGGGATATACTGGGGTTATCTTGGTGACATGAAAGGAGATGAGCTGTCATGTGCTGCGTCACTTTTCCTTGGTGAGCAAATAGAGGAGCGGTGGCCAGCCCCCTGACCAGCCTCCCCGAAGGACATGGGACCAAGTGCCAAGCTGGCACTTGCAGCGGTGTTGCTGTCCCCAAAGGACTCCATTCCTAAACCCCACCCACACATTTTGTTTTGACACTGGCTGGTGCTGGGTGGCCCCAGCCCCTCTCCCCGTGGCATGGGCTGGAGCAGGCAGGCGCACTGTGCAGGTGGCCAGCAGGAGCTGGCGGGAGAGGATGCAAGGACGAGCCTTCCTTATGCTGGTGCGCTTACAATACAGAAATGCAGCCTGATGAGTCTGAAGCTGTGTATCGAAAGAGATAGATAAACTCTGTTAACCACAGAAGCAGGTTTTAAATACATTAAAATATTTTATCCCATTATTTGTTTTGACCAATTGACCACAATATTAAAAATTCAATCATGGAGCAGCTGACAAGTGCAGTTGCCTAATTTTATTTAAGGGTTCTTTTTTCCCCCCCTCTTTCCATTTTTCCATCCTGTTAACGCTGCTGCCTGTGCCCAGACAGTAATGGGCTTCTTGTATGCCCACGACTGTTATGATCATGTAAATTTATTGGTGCTTAGAAGAAGCGAGCTATTAAAACATTACAACAACCATTACAGCCAGGCTCGTGTTGGCTTTCGCTCCCAATGAACATATGCTTCCGAGTGAATGCCTAAACTCTTATTTATGGATTTAATTTAATATGCGGAAAGAATTCAAAATTAAATTTTGTGTCTGCCTCCAGAGAGTGTCAGTGTATAATAACATGGTAATTTTTACACATCTTTATGAGAAATGGGAAAATTAATTCTTTCTGACAAGTTGTAATTATTCGACTTGGAACAGTTGCAGCTGAGCAGTTTGCATGCCTGTTGTCTGTTGTTGCACAGTGTAAGGGGAAAATGTGGGGATGGAGATATATTGTGTGTCTGAGAGTTTCTAATAGCTTCTGACATTTTAGCCCTTTGTATTATCAGGGCGCTCTTTAAAGGAGCGGGGAGTATAATCTGCTACCTGGCTGGGGGTGTGCGTGAGGCGGTGGACCCAGTGTCAGAAGATGGGGTGGGAATTACCTTGGTCTGCTTGAGGCTGAGGAATGGATTCTCAACATTACTTTGCAAATTGTTCAAGCTGAAAGACAGGTAACATTATTTGTACGCTTTGGCCTCGTTCATTTTTTCCCCTTTAATGAAAGTACAGGTGGAGGAGAAGTGTTGATTTTAGTTCCGCACAGGCAGACTTTTACGCTGTTTAAACATGTTGTTTCTCACCAAAATAAATGACAGTTGAATGCACTTAGCACCTCTCAGCCACTAGGGACTGGCCCCTCAAAAAGTTAATGGTCTTTTACAATGAGAATATTTAAAAATAAAACACCTGTCTTGTTGAAATGTGGGCTTTCATGACAAATATTTTCATGAAGGTGACTTTGTTCTTAGCTAACTTAACTTCTGTTTCAGACTTTCTGCTGAAAGGTAGGGCATGTTCATCAAGCACAAGCCTGAAGCATCACTGGATGTATTAGATAAAAATGAAATTTATTCAAGTGAATGAAGTATATATTCATGTCTTTGAAGGCAAACCTGGCAATACTGGGTGCTGCGTTTTTTGTCCTCATGGAATGGTCCCTTTGGGATAAACATGTACTAAAGGCAATGCTTGGAAAACATTTTATCAGACACACATTAAAGGAAGTAGAAGTGTTACAAATAAAAGAGCACTGTGCTTATTTTTTTTAATTCCCAATGACTCTTAGTTGCACTAGCTTGAGGGGTGCTAATGGTTTAGAAGGTGCTACTCCTTCCTCAAAGACACCAAAGAGGTTTTGTTGATGCTCGTACTTGGTATATGAAGATACCACTGTTTAGGAATGTTTATTTCTCCAAAATGCAGAGTGCTAGCTCTGATAAACGTCCTGGTTACAATCTGGGTTATTGCTGAAGATGGCTAAGTAGTGCAAAAACCCGTGAGTTCACAGCTGCTTGATTTTTTGTGGGCATTTACCTTGAACCAAAGAATAACTCAACTTCCAAGGTCCCAGGAGTCCCATTAACTCCAGTGGGCAGCTTGGCCTGCTAAGATGCCAGCAGCTCTGTCGGAGGATGAGACCAGCCACTGCAGCACAGTGGGACTGAGCTGGGCACCTGGAAGCTGCTGCAGGAGGGCAGAAAATGCTGCTGGTTTCATGACAGCAAATACCTTCAGGGAGTCTAGGGCTTTGAGATCTCGTATGGACGAGTGGGTCCAAGGAGTTCACACACAAGGTAATAGAGGTCTAGTATAAATCAGATTTCATTGGGAATGGTTCATGTCTGGAGATCCCACACTCTTTGGATATCACTTACTTCACTGAGACCTGCGCAGTGTGCTCATCAAGCCAAAGCTGAGGTTAGGGATGGTAATGAAACAATGCTTCCCAGCTGGCACAGCGAGAGCATGGGGTGCTTCCCTTGTGATCTGCTCTGCTCCCTGCTGGGCTTGCCAGAGAGCCTGGGAAAACAGACGTGGCAGCATGCCCTGGGCATCTCCTGCCCTGGATTCGTGGTGCCTTTCTTCCAAATTCAACAGCGTGGAAGTCTACTCTGAGCTGGCTGGCAGGACTCTCAATGGGAAGAACAGGTAGTCTTCAAATTCATCTTACCAACGTTAGATGCTAGAACAGCCCAGGTGAATGGTATGCCAGATATGCTTATTCCTCTCCTTTTTAAATCTCTAGGGATTATTCTATTAATATAATCTGTTTCATAGACATTGATGTCACAGAAATCTGCAAGTCAGGTGGATTCTGTCTGTAGGGACCAGAGAGAACATAGAAAGTTGAATCTTCCACGTAAAGATGTCTCCTCTTTTTTTTTTTTTTAAACCAGCGAACAGTGAAGGTTTCATCTCCAGTTGCGATGGGTAAAGAACAGCGTCAAGAAAGAGCATCTCTTTCACAATAAGCATAATAAATAATCTCTAAAAATCTAACTTGTTATGGGGGGTTATTCTCTTAGATTATACCCCTTTTTTTTTTTTTTTTCTCCTTCCTTGTAGGAGAGTCTGTAGTTTAGTCCTGCTTTGGAGAAGCCTGTCCTAAGTACTGTCCTTTTATTCACTCTTTGCTGCTTGTAAAGGGGCTACTGCTCAGTCCACTTTCCTGAAAACATGTTCTTCTCATGCAGTTCTGAGACGCTGTATTTGGGAAGGCAAGAGTACCAAGGGATTGTCAGTTTTCCTCCAGTTCATTTTGAACCACAATCAGAGACAAAGTTAATGGAAAGGCAGCCTAGGTTTATTCAGGAAGACTTAACAGCAGTCTTGTAATTACAAATCAGAAACAGAAAATTGTTAGAAAAAAAAAGGCAGACATGCTACAACTCTATCTAAACAACTGGATGTATTTATATATTGTCTGTGTAGACTATATACAGTACTTGCATGCATTTCTGTAGCTGGCTTACTTCTTGCTTTACCTACTAAGCTGGCTTACTTCTTAGAAGCACCCAGAGATGTTCCAACGTGGTCAGAACTCGAGGGTTTGAGTAATATCCCATGATCTGTGTTTTCACTTACCTCACCTTTTATTTCTTCCTTCCCCTCTTATTCACCTTTGGGATTAAATGTTGGGCTACCGCTGTGGGGTTTGTGTCATCCAACAGTCTGAAGTATTTTATTCTGTTTTCCCCTGGTTCACACCTACTAGTCAAAGATATGTGACCTGTGCAAATGCAAGAACTCTTTGACCACATTTAGCCTGGAGCTGACCAACTGCTTTCTACCCAGTCCTACCTATTCCCCTTGTAGGTCTGTAAATGTATTCACATTAAAGATGTACACAAAAAGCCAAATTTTGTTGGGGTTTAGGGGTGAAATTTGACAGTTATTGTCAATGGGATTGAATGACTGGTTAATGAGTCCTCTGGCTGGTCATGTCTGAAAAGGAGTGTACTGTTGCACTGCACTGCTGTGGCAGCTCAGCCTCATTTCTAACAGTCTTTCCAGATTTTGGGGGTGAATGAGGAGGCTGGTGTGTCAGGGTCTGTGATTTCCCTTTGGCTGAAGTCTGTGTTGGCTGTGCTGCTGTGTAAAGAGGCCAGTTTTGCCATGCCCTTGTTTTTTGGGAGGTGTTGGGGGCCCGGGCAGTGTTGACTGGAAAGGGTAGGTGATACTAATCATGTTCTATGTGTGGTAGAATAGGAATGTTTTTAGGGGGAAGAATTGGTGAAAGAGGGGTGTCTCATTGGCACACAGTTCAGGAGGATATATTCTGTGCCTGCTTGGGTCTTGCAGTGTCTATGAGTTATGTTTAGAAGTATGTGAAGAAATCTATCTTATAGAATCATTTTTGTCAAATAGCTTCACCTAGTAAAAGCTTGGTCAGCTTAGATTTCGTTTCAATACCACTGCTCCCATGAGTCTTGTGCTGGACAGTATTTCTTTCCAACCTATAAAAAGAAAAACATAAAAGTAAAACATCTTTCAGCACTGAGCTTCTGCCAGCTTGAATGATAGTCTTGTTTCGTTAAGGCAAATACGGTTTCTGGAAAGGTTGCTGCTCATTAAATAAAATACATTTTCCTTAAATTAGGAGAGCTTGCCCTTCATGGCTGAGTATGAGTGAAGAGAAACACATTGAGAAGACTCTAGGCCATTCTGCAAAACTTACTCTAGAAAATACTTCCACTTTTCTAGTCCCCAGCCTGTGTATAAAAGATAGAGAAGCAGGCAAAGGCGAATCACCAAGTGTGCTTGATTATATTTATTTAATTCCCAGCTAAAACCAAGCCCAATTTGAAATGTATTTTCATGCACATTGCTCAATATACCTATTTTCTACTAACAAACAAACAAACAAAAAAAAAACAAAAAAAAAAAAGAGAAAAGAAAGGGATTTTCTTCTATTCCCATAGCTTCCCAAACTATCAGCCACAGTGTTTATGCTGCTTCTGATATTAACATGGTGCTGTTCAGTTTGGTATGTCTAAGGAGTTTTCAAACACTGTCTTATCCAGAACTTTTTCTCATAAATGCAAGTTTTGTAAAACAGCACTGGTGGTGACATTTCTTCTTTGAATTTAAGTGATTTGGGGAACAGACAGTGGTTTAGAATGAGATGTGGGGGCTTCATGACTTTTCCTAGTTCATGAAACACAGAATCTGCTGTTTCATCATAAGTGAGCTGTTATCTTTAGTAATACCTCCCTTCAGTGGGGCGTTTTCCACAAACCCAGTTTCTCTGCACCACTTTTCTCTTTTACAGATGGCAAAATGAGACTCAGAAAGCTTAATTACTCCAGGACTCACAGAAAGATTGCAGCAGATTAAGAAATAAATCATGTTTCTTAAATTGCAGTCCAGTGTTTGAAAATAACAACATCTTTCTTTACCGTGCTAGCTCAAGCTTACTGATGAGTGAATAAAGCGTTCACCAATACAATAAATGGATCTGGTTCAAATATACATTCAGAAATCTGGATTTTTTTTTTTATTATTATTTTTTTTGAAAGTTGCCAGACTTGCCTGAGATCCTTGCACCTCCAAGTCCAGGCTTGTGCTCTTCCGTGTTATCGCCTTCAGAAATTTTCCTGTACTAAAGACATCCAATAAAACATTATTCATATTGCAGGCTCTGGCTGTCTTCTGGTAGTTTTGCTGACTGAGGAGCAAAATCATTTAAGAAGTTGAGTATGCAACTGATCATTGCTACCGATCACTCTGTGGCTTTTGGCTGCTAAATTAATCTCTGTATTGGCTTTCCTTCTGTAAAACCGAAAATAACACCTACCCCTTTGGTGTGTGAAGTTTTATGAGTTGTATTGTGTTTGATGAGGTAAGACTGAAAAGTTTTATCACGATGCATCTGCTTCCGTTTTCAGTGAGTGTCAGGTCTGGTAGAGAGAAGCTTAGTTGTGAGATAGTGATTACGGGAAGTTATTGAGAAACTTCTGCATATACGCTGATAATCCTCAGTCTGGGTTAGAGGAGCAGATGTGTGCATCCTTTTCGATTTAAACATGGGTCCCAGAAAAATCCTGGCTCCTTCCTAGTCTGAGGCTTGTAACTTGACCAGAATTTCTATCCACTCGAAAGCCTTGAAATTTGGGCCCACTGACCATTTCAGTGCACCAAATCCGCCCTGCTCTTCCTTGGCCATAGGTAGCGCTTCTGCACTGAACCTCCACATGCTGCCCAGATCACTTTTCCCTTCTCTGCCTTTTGGTTCTGCATATCAGAACGTGCTTATAATCATTATATCCCTATCTATATCTTGCTGTCTGTTTTCCTTTTAATTAGGTTGTAAAACAATTAGTTACCACCGTGTCTCTCTCTCGGTCTCTCTCCCCTTCTCTTTTTGCAACTCCCCCATTGCGCCCAGAGCTGTTTGTTCTCCCTGGGCTGGGAGGAGGGGGCCCTCTCCTCTTGCTTTATTTACAGCAGGGTGAAGGTCAGATATAAACAGTTTTTGTTCTTGTGCTGTTGCTTTCTTTTGTGACCTATCCTGCATTGTTTGGCTTTTTTCCTCCCCCGTGCTTTGAAGTGCTGCACACCAGGTGTTCCTGTTCTGAATTACACATGAAAGGACCACATCCCTGGACTAATTAACTAGTAAACTGCACCCGCCTCCCCTGGGTTTAATTGATGCTGCTCTTAAAAGGGGAAGCCAGTTTCTTATTCCTCCTGATTTCACACCATAGTCATCTCCTCTTTATCTTCCTAAATACAGGAGATACTCTTGAATTTCTCACTCCCGGGCCACGCAGTGTTTAATGTGTCTCCTCATTTCACAATTAATAAAACAATTATCCGGTACGACATTTTCTGTAAGAAATCTTCCACGTCTTTTCTTCCCCCCCCTTCACTCCTGATTTCTTTGTGTCTGGTGGTTACGGACGCTCTCCAGGGAGCGCAGCAGGCAGAACTGAACCACTTCCTTCGAGCGGGAAGATCCAGCGTCTTGCTGCTAATTATTTCACTTGATTGTCTTGACCCAACAAAAGCATTGGTGTATGCCGACATGTTTCACGGCTCGCAATTTCCTTCCCAGGGCAGGGCTTCTTGCCGTGCGGTGGCTGGGAGCTCTTGGGTCCCTCTGTCGGGCCACGTAGCAGCGAGCTGGAGGCACGCGCTCCGTGCCAGGGCAGGCCTCGTGGTGGGGCAGACCTCGTGTCAACTGATTGCAGCCTCTTGGAAATTGGGCAAGCCTAAATTGCACCTGACTCCTCGTGGGCCCCCTGACCTGCTCCCTGCAGATTTACGTTGACTGGGGAAGGGGGAGTCTTCAGTTTAGATTGGTACATGGCTCTGGGGGAAAACAAAAAGGGTTGTGTACGGAGCGGTGCTGCCGTTTAGCTTAATTGGTGTTGGGAGCCACTGAGTCAAATTCATACAGTTTTTTGGTGGGACCGGGTGTGAAAAATAGTGCTGGACTCTCAGGCCAGATATGCCTTCCTGGTGCCCCACTGGCTGGGATGGCCAAGGGTTGTGCATGTGAAGGGGGGCAGCCCCCCAGCCCATAACCCAATATAATGCAAGCAGGAGTGACACAGATGGGTGAAAGCGAGCCTTGCCTTCAGTCTTTGTGCACTCTCAGGTCTGCCTTTGTGCTCGGGCAGGCAGGATGCCCCTCGGCAGAGTGCAGGCAGCCTGGTGGTACTGGCCAGCAGAGTCACGGCATGCTGCAAAGAACAATGCATAAACACTTGCAGGGAGGTTAGATAGCTTTAGACTTTCTTCCCTCGAATGCAGTGTTTGTACCTTGGCAGTGCTTTGACATTTTGATGTGTTAGGGGATGACTTCATTCCCTGGGTTTTCCTTACCCCCAGTCAGGTAATTTCTTCAAATGTTATTGCTTAGGTTTATGGTCATGTTATGCTCATCTGTGTTAAATAGTTATTCAGTCCTCATGAGCATCTTGTATCCTCCTTTAACTCAACTCCTTGTTAAGTCCAGTGAAGTCTTTCCATAGACTTTAGCGGGAGCTGGACATATTCATTTGAGTTGTTTTCAACTTGAAATGTTTCTATTTATTTATTTGATTTTTTTTTTTCATTATTAAGCTTACCAGTCTTATGAAATAAAGGGGAAGGATTCAGGATGTTCCCAGAGAGTGAGTGGGATGCTGCAGCATTTTTACTTACTCAAAAGACATTTTTCCTTTCTTGATAGATGCCACAGTGTTAGTGTATCACATACCTGCATCTTTCTTGGATACCTGTGGGAGGGGAAGCTGAATTAATTTGGTATCTATCAGCATTTGGTTTCATAGGTGGGACCTGAATATTAGTCAGATGCTTATTTTTTCATGGCAAAGATGTTCCTTGAAGGTGACCTCTACTTAGTAGCAGCTTGCGGCCAAATTCTGGGGGGCTAAGAGGAATGGGAGCTGTGTTGTTAATGCCACAAAGATGTGTATTATGGATTCAGTGCTGCTGATGAGCAGTGTAAAAGGGAGAATGTGCTGCTTTCTTCTGAAATCACAGCTGTTCTGCACTAACATGAGCTAGGGCTGCACTGGGACTGCCATCGCTTTCTGTCATTGGAGATCTGAGAAAACAGTCTCTAGTCCTGCTTTCCCGCTCTTACTCCCCACTATACAGAAGTTCCCTGCTATCAAAAATATATTTTTGGCCGACAAAAGCCAGCAAAATCATCCCTCTGTTCTCCCCAAGGAGGGTGCATTTCTCACTCTTGTATGGTGCAAAGTGAATTTCATGGATTGTGTCGTTTTACAGAGCACGATGGGACTTTAGCTTTTAGAGTCAGCCAGCAAACTGACACTGGAGAACAGACCTTAGTGCACTTAATTGTAAACTGACTGAAGCTTACACGTCAAAGACTGACTGAACTTTAATTAAAATGCAGCTTTAAGACAGGCATATTTATACTCTGAAACTATGTTAAAATAATTAAAAAAAAAAAAAAAAAAAAAAACAACCACAGTTAACAAAACAGTTAACTCACTGATTTTTAGCAGAATGTAAAGACAGAACTTTGTCCATTATAAGCTTCATATCTCTGTTGAAATCCATGCCATGTTATGTTGATTTAAATAGCTTAAAATCTGGAGCCTCTTTTGCATTATATTTGACTGTTTAGATTTAGTATTTCCTGAATTCTTGAAGTTATTTTAATCATTTTTTGCTAACATTTGCAATAAATCCCTTTTCAGGGAAATTTTGCTTTAAAAATACCTTCAGCCTGGTTTTGCTTATTTCCTATCTTATTTTCTAGAAAAGATGTTTTCAGCTTAGGGCAGATACAAATGAAAACCCGAAAAAAAGACATTTTATTGCCAAAAAGCACTGGTATAATTCAAAAGCACCTCTTGCTAAATCACTTGTGAGTGTCTCATCAAAAGCATAGGATATGGTTTTGTTAGCACAGATCAGGTCTTTGAGAATGGTTGTCATACACTTTCTTAATCTTAGTCTTTTTAACCCTTTAACAATTCTTTCTACCTTTCCCTTCAAGCTCCAATATTCTATAATTTTTTGTTGCCTTCTTCAAAGACAAGTTTGCCAGTGTTTTTCTGATTAATTTTTATATGTCTGAGTTTTTCAAAACACTATCAGGTTATAACATACTGTTTAAAAGCCCAAATTAATCTTTTTTTATTAATATTACCTTTTGTTAACAAAACTGAAAATCTTGTCATATCCTGTTTACATTTCGGCTTTTCTTTTATTTCGGAAAAACAAAAAAGATACAGAGGCAGAATCTGAAATTTTCAGAGGACATAAGAAAACATTTGTATTGTCATTCCTGCAATTTGAGAGCTAGCAACATTATCCTACTTCATTTCAAAGTAATAGCAGTCATGACTAACTTGTTTTTCTAACTCTTTTATGTCTCCTTATCTCTCAATGATAACATCTAGAGATACAATGCAATGGCATTAAAAACATAAAGGAAAAGAATATGCAGAATTTGTTGTTATTTAAATAAGATGCTGGCAATGTGTCTGCTTATAATACATAAAGAACATTTTATTTTAAAAACATCTCTTGTTCTATAAGTTCAGATATTGAGCTTCAAAATGTTTGTCACTATCATTTTTAGGACGGTTGCAGACCAGGATAACTTAGTACAACTTCATGTTCAGAAAAGCAAAGCGTAGTTGTGGGGTTGCTAGATTTAAATGAATAAGAGTTAGTATTTTATATATAATTTTATTTTGGCATTTTTCACTTTCCAACTGGCACTTGTCCCTGAACGTGCCTTACCTCTTTCTCAACTTTGCTCGCTCCCAGTCCCCTCCCTCCAAATCTCTGGGCAGTGGGTTATTGTGAGGAGGACGCAATGAGCTCTCACTTGCACTTGAGTGAAAGAACCAATTTGTTAATTTGATCTCTTTTTAAAAATAAGACCTAAATTAAGTATTATCTTAATCAGCAATAAAATATATTCTTTCAATTGCTTGTTTCTCTGTCTTATTAAGATAACTCTAAATAGTTTCAGTGAGTATTGTTGTAATTGTTTCCTCCTTTGATTTTAATTTCCTTAGTTATCATCTCCTGGCAGCGGCAGCAGCTGTAAAGCAGATCTTTCAACAGCCTTGTTAATTGTGTAGAAATTAATCTGATTTTAAAAACCTTATTGATGTACAGATTCATGTGCCTTAATGTACAAGTGCATATGCTTGCTCACCTCTTCTACCCACTGTATACTTCTGCATCTCATGTCGACCTAATGTGCAGGTTGGGTCATTATCTCTGCTTACCCGTAAAGACTAACATCCTCTAATATCTGTGGGGGCAGATTTCATTTCAGCGTTCCTATTGAATGCACTGAATACCTCCATGGAAATACAGAAGCATATGTGAAATATACTTGTGGGTTTTATGTCTGTAAGAAATGTTATTTTTCAGCCAGTCTATCTGCCTTTTATTTTAGTCCATTCTATACATGCAAGGGGAGATAACATGTAAATATGGTAACTTCAGTCATGTATGTTAAACCTCATCAAATTGTATTGCTGTTGTCTTGTCCTTTTACCTGCTACCATAAACCAGGCGATGTCCTCAGGAGTTGGGAGTCGCACACCCACATCCCCTGAAATGCTGACCAGCTAATGGCCAAAGGATATGACCAAAATAGATGTGAAATATCATTCCTGAGAAGCTTCCAGATAATCTAGAATTTCCAATGTTCATAGAGTTCAGGAAGCCCTCTATTGGGTTTCATTCCTTTATGGAATAATAATAATAAGTTTAAACATCAAACAATATTTTGTAAAAAGGAAAAATACCGTGATAACTTACTCTGAGGATAACTCCTCAGAGAATACAGGAAAAAAAAAAGTTTTTCCCAAGTTTGTACTTAATGGCTCATGCCCCTATGCAAATTGAAAGGTTATTGTTATATAATACAAGTATTAAGTCAAAGTTATATATGATTGAGCAATAGATTCATTCATGATCCTACATGTGGTCATTGCAGCTTTTGTGGTACTGGTTATTAATTTTAGCATTTTTTCTTAATATTAAAAAAAAAAAAAAAAAAGTTACCTCTTTCTCTGAGGAACCTGCTTTGGTGGGGGGGTTGGACCCAATGATCTTTCAAGGTCCCTTCCAACCCCTACAGTTCTGTGATTCTGTGATTCTGTGATTCTGTGATTCTTCCTATCTTATGTGGCAGTGCTCTTTTAAAGAGCAGCATCCTCTCACTACATTGGTGAAATAACTTATACATCCATAAGTAAAATGCTGCAAAATGCCTTGCATTTCTTTAAGATAAGCATTGACACAGAGGGATAAAATTTTATCATTTTAAAGATGGTAAGACAACAGGTTCTCTATGCCAATACAAGCGACAGAGGCATGCGTAGCTATTTCAACTTCAGTGAGATTTGGGTCAAGTTCTTAAAGAAATTCAAATTGAAGCTGTCCTTTCTACACATGTATCTGTCAGTAAAATGAGCAGCAGTTCTGTGTGTGGAGGAACTTGAGGCATGGAGCCCCTATATTTGCTGGCTGACGACTAGAGCTTGATTAATGTTTTTGTTCTTTAAAGCAGCTATTCAGTGCCTGTTAGCCCAATGGGAGATGAAGGCTGAGTGTTTTCTTCCTCTTGTGCTGTCACATAACGTCAGGAATCTGGGAAAGAAACTTCACATGTGCAGTTCAGGGTTGTGAATACCTAAAAATAAGTTATTACAATGATTTTATTTGTGGAGTTGCTCTTTATCTTGTTGCTTGCTGTGCCAAACAGTCTAAGAAAAAAAATACAAAAAATAAAATAAAATAAAAAAGTAATGAAAATGCTATTTGGAAGTCGTAAATAAACTCTACATGAAAATCCCAGCAGAATAGACTTATCCTTTCATCCCTATGAGACAGATAAATTGAGTATCATGCAGCCTACTACTTGTCTTCTGGATGAGTTATAAATCAAGGTCCTATCTTTCGCACGTTGATGCCAGGCAGCTTGATATTTTATTTTAACAATGATGATTTTTATTTGAGGGACTAACAGCTTTTCTTCCTTACACTAGTTGAGAGTTTTATTTCAGTGGTTGTATATGTGCTGTATATATTTGCAAAAGACTTCACATTTGTTCAGATGGAAAGATATGCCATAATATTAAATTATATATATAAAACATGAGACCAATTGAAAATTCATTCCTATTGTGAAATGTAGTCTTCTGCCAGCTACTGCTCATTTAAGCTCTACACATCTAACTTTTACAGAAACAGAAAAAGGGAGAAGAACCCTGTGCAAAGTCTTCAGTCAGTGTGGTGAAGTAGTGTACATATTTCAAGCAAGCCTTGAATTAATCAGATCAGCACTGGTGACAGCGTAGGTGTGGCAGCCATCTGATGGAAACAGAGGCAACTTTATTTTAGAAGTGATAAAGGAATATAGAGCAATTCTGGATTATTAAACTCTCAGCCATGGGTGAGAATAGTGAAGGAATATGTATAGGTATGTATACCTAAATGTATGTATGTATGCACATGCTGCCTTAAGGTTGCTTTTCAAGAGTAGGTAGCTTGGGCTGCAGGATTTTTTTCCATTAAGTGTTTGGGGTTAATGAAAATGCTACAAGTCTTGTTGAAAACGATAAGCATCTCTTCCTCGACTTCCAGGAACTTTAAGCTCTCTCCAGTACAAACAGAAAATATGATTAGTCTTGCGTTTATGAGGCTGTAAGGTGAAAGAAATGCAGAGATGTTCCAGGGTGCCACCTGTGTCTCGGTTTTGCAGTCATTGCTTGTCAAGTGGAATTCACCTCTTATTGATTTAGAAACTTCTATTTTAGGTGCTTGAACTAAGCTAATCATTTGAACTTGTTTTACAGTGAATAGATACAGACAGGTGCATGAACTGAACAGTTTTTCCTGCCTATCTTAGGTGATTAGTTTCTTGGATGCACTCTCTCTTTTTCTCCATTCATTGAAGGGATAACTGATTTAAACTAGGCGCTAATTTCCCCATGGCTGAAGGTTAGATAGGGCTAGAAAATTCCTTCAGCATCTTTCCATTTGTATTTATACTGCCTCATAGCTGCCACGTATGTATTGCATGACAGAGTCTAAAACAGGTTTTAAAGTCATTTTGTTTTCAGGTAGTTTTTTGTTTGTTTGTTTGCCACTTTTTCATTGAGCTTTCATTGAAATCAGAATTGCACAGCTGCACACAGCAAGCCTACTCAGACAACATCCTTGCGAAAAGACAAGGTGGTATTCTGAGAGTAAAACATGCTATAGGGTTTGGGAAAGGGTAGGAGTCTAACTCCTTGGATACTTTGAGGCTCCTGCAGCACATTAATAGTTTGGAGCTCTTTATGAGGCAGGTTTATCAACAGTGGCATAAGTTAATACATTTCCTTGCACATGCCTGCTTAGTGTCTCTGTGGAACACTTTGAAAATGCAAAATATCTTTGAAGGGATCGTGAGGGCTGCCAGATGATATCAGATGAGTCAGAGGTCTGTTACTTAAAAGGAATCCTGCAGGACTCTTGTTTCATTGGTTTCCATTCTCCTCTGGTCTCCACTGGAGACTAATGGACTAATTGGGCTAAAATATTACTCAAAATGAAGCTGCTGCCCTTTCCTAAACTAAAAGGGGTTACTGAGCCACTGTTGTAATTTAGTTATTCAACACAGAAGAAATAAAGAATAAATTAGTTACAAATATGCGTGGGATGGCTTTTTAATATACAGTCTGCTCAGTGTTATTTTGCAGTAGGTGCTCTGCTGAAAATGAAGGAACTTGGTGAAACAGAGCTGGTGCAAAGTACCAGACTGGGATCTGCATGACAAAGCCTGCAGAGTTTTAAGCTTTTCCAGCAAGTGCCAGTATCCTGCATTAGAGCATGCTTAGCTCTTTCAGAAGGCAGGAGTCCTCCTCTTCTTTTAATTTTATGTATAGGGTTAGACTTTCAGCAGTCAGAGTTGGTTTCATCTGTACTGGAGTGGAACTTGTCTGTTTACCTGAATGTGTGTGTGTGGGATACACCGGATGAGGCTGTACATGAGGATCATATGAACACAAACCTGCCTGTACTGCTGGCAAAAAAATGCTCTGGATGTTGTCTGCCAGAGCCCTTCTTTGTTGGGAAAATGAGGAATGGGGGATGTGTCAGGGCAATCTGACTTAACTTCAATTGTCAGTATAAAAGGACAGAACACATCAACAAAATGTGGAGTATCAAATTGCCAGGACTAGACAGCATTCATCCACAAGTTCTAAAAGAATTCAAATGGGAAATAGACACCATATCAGACCATTTGGAAGAAACAACAATGAAGAATAGGGTTAATAAACACAAAGATAAATATGTTATATTGCAGAAGAATTAATGGGGTTTCTGTTAACAGAAGTCATGTTTCACAGATTACTACAGTTCTGTAAAGGAGTCAGGGAGATATCCCAGTGTTATCATCTCCTTTGATTTGAAAAGGCATTCAACAGGTCCCTAGCCAAAGGCTCCTGGAAAAACTTAGCTGTCATGAGATAAGAAGTAAGAGTCTCTATGGATAAATAATTGGCTAAAGGGTAGGAAACAAAGGGCAGGAATAAATAGACAGTTTTGACAGTGTAAGGAAGCCAGTGGTGTAGTCTCATAGGATGTCTGTGCTGCTAGGATATCTGTTGCTTAAGGTATTGTAAATGATCTGGGAAAGGAAACTTAAAATGCAGCTGGTAATGTTATTCAAAGAGTGAACACATTGCAGAGAAGGTCTCAGCAGTGAGTGGTAAGATTAGTGGCAAGGTAGAAAATCCACGTGTATATAAACTGTAAAATTGTAACTTTGTGTACAAAGTAGTGAAGTATAAAGTGTCTTTCCACTCAAGAGATTTTGGAGTGGTAACATCTAAGAAAGTGTCAGCTCAATCTTTAGTAAGAGTGAATAAAAAAAGTACAACACTAGGAGTTTTTTAGTGAAGGAGCAGACAACAGTATTGTGCTACTGTATCATCTTATTATTATTGTGTCTTAGTGTTGTATTCATGGTTCAGCCACAAAAGGAATACTGTGTTTGCTTCTGGTTTGCCAGTCAGCTGTGTGAATTGACTTCCACATGAGGAAGAGTACATTGAGGTCCTTAAGCCAGTGGGTGATAAATGGTAGAAGTCTGTAAAATCACGAGTGGCTCCAGAGAAAGTGAATAGGAAATGCTTGTTCAAACTTTCTTATAGTACAGAACTAGGTGACAGCGAAAAGGATGCAACACATTGTGGGTGCAGAACTTTTTTTTTTTTTTCCCCTCTTTAGATATAGTTAAATTGTAGAGCTCACTCCTGTGAGATGATATGGACAACAAGCACTAGCATGGATCAAAGAGGAGTTAGATAAATTCACAGAAGAAAAATACATTGAGGACACCAACATAACACCAGTAAGTTGCTGGAGGATAGGAGAAGATACTGAGGAAGCACTGTTCTGTGATTGTCCTATTTTTGTACCTTTCCCAGCCTTTTTGTGACACTAAGGCAGAAGACAGAGATAAACTGAGCAGACCTGTGGTCTGATCTGATACAGTGGTTCTCATGTTGTAATTTTACATAAGAGGTCAACAGTTTAGAGTGCACATATGTATTTAAAGTCTTTAATTTGCTACTCTGTAGACAGGAAAGCATTAATGATTTTCTGTTTTGGGGCTTGACAGGAAAGGAAACCTAAAACATGTGAAAATGTAGGAATGTGTAAATAGGTAAGAATGAGGTTTCACTGGTGTCCAGATGATAACAGTTCTGTCACAGTCATCCTGTAGTTGCCTGCTCAGTCATTTAAAATGTGTGGGATTTTCAAATTATAGAGATCAAACTGCTGAAAGCTGAGGTATGAACTTTCCTTTTTTCTGTCAACTTCACTAGTTGGACTGTCCCAGCAGTTGGATGGCCACTGGGGCAGAGGACTCTGTGCTAAAGAAGGTCAGCCCTACCAATGCATAATACCAAATCTACAGAGGGTCACTAGATTTCCATTTATCATACTTCAGATATGTTCTCAGTGGAAATGCTATATTCCTAGCCATTAAAACAACGACCTTTTTCCAGGTGATGTCAATGAAGGTAGCTTCTCTCTTTTCTCCTTTTTTTTTTTTTTTTTTTTTAGCTCAGGTATGGTCTAGTTTGTTCAAAGAGAAGTAGTGTTGTGTATTTTCCTTACACTTTCTCCTATTTCTTTGAGAAATGGCTGGGATTCTTGGAGGAACCTGGAGTGTAAGAGGTACCTGTTTCAAGGGGACTGGGATTCTAACTCCATCAAATGCTTTCACTAAGTCCTTGCCAATGAGTTACAATGATCAGATTGCTTAGTGTTACTCATCTACCTACATGCGTGTAGTCAGAGCAGCACCAATGGTTTATAGCTAGTGCAGCCCTTTACATAAATTTGATAGGCTAAATTGTGTTTCAACTTGTGAAGGACTCTTATTTGTTTGGAAGGTTAGATGTTTCAAATGTAACATGACACATGCAGACTAAAAGTTAAATGATTTTGGTGGCTGGATTTGTTATAATAGCCATAGCCAAGAAATATGAACTAATCAAGGATTAGATCCAAGAGGTTGTTAGAGCACCAGAGATAAATGACCAGGATATCTAAGAGACATCTAAGCTGAGAGAGGCCAGGTACAAGTTAAAATAGCTCATTAAGACATCTATGTTAATAGGATATTTAATTGCCTAACTGAAAATGCCTCTTTTATATTTTACTTATTCATTAACTCAATTGTTCATGACTCTGTGGTGTAAGAGGGACTTTTAATAGCTCCTTTTTGAAGCGAATATCATTTGTGCTTTCTTCACGTAGTATAAGATAATATACATGCCCATAATCTTGTCAATATATTGTCATGCTTATACAACATCAACATTTTGATTATTATGAAAATGCGATAATGGAAGAATTCTTGCTAGGCTGATATAAAATGAATCTTATTTTTGGTTCCTGGAGCCCTCAGACTCTTAACACGGCGAACGCTCTTGAGGCTTTTGGATACATAAATGCAGCATAATTGACTCTGATACAGTCAAGTCTCCAACTGAGACAAGAAATGGTGTTCAGAAAGAGTTTTCAGGGAATAAAATGCCTAGATATTTTTAATTCTAAGGTAAAATATCTGACGGGTCTCAACTGCAGTACTGCATGTTAATTTGCAAAACGTATATACACCTTTTCTTAACTCTAATTACACTAATCTTATTTTGGTCTGATATCATTTGCATGATATTATTTTAGCACTGCAGTTTGAAGAAGATGTAAGAAATCACCCAAGTAATTACTGAAGCCAGAATGGGATTGAAAAAGGACCTACATCTCTGTGGACAAAACTCTCATGAGTGCTGATAATGCAAGAAGTACTTTGAGAGGAAGTGGGAAATACAGGGAGCACAGCTGTCTGTAATTAATTGAAGGAATAATATAATAGCTGTTATTAGAACAACTCAATACTTTTGGCAAATATTTTTGTAGCACTTTAAATCAGCAATAGAGATTATAAGCAGTCATCACAGGGGCAGCGTTCAGGTGCTAATGACAGTCGAAGGCAGCAGTCGGCAGAGGGTAACGGGCAGGCAAGCCCAATGCACGCCTGGTGGCAGCCCTCCTACCTCTGTCTGCCCTCATCCTCGTCCCCCCACCTCCTGGCGTGTCGTTTCTGCTCTTGCATCCCGGGAGCACTCCGATGGCCGCTCACCATGCGAAGCGGAGCGCGGACGCAGTTTCCTTGTCCCTGTGAAGGAGCCCTACCTGCTGCTCTGCTCTGCTCCGTGAGCGGGTGGCCGGATCCATCGCCTGGTATTTAAGTGTTACCATAGTGATGAGTAGTGGACACTGCCACCTTTCTCTTTTTAATTAAAGAACAGATGCAGGGAAAGCTGATCTCTGGGTGACCCTCTTTAAGCTGACATCAACGCGCTAATTGTTTTCAGTTCTTTTCTTCCCTCAGCAGTCGCAGCTCTGTCCTTCATTCCTATCACAGTCTCGCCTCAGATAGGTTAAAGCAGCAGTAACTCTTTTCATAGGCTCCCTTTGGGGACCACAAGCGGTGGCTGCTTTAGAGCGATTGAGCTCTCTGCTCTCTGTTGCAAAGGAACGAGTGCTCCTGCCTGTGACGGGAAACTTCCCTGCGCTCAGAGCAGGCTTAGCAGCAGCGCTAAGCAGGGGTTTGCTCAGAGTATCCAGAATGATTACAAAACGTAGACGTGCAAACTTCCATCCTCCTGTCACCTTGCACCATTTAAATATAACACCATGGTTGATAAACGAGCAAGGCAGCTGTGGCTAGGATGAATTTGGCTTGGGGATGAAGCCTCCTGCCTTTTCATCCCACTTCAGCCCTCAACTCAAAAAGTAACCTCAGCTTTCTGCCTTAATTTCGTCTTTTTTTTTTTTTTTTTTTTTTTAAATCACCTGTTGTATAAAATAATTGCACCTTGCCTGGGTGTTTTAATGCATACTGTATTTTATAAAGAACTGCTGCTAGAGCAGTCAGTCTTCATCAGCAATTGCAGTATGCCGTTGTCAGAGACTGTTATGTTTTCTCTTTGGGGATTGAAATTGCACATGGTATTCATGCTAATGATAGGCAAAAAATACATTATTTAATGCCTTCTGCTGTATTATCTGCCCTTTTTCCTTAGCTTCAGGCTAGAGTCAATAGGCAATTTAGCTCAAGAAAAACAGTCACCAAAGAAGAAAAGGGATATTATTCATCCTGTGCAGGTGTAAGTAAAACAAAAATAGCCTCAGATATCAAATTCAGACTTTTGGAAAGTGCTTGCATCACATAAGTTAACTGGTGATTGCCACTGGATGTCCTCATTGCTGAAGTGAAGAGTTCGACTACAAGATGCTAAAGATCATCAGTGACAAGAACCCTTGATATGCACCAGGCTATTCAAACCGTCTATACAGAGAGATGGAAGGGCTGATATTCTTTGTTGTTGTTGTCTCCTTTATCTCTGGGCTTGCTAGAGTTGGAGCAAGATCTCATTTTCATGATAACCTTACAAGGCAGGAGGTAATTTATACATATGAAACACATCATCCTAACACATTCACAACACTCAAGAAAATAATTACTTTAACTGTAGAGCCAAGCTATCTGATGAAGCAAGATTTACATTTGGGGTCATGAATTGCTTTGTATATAGTGCACATGGTTTCTTTCCTTAGCATTTTTCCTATTGAAATGTAAAACAGAAACACAGAATTTGTCAGCTGGTCTCTGAAGTTCAGATCATTTTGTCCATCATGTAAATACTGTTCCTCTGGCAATTTTCACTATCTGTTGTACAACTAGGAGGCAAAGCAGTCTAAAATACTGCTTAAATATTTTGTTGTTCCTGGAAGGAAGGATGGAAGTTTTCTTTCTGCTGTCTCCAACTTTAACTGAGAATTGAGGCTGAGAAATAAGACTGACTGACCCTATCATAATCCACCTATCTACTGCTCTGTTGCCTACAAAAAGATGTGGTCCTTTTTAAAATATACCAGTGGCATGGCCTCACTTAGTTTTTAAAACAAATGCATGGATACATGCAAATTTCCTTCATACAAAATAAGCAGAAATTACACAGGGGTGTTGAGCTGCACAGCACAAGCACTACCAAGCTTCCCCAGAGTTTGCTGAGTTTTTGGATGTAGGACTGTATTTTGCTGCATCGTGAGGATAAAGTGAAGGTGTGAAGTTTGTATCTGAATGTCAACATCCCACAAGTAATCTTTTGATGCATTACACTCCCACTTCAATTTGTCTGTAGGCATTTGAATTTTCTATATCAAGTCAGGGAAAACTGACAGGCACAGCCAAAAATGCGTGTTGGCCTTCTATTCAAGTGAGACAGTGTGGGGTTTCCTTTCCTAGCAGAATTAGTCTCGTTTGTTTGACTGCATCTGAAAAATGGCAGAGTATTCGATTAAACCAAACCCTAATAATAATACTGATGCTGAAAGACCTTTAATAATTTGTGACTTCCTTTATGCCAAGAACACAACCACAGAGAGAAGTACTGCATGCTGGAATAAAGTGCAAAGCATAAGACCCAGCATAAACTGGGACTAGACGCTTGGTAGGTCAGTATGTTCTGGCCTGATTTCAGCTTATCCACCGTAAGTCTTTTTTGCAAGATACACATCTGAAAGGACAAGGCTTCTCATGCCAGTGATGGAAGGAGCATCCATGTGCTTCTGGGGTTTTACTGGAAGTTATCTACTGCTGGATATTTGCTCCATTATGATAGCAATTTAAACAATATTTTGGAATGAAAATAATTTGAGCAGATTAGTAATTGGACCACCCATTTCCTCAACATCAGGAGACCAATTTCCTTTTGAGAATTGTCAACTGTTAAGCCACAACGCTTGAAAATTTATCCTAAGTTACAAACTCAGTAGCGTTTCTTTTCTTTGCCTCACAACACTGTTTTGATGTTTCCTTTGTTGTCAACAATATACATGCTAAGGAAATAAGGGCACAGCTTATACGAGGTCCCCTGGTTTTCTTACATTTTCTCTAAGATCATTCCTGTTAGACGTCTGATTTTTGCCACATGCAGAATTCATTAAGTCAGGTTCTTTAACATAATACACTCCCGGATTCAGAGGCCACAAGGAATCTGTTTGGCACCTCAGTAGTCCATGCCCTATTGAAGCAGTGCTGCCCGCAGCTTTGTTTCATGGCACACCTTCAACACATGTGATGCATGTACATTCTGGTACCCTGATGCCCTGGAGGCTTGCCACATTGTGTGCAGGGGGGTCATGTTCAGAGCGAGGAAGGAAACCTGGAAGTTGTGCTTCTGCTTTTCACCACTGTCTGTTTTAATTACTTCAGATCCATATGAAGCTGTTTAAATTGTTGCTCTGACTTCCTGGGAAATCATTGGGCATTGGAGTCTTGAAGATTACGTTGGAATGAGGAAGTGGGTACCTGACTTTGTATCATGCCTTTGAAAGTATTGCAATACTGTACTTAGTGCGGTTGGTCCAACTTACTTCTGTGGTCGAAAAGAGAGTCTGCAGAGAGGCACAGGAGGAACACAGTCTCATTGTTTACCATAAAGTATTGCCCTGTTCCTTGTCAGCATGGAGGCAGGACAACATGGATCATTTGCCAAAAATAGATAGGTTGGCATAATGGAAAGAAACTGTTAGGATAACTGCTGGAGATTGTCTGCATAAGGTTGGTTGGCTGTGGTATGTAAAGAGGGATTTACCATCATCCATAGATATTGGAAATAGGAATCCCAGTTAGGAAGCAGACATTACGCAAGTATGTGGTGAAAAGACAGAAACTCATAAAGCTGCAAGGGTTCTTTTGTAAAATGTGTGCGAGTAGCCAAGTGGGACAATAGTAACACTGCTAATTCATTTAATTAATATGTAATTTACTTAAAGTAGCGTTCATTCTAGTCTGTCTTTCTTCAGAAATATGTTTTCTGCTGTGATGAAGCTGTGATTCATTTCCATTTCACTACTTTCATTTTCATGGTCTCTTTGTTAATTGTCAAGGCCTGTTTGATGATTACAGTGGCTAGTAAATGCATTGCTAAATTATGGGCATAAACAACAATGGAAAAAAAGACCCATTCATTTAGACTGTTTTTTTTGTTTGTTTTTTTTTGTTTTTTTTTTTCTCCCAAGCAAGAGGCTGTGCTCTGGATTCTAGCAAAAACAAACAATGTAGTATTTCTCCTATCCTATTTGTGCTGCAGCTTCTTTGTCGTTTTTGGGTCCATATGCTTTTCCATGGGATACTTATATATCCTGTATGGCAGCCAGGAACATACAATGTAAAGCATAGTAGGAGTTTGGGTATATTGAAACTGTGGGTGTGCTGTGGGTGTACACAGGCGTGGGTGTAAACTGGCACTCCGTAGAGCTGCAAATCCCCCAAGCATTCTATTACTCCTGGTGCATGCTCCTCAGAGGAGGCCCCTCTGAAGACAGTTTCAAGTTAGGCTTGAAGGATGCTAGTGAGCTAATTAGGTAATTTTGAAATGATACCTGCTCTGCAGCAGAAAGGAAGGATGTCGCTCAGCAGGCCAGAAGTCAGGGCAAAGTAATCCGGGGGAAATGTTAGCGCCGTCCCTGTTGGGCTTGTGCTCTGTGTCTGTGTGTGGCTGTATTAAGTTAAACTGCAAAGAAGGAAATACAGCCCGAGTCTTCTGCCAAGTTGGTGTCAAACTAGGCATTACCACAGGCAGTTTAGTAAAAACTCTCCACAGAGGATGATATTTGTATGCAAACCTTTACTTCTTTTTGTTGTTGTTGTTGTTTTTCCCAGGTTTTACTTTTGACGTTTGCTTCTGCTCAACAACAGTAAGTATGAAAGTAGCTCCCTTCAGTCTGGCTCTGATTTCAGTCCTTCTCCTTTCTCTGTGGAATTGTGGCATGTTGAGTTTAAAACCATCTTCGCTCTAGAATACACTTAAACTTTTTGCCCAGCCAAAGATGAAAGATTGTTTCTGGCATGCAATCAAAACATGGCTTGATCCCGTGTAACCCATGAGACTAGAGTGAGCAGTCTAAAAGTTACGTAGGTATCTTTCCCAATGCCATAGCTTTTCCTGTTAGATGTAGAATTATTTTGATGCAATTTAATATTTATTTTGCCTGTTACAGAAATGTTGTAGTTTGGAAATATGCCTCTTTGTGGCAGGGCTTCTGTCACTTACTCTATAAAGCAGCACAGTATTGTGTAAATTTTAGATGTTACAGTTCAGGAGTGGGGTTCCTAAATGAAGTCTTTTGTGCTTTCTGTTAAATGCAGTTCTGACTGACTCAACCAAAGTGATTTGCTTATAGTGCCCTACCTGTGTTATCCAGATATTTGTCAAGACATTTGTCAGATATTTTGTTTCCTTTCATTTCGTACATCTCAAACTAGCAATGCAACCTTGTCATTGCAATTTTCACACCCTTTCTTTATTTTTTTTTTGTTGTTCTATATGTCAGTGAAATCTTATCTCTGCAGTCTTCTGTCATAGGTTAATAGTCTGGAACAAACTTCATTTAAGACTCTTACATAGGAAAAACGGGGAGAGGTTGTAGAAAAGAAAGTTGGTGGCCACAGCCACTGTCAGATAGCTAGTGTCTCAGAGACTCAAATAGGTTTGAAATGCCAACTAAAAGGGTGGGTGAGCCAGAGAAGAGCCAACATCAGAAGACTGACTCATTTGGTTCAGGTGCCTAGCCGAACCTGTGGGACCTACTTTCACGTCACACAGTTCAAATTTTGTACTGGCAAAACTGGAAGTTGTTACGTTCTTGCATTGCTTTGTTTTCGAGGATGGGACAAAGCCACAAAGGTCAGGCCTGAATTTATATGTGTTTGGTGTTTTTGTTATTGAATCTATAAATAAATGTACAGCAGCATGTGTAGGCTCCTTGAAAATCTATGAAATAAAGCTTTATTTCAGAGAGACCTGTACTTGTTTTTCTTCAGTACATCCTTCACTGACAGATCCAGATACCTCTTTTAAACAAGGAACTGTCTTGTTTACATGTTCCTCTATTTCTCCTGTTTCCAGCTGCAATTTCTGTTCAAAGTGGCTCAGAAAAGCTTTTAAAAAGCAAGGCATTATTTTGCACAGATATTTTACCTTAACAGAAGCAGGCTAAAATGTTAAAAAAAAAAAGAGAAAAAAAAGAACCGGGGGGGGGGGGGTGGGGGGGGAGTCTGAGATAAAGCCCCTTTGACCTAAAGTCCCTGCTTTTTGCCTGAGAGAAGTAGAGAGCCCATAGCAGCATTTTTCTCTGTCCCCTTCCAGAATCTTCTCAGCCGCCCTTTCTTTTAGGTCTATGGGCTTCCACTGTCCCTTTTGATCCTGTGTTCAGTCCTGGAAAGAATAAACTTTGCAATATTAGATTCAGACAGTGAGTAGGTGTTCTCCAGTTAATAACTTTTCTACTGTTTCTTCCAGGACATCATTATTGTTTTTAAGAAATAATGTTTACTCCTGCTTCATTTCCTGTTTGTCTCCTTGTCAGTTCCCTTTGATTTAATTGTTTGCAGTTAGCCAGCATAATGACACTGTGTTCTACATCAGTTCCATAAAACAAGTGATTAAAAAAAATAAAAATCATAGGAAGTATTGTACACTGCAGGCTCAAAACACCTGGAGTCCCTGGTGCTGTTCATTCAGATCCTTGTAGAAGAACCTTCAGTTTTTCCTGCTTTAATGAAGAATGCAACACAAATTGTTTCTGAGGTTTTGCTTGGATAATACTTAATAAAACAAGGACTCAGCCACTAACAAGGGTGGATGTTTCCAGATACAATTAGGTAAGGAAATCAGTAGTATCACACTGGTGAATGTACTGGATTCTTGAAATAACAGTCCAAAAACTGCCATTATGAGGTGAAGAATTCAGGGACCTCTGATAGATATGAAGCCCAGTCGGTACTTGTAACTGTCTCCCGATTAGGACCCACAGCAGCCCCATACAGGGCAGCCAGCTGTGGTGCCATGGGAGACCTGTGACTGTGGGTAGGACCTCTGCATCTGACCTTGGCAAAAGAATAAAACCCAGGACTTTATACTAGCAGCTGTCACATGAGAGACCTGGGAAAGTGGGCACACAGCTGTTTTTTCTCAGGATGTTCTCACCTTTTGTTTGTATGGAAGGCCACAGCCTTTAGAAAGCATCAAGTCCATGGTGAAAGAGATGCTGGGAGACTCACTTGTCTTTCTCACATCTGATTTTTGCCCTGCTTAGCCTCCCCTCCTCTCTTTCTGACTATTATTAACCCTTCTTTCCTTTGAACACACAGAGCAGCATGGCTGCTGTTTGCCAGCGCGGGACCAAATACATCTCACAAAGCTCAGGTGCTTGCTGTGGCTGAGCAGCTGCCAGGGAAAGAGTGCAGTGCTATTGAGACCACAGATGCTCTATTTTGGTTCTGACCACTCTGCTTTATCTATTTATAGTTCCTCTTTTTTTTTTTTTCTTCCGACGTCTCCCTTCCTCCCTTCCTCCCACCTCCTTTCCTCCCTTCCTCCTTTCTCCTTCCTCTTACTTTGTTCCTTCTCTCCTTCCTTCGTTCCTTCCTTTGTTCCTTCCTCCCTCTCTCCCTCCCTCCTTTCCTCCCTCCCTTCCTTCCTTCCTTCTTAGGAAGGAAGAAAGAAAAAGGAAGGAAGGAACTTTTAAAATACTTTTTAACGTAGTGAATATTAAAAAGTATTCTAGGTAAAGAAGCAGGTGTCTTCTCTCAGCTTTGTCACTTTCTATTACTTCTTTTTTTTTGGGGGGGGGGTAGTATTTGTGTTATGTGGCTAGATCTGAAGCATAACAGAAAAATGGCAATTAGGGTCAGTCTGAAATCAGTCTAAGTTAACCAAGAAGCTCGGACCTTTGGGAACCATCTAACAACATCTAACAATTTCTGTTCTAGCCAGAAATTATAACACTTCACCAACATGGGTGAGTTGGTGTCTTCGACATAAGAACATGCAACGTAAAACCACAAGAATACCTCTTTGTTTGACAAACAGGCCTTTTGCTTTAAAACCAGGTCTGTGTGACTTGTATGGGAGCAGAAAGATGAGAGGGAAGGTTGCATGTGTATATCGGGGGAGAAAGAATATAATTTCTGATAAAAGTGAACTTTCTACCAGTGTATTCTGCACAAGCAGAGAAAATGACAGTCCGGAGGGATGAAGTACCAGAAGCATTATTGGTCATACTCCTTTAGGAACTGTTTTCTATTATACACCATTATCTGGTCTCCATAATTATGGTCTCTTCAGTGGAGTTTTGTGAATGTAACTAAGATTTATAGGGGCTACAAAAGAAAAATATTTTTGAAGCTGTCAAACACTTCTTGTTGTAAGACTGTAAAGTGTTGAATATCTGCCTCAGGCAGATATATTGATTTATTTAAATTCACTTTTCCCTAGACATCTGCTTTGGTCACTGTTGTAGAGAAGATGCCGGGCAAGATGGACCTTTGGTCTGACCTAACACAGTCATTCTTGTTTGTTTGCTATTCTTATATTGAATAATATGAGAGAAAAAAACTTGCTTCACCCCTTTAAAAAATGGGAGGGAGAGAGAGAAAGTGGTAGCCTTTCATTTAAATAGTCATAATACCCCAAAGCAATGAAGTAAAGACTTAGAATTTCCCATGTGGTTGTCTCTGAGTCAGGGATATGCTTTTGTCACACCCTTGCTTTTGTGCCCATATGTATCTACTTTGTGTGCTTTTGAGATAT
Organism: Nettapus auritus; assembly: GCA_011076525.1. Taxonomy (NCBI): domain Eukaryota; kingdom Metazoa; phylum Chordata; class Aves; order Anseriformes; family Anatidae; genus Nettapus; species Nettapus auritus. The sequence continues at coordinate 76,593,493 of CM021765.1, read as the reverse complement.
GCAGAGGAAGAGGAGAAGTAAAGGGATAGGATAGGTCTTGGACAGTGAACTTGATGAGTTAATATTGGTACACAAGAAGACTAGGACTGGACTGAAAAGATGGAGTTAGAAAACGTGCAGAGGATTTAGGGAGAAGAGCAGAATGAGCATCTTCTTAGTAGAAACCTAGAGTAGGTCCCCTTCTTTTGCTACTCTCAAATGTCTCCGAAACTCTGGGGGAAGATGCACTGGGTAAGGGCTACACAGCTGTGAGTTTATTTTTGCTCTTAGCTATTGCCGTTAGCAGAGAAATGGGGTGCAGAAGGTGGAGCTGGAGGTTCTGGGCCAGAGGATGAGTATGTCATTGGCAGCGTGATAAATGTGGTGAAACTGCTGTTTTCTCTCTTGGCCCTTTTGAAAAACGTAGGAAATTAAGTGCACAGAAGCTGTGTTAAAATAACATTGCTTGCAAAGTCAAACACTCTAATTATGTTGCTCAACACTGTGTTGTTTGTGTAATTTCATTTCAGGATTCTTCTGCCCATACGTATGATATAGTCTACAATTATATGATCATGTACAATTTTTCTTCTACACAGAGCCTCCTCATTCAGAACACAGGATGAAGACGGTCAGTTAATGAGCAACTGTTCAATGTTGCATTATTCCTTATTGTACAGTGTGTAGCACTGTACCATTCAATTGCATATCGCTCTTGCGCTAAAGACAGAATTATTTATTTTCTCACAGCTTTTTGTATGGCACTGTTCAAGAGAATATCTGAGTTCATCACAAACTTTTAATTTACCTTCACAATAGGTATATTGAAAAGCTGAAAAAAGGTGATATCTTCACTTCATTTTAGAGATGGAAAACTAGGGAGCAGAAATTTTGCTAATGTGATGCATGCAGGACAATTTGAGATATAAAAATAATCTGTTTTTGTGTGTTTCTTTTCAATGGTAAACTTTATCTAGAGCATATTATGTTCAGAGTAATGTATCAAATGACTCAGGTTGCAGTCCCAAGTGCTCAGTAGTTCTGTATATCAGTTTCAAGTCATACAGTTCAGAAAATGAAGAACACAGAGGTAGGGATATCTGGAAAAGTCCAGTTCACATGGGTGACCTCCTATAGGCTGCAGCAGGGAGGGGATCCAATCCTCTGAGCAAGATCCACCTGTCTGCTAATGAGAGCTTTTGTTTCCTTCCTTCCACTCCTTCCCTCATTCACAACACGCCTTCAAAATCTGCAACAAATGATTCAAAACCCCAAAACCACATCCTCAGTGACAACCCATACTTGACTGATTCCATAAGAAGACTTGTTTTGTGTGCTGAACAATAATCTGTGGTCCTGTAACAACTCTGTTGTAATTCATCTGCCTAATGCAGACAAGTAGAGGCTGCATGGGCAGTTAAATCCCACGTCTCACCTTTTGAGAACCAGATTTTGAAACATTTGTAGCATTTTGTATTTTGTGTTATTTTGTCTTTTTAGACTAGGTAAGGTGTGTAAAACAAAACTTACTTCCCCCTTCCACTTTCTTCTTGCCTCCCCTACCAGTATCAGGTGATTTTTTTTTATTTATTTATTTTTTTGCTACCTTTACAGCTTTAGTACAGATATTTCAATGCCCTGTAATTTATTCTCTCTCTAAATGTCAATTTCCTTGCTTCTGATTATTTGCTTTCAGATATAATGCCTAAAGCAGACTGTCAGACATTCTGAAAGTATATGATTCTTCTCTCAATATCACACAAGGCAAGTCTGACTGGAAGGACAGGGGAAAACTAAATTGTTCTCATAAAAAAGAAAGTATAGCACTAATATATCTTTATACTTATGTTCAGGTATCCCTTTTGTATTATTAAGGATACTCATGATCTCGTGTGTTTTCTCTACAGGGGATCACATTAATTTATATTTATAAGGTCTCCTATAATAGATGTTTTCCAGAAACATAAAAGTGAGTCCAAAAGTTCTTCGGATGCCATCAAACCAGAAATGAGCTCTGCATTGTATTATCCAGCAGGAAAAAAAAAAAAAAAAAAAAAAAAAAAAAAAAAAAAGCTCCTCAGGATCCAAAAAATTAACTGATAAAGATGTGTTTATTAACCAAAGGCTGGTCCTGCCACCTTTGTGGAGCTCGGATGATTTCAGTGCAAGGGAGCATTGAAATCAAGCATCTTTGTGAAAGCTTGATTCTCCCTGTCAGTACAAGCTTTCAGGATCAAGTCCTTGTTGTGGAAATGCAGTGAAAGACTTTATGAGAGAAGGGGGAAAGACTCTAAGCCATCAGTTGTGTAGAGCAGTACCCACAAATGCCTAGGCCCTCAGATGCAAATGAGTTGCTGCATCTGCTGAGGTTGCCAGGCAGAGTGAATTCCTAATGAAGGTGGTTGTTGGCTTGTCTGGGCATGGTAGCCTGCCCCAACTGCAAGGTAATGAAACTTCATGGAGTAAAAGCAGTTACTGGGTTTCATTACCTGGAAATTGTAGAAGGTTGCAAGTTGTGTTGCTTTAGCATGGCTGGTAGACTTAAATACTCCGAAACGTTTGGAAGGTTATCTGAGTAATCCATACTATACTAACGCTGTGGATGTAGACAGTTTAAAAAATATCCATCTATCAGTGATTTTGTCTGGCTATCTGTCTTGGTGGTGCTTGGCATCCTCTCAGATTTTGCTGATTGTGTTTTAAGCAAAACAGTGTTTTTATTTATTTATTTATTTTCCCAATGAGGGCATGTCAGAACGGCAGGTGCCTGAATGCCATAACAATAAATGAGTAAGGAGAAGCTATTGAGTCTAACCCCAGTTTAAAAAGGCAAGAAAAAATTTTGACTCCATTTCAGTTGTTTCCAGGTATCTCTAAATAGATCATGAACAAATTGAAGCAAATGTATTTCAGTTCCTGGTATCCTCCCCCACGTGACCCTGTGTCCAAAACAGGCAATGTTTTTCAAATGTTGTTCTAGCGATGCTCTTCTCAGCTTTTGCCTTCTGAGGAATGATCCCACAGCAACTGGCCTACGGTGTTTTTATCAAGCAATCTGTATCACAAGGCACACCAAACAGCACTGACCCCAACACTGCAGTAGGTCAGCTGGGAGCCTGTACACATTTCACCTGGTAGAAAGCCATCAGAGCTCATCTGCTGTTTTGGTGGCCGCAGAAAAGTCTGTGATTCTCCCACCTTGTCCCTGTCTGCTGGGACACAAGTTATTGCTGCTGTGCCACAGCAGCCCTCTCTTTACAGCTCTTAGCCCTGTGTGGCATCCTTCCTCTCAAGGGACTTTGACCCAGATGGGGTTTGGAGGTGGACTTGCCTTCAGTGAGTTTCCCAGAGGGATATAAAAGGCTTTTAAACTTTATGTTGATGCTTTACTTGAAAATAAACAAAACCCTTTTCTTTTAACCTCTAAAAAACAAACAAACAAACAAAAACAAACAAACAAACAAAAAAACAACCAACCAAAAAACAACAACAACAACAACAAAACTGAGAACACTCACAAGAATGATGTTAAACAATGTAGAAATACAGAAAACCTGATTTGTGATTATTTCCCTCCTGCTTAATGGCTCTGTGATTTAGGCTCTCCCCTTCAGCCTTACTTTAAGCCTAGCAGTGCTGTGACGTCTTGTAGCAAACTGTCCTCAGTCCACTCTGAGATGCCAAGATACACCTCTTTCCATCACCCAAGGAACTTGTCTGAGCATCATTTGAGTTCCTAATCTCATCTTGTATGCTTCTTCTACTGGAGACTCCCCAGTAGCTGCACGCATGTTCTTGGTCCCAGCTCCTTGCTCTCACCCCATCTGCATGCCCCCCTCCAGCTCATCCCTGCTGCAAGAGGGACTGCTCTTTCTCTGCAGGAATGGGCAAGAGGGGCAGAAGTAACCTTCTTCACTGCTGCCCAACCACAGCTTTTTTGAAGAAGTATAAATGAGCTAGCACCCAGCCCGTAAGCCTTTGGCTAGCTGTAGGTTATGAGCTGTAGAGGATGAATGGATTATTCCAGCAGTGCTTTAATTAGCTCACATATGTGCAGCTACAGAACACCATGAAAAATTTTGGCCTGATCAATGCCTGTGTCCTCACACCACATGCTCCTTCAAGTAGCCGATTCTGTTGCTGAGTTAATTGATGTGCACTTCAGGTGGTGGAAAAAATTGAACATGGAGATCTACCAGAAGGCAAAGCTGGACTTCTCACTCCTGTCTGCTCCCACTTGTTAAGTGCTGTTGCATGATGGAGAAAAGAGTTGAATCTGAAACAAGAGAATTTAAATCTGAGATCTAAAAAAAGTTACAGTTTTGATGAGGGGCTGTATACTTTATTTAGTTCACTTGTAATTGGTTTTAATTTGTTGCATCTTTTTTAAAAACATTTGTGATTTGAATATGAATGTGATTCACATTAGCTTTTGATTATAAGAATAAATAATATCAGATTCAGTAGATTCAGCATTTTATTTGAGAGCAGTGCTTCCTCAGCCCACCCGTCAGTGTTTTTTTTTTTCCAGAATGAAGTAGTCAGTTTGTCAAGGCATAACTAGGAGGCCATCACCTGGAAGGCTGAAGTGATCTTCAGGGCTGAGAGTATGCACAGTTCCAGCAATAACTATGAAAATAAACAACTCCTACCTGTAGTGTCAGTTTATCTGCCACTCAATCACTGCTGGTAGTACGCAGGGGTAGACTGAGCTGTGATCCATGGCTCAGTGTAAAAGGACAGGTTGAATATTCTGTTCTATAATTCTAGGAAGTATTTTAAGATTCCTCCTGTGATATTTTAGAACAGCATCTAAAAAAAGTACTCATTTATATGGGGCTTAGAGTCAGGCTTCATTTCTTTCTGCATTTTCCTTCCTTCATGCTTGTTTTTTCAGGCCTTAGATATTATATTAGTAGTGAAACTTTCTTCTTAAGACCCAGATTATCCAACTGGAATAGAACAGGTCTTTTTATAAGCACAGTAGATTCAGTAACAGCTTAGATCATAAAGAGTAGTGCTAAGTAATTATGTCTTTGCCTTGTATTTTCAGGGTTTAGGAGAAATTTCAAAGTCAATTAACCCACTAGGTATCCAGCAAAAGCCCTTAGTGTGGTTTAAAATAAGACCTAACATAGAAGCTCCAAAAATGAAACTTCAAGGAGTATAGTAAGTATGGTCCTACTCTGCATTCTATCTCCTTATTTTTGATTGCAAAAAGTGAGGAAGCTGAAGTAAAGCACATTAAGAAAACACCTGAGCATATATTTGCCTAGCTGAGCAATTTCAAAGTGCGGTTCAGAACAATAGATGTCTTAAATATTGTGTTATCATATGCTTTCAGCGTAGATTTTTTATTCTTGTATTCCTTCACTAGAGAGTCTGTCTTTCTAAATTGACTTCCTTAATGTCTTTTTTATTATTATTATTATTATTTTTTTAACCGAAAATGTAACTGATCAGCAAACTTTCAAGAAAGTTTTGGCCTTTTGTTTCTGCAGTTTGGCTTAGGCTGACATTTGTAGGTAGAAACCCTTGATCATTAGCCTGCAGATGATGCTCACATATACAACCTTATAGCTAAGTTTTACTCTATCAAATAAGAATGCACTAGTGGTACTGACTCACTCTTTTCTGGGTCTGTGTATAATCAAAATATGGGGAGCAAACTTGGAAGTAACTTAGTGGTATTAAAAAGTTGGCTGTCTTTTCCACATGTCTGGAACCCATGAGTCAGTACTCCAACACATACATTTTGCTGTTTAAATATAATATGGTATATATATATTTTTATATGTATTAACAATATGGTTTATCATTCTGTATAACTTTTTATCCATAGTTCTTATGCAGGTTTGCCAGTTAAGTGAGTAACCCATTCCTGATGGATCCTGAGATTCTCCTAGACTGACGGTTTCAGACTGAATTACACGTTTTGCATCTGGTTCAGATGAATGTTCATATTGGGGAAGGTTCTTAAAATTAAGCCCATACTTAGGGGATTTCCTAAAGTAGGTTGGAGTTAAGTACTTGTTTGTTTTCCTTGTGAGTGAAAGCAGAATTTGGTCCCTAGCATCATGCTAGTTCTTAGACATAACTGCTCGAGTGAGACTTAGTATTGTAATTCAATTTAAGTATATTTGTATCCTGGTGCAAAATAATCATCATAATAAAACAAAAAGCAGCATCTAGTTGATGCCCTTGTTCTGTAATTCTTTTCTGTCCTGAGTGACTATACACCACAGGTACGGCAGACTGCACCCCTTGCACACTGAACTCCTTGAGCACGAGCGGCTAGGCACAGCCTTAGAGGACATCCGGCTGCGCGGGTTTCAGATTTGCTGGCCACAGCTAAGCCTCTGTTACAGCAGTGAGAGGGAAACATGAAGTGCTTTCCGGTGTCGGAGCAACACCTAACACTGGCAGGATTTGTGTCAGGAGACTGGGAGGCATTTGGGGGGGGAAAGGAAGACAGGAGTGTGCAGCAGCTTAACGTTGTGAAAGCAGTATGGTGCAAAATGGAGGGGGAAAAAAATTGCCATAAGGGTCAGAAAGAGAAGTGAAGGAAAAAATGCAGTCTCGTTGCAGAATGACTACTCTGAAATTATTCTCTAACGAAGAGTTTAATGGCATTTGACTGTCTGCAGGTTGCTGTACTCCCTGTTGTCAGGCAGAGGGGGGATCATGATTTCTGATTAACTAAAAAAAGATGTGTGTGTTTTGGAGGTGCGTGGGTGAGGCAGTGCAAATGTCAAGTTAAGTACTGGTTATAAACAGTCTTTAAACAGCAGCACATTTTCATTCAGATCTTTTTAGGTTGTGAAGAATACTGTATCTCTAACGCGCCTTTAAAATAATCTTTCTGGCAGCAAGCTCACTGTATCTAGTGCAGCATTCTCACTCTGTCTCTCTCTCTCCTTCTCATCTGCTAGAAGGAGTACAACTTCTGAGGTACATCTTCAGAAATAGCAGCAGTAGCCAGCGCAAATGTGCAGCAATTGATTTGCTGTTGCTGTAGCTTGTGATTGAAGCCGTTAAACCTTTCCAAGCAGGACTAAATTGTGCATGTGAGCTTCTGCATTGTTGTTCAAACAGTAAGATTCATAACGTTGCTAATAGCAAACAATGTGACCAAAAATAATAGCTCCTGTTTTATCATTCGCTTTCCTTTGGCGCTAAATGGTGTACTCAGCCATGCATATGCAGGTTATAACATAGCATATTTAATCTTCCAGTTGGTCTCTGCTGCTTCTCTCTACATACCGAAATAGCTAGGACTGGAGTAGTTACTCTCTCAAGCAGCACTTACTGTTCTTAGACGGGCTTTTTGTTGTTTTTAGCATTTTCTTTTTTTAATCTGAACTAAGTTTGAACAACTGTAATGGTGGGAAAATCTATCCAGGGTTCATTCTTTTTTAACACAGAATTGGCAAACCAGGAAGAATAGACTTTGTCATGTGCAAATATGGTGACCATAAATGGTGCTGGAGGCTTTTTCCATTGTCTTGTGACTTTGCCACGAGAGAAAGCGCGCACGAGAAAGAAAGACACGTTTGATAGAGTTGTGAAGACTGTTTGAATGGCAATTGGGTGTTGGGCATTGTCTTGTGGTGACCTCAATTCGGTACAGTAGGGACCCTTGAAAGCACTGTCTGAAGTCACAATGCCACCATTCTCCTCCCTTCAGCAAAAGGGATTAGTGAAAAGGGTGACGTTCCGTGCAGAGAGTTCCAAGTATTCCCTGAAACAAAGGGCCCTGAAATGTTTTTGAAGTTATTTTTAATTGAGTTGAACTAATTTAATAAAGGTCCTAAGAAGGAAGAAAAAAAATATAAAGGAATGTGATTGTTTTATGATTCCTCACAGATGGAATGGACATTTATAGCATACTTCTTCTTTAGTCTTCGAGAGAACAGTAGCCCCATTTACAGCTACTGTTAGCAATTTAAAACTGCTCCAAAATGAAGTCTTTCAAGAAGTTGACAGCTTATAAATAAATCTGTCTGATAAAATTGAACATAAACTGCATCTGTGGTTAGTTTGCCAAAATTAATTCTACATTTAATTAGAGATAGCAGTCAAACATATTTAATAAAAAACAGTCTTGGAGAGTAAATCAAATGAAGTCAGATTTTAGCAGCCGCTTTGCTTCCCACCCCTTTTTCTTCTTTCCTCTTTTTTTTTTCTTCCTCCCCTCCCAAAGAAGGATGAAATGCCCTCACCTCCGTGAGCCCCAGATATTTTGGAGAGGGCTGAGGGGAGGCCTGGACACACCCCAACGAGGTTGAGTGGGAGATCCATTTGTGGCTTGGCTCAAATGGAGGGAGACAACCATTGCACCATAATTTTTGTTGATTCTATAATTAGGATTTTCTGCAATGCTGCTGGGTTTGCTGCAAATGTTAAATAAATTAATATGCTGATCATTAACCTAACCAAAAAATTGGGGTTCAGTCTAGACTTAAACTCTCAGCAGCCCCAAAGTTCAGGAGTGTCAGCACGGGTTGACTGGAAGTTGGCTGCGCTGTAATTATTAATTACCCTCATTGTGAGTAAAGTTGTAACATTGTTACATCTTCAAATCGAGGAACCAGGTCCCTGCATGCAAAATTCATATTCACTACTTCACATTCTTTTTCAAGTGCAGCTCATTCATGTCTCTTCAAAAATGTTATTAGGTAGACTCCTCAGCTGGTCTAAATAGGTACAGCACCCGCTGCATAAAGGGAGTCTGGCTCTTGGCAACAATTTAAAAAATATGAGATAATAAAATAATTCAGAGTCCCAGTTCACCAAATAAAGTCAGACAAGCTGTATCAAAAACATTTGATCCATTGCATTTTAAAATTAAAAGGAACGTTTTTCTTCTATAATCCTCCCTCTCAATGCAGCTATATCTTCACCACCAAAAACAAACCAAACTTTATTTAAAGCTCAGACCTTGCATAGGAGATTTAAGCCCACGCTGTAAAGACATTCAGAACTTGTGAAGGTTACTAGAAAATTCCTGTCTGCTTGTTTTTTGTTTGTTTGTTTTATTTTTTTGTTGTTTGTTTTTTTATGATGTGGAAAACAACATGCTTTTTGGCATAAGGTTTAGTACATGAGTTGATAATAGACTATCCTTCTTTCAGGAATCTAGATTGGGTTTGTATGTTTTGCCTCCCAAAATAAATTTTGTAGGAACTCTCCATTCTCCATGTAGAAGGCATTGACGAAAAATAACTGCAGCATTTTTTCTTCTCCTCCTTTTTTTTTTTCTTTTTTTTTTTTTTAAACTTAGTCATTTCAAGAACAGTTTTAAGTTTGTAGAAAGAGGGAGGAAAAAAAAAAAAATGAGAGACATACAGGAAATGCTGATACGTAGCATGGGTTACACGTGCCTGGAGATCATGATTAAAACCTTATTTAGTTAACCCTGGTAAAGATCTACTGTTACCAAAAACCCAAATGACCCACATATACATTAGACCCCCTAACTGAGAAAAGTGTAACATATTTTGGTGCATTTTTTGTTACACACTGTTGAGGCAGCACGGTAGCTTGCAGACTGAAATAAATATTTGTTCCTGCTTTGAATTGCAGCAGAATGGGATCTCTTTGCTTTCCTTTTTAGTCTTAAATTATGAATGGTAATGTTGTTCAGCAGGGACTGATGTTTAATCCAGTTTATGAAGATATCGTGTATGTATATCTTTATTCATTTTAGGGAGTTTACAACTTGCAAGTCTAACAAATCGCAGTGTGCACCGTGCCTTAAGATGAACCATACTGGTGTTGTCTTTAACTTTCTAGGAACTGGCTGAAATTTCCTGTCAGCTAAGAATCTGAAGTCACAAGCCTTTTTTAAGTTATGTGGGAATTCAGACATAAAATTCCACAGGCAACTCTGAAAAACTCAGCTCTTTATGTTAAGGCAGAAAAGAACTGCTTTCTTATTTCTGAAATACTTCTTCTAAGCTGTGAATACCTAGACTTAGTATTTATCAAATACTTAGTGTATATCAAAACGTCTATTTATGCGTATAAAAAAAAATAATGGATTTGACCCTACTGCCATTTGTTTATGGCGTATGTGTAGTTATTGCTACTGCTCCTAAAGTAAGATGGTTGACTTGAGCAGGGCATCACGTGGTTAATTATACTGAAACAAAAGCATTTTGCTGAATCAGAGGCTTCAACATTCTACCGTTATGTGAGCATTATCTTTACAGGAGTTATAGTAATTTTATATATATGCACATGCTCATTACCTGCAACATACACATGGAAATACAGGTCTATTTTTAAAACAGCTGGTTCTCCAAATTCTGATATATTTCTATGAGTATGGCCTAATGATGATATATATCATTCTTCTCTTTAGCCTTCATAATTAATTATTCAAATATTTCCTACTTACTGATATTTAAAAGTTTTCAAAGGCTTATCTTTTTAATGTAATGTTCAAAAGTGATATGGGAAGGTCATTAAGACTTAAAATTGCCATTTTGAAGCCAAGCTAGAGGTTTTTCTCTTCACTTAACACAGAGTTACGGTTTGAATTTGGAAGAAAAAAATCGTGCTTACATAAAGATGTCTTTAAAAGTAGAGCAACTCCTTACAGAAATTAGCTCTTTCTTTTAATTGCATATCAGTGCTTGAATCTAATATGGATTTATGAAGTAATAGGAGGCTTTGATGTTTTATTAAATATTTTTTAAAAGGTTGGACTTTCTGAGAATTAAGCATGCATATTGTATTTTGTGTACCAGGAGCATGGCAATTTCTTTTGTTTCACCAGTACTCACATAGTCTAATATTGAACTGGTTTTGGTTTTAGATTTTTTTATTTTTTTTTTTTTAGTTTAGTTTAGCACTTCATGTGTAATAGCTGCTTTTCAAAATTATTTATTTAAAGTAAATAAAAGATAAGGAGATCCTTTATGTAAAAGAAGGCTTTCATCCTCCCCCTTCTGAAAATGAGAAAGCCCATTCTATGGAGAAGAACACTTTCTGTGTAGGTGGCAGATTTAGGCAGAGTGGGAAATCTCAAAGTCTTGGTCATCCCTTTGCCAAGGAGTACACAGCAGGATCTCTCAATATCTGAACATGTTCTCATCCTCTACTGTGAGAATACGACTGAAAAAATGAGAAGTTTTTTATTCTGTAAAAAGCTGGAACTTGTTGATTGCATCCAGTATGTAAATAATGCACTCAGATCACTCAGGCTTTCCGTTGTGAGAAGAGGGCTGAGAATGGTGAACACTCACATTCCCACCCCTGTACTCATCTTGTGACCACTTGAAGGACATGCCCTGTTACTACATTTCCTTTGCCTGCGCCGTTTTCAGTTTTTATGAGATAGCAAAAACTGGTGGATATCTAAAATGAAATATATATTTGTTGTTATTTGCCTTTTATTGCTGTGGTCAAAAAAGGGAAGAGGCTCTTCTCTGTAATATTCATGGCACATACATCCTGGAGTAGTAGTAAGAACCCATCTGAAGACTGGGATTTGAATGTTGGCTGAATCTTCAGGTTACGTGTATTTGCATTTCTCAAGTGTGGAGGGGACCGTTACACCAAGAAATGGAACTGAACTGAAAGTGTGTGAGGCTTCCCATAAAATCATTCCCCATGTAGAGACTGTTGTGATGAACATAAAGTAGGATGATGGGTTATTCTACAAGAAGAAAGCAAAAAGTGAATGAAAGCAGAGGGTGTTAAGCTTCTGTCCTAGTGCCCAGTTAGGATATTTTGATAGTAGTCTGAGTGGAGTTTGTGAAATCATTTTGGGGGCAAATGATACGGAGATGGAGAACAAGGGTCCCTAATCTGCCAAGCTTTTCAGTGAGCTACACTTCAAGGAAATGTGCATGCCAGTGCAGCAGAGCTTGAACCTCGTTGATATTCTCTCCAGAAAACTTGTGCCAAGACTTTTTGCTGTCTTAATAGCTTTCCCTCCTGACTGATAAAATCTAAAAAAGTTGTCAGAAGGGTAAAAGGAGGTGTTTTTTTTTTTGGGGGGGGGGGGGGGGGGGAAGCTCTTACATTGTTTTAGCCACCACATTAACTTCTGTCATATTTGTAAGCACTCATATCTTACAAAAAGAAAAAAACAACACCATGGGTAGAGTGATGTGGGTGTAGATGCTTAAGGGCTCAAGGCGCATCAGCAAAAGGATTGAGTCAGATTAGTTTCCTCTTACTACCAGAAGATAATGGTTTCCATGAACAGAGAGGAATTACAGGAGGAGGTGGAATAATATGTCTATGTGCATGTCCTGCTTTTGCTATTTTATATTTTGTTTATCCTTTACCCTGTACTTTGTGGAAAAATAAATGCTTGGAGTGGAGGACTGTATTCTTTTATTCTCTTTAACTAACTGGCCAGTCAGAGTTCCTGGGGCAGACAAAACCTGCAGGCATCAAGCTGAAGCAGGTCTGCCATACACACGGCTGGGCAGCAGTGAAGTGAGTGATGCCCAGAGACTCAGTGCGGTATTCGGTTAAATGTGATTTGCACCACTTCAAGGATCAGCAAGGCCAGTCTGTTTCCCAAGGGGTATGGGCAGGTGTAATTAAAAAGTCAGAAAGCACAGTTTTTTAATGAGGAACTGGAGGCCATCTCTGACAGCATTTTATTTTATTTTTTTTTTCCCTGAGACTAAAAGATTATTCAAAATGGGAAGGAAAAAAGTCTTGAAAGTTTTACAGCTTTTTGGACAAAATTTTCAGTCACTTTTAGAATTACCAGAATGTTTCAGTTCCTGTACCTGGAACACAAAAACAAAGAAAACCAAACCCATGGGTCTATGTTTAAGGGAACACAGTGTTTATCACCTTTCATGACTGCTGTCTAGTGCAAATCAAAGGCGAGGGGGAGCGGTGCTGCAGAGTTCTGCCTGCTGTATCTTATCATCACTATAGACAGCTCACTAGTGACAAGCATGTGCAGGATGTTATTACCTAATGTCCCTAAATCAAACAGGACTGTGTTACAGAAATGAGCTAAGAGGACGTTTTCAAATCTGTGGATAGGCAGAGGTTTGGCTTAGATAAGGCATCAGTGCTGTCCCAAATGTAGAACTGGTTTGGAGCTGAGAAAAGCAGAATTTTTGACTCATGCTGATTGACAGGGTTCAAGACTACCAACTTTAATGAAATTTCTGCTGTTTCAGGAAGGGCTTTCATGAGAGGAACGTTTTTTTCTTCATCTGTAGCAGTGCTGGATATTGAACCCGTACTGATTTTGGATTTAATATGCATTCAATATACCAGCAACGAGTTTCTGCTGTGGGACCTCAGTGTAAACCCATGTTGGGTCTGAGAGGCCTGGACTGCAGGCTCTAGTTTTAGCTGCATTTTAGCTAAACGTTCTGCCTCTGGGAGTGGGAGAGCAGTTTTCAACAGTTTCATCTGCAAGCCCTGCCAGGCACCTTTTCACTTAAAATGCCCTGGACACCACTGGGATGGATTTTTCTCATCAGAGATGCCTCTGAAAGGGAAACCAGCCAGCAGGCACTTTGCATGGAGCAGCAGCAGGTTTGCTTTGTTTGCTTTGTACAGCACTTCTGATTGCAGCCCTGTGTCCTTTGCCTTCCGCTGAGAACAGGAGAACCCAAGCAGGGTAAAAATTATTCCTGGTGTAAGTGTTCACAGCCCAAATGAGCATCCATTCATCCACTGAATCTTCTTTTGTCCAGTTTGCCCACAAGGGAAAACACTGAAGAAATTTGTTTTTTGTTTAGTTTTTTAAAAAACACTCCATCTCTGAAGAAGGCTATTTCTGAGTCATCCCCAGGTCTGAATCTTTTTGAAGATTTGAAAGATTTATGTAGTTTGACTAAAGTTCGCGTCAGACTCCACATTTTGGGCTTCCTTCTTTGAACTGACGCGAGCCTTCTGAGGACTGCTCATCACACCTGGAAACCAGACAAATTTCCCTCCTCTGAGCTGGAAACTCCTATACTTTTGGCTTCTCTCCCATTCTGCATTTAATTATTCTGAATTCCAGCATACCAAGTTTAACTGCTACTTTTCTGCAAGTATGCTTTATTCTCCAGCTGTAGTGCTGCCCGGCCCATTGTGATCTGCAAGTGAGCAGCAGCATTGTGACAGGAGAGAAGGTTTGTTAAATTAAGACCATCTTAGTCCCCAAGGAGAAGGGTTACTAACTCTTCCATAGATGAAAAATGACCTCTTCCTCTCCCCTTGCCCCCGAGGGATATTTTCTTGATATAACAACATGAAAACTTGGCAGGCTCCATGTGTTAGATGACACTGTATGCTGATGAAGAACATTTCTGCGATATCTCAGCAGGGGCAGACAAGATGGTATTTGGAGAGCAACAAGAAAAGGAATCAGATGGGGGGTAGATGTGGCTTTACACAGGTCATGCAGTCTGCTAGACCTGAATTCATGACATGGGGCTTTAGCACTGTGTGACAAATACCACAAATGAGGGACAGGACACCCAAACACAGGGGAGGCAAGAAGCTTGGAATGAATAGGGAATAATTTGTGCCCTTAATATAGAGCATTTATAACACGAGCCTTAAAAAATAGTTATTTCTGATTACTTTAAGCTGACAGGATTAAAAAGTGCGAGTGCCAGCACGAGGGGTATACAGGTAAATTGTTGCTCTGAATTATTTATTTGTTAGGAAATTGTGCTTGGGTACAATCAAGGATCAAATCTGTTTGTGTTGTGCAATATTCATTCACAGCAAAGAATAAGCTGCAGCAGTGGCTGCTGGAGAAGGACAGTGATCAAAGGCCACTCACCAGAACTGGGTATAAAGTTACCGGTGTACTTCAGAATGAGGGGCTGAGGGCTGCATGGGTCTCACAGTAGCAGCGAGTAATGTTACCTACAGCAAATCCAGTCAAGATGATGGAATTTTTCTTCCCTTTTGTGGAGGGATGAATGAGAGATTGAAAGAGATATTCAGATTTTGATATACGTTTAACCAGCAAGATTTATTCCTGGCACAGGCCCATTTACGTCACATTTTACCCAGCAATTTTTTTCCCATGTTTTATCTCTACAGAACTTTCTGTCAGTCAGGTACAATGTATTACCTCAGTCTGATCACTAACAAAATGTGCAAGGATGCATGTGGGGAGAAAATGTTATTTCTCCTAGAGCATGCAATACAGGTGGATACTTGTTGCTTAACTGTGACTTTGGGTCATGCACTTTCTATTGCATTTTGAAAAGAAGTCATCAAAGCAAGCAGCAGCAAAGTAAGTCGAAGGCTGCGGTTCCGAAGCAGTCCCTCAAACACCAATTTCCCCTGAGGCATGCTGGACGCGCTGTGCTCTGAGCCACCACCGTCTGTCTCCATGCTTGGCTCTGCCTGTCCTCTGTGGCAGGCAGGGAGCAGCCAGAGGGACACAGATGGAGGGCATGTTCCTGGTATTACTCAGTTTGCTTCAGAAAACAGCCCTCTCCCTTCTTGGAAAGTAATCACTGCAAAGCACCTCCTGTGCAGAGAAGGACTCTCTTCTCTGGTGGGAGGCTCACCAGCCGGTGGACATCCCTGGTCGGAGCAGCTCGAGGTGGCACAGTGAGAAGCCACATCACCGAACAAAGGGAGAATAATCCCAAACGCAGTTCTGCAAATTTCACATGTTGAGGAAACCGCTTTTTGTTAAGTTGCTTTAACAGATGTTGATAAAGGATTTTGTCCTGTGAGGCCCCTTCTAACCTGGGTAGGCAATTGGAAGTTGAGATTTTCATATTAGGACTTTTCCAAGTTCCTGACATTTATCAAATGCTTTTGACATGATGATAGCAAATTAAGTTTTATTTCAAGTGTGGTTGAAAACTAGATGAACTCTTGCTATCCAACTACATCTGTTGTTTGCTCCTTCCAGAATAAATGTTGCAGTTCCTAATGCAGAAACAGCTGGAAACCTTGCATTCATTTGTTTTCCTTGAGATGAAGTGTGTCCTGTGGGCTTACCTGATGATACTGCTTATGCACTATTTATTTAAGATGGCTAGCTATGAAGAAAAGGTACTCAGTGCAGGACTTCTAAAGCTAGTACTTTGCAGACTGGACATGTAGAGTTATGTGCCTTGATCACTTCTATTTAAATGCCTGTGAGTGGATTCAGTTTTTGGAGGTGGTGACTATTTCTGATGCCAGTGGATTTCTATAGGAGACAAAATGAGTGCTGCCAAGCCAAACTGGCTCCTCCTGACATGAAATAGGAGGAACTTGATTCAGGTGTGCCACTTCAGAATAAGTAACAAGTAAATTGCAGCTGAGAGGAAAGAAAAATTTCAACTGCAGACCTACATTTTTGTTGTTGTTGTTTTTGATATACCATTTTTGGTGATTTTTGTTTTGTTTTGTTTTGTTTTTCCCTGTGACATAACAAACACTGCTCTAATTTATCTCCACAATATCTAATGTTGTGCGGTGGGTGGGAACATGGGATAAAGGTCGGGGGGGACAGAGGTGGAGTGGCATAAACATTTAAACAGTACACAGTAATAAAGGCATCTTTTGTGTGCCTGGTTCCAGCAGAAGTTCTCGCTTGTACTGCTGAAGATAGTTGGAGAAGATTAGAAGAGGCTCAGCTGGGGCAAGACAAAGGCTGACTGTGTAAAGCAGGATCAAGCCTGTTTGCTTAGCAGAGCTTGATGTCTTCTTGTTGACAGACATAGCTGCTGCGGTGTTGGACCTTGCAGGCTCCTCCTCTTGATTGTCAAGTGACAATGGTTGTGGTAGTAAATGACAGGGTAAAGTACTCCATGAATCCTTTATTTGTTTGGCAGTTGTAGCCTGGGATGGGGATTTAATATTGAATGGACTCCAGATTGTCTAAATTGCAATCACAGTGTTTATTTAACCAGTCTGTGGGGACTGCTAAAGCATGTTAACTTTTGCTTCCATCCTTTTCATGTTGCTAAGTATTGAGGTAGGAAAAGAGGACAAAGGCGACTGGAAAGGAAGAGTCAGCACTGCACAAACAGGAGGATGCTAGCCATTCTCTGTAACCACTAAGGAATCAACAGGAGTTTCAGTTCTCCCAATTAACATGTCATATGATGGACAGAAGCCTGCTGTGTTACTTAAGTAGGGGCTTTTCCTTTTGTCGGTGCATTAATCTATCACAGGGTACATGCCACTATCTCAGCTCACTTCAGTTGCTTTCAATGCCAGATCGCAGCTTGTAACATTAGCAAATAATGTGTGCAGTACTTTGTACTCCGATAGTGTTACGGCCCCTAAAAATATCCAGACCAAGTTCACAAATCTGCGCATGGGACTCTGTGCTGAAGTCATCAAAAATCACTAAAATTATTCTAAATTCCTTGATTCCCATTTCAAAATATAAAGGAAAACTCAATGCCCTTTAGAGCCCAAAGTACATATCCTTGTAACTAAGTGAGCCAGAAAAAGGTTAGGAAAAAGCAACCAGGTGTAATGAATCCTAACTATAGAAAAAAAGTGTTATTACAAATTCTGGGACAGAGAAGGGTTTTCTTTAGCAGAAAGGGCCCTTTATTTCATATCATGGCTCAAGACACACGATCACGTTGGAAGTGCTAACAAACACATTCAGTAACAGGTTACCACTTGTTCAGTCAATAAAGAACCTTTCTTGCTCCATGTTCTGCAGGATCCTAAGCCTCAGGTATCTTTGACAGAGCTGTAAACAATTATATGTGGCTATGTGTTTGCATAATCTGATAAAGAGGACTTTAATAACCTTGATGCCACATCTGGGGCACAATGCGTCTTTACTGTATCGTGGTCTTATGCGTCTCCTCTCTAATCTTACTATCCAGTTCAGCTCCTTTTGCCCGAGTACATGGTGATCTATGGCTTCTGTTTCAAAAAAAAAAAAACAAAAAAAAACCCTCCAGTTCATTACAGTGAGTACAGTTTCTTATTTGACCCCTTTGGGGCAGGACAAAGGTGTGAAATTAACGTTTTCCCCACATGATATGTAGTTGTTGAGACTGTGCTTCAGCCCTGGCAAAGACAGTGTGAGTGCATCTTGTCTGAAGACAGTTCTCCAGGTTGTCCTCAGCGAGATGAGGGTTTTGCAGAAGCATCCTCATGCTCGCAGAGGTATGGGCACACAGCGCTGTTGTATGCTCACTACCAGCAATGAGAGAATGCTCTCATTTTAAGGAGGGATTTTCTTAGAGCACTTTGTTTTCCCTTAAAGCAGTCATCCTTATAAAAGTAAGTTTTTTTTTTCAGTGGGGAAGGAGGTTAGCAATAATAACTCGATGTCTCAAGTGGAGTAGGATCTTAACGTTTCCCATGGAGATCTTGGCTATGCAACTCTAGCTCATCCTATATACTTGCTGTGGAAAATGTAAAAGCAATCAGAGATGATCTTACATACAGTTTTTTCTTTCATTTAAAACCAAATTATGTTTTGACTCTTAATTTCAAAATGTTGTTTGTTTTTTTTTAATTTATTACACACATAGAAATACAGTGTCTGCCACTGTATTTCACTGTGTCTGTAAATATATAATCCAAAAACTGTCCAGGTGACAATTTCTTGAGGCTTGGTATTAGTAAATCATCAGTCACATCATCCAGTCTTACTTTGGAAGACCAGTTTTTAGGAGACAGTGGTAGCAACAGCTCCAGAAACCGAGACCCCACTTCAGAGAAGTACTTCTCTGAGTACATATGTAAGTATGCTGTGAGATACAGCTGCATGTAGCCATGTCCTGAGGTGCCCTCCCCACTCAGGGACTAAGAGGAGGTAATCAGTCCTATTAGGTGAACATCAGATCTGGAGGTATAAGACTGGCTCCACTTGGGATTTGGTAGCTGATATAGTTGCAACAGCATCAGTACTGTTAATTCCTGAGTTGCCATCTTTTACTCCTAGCATCCTGAGACAGTGCATTTTAATGCCAGGCCACCACTTCTATTTATAATCACATTGTAAGTGCCTCCAGAGTTGCATGGTGCTTAAGCAAGGATTAGGTCAACTCTGAAGTCTGATTATTTGTTTTCATAATTACTATTGCCATTGTGTATATGGAAGGCTGACAACCAGCAGGAAGTATTTTTGAGGTCTGTACCCATTTGCTCTGACATCTAAATTAGCCCTTCGTCATTCTTTCTTTTTTTTTTTTTTTTTTTCTGTTTTCCTTTTTTTTCCTCTCCTGTGATATCCTTTTCTCAAATGAATGGGAAGCATAAATCCTCCTGTTCTCTAGCATAGATTGTCTCGTTTTGTTTTGTTTTATTTTTATCCTCATACAAGGTGTTTAAGGCTACAGTTAGCTCCCCAGTTCCTTCACGGATGAGGAATTCTACAGGCAGCTGTCAAAAGTTGCGAAATCGTCGGCTCTTGTCCTTGTGGGGGACTTCAGCTTCCCAGACATATCCTGGACATGCAATACAGCTCAGAGGAAGCAGTCTAGAAGGTTTCCAGAGAGTGTGGAACACGCAGCTGGTTAGTGAGCCTACCAAGGGAGGTACCCCGTTGGACCTTCTGTTCACAAACAGAGAAGGACTGGTGGGAGATGTGGTGGTCATGTGCTGTCTTGGACAGAGTGACGACAAAATGGTAGAGTTCTCTGTTCTTGGTGAAGTCAGGAAGGGGACCAGTAAATCTGCTGTCTTGGACTATCAGGGGAGGTCCCAGTCGACTGGCGGCTAGTAAACATGATGCCCATTTACAAGAAGGGCCGGAAGGTTGACCCAGGAAACTATAGACCTGTTAGTTTGACCTCAGTGCCAGGGAAGCTCATGGAGCAGATTATCTTGAGTGTCATCACGCGGCACTTGCAGGGCCACCAGGTGATCAGGCCCAGGCAGCATGGGTTTATGAAAGGCAGGTCCTGCTTGACTAACCTGATCTCCTTCTATGACAAAGTGACACGCTGGGTGGATGAGGGAAAGGCTGTGGATGTGGTCTACCTTGACATTGGTAGGCTTTTGACATTGTTCCCCACAGCATTCTCCTCAGGAAACTGGCTGCCCATGGCTTGGACTGTCATATGCTTCATTGGGTTAGAAACTGGCTGGGTAGCTGCGCCCAAAGAGTCGTGGTGAATGGAGTTAAATCCAGTTGGAGGCCAGTCACTAGTGGAGTCCCCCAGCGCTCAGTACTGGGGCCAGTTCTCTTTAATGTCTTTGGTGATCTGGATGAGGGTATCGAGTGCACCCTCAGTAAGTTTGCAGACAATGCCAAGTTAGGTGCATGTGTCCATCTGCTTGAGGGTAGGAAGGCTCTGCAGGAAGATCTGGATAGGCTGGACCGATGGGCCGAGGCCAACGGTATGAAGTTCAACAAGGCCAAGCACCGGGTCCTGCACCTGGGGCACAACCCCAAACAGAGCTACAGGCTGGGAGATGTGTGGATAGAAAGCTGTCTGGCAGAGAAGGATCTGGGAGTACTGGTTGACAGTCGGCTGAATATGAGCCAACAGTGTGCTCAGGTGGCCAAGAAGGCCAACAGCATCCTGGCTTGCATAAGAAACAGTGTGGCCAGCAGGTCCAGGGAAGTGATTGCCCCCCTGTACTCGGCTCTGGTGAGGCCGCACCTCGAGTACTGTGTTCAGTTTTGGGCCCCTCGCTACAAGAAGGACATGGAGGTGCTTGAGCGAGTCCAGAGAAGGGCAACAAGGCTGGTGAAGGGTCTGGAGAACAAGTCTTACGAGGAGTGGCTGGGATTGTTCAGCCTGGAGAAGAGGAGGCTCAGGGGTGACCTTATTGCACTCTACAGGTACCTGAAAGGAGGCTGTAGTGAGGTGGCGGTTGGTCTATACTCCCACTCTACAGGTACCTGAAAGGAGGCTGTAGCAAGGTGCGGTTGGTCTATTCTCCCACATGCCTGGTGACAGGACGAGGGGGAATGGTCTAAAGTTGCACCAGGGGAGGTTTAGGTTGGATATTAGGAAAAACTTCTTTACTGAACGAGTTGTTAGTCACTGGAATAGGCTGCCCAGGGAAGTGGTTGAGTCCCCATCCCTGGAGGTCTTTAAAAGACGTTTAGATGTAGAGCTTAGGGATATGGTTTAGTGGAGGACTTGTTAGTGTTAGGTCAGAGGTTGGACTCAGTGATCTTGTAGGTCTCTTCCAACCTAGATGATACTGTGATTCTGTGATTCATTCAGTCACACAGTAACATTTACGTCCAGGAAAAAATTGCCCTACCAAGCTGAACACTCATTTCTCATCCTCGAAAATAGCCAATGTAAATGTTGTAGAGGTTACTGAATGTGATGGGGAAGGGCGGCATCTGCATGCACTTGTCACTGGTTCTAAACAGCATTTGCACTCAGATTTGGCAGGATGTTTTCCAAGTCCTCCCTGGTGCCTGCTGGGTGAGGGACTTCTCAAGACCTGGCAGTGAAAGCAGCGCCATCAAAGAAAGAAGCAGGGTATGGGACAGCAGCCCTGCTCTGTCCTCTTCCCCAGCCCTCATGAGGGCACCGTGGGTGCTGGAACTTGGCATGGGCAAGGGTGATCAGCAAACCAAGCAGTCCAGCTGAGGTCTGAATTTTGGTGATTGGACACACCAGTGGTGTGCAGAGCATGGTTTGGTCACACTGACCAGACAGGCTGCTGTGCAGTAGGCTGTCATCTACGTTTTTCTAGCAGCTATTTGCACAAATGTGAGAAACAACCACTTTTAAGGTGAGCATATAGCAAATTACATGGGATTCTCTGAAAAAAAGTGTGCCATTGGGGTATATGAAAGTGCATCTTACTATGTGCGGATGATGCTACTCTATTATTGGCAATAGTGGGATGTGTGGTATGGTATCAATTTTAGATTAAGAAAGTACCTAGTGTGTTCAACAGCAGCACAATTTTAGGAAATGTTCAGTGCTAAGATGCTGACTCAGCAAAAGACGTAAGCCCTTTCTTTGCTTGCACTGGAGTCAAGCTAAGCATGTATTTATGTGCTTTGCTGGTCACAAGTAACAAAATCTCTCCGAGTTTTGTGTGGCTTTGGTTTGTTCCCTTTTATTTTTCCTTTTTAACTGATACTTCTTAAGCGTTGTGCCAAAGAGATAGTAGTGCCAGCTATGACTTCTTAATGTACAGATGATTGACTCAGTAGACCACAAACACTTCTTTGGCGCTGTTACAATTTAGTGCATTAAAGCCTGCTCAGGGATGGAGGGATGCTATATTTCCCACATTACTGATACAGTGGCCCTATTGTGTTGGAGTGGCTGTTGCGCATGTGTATCATTTCCATCTGTCTGCTGAGACTCCTTAGGAAACTTGTGATGAGAACTAGTTACTGGGCTTGTGTGGCTGCTGGATCTGAAATACTTGCTTTAGAAAACCATGGAACAGCTTGAATCACGAGACTGTAAAAAAGAACATCTATAACACACAAGTCAGCCCTGACCTTTCCTATCCTTTTCTTTCACACATACACACATTGTTTTATTGAAATATGCCCCCACCCACAAAAAAAAAAAAAAAAAAACTGATATATTTTCAAAAGAGCCAACATTCCAAACATTTTTTTTAAACAGTAATAATATTTCAAATGTTGTTTGTTTGATTGGTTTTAGATAATGCATTTGCCCTTGTTAATCACTGAGTATGAGGAGCTCTAGAGATCAGTGCAGAGCCAGAAAGAGCCATAATTTCTAGGCTGTACAGTTGTCTGGCCTGATCTCCTACTTACAATAGGTCATAAGATTTCAGATTGTAATTTTATCAACAAACCTAGAACTGCTTTTTCAGTTCCAATATACATTTGAGAAATCCATTGCATGGAAAAGGGTATGTTTTATAGCATTAAAAAAAGCACTGGCGTAGTTGTTTGTGAATGGTATCTTGCATGTTATTGAGACAGCAAATAATGTATGCTTTAAAGCGATGAACTCTAGTACAGAACTGACCTTTGGCAAAGCCTATTGCCTGACTGGGAACTGCAATTTTCAGTGTTGTTTTTTTTTTTTTTTTTTTTTTTTTTTCCTCTTTACAGTGTCAGCTTTGAATGTGTTAAATCAATATAAACCTATCACAGGGGTTAAAAGGAATAAACATCCTACCAGTCTTTCAGCAGGGAGAGGGTTGGGTTGTGACAGTTAAGGAATTAATAACTCAAAACTTTATATGGTTGGTTTCTGTTTTATTGTTTGTTTGTTTAGGAAAAAAAAAATGTGATTTGCTCCATGATTTCCATCATTCTATTATATACCTAAATAAAAGGGAAAAAGAAGACCAATAAAGAAGGAACTTTAATTGCTCTTAAAACTGCTTTTTAAACAGAAACCCACCATATAAGTTTGAGAGGCCCTATCATTTTAGCGGGGGATCAGAGTGACATAATAAAAAATTAAATAACTTTGAGGAACAGGGGATTAACAGGCAGATAAAACTTCACAGCATAAACACCAAGGTGACTTCATTAAGGACTATGGACAGGAATGTTTGCTACACCTTGTCATTTCCTCAGTTCAAAAGAGTGAGGGGAAAGACCTGAACCTTTAGGTGATCACAGGATTACTCTAGAACATCAGATGTGATGATGTAAAAAGATGATACCAGAGTAGGACATAGCAGGTTTGGTATTTCCAGCAAAAGAGTGAAGAAAGTCATTGTACAAAGTGTCTAGAATATTGTATACAACTCTGCTTACTTGTGTTTTAAATTAATTTAAACTGGAAACATTTGAAGAATGGCTACAAAAATAATCTGGAGAACAGGGAGTCTGCTTAATGAAAAGGAATCAAGTGTTTGATTTGTTTAACCTAACAAGATCACGTTGGTTGATTTATCTGCTATTAATACACCGAGAGAGAAGAACAAATTAAGTGAAGGGATGAGAAAAGAGGTGTTCATAAGTACAGTGCTTGTTAAATTTAAGGTGGAAATTAGAAGCAATCTACAGGTAGGCCACATCTCTTTCAAGGAGAAGTGTCCCTCAAATAGTTCTCTACAGTGGTCTTACCAAGGCTGAACAGAGCAAAAGATTTTCTCCCTGTACCTTCCTGTATCATGCTCTGATTACACATCCCAGTATGATGCTGGCCTTTTTCACGGTATCACCACATTGCTGACTTGGGATTGCCTGTAACACCCAGCTCCTCTCCCAGAGAACTGCTCCCTCATTGGCTGTTCCCCATCCTGCATTCATGCAGTTAACAGCTCCTACCTAATTATAGCTGCATCGTCTCATCCTGACTGTGTCCTTTTCAGCCTGCTCCTCCAATTTTCAGGATCGTTTTGGATCCGATTTGGCCTTCCTGCTTGCAGCTTCTGTCAGTGTGATGTTACCTGCAGGTTCCAGAAGAAGACTCTCTACTCCGTCGACTAAGTTCTTAGTGGAAAATATTGAGTAGCACTAGGGCAGACCCTTGCAGAATGCCACTCTTTACATTCTTCCAATTTAGTAACGAACAATTAATAACGTATTATCTATAATATTATGTTGTTTCCCTATCTGCCCTATGATAGTTCCAGCAAGACCATGTTTCTCAATGATCATATAGTTTATTTCTGTGAAGGTAGTATCACACAGTTTCAAAAACTGAACTAAAGTCCAAGTATGGCAGCTACAACCTCTGTGCTCTGTACAGAACTATAAGTAAGTAAGAGAAATAAATGGGATTTGTTTAACAAGATATTTTCCTGACAAATCAATACTGATATGTATTATTTATCACCTTGTTACTGCCCACAGGCTTACAAAAAAAATGTTTTTTTAAAAAATATATATTTTGGGGGAATTGAGGATAAACTGAAATTGACAATTCCCCCGATTTTATTTTCTTTAAAGCCAGTTACTATTTTGTTCTTTTCTACTCATACTTACCCTGCTCCTCCTAAGTTCTACACTAACTGCTCCATACTAGCTCAGGGGCTTGCAAATATGTCTTAGGAAAAATGCCATCAGGTATAGCCATTTGCATGTAGCCTTAATATACTGGAAGGATTCAAACTGAGTTGATCTTGTCCTAGAATATTTAACTTCATTAGGATATTTAGAAACAATCCACATTTGCTTGGAGAACCATTTGATTTAGTGATGACTATTTTTCCATGAAAAAAAAAAAAAAACAACAAACATTACAGAAGTTTTCTGATAATCCCTAACTAAGAACAATGAAGAGTAAGGCAGCTTCTGAGCAATTACAATTATAGATCTATAAAAATAATTTCTAATATTAGTGTCAGTATTAAACTCTCCCAGTAAAACATATTTAGTAAATATATGCCAGAATATAAACTGATGTGCTATTCAGCATCAGGACCTTTTCATTACATATTCTTACAGACAGTGGTGCTGTCTAACTAGTGCTGTCACAAACATGAAGTGGAGAAACACCTACTACCAGCAGTATTTCCCATATTTGGACTGAGACTTTTTGAGTGATACTAATCATAAAGATTTTGGAGTGGTATTAATCATAA
Organism: Nettapus auritus; assembly: GCA_011076525.1. NCBI lineage: Eukaryota > Metazoa > Chordata > Aves > Anseriformes > Anatidae > Nettapus > Nettapus auritus. The sequence continues at coordinate 76,568,143 of CM021765.1, read as the reverse complement.
AGAGGTGATTTTTGCAATGTTAGTTCAGTTCATGATGGTTTTGTGTAATGATTATCAGCTCCTTATCCCACTATTTGGTTTGTTCTGACCTGTAGTGTGTTCAAACAGCTAGCCAAAGTAATACACATCCTATATGCAATCCTTGGAGACATCCATCCTCAATCTTACTGTGCCGAAAACAAATTCAGAGTTGAGTTTTATGAGTATGTAGATAAAAGAATAGCTTTCTCTAGAAGGGTTTTGTGGGCTTTTAATTGCTTCTGTTGTTCTTACCAGACAATTAATTCCCCGAAGGAGCCTATAACTGGTCCTTGAAAAGTTTGGAGCTGAGATGATTGTCGTTTTGGATTGGAGAGTTCAGGGAGGCTGAGTATCATCCTGGCTGGCTGTTGCGAGGTGATAATATTGATTTCTGTTCAAAGTACACAAAGATGCCTATAGATGTAGCCTGTGCCCATTAGGTTCTGAATGTAGAGCTTTTAATTCTTGGTAAGTAGCAGCACAGTGCGTAGGAAGGCTTTAGCCTGCTTTGTTTGTTTTAACAGTAACTAGAAATAATACTGCGTGCATCCATTTAAAATGAATTGACCTTTTGTTAGAGTGAGGGTTGTGTGTTACTTGTTATGGGGTGACTCCATTTGTCCATGTAAATAGGTACAAAACAAGGATTATATCGTGCTCCTGCAAAACTGAGAGGTAGGTCAAATTTAATGGAAACATCAGTCATTAACCCTTTTACAGCAGCTGCCTAGGGAAATCCTTGTGGATGAAAGTTGTGCTATGTTATCTTACCCAGCTCTGCTGAGCTGCGAAAAAACAGCGAGCCTAATGCACGTACTCTGTCTAGCAGGGCTTACTTCGAAGCTCTGCACGGAGACAAACATAGACCTTTTCTTTTTCTTTCCACAGAATATGAATCAATTAAGGCTGCTAAGGTCCAGGCTTTTACCATTACTCATGGTCCTGCTGCTTTTCCACTGCTGTGCCAAGACTGTGGGGATTAGGTATGGGGTAGGCAAAGACAGGAATCACAGTGTTAAAGTGTGTTGCCTTTTCTGAACATAAAAATGAACAGTTTCTTGAACTTGCAATTATAACAGAAAAGAGTCTACATTTTTCACAAGCTGTTGGGATTTCCATGCCTTCATGTGATTTGCACAACGGCAGTAATAAATCCGGGTGGTTATGAGGACATGAATAAGATGAATTTAAAAAGTGAAACGATTGTTCATTTCAAAATGACAGTGGCTCTTAAAAACGAATAGTTGCAAATAAATAATAGCTACAGTGAATAGCATGTTAAAATATTATCCACATGATGATTTTTCTACAGCGCAGAAGCAGGCATGATCCCTGCCACAAAAAGCTTGCAAATTTTGCACAATGGAATTAAAGTTTCTTAGAGTTAGGTCAGAGCTGAGGGCTGGACTGAGGAACAACCTAAATCAGATCTCATCTTGAGTGAGATGCTAAAATTAGAAGCCTGAGATCCATCCTTTGTAGAGTGGAAAAGCATGTCCTATTTAGTCCCCAAATTTTGGTGTGGAGCTGTTTTCACATTTTTGTTCTGATTTGCTTGTAGTGTTAAGTGGCAATGTTGCAATGCATAGAAACTAAAAGCATTGATTGTAAGTTGTAGGAAAATAGAGGTTTTCTGTAAGCACTCCCACCCATCTGGAACTTGCTGCTCCCTTATAATCAGTCACAGATTGTTAAATAAAGTAGACTTTGCTTCACCCTGAACTCATTCTTTATTCTTCTGTGAGTAGTCCAAAATAAGTACTGGATCCCTTAATTAGAACTGAATAACCAATTGGCTTGCATTACCTGCTGGCCTTCAGAGGTCTGTAGCCACTTTTCTGTTTCCTTCTGATCATACTGTATTTAATGAAGGGGTTTGCTGGCCAGCTTCCACATAGGGTGCTTGCATTCTTGGTGACTGCAGTTAGTGTTTTTATTTATAATTTGTGCAGTGCTGCTTTAAATATTTTATTATCCAAAATGCAAATGATCTCCTCTAGCTTCCCTTTGTGGACGAACCTGTTTGCTTGACTTCCTGTATGTGTGTCATATTTCCAACTGACATGTAGCAGTGTGGGATCTCACATTTGGATACTTCTCACTTGGCGCCATGCTCATCCTTCCACTTACATTTTGAAGAGTAATTTCATATTTTCTTCTCTATGATTTTGTTTGCCAGCATGGATGAGAGCCATTCCTGGAAGGGGGGTGTGCGTTGGAGCTGGCACCGAGCGAACCACTGGCATAGGGAAGAGAAGCTGTTCCTGTGTCAAGAAGGCTTGGGCATGTCTAGGTTGTGCAGCCTATTCCACTCTCATCTTGTTGCCAAAGTTCTGTGTGCTCCCTTATGCCAAGTCCTATTGAGAGAGAGACCGTCTGTGAGTGTGTGAATTTATAGATATTTAATTAATAATCGAGCAGATAATTTCCATAGTAATTGCCTTACCTAGGGTGGGAAGAGAAAGGAAAGGTACTCATGTATGTTGCGTACTGGGCCCTCAGCTATAACTGCAAGTTGATTTCTAACCTAGATGTGACAGGTGAAGGACTTTTTTGTTTGTTTGTGCTCTGTTTTTCGTTTGGGGGAAAAATTGTGAGGAGTTGTTTGTTTTGCCTAATTGATGCAACACAGGGTTCTTCCAAAGCAGCCCCCTCATCAGAAATCTTTGTTATGAGAAGCCGACTGCAATAAGGATTTATTGCACATAGCTCTGTAAATGTAACGTGTTGGTGAGTGTGCACCACAGATCCTCCTCTGTGTTTGATCTGAATATGAATCTTACAGTCCTAGCTGGTGAGCCATGGCTGTTTAGTTTGAGCTAAAGCAGCTTGTGTTTTTAGCTGTCGTTCTTCATTAGTCATTACGAATGTTAGTCATGACAGTGGCTAAAACTAGACTCTAGTTTTTGGCCCTACTGTGAGAAGGTGAGTCAGGGTGAAACAATAGGGACAGGTGTGCAGACTGTGAAAGGGATTAGCAGTTTATACCGGTGTTTGTTAGATGAATTTACTGAAGCCGCCAATTTTCACTGAAATGTCAAGAGGAGACAGTGCTGGCTCCAGCTCTGGTGAGCCGGCCAGGTGCTGCATCCATCAGCCAGAGCTGGACCCAGAAATGTGGGATCCTATGAGGATGAGGGGAGCCTAACAGTGTTACATAGCTGAGACCTTAGCATGGTCCAGATAAAGGTACTTTAGTCTAGATGACTTGAGGAGCAGTGATCTACTGACTACTTTGTCCACTGTCCTCAGTTGTTGGCCTTCCATCAGTCAGAAGTTACTGTTTCTTCTTGAGGAATTTTTAGGAATCTTGAGGAATTTTTAGTTAAATAGTTTTGATGTCATCGTCATCTTTTTATGGGTTATGTAGGCATTTATAAACCAGAAGACAAATTCTCCATCTTGTCACAACAGTTTTTACCATTGTAGCAGCCCTGAAGTCAAGGGAGAGGAGCAGAGACTCTCTTCTTGTTCTTGGAGCACTTCTCTTCTGATTAAAAGGTACTGTAACTCCATGTTTCTCAGGTATCTCTGCAAAACTTAGCTGCTGCTCTCACCCTGTGTCAGCTCCCTGTAATTACTGGTGAGGCAGCATATGACTACCCTTCCGTCACCCCAGAGCCCACCAGAGCTACAAGCTGGAGGCAGATATGCAACCGGGGATGTTTTATTGAGTACTGCTTGCATGTTCAGCAGCATGCTCGCCTTTCAGAGACTGGGGACATTAGGCAAAGCACTGGAAAGGAAGAACCCCCAGAACTCCATCCAGGCATCAAGGCCAAGAGAAGAAACAGCAAAGAAGAGGTGGACTGTGACATGCTCACATTTTGCAGAACTTCAAAGTGATTTTGAACAGTTGTAGTCTAGTCACTGACTCATCCCCTCCTCCCCCTTTTCACTTTTCCTGCCACTCCATGAACAGCATGTGAAAGCACTAAAAGAAAATAAGAATCTTAAACTCATAAACATACCTGCCTCCCATCTGGCATTCATCCCAGCAGCCTGGTGATCTCCTTAGTTGTCCAGCAGATAGTTGAAAAACAAGAGTCCTGTGAAGGTTCGCATGTCACCATATCCCTGCCAGATGGCGGTTAGTAAAACATGGGCAAATTGCATTGGCTCTGCTTCCATCATGACAATCACAACAGAAACACTACAGTGTTGCAACATCTTTTAAGCTAGGAAAATGAAGGGACTGTAAAGTAGGGCAATCGTGGAATGTTAAACACCAGTAAAACCTAATTGCAATGAAATAAGTAGGCTCTGAAGGGCACAAAGCGCTGTTGAAGGCGATCCACATGTTTTAGTCTCACTATGGGAATGCTGAGGTGAGCTTCAAGAAGACTGTACTGCACACATTTGCCTCACCACTCTGTTGTAAAGCTCTTGTCAAATTTAATTTCTTTTTTAATCCCATTTTTGATAAATGGCCATTCTTAATTTGGTAAGCTTTTCAGTCTTCGGACCCCAGCAAAAAGGTAGCAGAATTGAGGCTTGTTCACAAATTTTTAAGCAAGGATACTGAGAGACTTGCTATTTCAAAAGGATAAGCTATCTGGAGTAATAATGGTGCAGAGAAAGAGGTCATCTTCAGGATATGGTAGGAAGTCAGGCTGCTGTTAGTCATGTGCTGCGATAAAATAATGCCTTGACACCTCAGCTAGAGATTTTGGACCCCATTTAATTAGCTATTCCCAAAATGTGAAGTATAAACTCTACCCACCTTGTTAAGTAGTGGTACAATCCAACATGCAGCTGAGCCCGTCTAACAACATCCTCCTGCTAAAAGGGGAGGCCCTGATGCTCCTTGCTTGCAGTCATTTGGTCTCATACTCTTGCTTGTACCAACTCTGGTATTTTTCAGACCCTCCTCTGAGCTGTGACCAAATAAATGAGATATGTGTATCAATGCATGGCCTCTCCTTGTGTTTCTGGGACAAGGAGCAAGAACTGCCTTCCCAGGCATCATCTTCCTGCAAGTCCAGAAAACTAATTTTCCTTAGGCAAGAGGGCAGCTAGCTGGCTGCATGTAGGAGCATGATGTGATGCCTCAGGAAGCAGAGGTTTGGGACATTGCTTAGGATCTCATCTGTGCAGACCAGAGCATAATGCTGCAGAGCACCAGATTTCTGCACCACATAGAGCTGGCCAGCACTTGTTTCAGGGCTGCAGGATTGGCCCAGTAATGTGTTTAGTGTTTGAGGTAGCAAAAGGCTACCAAGAGGGAGTGTGGAACTACTTTTTGTTATTGACTTGCAATCTTAATAATGCTCATTTGGGTAGCTGGAAGAGCCACCCTTCCCTTTTCCTCCCGGGTCCCTAACCCATCCTGAAGAATTTGTTTTGACTGGTATCAGAAAAATGTCACAAAAGCTTCAGACATTGCAGAATTATCCAAAGACGCCTCCATAGTCTTGCTAATTAGTCGCTAATTTTGGACTGTGGGCTTTCAGCAGGAATTTGAGTTCCTTCTGAACCATCATGGTAAAAACTTCTAGGCAATAACTTTGTAAGAAGTGTTGTACATAACAAAATTCAAGATCAGCCTAAGATAAAGAACTCAATTTGAAAAAGGTACTTATTCTAGTCTTTGGGTGTGTTTTACGCAAAAGCAGCATCACCCCTATGCTTATTTGAAGCTGTGAGCAACTTTTGTCTAATTTCAAGGATAAAAGCAAGTAAGCGAGCAGGCTGATGCTGCATCCCCCACTGTAGTAGTAAATGCTCTGCAGGCTGGGAAGCTGGCAAGGTATGTACCTCTGCTGACTTGAGAATTAGCTGTTGTCTGTTGCTTTGGATTCATTTTAGGTCAGGTGTGTGAGGAGAGATGTTTTTTTAGTCCTTTGGTGAGTCAAAAACCAGTTTGGCAGCTGCAAGGTAGTGCTCTGCTCTTGGGTAGCTTGAGTGCCATGGGTGTCAAAGCTGTAATGCCTAGTGCAGACCAAGTCCCACCTTTTATAAGTTAATTTGGTGAGTACTTAATGACACAAAGCAAAGATTTACAAAGCTTTCCACTAGCACCAGATGAACTCACATGCAATTAATTTAAAAACTTGTGTTTGGTTTTCAGACTCAATGGGTTCAACTTGCCTTCAGCTTTCTTTCCTCTTAATGAGAGGTGCACTTCACATCTCTGCACTGCTTCTTCCCACACGTGTCCAGAGGAAGACTGATAATATTTGAGCAATGTTTTTAAATTCTTGTATCAATTTTGGTAACTGATTTTTCTCCTTGAATTTACAGTCTGAATTACCTGATAATGTCCTGATAACACTGGAGCCACTAGCTTCTCTTGAAGCAGTATCCAAACGAGTTATTCTGTAGCAGCAGTTCAGCTTACCGCTAGCTGATGGAAAAAGGAAGATCTCCTCCAAACCAAATCCGTTACATCACAACTTAATTTCTACTTCTCCCCCTTCCCTCTGCCTTTTATTCTCTTTTCTTCCTCTCAAGCCTTCTCCCCTTCTCTCACCGTTTCTCTTAAATATTCCTGTTACCCTCAGGCTTTGACCTTGTGCAGGCAGTAAGCGCAAAGTCATGTTATTTGGAGTGAAGTAACACCAGTAGTCAGGAAGGAACAATGTAGTTCAGGCCAGATAAAATAAATCTTGCATTTCCTGTCAAGAAACTGGGCCAAAAGTAATGATGAGAGACAGAGGGGGCAAACCACACGGCTCAAAACTAGAGACATATGGGTTAGAAACAACCGCAACCCTCACTTGAAAACAGAAAACAAAAAGCAGAGCCGTTGGATGAAAGAGAAATAATACCAGCTACTCAACAATAAAAACCGCACAACATGGGGTCTAGCCAGCTTCCAAGCCCATCGCCTGCGTGGCACAAGCAGCATCTGAATTTCCTGCTACTGTACAAGATATTAATTGTCCTTTAATTAATTTATTTAATTGATGTTTTGCTTTGCAAATTAGAGAGTTGATCTTGTTCTGACTTACTCATTTCTCTACCAGACTCCCTTCCAGAACTGAGGAGACTCTGACTAGAAGTTGTTGCTGCTTTTGTTTTGTTTTGCTTTGTTTTAGTTAATTCCTGGGTTAGTTTGCATGGTGACGAAAAATCCCAAATTGGTTAGATGGGTTTTACACTGTGACTCTGTTAGCGTAACAGCGAGCCCTTACTCCACCACTGCTGGTGGAAGTAAATATGAATGAATGTATGAGTAAAGGATTCACAGTCTGTCCCCAGACAACTGAGACTTTGGAGTGTGTGTTTATTTATATGAAAAGGTTTGTAGTGTGTAGCCAAATTACAAAGTTAGGATTTGTAATCTTTTTTGATTTTCTTTCTGGAAAGGATATAGATGTGTGTGTGCGGAGAGTGATGTCATCTGAGGAGCATCCCTGCAGGTCAGAAAGGAAGGAGGGTGGCTGGGACTCTTTGGGATGCTTCCAGGGAGGGATGCTTTTGGATCCTGATCGGTTTGGGAGGATGAAGTGAAAGCAACGCACCAGGTATTGTAATAATGTTTAAACAGACCTAGCACTTTTCATCTTCAAAGTACTGTGCAAGTATTAACTAATTAGATTGTTTTTCCTCCTCCTTAGGAAGAGTTAGCAAAATAGTGGTGGGGGAACAACTGGGGATATGATTTATTTAAGTGTTGAAATGCTTTGCATAAGTCCCTCACAGGAGGCCATTAGGAAAATGTGGTTACTTTAGGATGTGAAGTCCTTTGTGGTGAAGAGACAGGAAGCAAAGAGTAGTCAGCTTTGTTATGGACAAATACAATATTTGAATGCCTCGGCTGTAAGTGCTGAGAGTTCAAAATGGGTTTTGACAACATATTTGAGAGGCAAAATTTTCTATCACGAACCGTGTGTGTTTGGATGAATTTGATAATGTTCTTGGATGAATTTAGTACAGAGGAGGGACATTGCAAAGCCCTCCAGGACAACTTGTTCATTTTCAGGAGCAGAGGGGAAACAGCTGAGTCAAATGGATCCAGAGGTAACCAGCAGTATAGGGCTTCACCTCCTGTCCTCCTAGGAGGAGGTTAGAGAATGACTTGAGAAGGGCAACTTATATTATTAAATAACAATAATAATAAAGTCCCCAAGAGATGGCATGGAAGGACATAAAAGGAAGGGGCAGTATGAACATGGAGTAAGGCTAGAGATAGGGATAAGCAGATGAACATGTAGCAGACAAGTTTCTTCTCCCCATTTCGCCTGGGGAGGCAGTGAGGGTCCTGGGTGGGTGCAGTGTGCTCCCCTGGGTTCTGGGGGGCTGCCTCTCACCCATGCAGGGGCGAGCAGATGGGGCAAGTGCAGTGCAGCTCCCACGTGGTGTGGTCATGCTTCAGTCTGTCATGTGGGCTTGCCTGTACAGACAGGCCCCGGGTTTGATCATCGCCAAAGTGAACATCCTGAAGGAAAGCTTAACTGATCTTACAATTCCAGCCACAGAGTTGTCTAGCAGGATATCAAATAGCAATAGATCCCACCAGTGAACCACTGTTAGAATAACACATCTTCAAAACAAACTGAGCACGCCCTGCAGGTATCCTTGTTTCTAGGTATTTCTGAAAGCTGTCTCTTAACTCTTTCAGGTCCTATAAATCCAGCACAGGCGTAGTAACTGCATTAGGCATGCCCTTTGCCTGGTTGAACACGATAGCTCCATTGTACTGATAGGATTTGCTTTGTAGCTTTAGCAGGATGTGGTTGCCGACTCATTTCCCACTGTTCTGTGTTGTGAGCTGATCAGGGGAGAAGGAAGGGAGGCAACTCTTAAATGGGGAGTGATATGCAAATGTCAGACATGGTATTCGTACCTCAGTAAAGTTCTCTGCCATTTATGAAGTATAATCTTGAAACAATTGAGTAATTATAACCAAACACTCCAAAATAGGTATGTTAGCATGACAGGTTCATTGGTACAAATAAGGAACCCTTGGACATTGAGTTTATAGCTTCCTTTAGGAAAAGGATAATCCAATTTTCCTACCAAATCTATAGGTAGATTAGACAAATTTGCATCTAGAATAGGACGTTTGATTACCTAACACTTGAGGGCATCCAAACCTGCACTTACTTAGGTACATTTTTAGCTAAAACCTTACTTTAACTCAGACCTCACTCATTTGGGATTGAATTAGCTTGTGGCTGAATCGCATATGGGGGCTTGAGGATTAAATTTTCATGACATGTAACTTCATCAAATTTAGGTACCTAAAGAAGGAGCCGAGGCCATCTGTACAGTCAGTTCAGAGAGGGAGGCTCCTCCTGAGCAGCTCCCCTAGGAACCTTCATTGACTCTATGGACAGCCCAGCTGGATGCCTAAAGTTAGGTGGTATGAGTACCCTCTTGGGTGCCTGGTGGGAGAGTGATGTCCTTTGAGTTCAGTTTTCAAAAGAGCAGAACAATGTGAGAAATTCTAGGCTTGCACTTGAAACGAGTATCAAAGAATCTGAAGCTCTAAGCACAAGATGTCCTCAGATTTAAAGACCAAGAAAAGCTCTTGAGTAATTAGTCTGAATTTCAGTGTCCCCTATAGCAGAGTTCAGGTGATCATATTAAGAATTAAATTCTCTTTTTGATTCTGGACATCTGTTAAAGTATAAGCTCATTATATATTAGAACTTTTCAGGGTCCTGGCAAGCAGTGCTTAGGATCTTTGCAACTGTGTCTTCAAGGACATGTTTACATACATGGGTATATACAAACACACCCATTCTCTAAGGCAATGTGTATAGGTGACTATGTTGTTAAAAAGAACAACCATACAAATTGTTTATTACAAGAGACAGTAGCAGTCCCCTGCATTTAGATTGCCTCAGATACTGCTTTATAAAGTTTCTGTTGTATGAAAAAACATTAATGCTGGCCTTGTTTTGAGCATTGTGGGGAAAAAAAAATCCAGGGCTCAGAAGTATAATTTTGTTGTGTCATGAAACTCTGCTCAAATCTGGTGGCGATGCAAGGCTAAGGAAGTCACCATTCCACTGCCATAGTCTATAAAAGCATGCGCCACTGTATTGCAACATTGACCAAACAGGAGCGTTGCAAGGCATTGTACTCTCCCAGCCTTCTCCCTGGACATCAAATTTCCTATCTCCCTCTTTCCCTAAACTGGCATTTGCTAGACTTTCCCCAGCAATTTAGTTAGGAAATGGGAAAAAGCTTTGAGATCTGCTGGCTACAGACCAGACCATACCTTTATTCTGTGATAAATTTGCTGCAGTCTCCAGCTCATACCCTAAAGCTCAAGTGGTAGACTTTTGTGCAGAGGGTCAGAAGTTAAATCTTGCCAGGAAGGTGTGATTTGGAAAGTTTCAACGGTTGTATGTAATATATTTAGTTTTTTTCTTTTTTTTTTTTTTTTTCCTTTAGAAAAGGAGGAAAGTTCATGAAAAAACAATGTTTAAAGTAAATTGCAAAGCCAAACATTTACAATTAAGGGCAGATAAAGGTCGTCCCTCCAGTCACACTTCTGCCCTCTTGTGTGAATGCCCTGTGATACACTTTTCAATTGCAAGAACCTGGGCTAGTCTTCCATCTTCGATGCAGAGAATGGTCACACAACTGGACAGAATTAATGGGCGAGTTTTTAATACTAGTATTTCTTAACTTTGAAATGCTTTACTTTAACCTTTTTTTTTTTTTTTCTGGTGTTTTTTAAATGTGCACTCTGTTATTATTGATTTCAGAATAAACACTACACTAGATTTAAAGAGAGATATTTCTCTCTTGTACAGCTTTTCTGAATTTACCACAGTTTCATCAGGTCTGAATTTGGCCCATTATATCTAATGAACTGTATATTCCAAAATCAATATTAATAATGCCAGGTGCTCTTTTTAAAGAGATTGCAGACATTCATATAGTCTGTGTAAAGTTCATATGAAATGATACTGCCCTATTCTTTATTCATCCTTTTGGTTAATAAATAATCCTTCAGCTTTTCAGTAGTTGGTTTCTGGGCTCATATTGGACATCTGTATTTATCATTTAGGAAGCCATCACCAGTTAATCTTTCTCCCTTCGTATTTTTGACAGAAAGCCCAGTGTTTCCAAGAGCACTGGCTACTTCTTATTTTATTCTGTTATATATATATAAACTGTTCTACTGGTGAGTTGTATTTTATCAACTGAGAAGTTGTTTAGCAAAATGCACTGTGTCAGTGAGGCACTGAGAAGGAAAATCAACCATCCACTTGCTGAATCTCTGCATTTGCTGAGATGCACCATTTCATGTGGGGATATGAGTGGCTCACAGAGGTTGGAGAGACTCATAATTTCCATACTACAGCACCGTTCACTAGGATTTTCTGACTTTTGTATTTATCATTAGAAGCAACGTTACACAATGCCAAAGAAAAAAATCTAACCTTCATAATGTGCTTTCCTGACTGTAAATGGGGCTGGATATCCTGTACTGAAATGTCAGGTTAGATCCTTTGTAAACTCCAAAGCCTATTCTCAGAATAGAACACTTCTGGAGTGTATTAAATTGGAGTTAATTGAGAAACACATATGCCAATGACATTTTAAGCTACGCTAAATAAAACCAAACCTTTAGCAGGTCCTTATCACAGAGAGATCCTGAGATTTCACTGAACCTGCTGCTGCCGTCATCTTTTTTCCATCTATGCATATGTTGCTTGCAATGATATATGGTAACTCCTGATGCAAATACCACTCATGCTGTTACAGCTTAAAAGGCCCAGAAATAGCATGCAAACACAATGTCTGTTTTTTTCTGTTTCACATTATAAAAACCTATGACCAACAGCCGAAAGTTTGATTCATTTTCCCTGCAGTTTTCACACTAGCTGACTTTAAAACATACATTTAGCACTGCAAGTAATAAAAAAATCATCATCTCTTTCTTCTTGTAGGGGACTAATTCTGCAAGTGTTTAGGGTTCTCTAACCCCCGTTGCAGCCAAGTCACAGGGCAGCACCTCAGGAGGGCCCCGTCCTCGCACGACCCACTGCCCAGTATATCCACTGGTTCTACTTCCCTGACATGGCTGCTGGCCCCTAGATCAGGCCCTAAGCATATTGGTAAAGTACACGTGCTTTATCTTAAGATAAATAAAGCCATTTGAAAAACACAAAGCAAAATTGGGGTTGAAGTCCCAATTGTGTCAATATACACATGGGATGTGGCAATATTTTGTTGCACATTTGATTTTCTACAGAAAAGAAAGGGCAGCCTGGAAGTTACCTCGGGCTGATCTCAGCCGTGCTGGTAGTATGGGGCTCAGCAGGGCAGTGGTGAAATCCTGCTCTAATACTGATACACAAACTCTTCCAAGCTTGCTTTGCAGGAATGCTCATGTTAGAGCATCTGTCCTCTGCTACAATATAGGGCAAGAGGTCAAGAGCCATTTATGAAGAGTCTGGTACCATTAGGCTGGCATGATATAGCTAGGAGTGAAACTCTCCCTGGCAGCTCATTGATTGCCAAATGACAAAGCTCACAGCAGCTTTGCTACTCAGTAACTTTTTGCCTTTGAACCAAAAAAAAAAAAAAAAATTATTCTTTTTTTTTTTTTTTTTTGAAAAGCAGAAATACTTTGGAAGATGCATTGTGTTGCTGCTGTTCAGTGCACTATAGGACCTCTTTTGGTGGGAAGAAGATTTGTGGCCATCTCCTGAATCTGTACAGAAGGTGCTCAGGTTTATTTCTGACTAGCTACATTTCTAAGCAAAACTAAATAGACACTATACATCCTTGGAAGGAATTTGATGTCTGTAAAGCCCAGACTCCTGGCTTTACTTTTTACTTTTACTTTTAAAGTGCCTGGCTCCTAAGTTAAGGGGAACAGGGGTCTCTTCCCTTGTAGCTTCCCCACTTTGTAGTTACATGGAGCCCCTAGTTCCTGTCTGATGCACAGCTTAGGAGCTGTTCCTCTCTCAGTAGGTGCATCTGCTCTCCTGTGTCCCCCTCTCTGATAAGTCTTGATATCTTTTCAGTGCACTTTTGGAAGTTCATTGTATGTGCTGGCATTCTTCTTCCCAAATTTCACAGATTTCTGGTGGTTCAGGTAAAGTTTTGGCTTGTGGGAACTGTGGAAGCAGTGGGAATATTTCATTGCCTAGGACACTGTCAAGCTGTAGCTGTGCTTCAAGTCCCACAAAGCTGACCATGAGCCTGTCAGGAACAAGGAGTGGGGTTTTTGGCTCTAGTTATATGATGAATGGAAATTAATAAAACCATTTATTTTTTTGTAGAAATATCACCCTTCCAAGACTTCTCTTGTGTTGGACTGTTTGTTAGTGTCTAATTCAAGATAAGTATTTTTCAGGATATGTATTTTTCATATCAGCCTGGTTCTCCTGTTTTTGTTTGTTATATACAGTACAATGCACAGATTTAAACTGAGAACATGCCTAAAATGTCCTACAGAGAAGGTAGCATCTTTATTTGGATTTCACAGATGAGAAGACACAGAGCAATCAAGTGGTTTACTAGGACCAGGCAGAAACATCGTGGCAGAAGAGGGGAGGATTCTCCTACTGCATGTTGTGGACATGGTCTGTCCAGGCTGTCTTTCCTCCTCATGGCATGGTGTCCCACCACCATTCACTGGAGTAGCTCTGGAGTGCAGGAGACTGGCATGCGGTGGTTTACTAGCTGGTTGTTTGCCATGCAGTCTTTTGCAGGATAGCTGCATAGAATATTAGATTATAACTCACTTAATAGTGAACTTCCTTGTAATTTTTCTTGCTGCCTCCTCTCCCATTAATGACATTCTTACGTTTGAAGGACCAGAAAGGTTATGCTACCAGAAAGGATTGTTCTTTTCTCCTTGTGCAGGCGGCATCTCTCAGGCATGATAGCTGCCTTACAGCCAGCATACGACCAGAAAGTTGCAAGTTTTAATGCGCTGTTATTAACCCTGGACTGGGGACTCCTTTGGTGATAACACTGTAGATTCAGTACTTGGGCTGTGCAGATTTTAACATAAAATATTATGATTGGTCTGTCTGTTTGCCCATCTGTCTATCTGTCCATCTATCTAATTGACCTACACATATGCTGGAATCACTTGGGGAAGGTCGGTGGGAGTTCAGAATGACAGAAAAAAGGTCAATTTTTGCCTGTGTGCATGTGTTTCTCAAGCTAACTGATGAGGCGTCTTGGCACAGTGTTTCAATTTAGAGACAGCCCCATCCGTTCAGAGGATGTAAATGCCCTTCTTGTGAAACACAGTAAAGAGTTATTCATGAGAGGTGACTTTTTTACGGCTTTTCCAATGATAATGTTGCCTTGCAAATATCTCCAGTGATTCTGCTGAACTTGTCAGAGATAAGGCAGGAATGTGTGTCGGGGTCCAAGATTTTGTTTGTGTTTAATTAGGACATCTGTACGTTCACACACCATGTGAAATAAAGAAAGAGAGAAGCCTTCTCGCCCTGGTGAAAGGGGGCTGCGTGCATGCAGTGGGGGCTCGGGGTAGTGCGTGACCGTGTGCCTTTGCAGCAGCTCTGCTAGATTCACAGCGCAATGAAACAGCTTGGAAACGTGCCACTCGGCAACTTGCCGCTCAGCCCGGTACCGAGCACACTCTTTCACATTCCATTTTTGGATGAGTTGGATCTTGGTCCCCCCATGGCCCCCCAGGACTTTAAGTTCAGGGCTGGGTTCTCGGTGCGGAGCTGGGGTCCATCCTGCGCTTAGAGCTGCCGATGGGGAGGGAGCCACCTGATTTACAGCAGCAGCACCAGTTCACAAAGAGCCCATTAGGCAGGCGGAAGTCCCTCACAGGGTTACGAACCAGACAGTCTATACCAAGGCAGGTCAAAGGGTGAGCTTACTGTTTACTGAATCTGTAAATAGGTAATTATTCAGCTCAGCAACAGGGCAAAGCTCCACATAGGATGTAAGTCCCCGGCAATTCAATGTTATCTAGCGCTGAAGTGATTTTAGGTCCAAATATCCCTTGCAGTAGCAAAGTGGATCTCTCTGCACTTTAAAACCTTTTAGGGCCTCGGTACAATACTGTGGGACCATTAAGGAGCCCTCACGTGCCAGAAGCAGTTTAACAGACCTGGTGTTGGGCACTTAATTATGTCAATAATTATTCACGCATTAGCACCAGCTCCTCCTTAAAGTGTGGACTGCAGTGACTCATCAAGTTATTACTGGTATTCATTACCATTAAAATTAGCCTTTTTTCAAAGTGCAAAATTTATGTTTTATAGAAAAATATTGTTAGGAGTGCAACAGCTTTGCTCTACTCCCTGCTTCGTGTGGATTAAAACAAGACTGTATGGAGATGAAACAATATTTTTGTCCGGAAAAGTGGGATAAGGGAAAAGTCACATTCCTGCCTGGCTTTGGCTGTGTGTGTACATGTGCTGTTTTCTCATACAGAGATTGAGAAGGATGCACAGTATCTTTTGATTAATAAAGTGTTAATGTATATGCAGCTGTCTTTATGTTAAATGCTTCCTGGTGCACTTTGTTTCTTTAAATGCTGATCATTTACAGTGAGCGTGTACAGTATATATGCCTGGAGGGAGAGCAATTGTTATACAACTCTTTAATCCGAACCATGATTAAAACCCCTTTTGTTCCTCCCTCCCTGCATTACTCCAGCCTATCATCTTCTCTGAGAAATCATTTGGCAAGTAGATACGTGTATATTTTAAGAGAATAACTCCTTTAGAGAATCAGTTTTGCTTTTGTTCTGCTTTTGGAACTTAGTTTTTTGCATTTCAATATGCAGCACTGTTCAAAAGGCGTAGGAGGGTGATACCCATTTTTCATGTGAATAAGGTATAATTGAAATATGATGTATGCAGATATCATCACTTCTACACTAATTATCCAGATTGTTTGTTTAGTGGGAACATACTTTCAAGTAGGGGGTGGTCAGTGGCAATCATGTTGCATGACATAGCTGGGAGAAATGGCAAAGAACATGTAAAGTCTCATACTGTGAAATAGTACGTTACGCTGAGACTGTCTACTAGGGGGAATCATTAGGAGTTTGGAAGGTGAGGGCCGCAGCAATTTCATAGAGAAATGTAAAACAGGACTGGGAGGCTTGTGCTCAGATCTTCAGGAGCGGCTGGGGTTTAGCATTCTGTTTCATGTGGAGACCAGCAGTTAATATGGTCCTTGTTGAAACTTGAAACAGCTCTATTAGTAGCTTGATTGGGGAGAGGAGAAGAGACCAAGAGTAAACAAAAATGTGCGGTCTAGAGATGGGCTTAATTGTACACAATACGTCTTGCCTCTGTGCGGCTTATTCTAATCACTCCAAATGGCAGCACACATGCACGCACACACACACAAATTTGATCTGCTCAAGCAGATAAAACTGCAATGTGTATAATATTGCCAGGCTAGAAGGAAAAAAAAAAAATGGACATCTGTTTAACAATTCTCTATTGTAGACAGGATCATAGAAACACTGTTGCCTGCCTGTCGTGTTCAATCAAAGTGAATAAAATACTGATTAAAAAAAAAAAATCAGGCGGAAGAGAGCCTTAAAGTATTTGCTTACACTTTTTTTGTTTTAATTTCAACAGCATGATGATGAGGGGGAGTCCCAGGGGCAGGAGGAGGTTTCAGTAACAGTGAAGGGAAGATTTTGTTTTGTTTTGTTTTGTTTTTTATCTTCAGTAGAGCCGAGAGAGGCGAACAGCAGTCGGAACTAATTGTAGCTCGCTCAGGAAAGTCTTCATTAGCACTTGCCACACATGGTTACCAGATGTGCCAAAGAAGGGGTGAGAGCAGGGGGGAAGGGGTATGTAGAGAATGGGCTACACACTTAAACCTAATAATCTGTCTTTTGTTTTCAGGTCTATTGTGTTGGGGAGGGGAAAAATAGAGAGAGGGAGAAATCCTGGCTGCTTTTTGCTGCAGCCAGTCACTGTTAGCTGAATGACATCCCTTGTCTCCTCCAAGGAAGGGAAAAAAACCTCCATCATGGCCAAGTAAAAAGGAATTTATTTATTTATTTATTTATTTATTTATAGGCTATCAGTGAACTATTATTCATTGAACCCAGCAGAAAGTATTTGGATAATCAAGCTGGTAAACTACTACCTTTCTGGCCAGCTTGTGAATTTGATCTGGGCTTTTTTTGTGAGCTTGTTGGGCTCCCAGAGTGTTTATGGAGGCTAATGAACTGTCTGTTCCAGTACCAGCAGCATCTCCTTATTTCACGTTCACTTTGCTAGTGAGCGTGAGTAGTGGACAGTGAAACCAAGTCCAGAAGGAAGATAGGAGCTTTGTGGTCCTGTCCATCAGCCCTGAGGTTGTCATCTCAGTCATCTTCTGCCTGTTGCTATGAAAAGAAAAAACACCAAAAAACATCTCCCATACATAGTGGCTGTTGCTGCTGCAAACCAAACCATGGTCTTGCAGCCCATGTAGATGATTTTCCCAGGAACTGGTGTTAATTGTACTGCAGATGTTACTAAAATTGTTACTCCTCACTGCTCTTTGGGAAAAAAGAGCCCCCACTGAACTGGTGACCTCTGAGGGGGACCTTCCCAGCTTTCCCCCCCGCCAGTTCTGTAGCAATGCAGCTTCTTTCCCCTTCATCTCTGAAACCTTCCCTGCACGGTGGTAGTTTTCCATACTGACATCATGTGTGCTTGGATGTCCTCTTTCTCTCAGGTCTCACCTCTTTATCCCAGTGACAAGGGAGCTTCACAGTATTTAGATGACAAGGCAGAGATGATTCTTCAAGTTCTGAATAATCAGAACTGATGGTTTAATTACGGCACTACACATGATGTGCACAAGATTTATCACTCTGGTCATGTGAGAGAACAGCACTAGATGAACTTTTACTAATTAAGCACTCTGTTTCCCTTCCTTCTTGAAACTGCAAGGAGGTATAAATGTAGAAAATCACTTATGTTGAAAAGAAATGAAGACATTTTTGGAATCTTAAGTAATCTCAGTTGAACCTAAATCTTGTGGGCCCATCCTTGTTTTATCCAGCTCAGCTTGCCAGTCTGTAATCTCATCATGCTTTGGAGCCTGGAAATGTTCTTGTTCACAATCTCAAAGCAGAGCAGATGTTGCATAAATAGAAAATAGGTTCTGTGCACAACCTAATCTAAGCACAAAGCACAGAAGAAGGTTTGGATGAATGTAAGCTAATCATGACACAAATCTGCTATACTTTGGGACTCAGGACCATTTTTTTTAATTTATTTATTTTTCTGATATATTCTGCCTACCAGATTCCAGATATGCCATTCACTTTTTCTGAATAGCAACTCCCACCTGAAACTTTTTAATTTTTTGAAAATAGGGTTATATAAGTCAAGTGGCTGGTAAGAATTAATCTATTCTATTCCTTCTTCCATGTTTAACTGACTTCTTCACCCAATTATCTTGTTTTTCCAGGTCCAAATTAATCAAAGTCTAGGAATCCTTCTTTCATGTTTCCTCAAGGGAAATAGTAAAGCCAAATTACTTAGCTGACTTAGTTGCATTCACCTTTCCTTCTGCAGAATTGTAGTGCCTCCTTCAACCCTGTTGAAATTGGTTGGATCAGCTGACTAGGCTACACAGTCACCGAGTGTATGGCTTCCCTACAGTATATTTATTAACTGCCGGAGAGGCCCAAGGAAAAAATTGGTTAAATTAACCTATTTACCATCCTAACTTTGTTGTATCTTCTATTCCATCAGTTGTTTTCTTTAATAAAATTAAGTGCTATATTTGCGATTTGTATAATGCTAGCCCACATTGTTCACAAAAGAACTAACTGTGGTCATGCCAACATGCAATATGTAGAGACAATATCTCCACTTAAAATAATTCTTGATTAGAAAAACCAACACTGCACAATGGATATTTTTATCAAATTTTTATTCTTATGGAGACTTCAGTACCTTTTTTTTTTTTCCTAGCTGTTACCACAGAATGTGTTTCATGTGTATGTGCTATTGCACACATAGTGAGATCACAGCCATACACAATAGATATAATCATAGTTTATTTTTATTGTGACATATTCTACAAAGAAATTAAGTAAAATTGTAAGTGGCTGTGTATGATTCAGGTGCCTGTGCTCTCAGGTCAATGAGTTTTTAGTTACTTGGGGATTCAGTAATACTTGAAAGTGCTTTCAGGAATTTGACACAATGAATGTAACGTTAGGGCTTTCTTCATAATATTAACTTTAATTATTATAAGTTAATTATTTAAACATTAAATTAATGTGGAGATGGAAAGCAGAATTATCAGATTTGCTTCCTGCTTTTTGTACATTTCCACGGTGAAGTCAAGGTTTCAGGCAACAAGGCAAGTATTTTTATGCAGATGCAAAACTAATCAGCCAAATATGAAAATATTCCTACGGGACTTCCTGGAGGCCTTGCTGGGGATACTGCAATGCAAATAATATATAATGTAAATAATAAATAATACAGCATGAGTATTGTACAACAGTAGGATTCAGTTAGGGACCAGAAGTGGTGGGTAATCCATGTGAACTAGCACTGCCATCCTTCTTATGATGCTCAAAATGGCATGATTTCACTGCCTGGATCTCCCATCATGCTTTTTTTTTACTCTTACAACGTTCTTCTGTAATGTACTCTATCAAAATGCATGCCTCCTCACAGATGATGTCATTTAAGCGGAAAAGAATTGTAAATCCTTCTTTGTCCTCCTGTAGTTTTTTCAAGGGTAGCCCACTGAGCTTGAACGACTTCTCTTTCCAGCGTGATATATAAGTAATCAATATGATTTATTGTCAATATGCATATCAACAGTACTCTATGTAATTAGAGAGTTGCCAGCACCGCTCTGATTACGCAGCAATTACATATGGCATCATTTTTGCTCTCTGTGATTTGCAATTTTACCAATATAAAACAAGTGACTGAAATGACAGGCAGGGAAGTTTCACTGTAATGTTAGGAAAACCTAGGAGAGCAAGTTTACTGGGGAGAGAACAAATAGCTTTTCTGCTTTCTGAGGTAATTACTTGAATACAGAATGGCAACACAGCAACATGAGGGCCATCTTTTGTCACCTCAAAACGGGGTGCCTGCAGCGTGCTGTCCGGGAGGAGCCCGCGGGCTGTGCAGGGCCCTACTCTGGCACAGGAGATAGTAGCTCTGCTGGTGGGGCAGAGCAGCCTGGTACTCCCAGCCTGCACAGACTTCCAGCAAGTTTCCAGCTCTTACAGTGGATTTGCAGATGTTGGCTCTAACAGGTTTCAGAAAGGTTTGGGACCCAGTCACCTGTCTCTTGCTGGGAATTTTGCTACACTGGGGACCAGAGAGAAGGCTAGGCTGATGCTCTTTTCTTAGGTGCAAAGGAAGGAGTTGATAAGGGATAAAGCATAATAGCATGAATACCTCCCCCCACACTTTTTTTTTTCCTTCTAAATCTTCTGAGAAAGATATAGGGTCTGATTGATGCAATAGTGCTTAATTTTGTAATTTTTAATGATTGGGGCATTTACAGTTTCATCATACACATGGGAAGAAACGTAACTATGAAATAAGAGGCATTCTTGACTAAGCTTATTTTGTTTTACTTGATGCTGTTTGTGATGAAACAGAATAGTTTCTCAACACTATGCTTGCAATTTTATCATGAAGCTTACAATGTGTAATGTATCTAGTAAAGCCCTATTCTGAGATTCTGTGAATGTGTGAGAATTTCAACCTCTCTAAAAGTAAGTTTTTCCTCCAATGAATTTCAGAGAAAAAAATGAAAATCTGACATAGGGGCACCCACAAGAAGTGACAAAGTTGAAACAAAATGGTCTAAAATGCATTGGAAGGTATTCATGCATTTTTTTTTGGGGGGGGGGGGGTTGTTTCTAAACATCACTCTTTATGGCACATCCTATGACTTTAAGTGCTGGTCTGATGACTTTTGAGTAGTTGGGGCTGGTGGTACCTAAAACAGCCTTCAGACTATCAGTCCTCTCCTTGGGTTGTTCGGCTTCTTGTATCCCAGAGCTGCATGCATCTTCCTGTGGGGTCTTTCCCTTTCCCTATGCTCTTGGGTCCTGGGTTGGGGCAGCAATCCATTGCTGTGGCTGCGGAGGTCCTGGCTTCCCTCTGGTCCCAGTTTCACCCCAGGAATGGAGCCAAGGCAGGCAAGAGAATGGAGTGCTTTCAGTCCTGCCTTCCCCTCCCCTGGGCTCAGCTTACATCGCTTCCCTGCACGTTGAGCATCTTCATTTCGATTTAGCCCAAGAACAGTGAGTTGTGATGAAGTGCCAGCCCATCTTTTGCTTAAAATTTTAAGGAGAACAGAAAGCAAATGACATGAAGTATGAAGTAAGTATTTAAGTAATCTCACTTGGGGCAGTTTGACGAAATAATGAAAACATACCACATATGTATGTGTCTGCACATAATCATTGTCATTGTCGTTTGCTTTTGTTGTCAGCAGAGTTAAGCAGCAGAATATTTTAGGGAAGGTTGTGCTTGCGATTGAGCGGCAAGCCTCAGCTCGTGGCATGGGCACACAGCCTTTGCTAAGGCAGCCTTTAGTGTCCGAGCCAAGCAGGGCTGCTCTGCAGAGCCCATTCACTTTAATAACAGCCCCTGCATCTGAGCAAGTACCTGATTTTAGACAAAATGAGAATCAAGATCTCAAATGCTAATTCTTTAGATTCATCTGAAAGTATAGCTTACCAAATGTTAGCCTGTTTCTGATTCACGAGGGAGCAGAAATGCTGTAGGATCACTAGCAATAGTGCTTTCTAGAGGTAACGTCAGCCATAGTGTAATCCAAACCAGAAAAAGAAATTGTGTCCCAATTTGGCTAGTATTCATCTCAAATTCTGTGCAGAAGTTGGAGTGCTTGAGCAGAATATTTTTCACCGGACAGCATAACTATGATCTTCTTCATCAAAAGGAAAGAAGAACCAGCAGCAACAAAAATCCACATTGGTGAATTATCAGCTAGTATTGCTTAAAATATGTATATATTTGACAGCAATTTGTAGGTCATTTCTTGCCTTCTGTAAGCAAATTTCTTACAGTTCAGGAAATTCAGGATTGTTTTCATTTTGATAAGAAAGGGACATACATTCAACAGACAACAAAAGCTGTTTTAAACCTGTTAAATACTATGAAATAGATCTGTACAGCTAATTAAGATATGTGTTGAATAGTAATTATGTCATCCTGAGGGATTTACAAATAGAGTCTAGTTAAAATTTGATTCAATCTTCTATCATTCAGAGAAGATGCAAATTATTATTAATTTAATGTGATCTGATTTCAGTTCTAAAGGTAATTCAGAAAAAAAGGGAAAGGGATTTCTGTTTTATCAGCATTGTTTAAGAACGAAGATCCCTTAATTATCACACTGTACCAATAGTCCACTACCAAATTAGTGAAGCAGTCACTCAGCTTTGAAACTAACAATTTACCCTCCAAGCAGAGAAAGGTATAAGAAAAAGTGTTTAGTCAGCAAACAAATATACCAAATTGTATGTTTTGGCTTTTGTTGGCACTTATGTTTCTGAGATGTGCAAACGTGAGTCACTTACACAATACCTTTCAATCAAATGCCTCAAAGCAAAGGAGACAGATTTCATAAGAAAAAAAAAAAAAAAAAAAAAAAGGGAAAAAAAAGAGAAAAAAAGAAAAAGAAAAAAAAAAAAAAGCAAAGGTGAAATAAAGCTACTTAAGGTCCAATTCTCTCAAGCTTTTGGAACCTTTTTCCAGATTCTTTTTAAGGAACATCAATAGACACTTTGCATTACTCTTTTGTGTAATTTTTCATGATAGTAGTGAAGAATTAGGTAAGATTCCTCATCACCTTGTGGAAGTATTATAGGTCCTTTGACAAAGAAGTTACTTTTAATGATCTGAAAAGAAAAACTTTAGTACATTTCTGGGTTGTAGTAATTGGCCATCCCTGTAGTTACCACTAAAGCTGGCCTAAAATGAAAAAAAAAAATGCCTTATGAAATATTTTTACATCTTGAAATGAAAACTGTATCTTTCAAAAAAATTATGAGTAATCCCAAAACACCAGAAGAGTCTAGGAACTAATGGTGGCATGGTAAAAACACATTACATTTCTGTTCTGCCTGATTCAGAGGTCCAGCATCTAGCTGCTGTGAATTCCCTGCATCTGAGCTGACAGAAAATATTTTGTCAAAACCAAGCATTTTCTTGATAATTTTTGCTTCATTTCAGTTTTTTAAAGCAGGAAAAGCTTTTGCCACTAAACTGTCTCACTAAACTTAATTTCTTCTATCTTAAAATAAATAACTAAATAATAAAAACAGTATTCTAATAACCAAAGTTATTGGATATTAATCAAGTTTTTCCTTGAAACTAAGAATACGTGATCTGTGTGTTTATTTTAGTAGCTATTGTTCAGGCTTCTTTGTAAGTGTATTCTACTATGCTTAGGCTGGATATATTGTGTCATTTTGCTGTAGAAGGGCAAATGTTCTCCTGCACTATTTTTTGCCATATATGTTTTCATAGTGATATCAGTGTTTTTATGTATATTAAAACACTGATATCACTGTAATATCAGTGTAATTATGTATATTAAAGTGCTTTATGGGCATAAGGATTGTGTATCCCACCTTAAGTAATGTCACCTCTCAGATGGAGTGTAGCAGCTGCCCAGCAGCTCTCAGAAATACTATGCAATTCATTAAGATTAAGCAAAGATGCTAGACTTTTTTGGAAAAAAAAATAATTCAGAAAATAATTCAAAATTAACTATGTTCTCATCTTGTGTTTCTAACCAAAGTGGCATTTTGGTAAGGTAAGGTGAGAACCCAAATTATTTTTGGTTGGCTGGGTTGGCTGTTTTGGAGAGGCAAATGGCTTTGACGTATCCATTTTCTGTGCTTGCCCCATCATGTTTAATCTTCTGACAAAGCTGCTTGCTTACAATAAGGTTTGGAGTACTATGCACTGAAAAAACATGGTCCTAATTGTAGCTTGGAGTTTGGCAGAATATTTATATGTTCTCTTTCATACAGCTGCTTAGGATGGTTTATAGAGTTAGGTAATACTGGAATAGATGTGAACAGGGTTCCCAGGTCTTAGCAAGATAAGAGAATGTTGATTCTTATCTGTGACTTGAAAAGAGATGAAGGGTCAGTGAGGTAGAGATATATGAAATCTTTTGCACACTTGGTAGGAGCTGCAGAGGAGGAATATTTCTCAGAGGTGGCTTGTTTGAGTGGAAGGGCAGAGAGAGAGGCAGCTTCTAAAGGAAGGCAGAGGACTGGGAAAAATGTCATGTAAAATCAGATAAATGTGTTGGCTTATTTGCTTAAAGAAACAGGTTCACAGTTTTGAGATGGTTACTGAGAAGAGAGCACATCAAGTTGTCTGAGGGCAGCTTTAAATGCTTACCTGCTGTTGATGCTTTGGAACTTAGAAAAAATTGTGGTCCTTTCTGGTTTGGGAGGGAAGGAAAGAGAATGGGATGGGCTGTAAGACACTGTTGATTTTGGGAGATTGTACAGAAATACAAGGTGGTCTGCTGGGCACCAACCATAGCTTAGCTGGGGCTTGCCTTGTCTTCCCACATGCCTCAGAGACATGTCAGAGATGGGAAATGTACTGGAGGTGGTATGGGAAAGATTTTAGGCCAGCTGTCCCCACGCAAAGGTTAGCTGTATGGACATTTTCTTCTTGGCAGCAGGAGCTATGAGGATGGGCAAGACCTGATTTCAAGACCCAGAATACAAATGCCAAACTTGGCAGTGTGGTGGCTGTCTGGCTCTGCAAGCACTGAAATAAATACTTCTCCTCTCCCTCCTAAGAAAACTTGTAGCTGACTTTCATGCCATGTAAATTGCAGGAGCTGGTGGCTACCTGGCTGTGCTGGCATTCAGGTTGGGAGTGGAGCAGACACTGCTACAGCTGCTTGTCCCTGCCATTTTCTGGGGATGTCTTAATTGCCCTTTTTGTATCACAGTAGCAGCAGATGTATTTGGTCACCACAGTGAGCCATGTTGATCTTAACTACTTTTTTTCTTGACAGATCAGTATTTGTATCACATTTATTCACAATTCATTCACAGCCGTCTGGTGCAGGTAGGGAATATGAGTTGGATCAGCGAGAGGTACATGTCTTGAATGGAAAGGAGTGATGGATCTCTCACAGGCCTGGGAGCCAGGGCTGTGAACTTAGGGCCTAAAATTCATGAGGCTGTGCCAGCTGTTGGAGAAAATATTTTATTTGTTTTTTGAGTAACTAGAATACGTTGAGAATGTGTGGCCAGTGTTTTCCTCACTGGGCCAAAGGCTTCAAACTTACTTGCTTTACTAAGTAAAGTTGAAAATCTCCTATCTTAATGGTCTCGAGTAGTGCCAGGGGAGGTTTAAGAATTTCTTCATGGAGAGGGTGGTCAAGTGCTGGAACAGGCTGCCCAAGGAAGTGGTGGAGTCCACATCCCTGCAGGCATTAAAGAAATGTGTGGATGTGGCACTAAGGGGCATGGTTTAGTGATGTCAGTTGGTAGGTCAGTTGGTGGTTGGACTTGATGATCTTGAAGGTCTTTTGCAACCTTGGTGATTCTATGATTCTATATTCAGCTGACTGAAGAAATTGAAGGTCGATGTAAAACAGTTTGGCAGGATGCCAGTGTACAGCCTAAGGGAAGTCCCTTTGGACTTTCTGGAAGTCCGAATTTGCTTGCCATAGAGTAATAGCATGAACGAACATGAACAATGGGCAGTCATTTTTCCCAAAAGTGCTGCAGAGTGTTTCCTAGTGAAGATTTTACAATGAAGTTAAGTACCATGAAACCTTTAACGGTACGAAAGAGCTACTGTCACTGGTCTATATGCAGTGAATTACTTTTTTGCCTCAAAAAGTAATAACAACTTCAGCTTCAGAATTTGTTAAAAATCAAGAGGATTTTTGTGAGAGAGTGATGTCTCTTTGGGACAAAGAGATGAAAAACTACTCAACTGAACTTGCAATCTTGTAATAGAAATAATGGACAAAGGTCAAGATTGTCTTTCTACTTCTTAATGGGATGTACGCATAGCCCTCTTTTACAGACTAGTAAGTGGGCTAAAGTTTTGGACTTGCACATTTAAAGCTTGGGTCTTGCTTTTGCACAGAAGAGTGGAAGTATATGCAATAGCTGCTAATGCACATAAAATCATTTGTTACTGAGTTCCTAATACTAACAGATTTCAAAACTCACACTTGCATTCTGGAGCTGACGGAATGGTTGAGGGATTTACATCTAGCAGATTTTGCCTTCCATGTCATTTGGATGTAATGACTTAGCGTAACACAGGGAAAAGGGTTTCTGTGTATGTGACTCCTTTTCCATGGCACAGTAGGCATTTCATCTTAATTTTTGGTTACATGCAAAGAAATCAATATGTAAAGCAAAAGTGAACAGATACTGAAAAGAAAAGCATCAGAGATGCTGAATAGTCATTTAATGGGCTGGCATTTAAAGCTGGCATATGTTTCTGAGTGCAAAAGGGTTTTAGAACTGGGGTGATTCACAAACTACTTCTTCCCTTTCAACAGCTAATTCAGAGGCAGGAGGTGTGTGAGCAACCCCCTGGAAAGAGGACCAAGTGTAGTTTGTGACAGATTTGATTGGAGATGATCCCAAGCTGAAAGTCAAAAAAAGGATCTTCGTTTCAGTTCACCGAGCAATCTGGAATTTTATTCCAGAACCTAACACAGGTAAGAGGCTTCTACAGAATGTGGATCTCCTTTTCCTCGGGCATTAGAATATGTGAATTCATCAGTAGTTTCAGGCTGTGAAACTAGCAACATAGTGCCACGTACTAGTACTGGCTTCCTGGTTCCTTTATTGGGCCTTCAGATATCTCTGTTGGTAAAATCAAGTCATGGAACCATGGTGCTTTTGTCAGCAATCCTACAGTAATAAATGTATATGTAGAATGTGTCTGGGACCAGAACCTAAGACTTTGAATTGACTCACCTTCCATCAGAAATTCACATACATGTCCAAGAGTAAAAGAGAATTGTATTGTAAATGTTCATTTCCATACAGGATAAATTCCATTCCAGGAGAAATTTGACTTAAACAATAGGTGTAAATCAAGGTGGTAAATATTGTTGGCTCTCGGACCCTTGCTGAAACTGGTTCCTGAAGAAAGTAAGTTTGGTTTTGAACTGTGTTGCTGTTACAAGAAAAGCAAAGCAAAACAAACGAAAACTTTGAAACTGCAGCATGCTTATTGAAATGTTACAGTTAGACACTAGGGATCTGGCCATGAGAGAAACTACCTGCACCATTCAGGCTGGGCCAGCTTCAGACAGCTGTGTAGCAAAATGATTTTTTCTGGGCTGATGGGCAGAACTATTCAGGAAGGAAACGAGGGCTGTAATGAACTGCATGTCTAAGATTACCCCACTGAAGCTTCTTCCCTGCTCCTTTTCAGTCTCTGTAAGCTCTTATATTTACTTTTAGGCATGAGCTGCCAGGTTCCTGGTCAGATCTGGGCTTTCCTTATTTCTTTATAAGAGGAAGAACTGTGGAGTCCATGTAGAAAGCCCTGCCAAACTTGTTACTTGAAAAGTTATGTTCAGTGGGAGCAGGGGACATGCTCTGTGTGTATTTGCTGGAGGGACAACATATTTCAGATCATCGAAACTGAGGGCTCCTTTTCTCCATCATCATTTTGTTGGGGGTGAACAAGACAATATGTGATTCTATTCTCTGTGGCTTAATTTCAGTCAGAGATAGGTCTTCAGGGCAGTAATATCCTTCTTCCTCAGCTGACATACCCTCAGGACCTCTGTATAGAGGTATGGGCAGTGCACTGAATGTGTGCAATGTGTCCTATCCTGCCTCCGCTCCCCCTACCCAAGTGCTGTTCCTTTAAGTGACTGCATGATGCTTAAGCACAGCAGTTTTTTGGCTTCTGCTGTCAGAGAAGACACCCCTCAAAACAAGGAGCTGCCTCTGCAGCCAGGGTGCTTCCTTGGGGCAGCAGCGACAAAAGCTGCTTTCTGATAGTGTCCTTATTCCATAATCATTAGCCCTAGTGAAGGGATTTTGTCAGATTTAAAAATAATTTAAAAAAAAAAAAAGAAAAAGAAAAAAAAGAAACTGGGAAAGAAAAGAGAGAAAAGAAACAGCCAAAAAGGAGAAAAGATCAGGAATAGCTGGGATTATCTCTGTGCCGTCTCTCAGGTCCAGTGACAACACAACTACAATGGGTAGCTTTCAGGACTGCATATGGTCTTCCTTCCGAGGGAGTTGATTAAGCGACTCCGGATGAAATTGAAATCCTGTGATTTGACCTTTGTCTGGCCTGGGAGGGCTGCAATTCGCATAACAATTTCCTTTTGTTCTTTGTTTGGAGTTATTAATCCAACATGAGCCTCGAATTAATCAGGGGTAGTGCGTTGTTACATTTCTAATTCACAGCTCCACTGCTTGTGTCTTTTTTAATTAAGGCCGAATGATAGCAGGCCTTAGCCCCTGATTGCAACACTTACTAACCACACATTGAGGGATGAAGAGGCTAAATAGGCAGAATGAGATTACTTCAAGGTTTCACTTAATTGTTTTCTTCCTTTAAGTAAAGCACATTGAATGAACATTGTTAATGCCAGGATGGGAGTTTTTCTTTTATGTGTGTTATGTGCATATGTGTATGTGTGCATGCTGGGGTGGGGGAGGTTGTGACGGGTGAAGCGAGGACTCAGAGCTCTAATGGCTTAAGGGTTTGTAAAATTGAAGCCTTTGGTTATTGATTTAAACCATTCCTCCCCCCCCCCCCGGGGGGCGGGGGGGGGGGGGGGGGGAGGGAGGTGCAACAGTAAAGGAAGAAGGCAGAGTAGAAGAGCATTAAACTTCAGTTCACCGCGTGGATTTGCTCGTTTCCTGTTTGAACCCATTTCTTTATGTAGTTTTTCTTGCTGTTTGCTAGTGGTTCAAAGGTAGAAAATGCAGGAAAATTGAAGGCTATCAGAGATGCTAAAAAGAATTCCTAGGAGATGCAAAGCTCTTCAAAGCCAGTAAACAGTAATAATGATAATAAAATAAAGGCAAGTCAGTTGTGTCACATGCCAGATTTTGCTCATACTGAAGGATGTTTGAGTCATGTTTCAAAAGCTGTTTGCAAATTTTTATTGTTGGAGCAGTTCAGGGCCACAAAGGCGCAGGTGCTATTGCAGGGGAATAGTGTAGATGATCTCAGTTAGATTCATACTGTATAATTTAGCCTGTGTCAGCCACTCAGGATGCTGGAAAAGAAAATGCAGTGAGTGCCCAGCCTTGCAATGTTTATATGCACAAATAATTCCCTTTTTTTAAAAAAAAAAAAGGTGTGGGGGGGGGGGGGGGCGGGGGGGGGCCGCGGGGGGAGGTGCTGGATTTTCATTTTAGGATCAGACCCA
Source organism: Nettapus auritus (assembly GCA_011076525.1). Lineage (NCBI taxonomy): Eukaryota > Metazoa > Chordata > Aves > Anseriformes > Anatidae > Nettapus > Nettapus auritus. The sequence continues at coordinate 76,538,812 of CM021765.1, read as the reverse complement.
GTGTTTTGTCTTTCTGTGTTGTAGTACATTGGATATGATTGTTATGGAGAAAGGTTAATACTTAAGGTCCCAGACCTCCAGTTGGTGAATGTACAGAAATCCCATTGAATTCAAGTTGTGTCATGTGCCTGCAGTATCAGATAGAGCTCTGTAATTGTGGGAAACTAACTCTTTCTGAGTTGTTTCATCCATCCAGAGAGCTGGAGGGATGGGGGAAGTGTTTGCATGGAAGAGTTAATGTTTCTGTGTAGAATGGCAAGCCAACGTTAATCATACCAGACTGCACAGATACAGAGTACTGTTCTGACTCTACCATGGAATATACAGAGCAGCAACATTCTTCTTGCTTGTTCAAAGCCATTTTCTTGACTTTAGTACTCTTTTCTTAGGTACTGCCTGATCTTCTGGTAGGTTGCCAGCTCCTGCTGTTGGGGAGGTCAGTAGCATAAGAAGATGCGCTATGTTTCTTGGAGTAGGGCACCAAGAATACCCTTATGTCAGGGTATGATTGTTTAGCAGATTCAGTTCCACAACTGAGGTCTACTTTGAGGGCTGTTCTGTGACTTAAATCTGCATGCTTTTTTTCTTTATTTATTATTGTTTGGAGGTTCATTGTTGTTGATTTAAAGCTGTCACATTACACGTCCAAAGGCTCTCAGGATGAATGGGTACCTCCACATGTTTCTAGTGTTTTTAAAATAACGTCTTAAAAGCCAGTGCCTCATTTGTTCTGTTACCTGTTTAAAACCGTCGTGACACTGGTCCCTAGAATGGGAATATCTGGGAGTGCTTCTAAAATCTGCTTCTTTTCATTCATCCTGTAGTGTGTTCATCATTAAGGTATTCAGCACCTCTCCTCAAACTCATACCACTTATGCACTCTGAGATCCTTAAAAATGAAATAAATTGTATAAACATGATAGTTTGGTGGTGATAGCTTGGTGATGGATTTGGTGGTTGTGCTCCTCGGCAGGCCGGTACAACCAGCATTGGGGCCCGGCAGGGCAGGGGGAAAGGCAGCAGGGAAAAGGGGAGAGAGCAGCACCACGCTCATGGCAGTGCCAGGTCTGTTTTGAGTGAGACCGAGACTTTGTGGAATAATCTTTATTTATTTTTTTAATTATTATTATTTTTTTAATTCAAGAGAAATGTATGCCCTACTAGTTCCGCTGAGACGGTGGCCTTTTGCAGGGCATGCGGAAGGCTGGGGACTGTTAGGCCTTCCTTTCTGGGGGTCACCGGGGTCCGCTGTGTGAGTGGTCCCTGCCCCAGCAAGGGTCCTGCTGCCACTGCCTGCTCCGTCTCCTCCAGCATCTCCTCTCACCCCCTCCTGTCCTGGCAGAGGGTCCTGCTGCCTCCACTGCCACTGCCTGTCCTGGCTCCTCAAGGGTCTCCTCTTGGCCCCTCGGGATGGGTGCAGTGAGGGGCTGGCTGTGCCCCTCAAAAAGGAGGGCTCCTGATGTGCTGGGGAGCTCCTCTGTGCTACGACCTGTAGCGTAGTAGGAGGGTCCTGGGCTGGAGTTGACAGACACCTGTGAGGAGGTGGCAGTGCCTGGGGCGGCTGCAGGTCTGTCCTCCTGCCCCCTAGCAGTGTAGGCGTGGTGGAGGCCCAGCTGCCTCCAGGCCTGCTCCCTGCACCACTGCAGAACAGTGTTGATGATGTCGTGGATGAGCATGACCGTTCTGTCCATGAGGCCAGGCTGCAGATGCTGGAACAGGGCTTCGCTGTCCAGCTCGAAGAGGCACAGGGCTGCCAGGATGAAGTTTTCGGCCAGAGTTGCCTGCCACCACGCCGTCCGAAAGATGACTGCCAGCTCTTGGAGTAACCAGGGCAGCAAGAGATCAAGGGTCTCCCAGTGCTCCTGGAAAAGGGCTGCCCAAACCTTGTGTGGCAAACCAGGCACCAGTGGAGCACTGAACTCTGTCTCCACAGCTCCCTGCTCATCTGGCACTGGCATAGAGGGTGGAGGGGGTGCCTCAGGGCTGTGGGAGCTGTGGCCGGCGAGGAGTCCAGGAGCAGTGCCTGCCTGGAAGCAGGCTGGTACTGGTGTTATTGGGGGGCAGACAATGAACTCCAGGTCACCGTCATCTGCCCACAAAGGAAGCTTGATGGTTGTCATGACCCTCCTGCAGAATGGGCAGCTGGCCTTCTGCTTGGCCCAGCGCAGGATGCACCCGAGACAGAATTCATGGTGGCATGGTATCGCGTAGGCAGCATCCTCTCTGTTGTCCCCGCAGATGGAGCATGTCCATGCCGCCTTGGCTGCCATGGTCTTCACTGTATGGTGGTCTGGGAAGAACCAAAGGCGATGAGCTGCACCCCTTGGTCACCAGTGCTGCAGTGGTGAATGTTGTGCACGGTGAGAGGGAGAGGGGACACAGTTATTTGCTGTCCCAGGGGCGGGCAGCAGAAATGTCCAGGTGTCTCAGCAGGAAAGCCTCCCAGCACAGTGCCTGGGCCATCACATGCTCCTTGCACACACAGCTCCCCGAGCCCCCACACCCACCACAGCCACCCCCAGGGGCACATGTCCCCGGGCACACCTCACTTCTGCTGCAGCAAGCACACCTCGGGGGGCCCCGGCTGCCTGATGCGGGCAGCGCCAGGGAAACACCAGGTGATGGCTGCAAGGATAGGCATTGAGAGACGCTCCCAGCAGTCCCAAAAGCACAAGGCAGCACCCAAAACAACTGGTTGCTTGACCTCCAAGCCTTGTGCACCCACGCAGTGGGAGTCTAGGCACAAGACAGGCTGGGCTGGGCCAGGAGCCCAGATAGTAGCCGTGAAGGCCATGTGACACAGTCCGTTGCTCGGTCATGTCACAGCCTGTTGCTCAGTGATGTCACTGTGGTTCGTCCACCTGTTCAGCAGTCTGGCTGGCACCAGCAGTCACACATCCTCCTGTGCACGTGGGGCTACCACAATGCCACTTCCACTGTCTCCCCTCCCCTTTCCATCTTCTGCTGGGTACCGGCATTTCCTGTCAGGCCACAAGGCCTGGGCCGTGTCTACCCAGAGCCCTGACGGGTGCCCTTGTACCTCTCTTAGTCATGTCCAAAATACCAGGTGAACTTGTTTGAAAGCAGTTTCCAAAGTTTCAGAGAACTCCAGACATTTCTTGCCCCCCCCCCTTTTTTTTTTTCATTTTAATCATGCCTACAAGATCCACAGATCTTTAATATTCTGCACCTTTTCCTTTTCTTTCTATCCTCCTTTTATACTATTCATTTGACACTAATGCATAGGTCTGTCTTTTTCCCTGATTAAATTAACTGTACCTGGTCTTGAGTTTATGTGTCCTCTGATTCTGCATCAGCCAACTGTAAATTTTTCACTAGCATGTTATGTGGAAATGGTTTTCATCACCTTGCTTCAGGTCAGTCCTTCCCTCATTCCTCTTCTGCAAGCGAGCATCACCCTGGTCCTTTTTGGAATTTGTTTTATTGTCATACTAGGAATCTCTTTCTTCCTGGCATGGGCAGTTTTCACTTGCAATCACTCTTTCCATACTTTTTTAGCCACTGAACCTCAAGGCAGGACCCATTGTAATAAAGCCCCTGTCACAATGACTTCAGGTTTGAGACCACCTGAGGAACATAAGATATGTTAATGGGACTCTATTCAATGCTTTCCAGGTTTCTCTGGGATCTGGTAGGTGTAGTTTCTAAGCCACTCTACATCATATTTAAGAAATCATCACAGGCAGGCAAAATCTCCAGTGACTAGAGAAAAGGGAATATCATACTCATTTTAAAAATTATCCAAGGAGCTACCAACCAATCAAAGTGTTCTTGGCTAATCTGGTGGCCTTGTATGACAGAGTGAATGCATCAGTGAATGAAGGAAAACCAACTGATGTCATCTACCTGGTCTTTGTAAAGCCTTTGATATGGTCCCCCATAACACTCTTGCCTCTTAATTGGAGACATGGTTTTGATAGATGAATTACTAGATGGATATTTGGTTGCATCCAAAGCTAGCCAACAGCTCAGTGTCTAAATGGAAACCATTAATGAATATTTTCCCTCAAGGGTCCTTGCTGGGACCACTACTGTTTATTATTCATTAATGCCATGGATTGTGGCACTGAGTGCACCCTCAGCAAGTCTGTAGATGACACCAAGCTCTGTGCTGTAGTTGATATAGTACAGGGAAGGGATGACATCCAGTGGGATCTTGGCAAGATTGAGCAGTGGGCCTGTGTGAACCTCATAAAGTTCAACAAGGTCCTGCACCTGAATCAGGGTAATCCCCAGTACCAATACAGATTGGGTGATGAACTGATTGAGAGCTGCCCTGCAGATAAGGACTTGGGGATGGTGGTGGATGAAAAATTGGATAGGAGCTAGTAATGTGCGCTTTGCAGCCCAGAAAACCAGTTGTATCCTGGGCTGTATAAAAAGAAGTGTGGCCGTCAGGTTGAGACAGGTGATTCTCCCCCTTTGCTCTGTTCTCATTAAGTTGTACCTGGAGCACGGCATCTTGTTCTGGGGCCCCCAGAACAAAAAAGACATGGAAGTGTTAGAGCAGGTCCAGAGGAGGCCCGTGAAAATGATCAGAGGGCTGAAGCACCTCTTCTGTGAAGAAAGACAGAGAAAGAGATGTGGGATTGTTTAGTCTAGAGAAGAGAAGACTCTGTGGATACCTTATTGTGTCCTTTCAATATATAAAGGGGACTTAAAAGCAGGATGGAGAAATAATTTTTACCAAGGCCTGCAGTGACAGAACAAGGGGCAATCTTTTTCAATTGAAAGAGGTTATATTTAGGTTGGCTGTGAGAAAGAAATTGTTCACATTGAGGGCGGTGAGATGCTGGAACAGGTTACCCAGAGAACTTGTAGATGCCCCATCATCAGAACTGTTCAAAGTCAGGTTGGCTGGTGCTCTGGGCAACCTGGCCTAGTGAAAGATAACCCTGTCCACGGCGGAGGGGTTGGAACTAGATTATATTTTAAGGTCCATTCCACCCCAAACCATTCTGTGATTGATTCTATGATAGCAGTGCTAAAATGCTTCCTTGTGCGGTTAACCTTATTTGTAAACTGTTTTGCAGGACCTCGCTATACAGCTAGAATTAGTTATTCTGTGAATAGTTTTCAGAAGTTGGTTCAGTAGTTTGCCCTCTCTATTAAATGGCATTTCTGATTCCTTTTAACTGCTCTGTGAGAGAAGTTAGGCTTCTTGACATACTCATGGACGAAAGGACTGGGGTGATATCACAAAGCACATGATAATGCTTTTTTGTCCTTGCCTGAAGTGGCTTTGGTCTGCAGTAGTTTAAGGGACGAACAGTGCTTCTTGAATATGTACAGTTGAAACAGTCAACCGTGACTAGTCCACAAATAACTAAGGAATGACTTCTATTACTGTTGCTGCTGTTATTCCTGAGAGCTTTAGGCAATCTGTTGCTATTTACAAAACATTTCTGTTGAGATCAAAACTGTCAGTGGGCTCTCTCCTCTCCTCTCCTCTCCTCTCCTCTCCTCTCCTCTCCTCTCCTCTCTCCTGTCCATACAGCTCCTGATTGCCCAGGGATGTGTTCCACGCATCCGCAAGTTGCTCTTGTGCAGCCCAACATCAAATTCCAGCCATGGCATGCCCGCTGTGCTGCCCCTCCACAATGTGTGGAGGTGCTGACGCTCCCTCTCACATATGCAGCCGGTGCCAGGTTGGCCCTGGCCTGCTGTGGTTGTCTGCTCTCCCCTTTTGGACATAAGGTAGAGATTACTCTTAATGGTTCTTCGAGTTCCTCGGTGCTCCTCCCTCCACGCTGTCTCCCCGCAATCCCCCTTCCCGCGCCCTCCCTCTCCCCCCGTGAATGGGAGCCTTTGATGTCGCACAAGAGAAGACTGTTGGCTAACAGTCTGGAGGCTGCTGCGCTTGAGCTAACCACCACATGAAAACAAATGCGATCCATCATATTTCATTAACTAGCTGCCCCCTGTTCGGGTGCCCTTTTTTGATGTCAGAGCGCATCCTGACAGAAATCAGAAAGATGTGTGTGATTAAGACCAGTAATAATACGCACTGCATTGTATTGTAAATTACCTTTCTGGGCCCCGGTACTTTATCAGCCCCACTGGCCTTGGCTTGGGTACATTTTTGACTACTCTGTATATACAGTGTATTAGCGCAATGGAGATCATTATGTGGCCTGTATTTGAGTCATTTTTATTTAAGATGCTAAACAATAAGCTGTTGATTGGGGGAACAAGAGGCGAACAATAATGTTCTGTGTCACATAATACACCACCATTTTCCAGCTTTGCTTTAGAAGGGCCCTCTTTATTGTTTTTGTATAAAAATGGTTCTTAGGAGGAGGAATATTTTGCTGAGGTATGTCATTATTTTGCAAATTTCTATTATCTCATCATGTTGTCTTCATTGTAAATTGCAGCTAATTAGGAACCTAGTTAGAGCCCCAGCTTTGAGGCTGGCTTTTTTGTGAAAAGAGCCCACCGATTACCGCACTACAAGAGAGGAAGGGAGAGAAAAAGGAGATTAATCTGGTTACCTAGGCGACACTCGCTTCCATCTGCGAGGAACAATACATTTTTGTTTCCTTGGCTCAGTTCAGATCTGTTTTGTTTAGAGGGAGAAAAGAGAGAGAGAGAGGGAGAGGGAGAGAAGGGAGAGAGGGAGAGGGAGAGGACGCAGCCCCACAACAATGCTGGACTCTGTCTGGCCCCAGCTTACCGGCTGCGGCTCCTCGGCAAGTTCGGGGTCTCGGGGGAGTGGGAAGATGAAAGAGATAAGCTCCAAAGTTGTCAAAGGTCATAACCTTGCTACACAAAGCCAGCAGTTTTACTTCTAAATCCCCTTCTCCCGAAAAGCACTTAATGAAATAATATACTGTGCTTCTCAACACCCCGTAGTCTTTATTAAGCAGCAAGGCCCCCGAGATTGAGAATTTAAGGAGTCGTTTAAAACTTCTGACTAAACAACAGTGACTTGGAGCATCTACTCTGGATGTGCAGCCTTTCCTATGCAGGCGAGACAACTTTTCTTCCACCGTCTCTTGTTAGTGGTATTGTGGCTTCCCTGACTCGTTTTTTAACTGCGTTCACACAAAAGGCAGAGGTCTGCACAGGCAGGGCAGCCTGATTTTTTTTATTATTTCTTTTTGGTCTCCTTCACAAGGTCACATTTTAACAGACAAGGTGACCTGTATTTTTTGTGTTGTGTATCCAACCTTTGCATGGCTTTGCATGGCTTTTGCACAGGATAGACAGTGTAGCTGCATTACTTGCATCTTACTATGTAGTAGCTTGCCAAGAGAAGGACCGAGGTAATAACCAGAGCTGATAGGGCCTGGCTAAAAGCTCAGAAATGCTCATGAACTCTTGAACTGAATTGGCTAAATCCACAGCGTTTTGATAAGCATAATGCTTTCTCCAGGTGTTATGTCATCATGTATAATGTTTTGCTATCTGGTAGCATTATGGATGATGACATAAAGTCACAAAAATATCGAAGTTACCAATTTTAGCTTATCTGAGCTTTCCAAACCTGGACTGTGACGATCAAATCAGAACAAGTATCAGGTTAACAACCCTAAACCTACTATTCTACATTGTTCTGAAGTACTATTCTAGTATTTTCTTCCTCTAAAGAAGCTTCTAAGAGCTCCTTCACTGATGGTGCGTTGCTTCTTCTGACTGGAAATGACAGTCATCGTGTTTAAAAATCAGAAATGTTCAGGTGGAAAGAATGAATGACGTGTGTGGGGAGCATGAGGAGTCTTGGAATCGCAGCTGTTTGATTTTCCAGCTCTGCCATGTGCTTTCTTTGGGATCCTAGCCAATTCATTTGGCCTATTTCTGCCTCAGATCTTGACCTGTAAAGTGGGTAAAAATATATTTTTCTACCATGGAGGATAGCATGAGGCTTAATGAATTAAGAATTTAAAGAGCATTTAAGATCCTTAGATGCAGGGTCCTGTATCAATGCAGAACATTTAATCCTTACCTATTCTGTTTCAATAAATGGTTTGTTGGGTACACCTGAACAGTTCTTCTGAGAAGAACTCTGAAGTGAAAAATTAAATCAATACTTTACTTTGTTAATCAAAGAGACTTGCTGAGATGTTTTGCAGAGATTTGGATGGAGCAGTTGTCACTTCACCATTAGCCCAGGTTTAGCTATTGTTTCACAAACTCTGTAGACTACTATGCATTTAGTAGTTTTGCGACATGTTAAGATGAGGTGGGGGAGGAAAGATGGTTATATGTAAACTGGCTAAAGGAATCATTAAAGACTGTCCAGAATTACAGGAGGAAAACAGTTCTTCACCCATTATTAGTGTGTGACTCCACATAACAAGTTAGAGGGATATGTTAACTTTGCACTACATTCCACCGTGGCCCCCCCCCCCGGCCCCCCCCCCCGCGCCGGGGCCCCGCCCCCCCCCCCCAGGCATTTTATAGCTTTTGGTAGCCTAGACTATTTTTACATCTTGTGGAAAAAGCAGACAGTGATGGAATGTGGACAGAGATCATTACTCATTAATCAGACATCATAAAGTGAAAAAAATGAAGACAAGTTACTCCTACTGGGAAGTGCTGTCTATGCATTTAGTCAAACAGCATTAGCTAGGAACTATCAAGGAAAAGGAAAAAAAAAAGAAGGTGCAATGTCACTTTAAGAGACTGCTAGGGAGAAACAAAGGTACACTTCATTCTGATAAGTTTTCAGTTGCACTAGAAAGCTCAGGAATCAAGAATCGAAAATAAAGGAAAGGTTTTCAGAGCAGACCATATATGAAAAGCTTTGCTGAGTCCTGACGCCACAAAGATGGAAAGATTGTCCTGGGGAATCCTTAAAGTTCCCATCAAGATCTGGGTCTGCTTCAGCCCCAATATAAAAAATAAAGCATTTATTGGGAATTCTATGCCACTGTCATAATGACAAGGAATTCTGTTTCTGTGTAGATTAAGGGCTTAGATCTGTTTCATTTTCTTGAAATGGAGGACATCTGTTATTCTGAGGAAGGGAATTGCAGAAGACTGTTTCCTCTCATGTCTTGGCACCATTAGTAAAGTCTGCATTATTATAAACTTGTCTAGATAGACCCGGTTTGCAGTTGAGACTTCTTAGTACCCCAAACAGCTGGTGTTTTTGAGATGGTGAACGTGAGATGCTCTGCACTGCAGCCTACAATCTCACAAGCTGTGGCGCCAGCAGAGTCCTCTCAAAAAAAAGAAAACATGCTGCCACCTAATATAGACCTGGAGCATGGGGCAGGGACAGTTTTACAGAAATAAGTATCATAGACATTACTCCTGGAGACTGGTGCTTCCCGGGGAGGTCTTCTGTCTTGATTACTACTTGATACAACGTCTGCTTGGATCTGTCAAATCTAAGAAAACAAAACTCAAAGGGGAGTATTTCTGCAGCCTCATGCAACTTTGGTGTTGAATTTTGGAGCAACCCAGAGTGTTGTCTTGAGCTCGTACTCTGAAGGTTTCTCAGAGGTTTCCTGTTCAGGCCAGTTCATAGCCAGTTTAAGAAGTACTCTTAAATTCCATATATTTTGAAACTTTTTTTTTTTTTTTTTTTTTTTTTCCTGTGTTGTGTAATGGTTTCCCTGTGTTTCTAGTCCATTACTGTCAGTTCTTTTTGGGAATGTCAGACTGCATAAAAGTTGATGTAAACATTCAGCAGAGCTTGAAGCAGCCCCTGAATTAATTCTGTCTTGGCAAACCTATTCCCTTACCAAAACTATTTCTGAATGATCATTGCAAGGACCTAGACCTGTGTTATTTCTGTGTTATTCTATAATAAAGAATTGGTAATTATTTTTTGTATAGGAATTTCAGAAGTTACAAAGGACTCAGAGGGACAGGACACAATAGTTTATGTTTCTTGGTCTAGCACTTCTTCAGACAAATTTACCTTCTCTTTAAAGTTAATGAGAAATTTCCCTGGGAGAATAGGATGTGTTGCAAATGTGTGATCAGTCTGACACGTAAGCAACCCCACAACTAGACACATGTTATGGACACTTTTGCTTTCAAAATTTAGGATCTGTGGAAAGTATCTCTGAAATTCATCTGGTCCAACCCTTTACTCAAAGCACAGGCAACTCCGAAAGTAGTTCAGGTTTTTCAGGATCTTATGCTGGGTCAATGCTGTACCACCTTTACTGTCAATAATTCTTTTCCATATATCCGATTGCTATTTCTGTTGTGAATAGTTCTGCTTAATGATATAGGCTGATTCTGAAAAGGTTTCAGCACACCATGGCTGTATCCCCCAGTATGGCAAAATTACTGGTGCGTGTTGGCTATCGGAGAGTGCGGTGCTGATGAGTAACCGTCTCTCTGTGTTACCCTTTGTGTGTCTCTCACCAATGCAACTATTGCCTCTCTAACGACAGGGAAGAAAAGAGAAAAGGAAAAGAGGGAGAGAGAATCCTATTGCTTAGGTAGCAAATATAGTATGAGATCAATGTGCTAAATACACAAGCTTATCCGTTTCTAGGCCACACCACATCAATGGTTTGACTGGGGGTAACTGAAAAGGGGATGAAGGAAACAATTGCTAATGCCTTTCACTTCTTCCTTACTTTATTTTTTTTAATCTAGTTTATCCAGTGCTAAAAGGAGAGGACTTCTTTTGTATGTCATTTACATTTGTGAACAGAGAGCTATGTTTAGATTCTCGTGACTGAATACATTTCCTGCAGATAAGAGCTTTCTTTAAGACAAGCCCTATCATGTGGGCACTCTTTAAGACTGTGTCTCCATTTTCCATCAACCCCTTTGTGCTCCTTCAAAAGTGGAAAAGACCAGTAGAAGCAGATATTGAGGAAATATCTTTGGTGTAAAGGGTTTCCCAGGTTAATATGGAACCAGCAGTTCCATGTGCTTTCCTCTGCAAATGACATTGTTCTTGATTAGCCCTTGAGAGAAGCTGACAGATACACCCTCTCTTTCTTCATGAAACATGTTAGATACCTTTGAAGAGGACTTCAATACACTGCGCAGAGATTTTGTTATCTAGTAGATACCTCATGGTGCTCTGTTAAAGTCCTGTCCCACAATTGAGCAGGTTTATGGAGCCATCCTTTAGTTGCAAATCATATTTTTTCTGTCTTAGGTTATTGAACCTGCTAAAGTTCATGTACAGTGAATAATTCAGTTATCAGGAAAAAAAAATCATATTTCTGTTAATTGTTGTTTGTTGCATACACTTTTTTAGAGATGTTAATCTCCTGATACTGCTAAATATTTAGTTTTGTTCTTGGCTGTATGTAGGTCAAGTCTGCAGGTCTGGGGCGCCAACTGATGTCATTATTAATGAAAAGACCAGTATAGACAACAAAAGGGGACTGCAAAAGTAGAAAAAACAATGTAAAACAACAGGCATTTAAGGTGTATGCAACATTTACCAGGCACTCAATTTGAAACATTTTATGTATGTATTTATTTTTAATTGAGCAGTTGAAAAATGTCAAGTTGATTGGCTTCCTTTCAGAAGATGGTTTGGTGGTATTTTCTTTACTAGTGCCCCCTGTGGACCTCCACACATCGATTACTCTTTCTTCAAGCTTTCAGTCTGGAACTTTTCATCACATTGATGATCAGTAATTAAAAAAATAAATTAAGGGAAATGGAAGGATTGATGGTCTTCCACACTTTGAAAACTGACACCGTAAATCAGATTGAAACAGAAAAATACAAGGAAATTAAGATTTCTCAAGACTTTTTCTTCCTCAACTGTGCTTGCATATGGTGTTAAAAAATTCCCCAAGCTAGACTGATTGCATACATTGGATGACTGAAGGCTTTGATAATTTGGCATAAATATCAAGTACACTGTACACTATTCTCCATATTTGCTCAACTCTTTCTGTTACCTCATGTATATTCTGGCCTTTAAGGACAGTCTTTCTATAGACAGTGCTTTGTAGTATGTAAATGTTTCAGTAGCTAGATGAAGTCTTTGCCCAGCAAGTCAATAAAACTTGCTGTGAATCTGCACATTTTCTATTGCATTCAACTTTTATGCTTCCAGAGTGAAGATGATTAAGTTTTAAAAAGTTTGGAGAACTTGACTTTAAGCATTGTTGACAGTTTCAGGAATCATTGGGCAGCCTGACATAATGTTATTCATGATGAGAGAGCTGTCAGCATAGATCAGGAGTGGTACCAGAGAGAAATGTAAGGCGATATTTTCGGTTTAGTATGTGGGGATTTAGCTGCATGACTTCTATTAATAATGGGAGTTTTGCAGTTAAATCCCCAAGCATCATCCTGAAAAAATGCCCTGTAGTGCAGCTTGAATGAAAATTTTTGTTGGCTGTTGTTTGGACATTGAAGATCATCGTGTCTGAGCAGTGGCTCTGGTTGTTTCCTTCAGGTGCTGCTGAAGAGTAGGGGACTGCTGTAGCAGATGGATAGAGACAAACCGCATGACCAATTTGAGATCTCTGTCACTTTTTGTGCTTTTAAGCAGCAGTAAACACATCTGTCTTCCAACAAAAGTGCCATCTTTGGGTAGATTTGGTCTATCAATGTTTATATACATTATGACTGATCCATCAGGATTATGTAGTTGCATGGCAATGCCTATAGTCATGTTTGTCAGAATTTCTGAGTGAGTTTGTTTGGACCCTTCTTTTCCTGGGTTACATTCTTGCTGAGGTTCCAGCATACTGAATGGTACCTTGCTCCAGATGATGCAAATGAAATTAGTAACTGGCCTGGAACAGTAAACATGAGCAAAGGGATGCGGTCTTCTCTGCAATACTCTCTTTCTCTCTACCCTCTCCCCTCCCCTCAAACTGACCAAGATGATGCAAGTCTTAGGGTATCAAGTGAAGGAATAGGCAGTTGGCATGAGGAATACCCAGCTTGTGAAGGCAGCTTGCTCTGTCATTTGGGGTTCTGCCCTTAGCTTTCAGGTAAGGAGTGGAAGGCTGTTGGGAATGACTGAAAAGCCGCAGTTGAGAGGGTAATCCATAGACTAAAGCCTCTTAAGTTGCTTTTATTTCTATTGCTGTATAGAGAAATGGAAATGGAGGGACTTGGGGATCATTCCTCTCTCACAACAGCACAGAAGAAACAAAATAAATCGAACCAAAACAGTTCAAAAATAATCTGTAATTGGCATTGTCTGAGTTAATACATTTCCATGAAAGAAACAACTGTGCCATAAAAATGTGGCTGCATACCATTAGAAAGCTCACTTGTTTCACTGTACAACTGCCTGGTGAATAGAGCCGTAGCTGACTACAAACCCAGTCCAACAGGTTATGTCTCACATGTAGGTAAACGTCCTTAACTCTCACTGTCTTTAGAAACTGCTTGTTTGTTTGTTTGTTTGTTTGTTAGGGCAAAGACTATATTTCTGTATTTGTAAAGTGTGCATTGTATTTTAAATGCTAACTTGATATAAATAGTAATAATAACAACTTCAATTCAGGATTTATCTGTAAATCTTTCTTGTCTAAATGATTCCATAGCTGTTTTTCCTTTTCCTTACATTTTCTTGGTCATTAAACTTTGATGTAACTCTATGGGGAAAAAAGAAGAGGAAACATAATGTATTAATCCATCAAAAGCAGTGCTGAAAATGTTTGCATGCTTCTGCTGAAAGGTTTCCCACCTCAATTTTAAGCCATAACCTCAATCCACTCGTTTCTGTTTACCTTTAAAGTATTTTCAGTCATTGTATACTTATAAAATAATTAGCATACTTCAAAAACCACTATTTTTATAAAGCCAAGATTTCTATGGTATGAATTTTTCCCAGCTGTGACAAAACAATCTTGAAATTAGCAGTGGCTTGATGAGATCTATATGGGACTTTGTAAAACAGAAGCAACCTTTGTGCTGCTGTAGCTGAAGTTACCTCAAGCACTTCCCACTGCAACCTGTGTCTTCACGTGATGGTTTCAGTTGTCCACACTTTCTTGCAATTATTTTTATTGTACAAAATTTCAGGTTTTGAGCACATATTGTCATCAGATTTTTTAAAATGAAATATTTGACTTTCTTTTCTAATTATTCACACTGAAAAGTTGCTTTTTCCCCTTTATGTAATTAAAAAGATTTCTTTTCTGTCAAGGCAATTCCATAGACTCTCTTGTTATTCCTGATGTCAGTTACCTTTGTTTTTGCATGCATGTCTCGTAAATATTTCATTAAGGCTCTATCTTGCAAGGTCCAGAGTACTTAAGTCATTAAATATGAGTAAGTGCTTTGTAGAATCTTCAGCTAGAGTGCTGGGGCAAGCCCCATAGCAGAGCCAGGGTGAGCCTTTGGATGAGGACTGGCACTCAGTGCTCTTGACTGTCCTGGACCCTGGACCTCACTCACTGTTAGGGCTTGGCTTCACCTTACGCCACTGCAGAGTGGATATGGGAACATCTGTGTCCATTTCTGGGATTTGCTTTGGCTAATCAACCTATCCTTGAAAAAATCTGCATTCTTTACAGAGAAGTACACAGTATGCCTATTTTTACTTTGTGCATGTGTGTTTATAAGCATGCAAAATACGTATTTATTCCAATTTCTTCCCATAGTCCCAACGTCAAATTCTTCTCCTGTGAATGTACTGCAAAATTACTGAAATAAACTTTTTAATGCATCAGACATTATGATGTGCAATCCATGCTCCATCCTGTAAGCTGATACAATGCTAAAGCTTGGAATGGCTGCAGAATACCAGACAGAAATAATCTTTGTCTGTGTATAAGGGTTTAAGGCAGTTATACCCATATATACTGGTTTGGAACAGTTCTGCTCTCTATGAGAAGTGCTGCAGTTTAAAAACCTTTTGGGACAGACTTAACATGTTTCAAAAATACGAATACAGAGGAACTAGGTGTCCCCTAAATGTTGTACTGCTGATGTCTCCATAGAATAGGGATGGGTAAGCGGTGATCCTTGAAAAGCTCAAGTGTGGCTTCCACACCTGAACTGTGTCATGAGATCAACCACAAGTGCATGCTATTGCAAGGTCTGAAAGCAGTCTAAATCTGGCATTACCAGGTGTCTTCGGCATTATAGCACATGCTCAGCCCTGTACTGACATGGGATATAGTGCTGGGATTCCTAGGGGAACTTTGCTATCTCCCATCTGTGAGTTTCTTCTCTCTTTGGCTCTCAAGCTATGTGATACGAGCACAGAGGATCCTGGCCAGAGAAGATGGTGTTGTATGGCTCTGGGGGATGAGATACCAGCCACCCTCGCAATAATGTGTGCCACAAGCAGAGTAACTGGCTTTGAATCTTCCATTTGTTTTCAAGGAGAGTTGGGATTCTGATTCTTTAAAGGGTCAAGCATCACAAGAACTTATTTTGAGTACTTTGTTGTAGACGGTTTAGCTGATCTGTTTTCCTTTGTATACAAGAAAACAAGATGATAGAGATCTGATCGCACAGAGGCCTTGGGCTATGGTGTTCAGGTTGTTACATTGCTTCTTATATCATGGTTTAGCTCCTGTGTGATGAACAGACTGCCAAGACAGCCTTAAGTGTTGGGAGACATGCTCAAATTTCATGTACCTGGTTTTAATCCTATTAGTCAGCAGTGCACTAAAATTCCTGACTTTATTTTGGTTAGTGTCCAAGGGAACAAGGAGGGTGATTCTTCCATCTACATCATGCTGGGTTACAGGACAAGGTTTGTGTTCTGCAGATTTTTCTTCCATCCAGCAGATCTCAGCTTCTGTACATGAGTTGATTCTTTGGCATGGATGGGTTATTTGCGTCTGGGTGGTGGTGTGATGTTTGGAGGAGTTTGTGTGTGGTTAGGCCATTTGCAATTATTTCACTCAGACTGGATGTATCTTGCTTTGCCAAAGGAGATACAACAACTCTTTTCTGTTTTCCCCAGAGACCAAATGACTCTCTGAAAAAATGGTATTACTAATTACAGAGGAACAAGAGGGTCTTTCTAATAATTAGAAGTTATAATGCATTAAGCAAGAAGGGTTTTTTGTTAGTTACCCCTTTTTAGGTTTTGATTCCTTTCTGCTGCCATCCTGATTACCAAATTTATGCAGATAGAGACTGGAGTTCATCCAGGTAGACTGAGGAGTGCTGAGGTGAGAAAGCATATGTTGTAAGTGGACTTGCTTAGTGTCTCAGTCACTACGTACTCAGTGGTATGGATTATTTGTGCCATGTATCATCATTTCATTCATGACATGCTTGTTAGCCTGACTTGTATCCAACTAATAATTCAATAGACAATAATTGTTGTAATCTGGATAAGAAAAGCACACACACAAGGCTAGTTTTTAGTATTCAGTTCATATTGGTTTATATGAAAGATAACCCCCACAGGGGCTCTGTCTACAAGCACCAGGGACTTCTCAAAGGAAAATGTGCTGACAGATCTCAGGTCAATACCATAATCATCCCTCACAGAGACTGACTCAGGACATACCGTAGGTAATGGATATATTTTTGTTCTGTTGGAATTTATGTCACTTTGTGGTCCAATTGTTCTGGACATTTTGTCCATCAAAGTAGGCGCATCTACACAGAGCAATAAAATAACAGCTTGACTCCTTGGATCTGAGAAACAAACAAACAAACAAATGCTTTCTGGTCATTCAGGCTTTTCCATATCTGTGATACTTTAAATATATATATTTATTACATATAGTGGTAGCATTTATTGTCAAGAGTTGGCTGCTACGGGCTTTCTCGGCTAGGAATGAATGCAGTTACCTACTGCTGTATCTCTAAATGTGCATCTGTAAAAAGGTAGGAGAATTATCTGACTGTTATCTGTTGTACCCCCCTCTTCCTCCATACCACATATGGACTTGTGGCTGGTGTGTTGCTAACGAATGGCTAGGAGTTCGGTGGTGAGAGAAAAAGGTGAGCCCTGCCAGGCTTAGCATAAAAGAAAACTGCTCAGAGGATTGGGCTTGCAGCAAAAGAAGGTCTTGAGCAGCCTCAATTCATCTGGAAGTAGTATTGGGATCTGCTTGGAAAGACAGCAGAGCAAACTGCATGCATTTAAGAGTCTGAATAAAAGCCGAGACTGATTGAAAATTTGAGGGCTCTGTGAATAAACTCAGTGACTCACAGCTCAAATTCTTTTCCCATCCTCCTTTGTTATCTACACCTTCTCTGGTTTTCTTTAACACCTTCCTCCCTCCCTTTCCATTTTGCCTCCTTCCATCACACCCCTCTGCATATCCATTCTTCTTCTCTCCCTGATTCTTTCAGTCTTCTTTATTTTCCCTAAGGAAAAACATTTCTGTTATTACTGTTATCTAGCCAGCAGGAAGAGCTGCTTCTAGTGCTGAAACTTACTCTGGCTCTGGGGTCATTGAATCTGGCCCATAGAGGTATCTAGGAGAAACACTTGGTATGTTGACACACTAAGATGAAGTTGTCATGATGGCTGCTTGGAACACTGTCTGATCTGACAGTATTTACTTTCTCTGCAGTTTCGGTTGAAAAGAAAAACTGTGCATCTAGGGAGTAAAGCTGCAACTTGCAGCTTGGATCCGGTGCTCTTAAGAAAAATGTTATTTTATAAACAGATAATGAAATAGTTAGCCATCGTAGAAGACAACATTACTGATCTGCAAGAATTTCCTGAGGCTGTTAAACTTTCAGGCATTATGGAAACAATCTTCCCTTGATAAGCCAGAACTTTTTGAGGGAAGGAAATGTACTTTTAATCTTAAATGTTCCCTGTTAATAACTAGATATCATCTCCTACCGAAATATATGAATGTAGTATGTTCTATTATATTGTGTGTATATATGGAACCAATAATACTTGTGAAGTAGTCCCATTCTTCCTCTCTTTCAAAGAAGTAACATTCATGCTTGTGCAGGCTAATGAATTGAGCTCTAGGGACTGAAATTCTCTGTTCATTCACAGGGCTGCTATACCACAGTCAGCAGCAAATTTCAGCCATATTGTATTACAGAAGTGCTCTGGTTTTATGGTGAATTTCTACTGTAATCAAATAGGTAGTTCTCCATCTGCTTTGCTCCTTGGCTTCTTTAGTTCCTTGGACAACATCAGGATTTTCAGTCCTAATCCCAAATACAATTTGCTGAATTTTGGAAAAGAGCAACAATCCTACTGAAATCATTTCTCAGAATTAGCAACCAAAAAGAGATACAGTGCTTTGGTACATTTTCCTAGTCTAGGAGTATTCTTGGATGTCCTATCATTTGTGCCAGGTAGCATTAAAGAAAAAAGAAAAAAGAAAAAAAAAAAAAAGAAAAAAAAAAGCATATTTGAACCATTTGAACAGGAGGAATATCTGATTAAAGTAATGTCGGTAGATAATACTAACCCTTAAATGATGCCTGCTGAAAGTTCCTACCCATGTTGATACATTACTTAGACATAACTTCATTTCAGCTGGGGAAAAAAAAAAAAAAAAAAAAAAAAGAAAGAAAAAAAAAGGAAAGGGTTAAATTGTGTCCTCAGGCAAATCCAAAGGCAACATTTACAATCAAATATGCAATGAAGGTCATAACAAATCACTTGATCAGGAGGTAAGCTGCCTGATCTTTTCCGTCTGGCGATCCAAGGGCAGATCCTGGCACACATTTAGTAAGTAGCTAAATTGTTTACTTCTATATGAAGAGATTCACAAGAACTTTAATTTGAAGAAATGTCTTAGCTTGCATTTTGTACATACACGAAAGTGTGTAGCTCCTGTAAAAATGAGTTCTCAGATCTAAGTATTGGAATGGCGCTTGAGTTCTGGCACTCCACGGTGTTTCATGTGGATATGAAAAGTAGCCAGGACAGATCCTGGCACATGTTTGGTAAGTAGCCAAATTGTTTACTTCTATATGAAGAGATTCACAAGAACTTTAATTTGAAGAAATTTATTAGCTTGCACATGAAAGCATGTAGTTCCTGTAGAAATAAGTTCTCAGATCTAAGTATTGGAACAGTTCTTGAGTTGTGGCACTCCATGGTATTTCATGTAGATATAAAAAGTAGCCAGGACTGTAGCCCTGAGCAGTAACACCTTATTTTTATGATGTAAAAAATGTATCCCCCAAACTTCCACAGTTAGCTTGTACAGGTCTGTAAGTGATCCCAATTCCAGCTGCACTTCCAGAGGTTTTCCAGAACTCTGTTGATTCTTCTGTCAGTCGCTAACTCTCCAGCTGTTGACAACGACTTTCTACTCAAGTACCTATTCAAACCAGAACATAATAACATATTTTAAAAACTTTATAAAAGCTCTTTCATGCTACTCTGACACAGAAATCCACAGAGGGTGATCAGAAAAACAGGGACTTCTTGTCCTCAGAAATCTCCAGGAGTGCCTGCTACTAGCTTGCTATCTGTTGTTCTAAACTTCACTGTATTTTATAATCTCTTCATCTGTATAGTCTCCTGTGTTCTGGAAACATGACATATGTATATTGAAAATACAATGCATATCACAGGAAGAGGAGAGAAAGAGTCATTTTATAACTCCTCAGAGCTAATTACATGAAACGGTTAGGAAACCTCAGAGATTGTAATAACTACAGAGACTTTCTTCCTGCCTTTTAATTGAGACCAAGTGAATTAGCCAGATTAGTAGAGCACTGCGCATGTCAAGTAGGCACAAAAATGTTAGCTGTGTGCAAAACTATTTGTTGCGCAAATGGGCTTACCCTGTGCTGTCAGGATGTACCTGAATTTAGTGTGAAACCTGAATGGCTAGCCTGTACTCTTTGAGGCCATTGGGACTGCTTTTTTCATGAGTAACACTGTCTTTTTTTGAAATTGAAAGGACCAGCTTCTGGAGCATAACAGTTATTCCAATAAGCAAATGCTTCAGACCAAGTGCTCTAAAAAGCAGCAAAATGTACCTCTTCCTCACTTCCCTACCTCCACACTTCCCTACCTTTTTTTTCCCATTGTATACCATTGTATAGTATTGCACACTACAGCTCTGTGAACACATTTGCTGGTATTTCCACATTTTAATAGTATTTACCATCTCTCTGGTTGAGGTCAGCTACATAAAATCCTTTTGGAATGTGATGCTCTTAATTTCCTACGTTTTATATCTAAACTATTGTGCATTGGCCACTGACCTGCCATCAATCAACTCAAATGCCTCGGTGCCCTTTCCATCCATTTGTGTTTTCTCTGTGTGTGCTGAGAATTAGATTTAAAGCAATGTGCCAGTGATTAAACAATTACTCTGTCCTCTCTCTTACATATCAATAATTTGAAAGAGAAAAAAGCCAGCTATTCTTTTGTGTGTTTGACTGTGGCCTCTAGCTTTGAATCTAGTATATGATGACAAAGTGGTGTCTGCTTAAAAAAAATAATAATTGTAACACATGTGGCCTTTTCAATTCCATTTGGGGACCTCTAACCATCATAAAACAAAGAGAGCAATTTAATGCAGGCTTTGATAATGTCATTTTCAGTCACCTTTTAATTAATAAACATGAAAAGCCTGAAATTGGATAGATCTTCTGAACTAACAATGTGAACTCATTTTCAAAGACAATTTTAAGGGTATTTGAAGGTGGGCATTACTATTTAGGGAAAGTCTCAGATGACAAACTACCAATTAACAGCCACTAAGACACATCTGGGCTGAGTCTGCAGGACACTGATATTATACTGCTCTTCATGTGAGCAATTATTTTATGTTGTATGAGATATAAACGGTAGGAGAAGTTTATTACTTGGGACTCAAGGAAAGCATGGGGTAGCTGACTTCCCTACCAGGTTGGACGAGTTCTTGGCTTTGGGCCTGAGACGTGCCTAATGCATGTCTTTTTTTTGCCTGCACACGCCTCACTGAAGGGTATGGCTTCTCCATGTGCTCATCCTGGAGGCAAAGGCACAATCCCTGCTACTGTAGCCCGTATCACTATATACACTAGCTTTTTGGATGCTGTTAAAATAATCATTCTAAGTGGATAAAAGTCCATGGAGACTGCATGTTGTTTATTAGACCCCAGGGCTTCTGTTTTGTTTCCTGGTATTTCGGGACTCCGTAGCAGCCCTGCTTCTTCAGGAGGCCTATTTCGAGACTTCCTCCTCCCAGGAGCTCATAAAATAGAGGAGGGAAGGTAAGAGGAGAGGCAGAATGGCTGTGACACCAGAAGTGGCTCTGCTTCCCATCTTCTCATTGCTTTTCCTTTTCTCTCTCACACGCATGTGTTCACATGTGCAATGCATAATATGCAACCAGAGCTAATTCCTGGTATTTTGACAACGAGTTTACTCCAGATTCTTGTTTAGAGCTAAAATACACAAACGAATAATAACACTATTTAAAAAGTGAAAGTACTTGTTTTGAATTTACATACTCCTGAAGAAGTGATGTTCAGTAGTGTTAATTGGAACCTCAAGTGCTGATTACAGTTATCAAGGGAATTTACCTCTCAGCAATGGTGGTATTGTAACAAGAAGACTTGTGACAATAAATTGATCCTGAAGGATCAATTTAATACAGGTAATCAATGTTTTGCCACATGGCATTTTAAGTTTTGTGTATCTTGTAAAAATGGGCAAAACCGTATTTTTAGGATATTTTTAAATGCTTCAAACTTCTTTAGGTTCATAAAATTAAATTCCTCTGACTACAGAACAAAAAGTCCAACATAGTCCATTACTTGGACAGTCATCGCCCTAGCATTATGATCCTTTTGATCTGAAATGAACATGGGAGGAAGAAACAGTGCCCTTTGTGTCATCACCTGAAGGGGAACAATTCCGTGTGCTGACATAGGGAAGCAGGTGGGGTCCTGAATACACATCCAGGAAAATACCTGTTGTCAGCTTTTTACCTTTTCAAGCCAAAAATCTGTTGACCACAACCATGAGGTCTGCACACAGTGAAGGTGTCCACCTACCACGTATCAAGCTGTTCATCACAAATATATAGATGATGATGATAAGCCATCAGTGATTCACCAACTCTAGATAAAATATAGATATGAGGCATTGCTTGTAAAATAAGCAGGAATATTCTCTGGTGACTGTTTGACAGTTGGTTTCAAAGAACAAGATCTTTATAATTCAATATATTCAACTAAATCCCCAATACCTAAAGAGATTTAAATTCCTAGATTCCATTGCTTTTGGCAGAAGTTAACACCTCCCATAGTATGAGCATAAATTTCCAAGTGACTACAGTGTTGATATTTATAGTACAGGTTTCATTTGAAATGAAAGGTTGTACTTTACCTGAGAAGAATGAAAAATAAATACCACAGAGGGAACTTAAAGGATTTGCTCCTGTAAGAGCATCATCAGTTTCCACTAAAATAAGGATGTTCTGTATCCCACAGACTTGAGTTGAAAATGCTTCACAGATATTCAGGACTGGGATTTGGCACAGCCGCTAATGAAATACAGAAGTGAAGACATCATTGCACAATGAAATGAAGGAAAGGCTATATCAATTCGAACTATCAGGGATAACTTAAAATCCACAGCTATCTAGATTTTTCTCAGCAGTGTTCCCTCCTGTTACTACCTGCACTCATGCCAGTGAATTTAGAAGGAAATATTCCAGAGTAATCTATTTGCAAACATCTTTTGTGAACTTAAAAAAAAAAAAAGAAAAAAAGAGCAGTTAATACATATGCAGAAAGGAAAATATCCTTATCTCATTAACAGACTTTCTTTAAGCTTGCTAAGATTAGAATACTTAGTTATTTCAAATTGGTAAAACATGCATTCATTATAAACATGATTATAATGATAACTTTGTAGATAATAATCAATTATTTAAATATGAATTATTTCCCTACATTAGAGTCAAGTTTTCAGCTATAATCACCTCGGGTGCTCAATTCCTCCCTCCTTTACAGCACCTCTGGCTGTTTGTGGAGCATTAACCATTTGCTTCCAGACACAGACAGAAAGAGTGCTAACTTCAGAAACTAAATTTATCATGTTGTCCTGGCTAATAACTTAAACATAAATCTCCTTTGGACTTTTTTAGGTGAGAAAAAAGAAAAAAAAAATGCATGCAAAAGGCCATCTTAGACCTCCTTTTTTTCACCCTTTAGTTTTCAAAAAAACCTTGCAAAAATGCACTGGGAGCAATACTTGTGGGTTTAGTAAATCAATAATTGATGCCCCAGTTTTTTGCAACTACATGTGGTCATCCATTTTTAAAAGAATTCCGAGAAGATTAGCACCCTGCAACAAGAGCTTCATTTACACTGTTCCAAGGCCTAGTGGCACAATAAACTCTACTCTCCTAGCTCACATACGGTCTGTAACTCTAGATGACAATTTAACCAAGTTCCTTGCTTCTCCTCACACCGTGGAGAAAATACACCTTGAAATATTAGATCTCTTGAGCATGTGCAACATGCTAAACATGTGTAAGATAGAATATTCACAACGTTTATGTGCAGCGAGTGGAATTTAATCTCTTTTATTCCTTGCTCCAAGTCTTGTCAGTTGTTTTCCCTATTCTTTAGTAGTCTTTTTAATACGGTTTGCACATATTTAATAGGAAATATATATTCCCTTGGAGGTTCTCAACACACTTTCAAGAGCTAGTTTTGCCTTGCTGTGACTCTGCAGCATATCTAGAATGTAATTGCACTATAATACACCTTTTTTTATAGATACATAAACTGAAACATTCAGGAGTTAAATGATTTGCTGGTGGTTATGTTAGAGCCAATGACAAAAAGGAAGGAATTCATAAAACTGGGCTAACAACATCCTGTTTAACCTCCAGTCACAGTGGTGCAATTCATCTCACCTAACTTCAGGTATCTTCAAGGTAGACATTATGCGGAAGTTAGTTATCTCTTCTTCCTTTCTGGTCAGGACAGAGATACAGGCACTTGTGAGATGCAATTCACCGAATCCTTTAGTACATACTTAGAGTCAGTCAGATCAGTTCTGTCCTAGGAGACCCTACTTCTCTCTGCCAACCGTGAACTGGGCCTAGCTTGGATACCAACAGCTATTATGAAGATGTGTACTGTTAGGTGAAACAAATTCCATCTATGTTTTCTTTCCCATAAATTTTAATTCTGAGTGCTAAGTGGCTCTTTATCAATGCTTCAAGAAGAATAGGCAATAAGACTAATTAAATACTTAAAGGGAAAACTTAGCTGCTGCCAGATTTAACCCAGGAAGAAAAGGTTTATTAATGCCACAGAGCACTGAGCTGTGTATGGGAAGAGGAGGAAGTTTTGAGCAAATGTCTTTTTTTTTTTTTTTTTCTCATGATGGGTCAGTGCCTGAGATATTTATGCATGGGAAAATTAATTAGTGTCATCCGGAATTTTCAAAGGTACTTAAACAGTACTTCTTTAAGCAGTTTTAAATACTACAGAATGATCTTCTAGTTACATTTTAAGGCATTTTTGAGTATTTGTTCCTAGGTACTTAAGAAAAAAAAATCTGCCAGATCATAAGAGATTTAAGAACAGAAATTTGTATTTGAGAGGGGGAGTAAAATATACTTGAGAAACCGTACTGCATTTGGGCATAGTGATTTATATGCTTCTAGGGATTAATAACTTCTTTACTTCATAACTGCTTCATACAACAGCTGTGTCTTTCAGCCTATACTCTCAACTTTCAAACTAGCAGTGACAGCTATGGATGAAAGTCCATTACTGCAGAAGGTGAAATGGTAGAGTTGAGCCATTCCCAAGCAGTAAACCACAAAACAACAATAAATGATCTGCAAAGATTGACAGTGAGGTGTATAAAGTTGTCAAAATGGTGGTTGGATTGATGGTTTGTCTTTATATCTTATAAATAAATAAATAAATAAAAGCTTGATAGCTCTCTGAAACTGGTGCGTAATTATCTTCAGCAAGTCTATTTCACTGCTTCTATACTGCTCCAGTCTAACTGCTGCCTCCTGTTTCATAACTTGTGAGCTGCCTGGGGCAGGAATGACATTTTTTCTCTGTGCTTATGTAGCAACTACCATCCACTGGTGGTTGAGGTTCCTAGGCACTACTGTTACATTATAATAATTCTGTTCTGATAATTGCATAGGCACAGAAGCAGATGCTCAAAGTTTCATATATTCCTAGGTGGCTCACTAAATTAGAGGAACATAGAGGCAAAGAGAAGAGGGGGAAAAAAAGGCAAAAAGTGAACAGTGTTTGTGTATAACGTGTGTCATTTTTTAACAATGTCAATTCAGAAAAATACATGCTCATATTTAGAATGTTTTGGACTTGTGCAGACTATGGAAAGATCCCACAATGAGGTCTGACAATGTTTCTTCAAATGGAATTTGGCTTGCTTCAACAGAATACAATGATAGCTGTGTTTTTTATTGTGCTGGAAAAAGAAGGTAAGAATTTCATTATAAATATCTTTGTAAATAGATCATTAATCATCATGGTGAATATAAATTCTAAAACATGGCATAGCTGGCAACCACATTCCTTAACTGAATCTAACCTGAACTTAATAAAGAAATGCCAAACTAACTGCAAAACACTATTCTGCCAAGATTCAGATTCTAGTCAATCATCCTGCCAGGTGTCACTGTGTTTAATGCTAGGACAATATATCACCAACAATCTCAGCTGCTACCAACTCAGCAGAATCAGACTATTTGCTGAACAAAACCCCGTGAAGTACTGCCAGAGGCACAAAAGCTAGGCCACTGCCATTCTCAGAGCACGACTGTGAACTACAGCCCCCACAGAGAATGATGTTGGAATCCTGGAAGTAGCCAGCACTGCTTTAAATGTCCTGAAGAGGACACGGTGGCAGCTCGCTCTTTCAACTGCATCGCTACTCAGTTTGGTGGGAAAAGTTTAGAAATGAGGAGAGCACAATTCCGTGCTCACATCCCTTCACTGTGCCTGATGGCAGCACAACTGGTTATTCATACAATTTGTATGCTTTAAAAATGTGCTGCAGCTCACTCAAAAACTGAAAGAGGTGAGAAGAATCTTTTACCCTTTTACTTTTTTTTTTTGGGGGGGGGGGGGAGAAGTAGAGGTGGTTTGAGTTTCTCAGATACTTGTGTTTCACAAAAAAATCACAGAAAATTACCATTTTTTTCTTAAGTATTTTCCATTTTAAAATATGCAAAGTTGATTGCAGAGATCTAGTCTATCCCAAGCAGTGTGTTGCCTGTATGTGTATTTCCTCTCTAATTGAAAATGTCTGGGGAGTCCTGAAAGTGAAAGAGGTATGTGAATTTGAAGCAAGTGCAAGGGCACGTGTAATTGTTTTAGGTGATTTTTTTCTCTAAAATGTGTGTTTGGGCATTGACATTGACCACATGTCCCATGATCGAAACTCAGAGTTACAAACAAATTTGGACAACCGAGAACATTTATTTTATTTCCCATGACTTCGTAGGCTTCAGGGAGCACTAAATTCTATTTTGTTTTGGTCCTTTGCCTCTGTGCTAGAGCCAGTGCTCAAACTGCTTTGAGTTCTGGACACATTTTTAAGGTAAAAGCTCTGACCTGGCCACACATGGCGTCAACACTATAGGGCAGATTTAGAATAGCATATAGGAAGGCCAGTGCAGGAGGTATCTCTGAGAAGCACTGGCTCCTACTGAGATCCTAATTCCCTGGGAACCCAGAGCCCCTGCCTCTCACAGAGGCAAGATACTGCCAATCAGCTGATTGGCAGCATGTTGTCTCTTTGAGAGGCAGCGTCTGTTGGCTCCTGCAAAGTTCCTGCCAGCATTCTTAAACTCTAATTCGGGAAAGAAAATTACAATCTGGCACATCACCGTTGGAAGGTTGCCGACCCCTGCTCTACACTGTATGAGCGGCGGCTTCAGAGAACAGCAGTATGAAACTTCCTTTGTTTGGTGCAGACGTCTGAATGTAGCTCTTCCACAAGGCTGTATTCTGCCTAAACCATACGATCCTACTGAAGACAGCAAAGGCAATGGAGTTGTCCACGTGTTGACAGTGAACAAATTGTCTATTCCTATTGTTGCTGGATGAGCCACTAGGTAACCAGATTGATTTTATGATCCCTTACTGAGTGTTCAGGACTGGTGCTTGAAAAAGACATCTTTTATCTGTCAGCCAGTAAATCTCACATTGAGCTGCAAACATACTGGAAAGATAGAATTCAGAAAGACTGTTTTTATGAATAGAAACATTTTCAGAATAGACACTCTCCTGAACACACAGTTGTTTTACAGGAACTAAAGAAGTCCTTATGGTGGATGGATAAGCCAACTCAAGATAAAATAAGAACCAGTCTATACTTTGAACTGCTGTCTGAAGAGAACCTTTTCGAAGAACTTTAAATGTTTTGAGTTTTGTTGTTCTTTTTGTTTTTTTCCTCTGCTTTTTGCTTTTTTTTCAGCTTAATTGGAAGCAAATAGTATACAATATGAGATGAGAGGGATTTTTTTCAGCATTATTCACACATAATATAATAGATTTTTAACAATCTTTTTTTTTTTTTTTTTTTTTTTTTTCCTGTTTTGTCCACGTTATTCAAGATCCTGGCTATTTGACATCCATGTACAGTGAAATCCTCAGTTGAGCTAAATCCGAATACCACTCCAAACAGCATGTTACATACAATGGCCACCATTGTTAGCCTCACCTCTTTAGAACAGCCATAAATCCAAAAGAATACAAAGTAAGTATGAAAAACATTGGGTTTTCTTCAAATTAATGTTCTCTACACGTCCAGATCATCCAGTAAGTAGTATTCCATCCCTTGGAAGTAGTATTCCATTCCATCTCTGTCTTTTTACTAAGAGATGATTGATGAGAAGACACCAGAAGAAGTTGCAGAGTATAGCCCCAGTGAGATCCACCTCTATTTTGAACTCTTGTCTTGGCTTCCACAAATCCTTGCTATCTACTCAGAGAAGTTAATAACATACTAGCAGTGATTCAAAAAAAAACCCCAGTCTCTTGATGAGAGAAATCATGGATGTCAGGCAACTATTCCATCAAAGGAAAATTCCAGATCCATTGTCAGGTTTTTAGTAAGTCTATGCTCTTACACAGTACACTGTGTTTTGAAAATGCTGTAAAAACATTAACTAGATTCTCTTGGAAACCCCACAAAATAGATGCTAACTATTTTTTAGAGTTAGTATACTAGTGCTAGACTTGACAAAACATTGCCTAAAGATCTGAAAGAAGCTAGACCAGCACTGGCATTATAAACTTGGAAATTTCTGCCGTACAGTTGCCTGTGCATACTATTAGGCAGCTCATCCTTACCTCAATTACATTTTGCATACCTAGAGATTAGATTATGTATATACTTATTTTGGTGATGTATGTTGAAATCAAAAAAGGGTTAATTTTGTAGCCAAAATTGCTCAGAAAGTAAGTGTCTTTAGAGTGTTCATTTGAGAGAGTGTCCTGATGATATAATAGTACTTAGCTCATACTATAGTGCTGCTATCGTATGTTGTTTTGGCTGAGTATGCTGTTTAACTGTACTGGAAGAATCATGTGAGGAATTCTGAATATATCGTAGTGCGGTTTGACAGTAATACTTAACAAAAATTAACTGTTGCCACTCCTTGAACATTTAAATGGCTTTGAACAGGTATCAACGTTGTAGAAAATGAGTATTTACAGAAAAAAAAAAAAAAAAAAAAAAAAAAAAAGTAATTTTAATGGATTGCTAAATATCGGGTTAAAACTCTTGAGTTTACAGGTATTTCCATCCTCTTTTCTGACTGGGAGTTTTATTCCAACCACATCAATTTTCTTTACATAGGGAGTATCTTGTTCTCTTTAATTGGAGCTGTACTTGGATTCAGATTTGCGAGTGTTTAAAGTGGAATAGTGACAGCGTTAAGTGCTTAAATGAAATCTTGTGATCCCAAGAACCTCTTCTCAGCTTCTGTCTGCCCTGATTGTGCCTATACTTCCCAGTTGCATGAGTTATTTAACTTAAAATAAAGTTCACCCAGAAGTGCTGCTGTCTCGGTATAAATGAGCAGAGTAGCATCTCTCCTCCTCAGAGATCTTTCAGAATGCTGTTCTGTGTGGGTTAGTCTCTTCTCTCACTGAAGGGAGGCCAGGTGTGCATTTCCTACTTTTTAGGAGAGTGGCCCAGCTATCAGAATGCAGGAGAATCTGGGACTGGCCGAGATCCTGCAATTCTCTTAATGAAATGGTTCACAGAATCACAGAATGTCTAGGTTGGAAGAGACCTACAAGATCACCGAGTCCAACCTCTGACCTAACACTAACAAGTCATCCCCTAAACCATATCCCTATGCTCTACATCTAAACGTCCTTTAAAGACCTCCAGGGATGGTGACTCAACCACTTCCCTGGGCAGCCTATTCCAGTGCCTAACAACCCTTTCAGTAAAGAAGTTTTTCCTAATATCCAACCTAAACCTCCCCTGGCGCAACTTTAGCCCATTCCCCCTCGTCCTGTCACCAGGCACGTGGGAGAACAGACCAACCCCCACCTCGCTACAGCCTCCTTTCAGGTACCTGTAGAGCGCGATAAGGTCGCCCCTGAGCCTCCTCTTCTCCAGGCTAAATAGTCCCAGCTCCCTCAGCTGCTCCTCATAAGACTTGTTCTCCAGACCCTTCACCAGCTGCGTAGCCCTTCTCTGGACTCGCTCAAGCACCTCCATGTCCTTCCTGTAGTGAGGGGCCGAAAACTGAACACAGTACTCGAGGTGCGGCCACTTGGTTCAAATTGGTTAGAAAAAAATAAAAGATTAAGTTGGCTGCAGAAAGTGGTTTCTGTTCTAGCATAATGAATTAAGTAATGAAACAACTTTAATACTTCATCTATAGCCATTTAATGTAAAATGAAGGAAGAGGCTGTAGAATAGAGTCTGGAATCCAGAGCACCATCTTCTCGGTGGGGCACCTTCCCAGCTCTGTTAGCATGTTGTCATCGTGCCACGTCCTTTCCAATCTAAATGAGCTTCCTGCATCTCATAGCAGCTTCTAGGGAGGGTTACTGCATTTGTCATGTTGCAGTTAGAACAAGTAGTCAGGAAGAGCAAGGCATGAATTTGTAGCCTTAGGGCAGAGGAGGGCTGGCCCCAGCTTCTCCATTTCTGGGGTGAATTCAGTAATTCTTGATCACTGAACTGTTGTGGATATGGGGTGCAGAGCCATTCGTGCTGCCCTTCCTTCCTCCTTCTGTGGCTGTGTTTCAGAGGAACTAAGTAGTCCCTTCTCTGCTCCTGACAGAAATGGCCCAGGAAGATCCACAGTAGATGCCTTTCAGCTGTGGTTCCCCAGGCGAAGGAGTGGTTCTTCAGTAGCACTGAATTCGAACAGTGGCAGGGAATATTATTTGAATACTGTTCCCACTACTTCCTTATTGACTATCACAGATCAGTCCATCCAGTGTTTAAGGCACCCAATTTCATATATTATATAGAGAACTTTGGTGTGTAACTAGGAACAGTGCATTCATGTGTGACTGGTGTGTTCCCACGCTCTTCTCTGTAGGGAAGAAGGGTAGATGCCAGTTCCATTGATTTTTGTTTGGTTTAGGTATTGGAGGTTACTGAGTGGGTTTCACTACTGGCATTTGGTTATTGGTTATGTTACAGATGGGTTGCATTGCAGGATCTATCATCGTGGTAAACACAGGGGCTGGCTTCTCCCTGGGGGCTGGTAGCTGGGGAGCACAGGGGCTCCCCTGCGTGACTAGGCAGGACCTGGCAGCTAGGGCCTGTCCCACAGCCCCAGCCTGGAGCATTGAGAACTGGAGCACCAGGGCAGCCCCCAGCATTGGGCACCTCCCTGGGGCTGAGGCCTGCAACATGGGCCTGTGGGTGGGTCCAGGGGCAGGGCACATGTCTGGGCAGGGCAGTGCAGCGCAGCGCAGACCTGGATCCAATCCTACTGGAGCCTCCGTGCAGCAGGGCTAACAGCCCTGGGGCTGATGTGGGGCCCTGAGCAGGTGGGGTTACCCCAGGGGTGGGCCGGGCTGGTGTTGCCCCCCGGGGCCTTCGACCTATTGTGGATTAGTCATTTAGACCTGCTGCATTCCACCAAATGAAAATAGCTCATTTATTCCTGCTTTACATTTTCTGAAAAGTGTAAAGATAGGTTTGCTTTCATATCATTTGAGATCAGTCCTTATTTCAGACAATGCTTTCAACACTAAAAGGGTCATAAAAATAGACAGTTCCTGAAGAGCTTAGAAATAAAAACCACTCGTCTCCCATCCTTCTCCCTCCCCCAAATTATTTGATAATGGAATGGGAAGCTTTCCCATAATCTTTCACTTGATTTTTGCTAATATGAACCTGTCAAAGATCGTGTCATTTCCTCACTGTGTGATGTGGAGCCAGCTGGAACCAAATAATCCACCCACATTTTCCATCATCTTTGTATCCTGATAAGAGCTTCTGCTCAGCAGAAATGAGAAAATACCTGTTGTTCCTTCCTTGCTGTCTTGGTGGTCATGCTGGGGCAGTTTCCCACTCGGCTGAAGCGTTGCCAGATCTGAATAAATGTGACCAGACCAAAATTAATGAATTTTCTGCCTGGAATCCACACCCTACTCTTATGGCAGTTCAAGAGGAAAGTACTTTAAGAAATGACACTTTCCTTTCCACTCAGTGACCCAAAGAAATACTTTCAAGGATGAGTTAGGAACATTTCTCCTTTGGCTTGAAGATGCAGACGGAGATTTGGGTCTGTAAAAATGCCTCCCTTCATCCTTAGTCTTACTCCTACAGAAAGGAGAAGTACTACTTTTATGTGAGCATGTGGACTTTTTTACCAGAGAACACAAGCAACTTCTGTTAATTTGAATTGTATTCTTCCTCACTGAAGCACCTACAGGGGTGGGCAGCAGTGCAGAGTACCGCCCCATGGTTTCAAGGCCTGATGGCTCTGCAGCTGGAGGAAAGAATCTCTCCCATTTCATTTTCCGGTTTCCTGTTTCCAGAAGTCTCTTTTGGTCTGTATTGCATCTGTTTTAAGCATTAATGCTTTGCATGTAACATTTCTCAAAGTCTAATCCATTGCTATGGACCCACCTAGTGACGGCTTTATAGATTCTTTATATTCATAAAGGCACTTCACACTTATCTCTTCATTATTTTTGTTTGTTTTGTATTTTTTTGATGTTTGAAATGGATCACAGCAACCCAACTGAATGCTTTCTGTGAATGCTTCTTTTAGCTGTGTATTTAAACACAGAAAAAAAAAAAAAAAAAAAGAAAAGAAAAAGAAAAATGAAAAATAAAAGCTTATGTGGTGGTTACCTGCAAATAAGGGCTTATATGGAAGGAGTATGGTCATGGAGATGACTTCAAGTATTACGGATGTATTTTGATCACCAGAAGTAAGAATTGACTGTAGTCTGAATGTAACGAAACTTATAGTGATTGGTATGGAAATGGTCAGTATTAGCTTCCAGGTTAAAATGATGACACAAAACCTGTATGTGTTGCTTATAGGGATCCTCTTCCGTCTTGTAACTGATTCAGTGAACAAGGGAAATTTGATGCTTCCCTAGACATGCAAACTGTAAAGAAATGGGCAATATGCTGTGGCATTTAGTGATAATCTACTGCCTCATTGCTTTGTGCAGTGATCGATGAGATTTTTGGATGGCCAGCAATGGCTCAGCAACATCTGACTCTTCAGCAACAGATGCTGAATATCTGAAAATCCTAGACAGGTACTCCTGGTTTATGCAAAGAGTAACTATGTGCAGTCAGGCTAATGCAACAAAGATGCCTGGGATTCACTGTCCACATGATGTGGAATCCAGTTAAGCATATGTAACAAGTCTTTTGCCTTTGTACTGCCTATGTATGTGGGAGTGATTCTCTTTTCTTTTATTTCCCAGTTTGGGTTAACCTGTGAATCAGAATAGTCCAACAGACTGTTTCTAAGAAGATTGCTGACTGTGGTCCTCCCCACATTGTACTCCCTGATTTATATTAATAACTGAATATTCACATATGAACAACCATTTTGTTACACAGATTGTGTATATAGCAACCTTTAAAAATACAGTATTAAGAACTTGTCATTGAATATTCTGTATTTTAGGGATAGGTCACGTTATGGGACCTTTTTGAATATCAGGGAGAGTGGCAAGAAGACTGCATATATTTACCAATAATGAAAACAGTGTTCACAGCTAAAATTCTAATGCCAGCAAATATTTTATAAGGTTTATATATACATTTATTATTATTATTATTATTATATTAAAAAAATCAATCTGTCAGGTTTAGGTTACTGTTGAAACTTTTCTGTCTTGGTTTCATGTGCTTTCTTTCTTACCTAAGAAAATAGTGCAAGCATTTTTTAGTGCAAACTCTGTAATGGGATTTGTAAACACAGGTCACTGGATCATTACTAAAAAATACTGTATTTCTCCTTATGTGGGCTAGTCCAACCATGTGCAGAAATAATAGCCAAATCATTTCCTTGCCATATTCTATCACAGAAGATTTAAGAAGGAAATCTAACCCGTAGCCATTCTTTTTCTATATTAAGCATTATCTACTGTCACAGACAAAAGTGAAGGAAAAGGAGGTGCTACACCCATCAAATGAAGAGCAACAGAGTATCAGGTACAGTTGGATATACCAAAATGTGCTACTGAAAACTGATGGTTAGCTCAAATAGGGCTGCTAACTTAATATGTCGTCTTTCCTTTAATATTGGCTTCAAAGCTGTAAGGTTGGAGAAAGCAATTTTTCTGCCTCTCTTTAATTGAACAGTAGAATTGATGCTGAGAATTAGACTAATGAATTTTCTTTCCTTACTTGATAAATTGGTTGAAATAGTAATAAAAAATAAAACTAGGAGACATATAGATGAGTGCTCTGATACTATAGCTATCAGTCAGCATAGCTTTTGTAAAGAAAAATGATGTCTGATGATAATTCCTTGAGCTTGTCAACAAATAGTTGAAGAGAGTCATTAGATTTTTTTGGCCTTTAAAGCAACTTTTTGAAAAAGATCTTTACAAGGGCTTATTGGAAAAGTGGTTGTGAGATAGGAGTTATTTTGAGAATTAAATAGTCCTGTAAAGGACAGAAGACAAAACTGAAAGTATATGATTGACCTTTGGTGTAGAAAAACACTACAGTGGGGGTACCCAAAATCTGAGTGTTATAGGTGGTATTTCACACTTAATAATAATGAATTGAAAATGCCAGTGACCACTGTAGAGAAGCAGTGAAGAAACATTTGTGTCTGAGGCAGAACTGTCAAGTCAGGGCTGTAGAAGATAGTAGAGGACTTCACAGGGACTCCTTGCAGTGTAGGAAAATGGGCAGGCTGGCTACACAATTTAAGGCAGCCAGCAGCAGATGAGGGCTAGGACTGAGCTTCCCTTTCTGGTTACAGACCCCTTGTCCAGCCTGAGTCTGCCTTGCTTTGAAACATTGAGAACATAATATAGTGGGGAACTTTCTCTTGTTTTGAACCAGGCTGTAGTTTCTGTGCTTGAAGCAAAGTTCCTGTTTAACTTCTGTGGTAATTTTTCTGAACTATTATTATAAGAAAATTTGCTCTGTTAAACTATGTACATCTTTGTCTTGCAATTAAACACAAATCCCTGGTAATGTCATGGTCATTCTTTTAGTGGCCCAATGTGTCACAGCCCATAAATCACTCTAAAAGTTGTGAGCTTTTCAGAAACTGTAGTCAAAAAGCTCTGTGTAGTTGCTTTTGTGCCAAAACCTGTCCCAACTGCATGTACCAGGTTAACTTTGACTACAGTATTCAGACCCCTCTGAGAAATTTATGGCAAAGTGAAAAAAGGCAAGTTACATGGAAACACAAAAAAGTAGGTGTCTTCAGTCTCTTTTTATTTTCATGCAATTTGCACTCCTGGAGCCACCTGCTGCCATTTTATTGCTAGCTCAGAATTCATTAGAAACCAAGTTTCACCAGTGACATTCTCAGTTGTGAAATCTTTGCCCAGATTTGGAACCACATTGCTCTCAAGAAAGGGCTGTGGCTACATGCAAATACTAGGAGAGGTGGTTGACAGGACTGATCAGATGGGGTCAAGTGCTAGAAAGGTATGTAAGAATGTGACTGTGTTTCTTCAAAGTGTTAGAAGATTATCTGATACCTGATGTGATGGCATTCATTGTTTCTGCATTTTGATATTTATCTGCATATGCCTAAAGCTGTTAACATGCAGAAGTTATCTAATTTGTTTTATTTTATTTATTGGACAGGGGTCAGGCACTTTGTAAATTAAGGACTGCAGTCTCAGTGAATCAAAATATTTAGGTTGCTTGCGAGGTTCAGTCCTTGGCATCATGTCACTAATTACTTTTGCACAACTCTGAAATAATGACAAAAGGAAAACGCATCAACAAAGAAAGAGAAATTAAACTTTGTAAAGCAAAACAAAAGCCACATCAGAAATAGAAAGTGTTATTTAAGAGGAAAAGCGGGTGACCAAATGTGCAGTCTGGATTGAGTACAATGTTATATGGCAAGAGAAGAGACACTCAGCTTTGGATCTTTTCCAGGCAGAGAAAAATTTATGACATAAGTTTACTTTGATAAACATTCCTGAAAAACTACTATGTATTTTAATCTTAATGAATGTTTGTCTCAATCCAGTTGTCTTTTTTTCTTGTTGTTAGCTTTTTTTTTTTTTTTTTTTTTTTTTTTTTTTTTTACTATCTCCTTTCCGATTCTTTTATATTTTGAATATACTTCAGTGTCACCTGTTAAAGATCTGTCTTGCTTACAGGCTAATTGTTAGTAGAAGGTTATCTACCCTGTACCTGGATTGCGTTAGGGCTTTTGAAGAGTGTCCCTAGGTACTCTGATTTACCCTACACTAACGCTTCAAAATGCTGTAGAAGTACTTCCCCTGCTTTTTCAACAAGGTGCAGAAGCGTTCCCAGGGGCCCTCACCATGCTACCCCAGCAATGTTTCCAGCCTCTAGTTGTCCCATGTAAGGAGAGATCAGAAGCAAGAGTTAGCTTCTGATAGAACTGGCAATAACAACAAGCCATAGGGTTGTTTTATACAGCACTTACGTATTTGTTTCTCTGTAATAATGGCTGAATTGGAGGCTGTATGTTGGAAAGTAGGAGTTCAGCTTTTTGTTTCAATAGAACCAAATGGCATCACTTTTACCCCAAAGTGGAAAATCGCTCATAAAGCTGCATCAGAGCTACATTAAAATACATGAACTCGTATAGTATGCTTTTGTAGCTTTAGAAATGAAACATAACTCTACATACTCATTGTCTGTTGTTTCAGTGTGCAAGGTGTAATATAGTAACATATTTTATTACTCCTTTTACAGAGATGCATTTAATGTCATTAGAATCATTGCTTAATTTACAGTTTGATCTTCCCAGTGACATGTATAACAAGTTAAATATCAGTAGAGAGCATTTAATAAACACTAATTTGTAATAATCTTACCATAGACTGTATATGTAATGCAGGGAACTTGTGTGCGTCGTACAGGAGAAAGGGATTGTACTTCAAGATTTTTGCTGGATTTAAAAACCATACATTTCAGCATCTATGCTTTTTGAAACATTTGATATATTGTGGTTACATGAGTTCTTGTGATTATATGGATTAAGAAAGAATAAAATAGGCAAACAATTGACAGAATGCAAGAATTTTACCTTTTCTGTGTTTAATTACACTTACAGTCTAAATTCTAAACTGGTTTGGAAAGGTTCCAGTACAAAGTGAATAGAAAATGGTAAAATTATTTGGGATTATTTTATATTCTCTATTTTCTTTTAATCCACCTGAGTATCTAAAATGGAGGGCAACCATGAACTGAGCCGTATGTGCTTGTGTTATGCCCACCACAAATGAGCACAGGCTGTTTAGCTGAAGGTGACTGATAGCCCTGTGGTAAAAGTGTAAAAAAGGATCCTAATGGCACTAGAAGACAGCCTCTTCTAGGGAGGAGAAGCAGACAGGAGATGTACCTGTGGGCTTGGAGAATTTTAATTGCAAATATGAGAGCAAACCTCAGGACCACAAGAGGAGGGCTGGAATGCCTTCACAAAGTACACAGGACTAGGCACAGTGGATTATTCCAAAAGAGCTTTGTGCTTTCAACTGTATAGTTCTTGTTTTATATCGGACAAATCAATGGAAGCAAATCTGTTTAAACTCAGTGCACAGGTTGGTAAGAGTAAGGTTATAGGGGATAGCACATTCAGACTTGAAATATGGAGACAAAATATGATGGCTACAGCCCTGTTCAATGGATGGGTGTTTTGTTGTTGTTTTTTTTTGTTTGTTTGTTTTGTTTTTTAATAAAAAGCATTATTATTGCAGAAGTGACGAGAGTGTGGTGATAAAACCTGTAAGAAATATATCTAGAGAGACTCAGAAAAGTCCACTCAGTTGAGCAGAAAGATCTCAGTTTCAGCATGCTTTGAATCTTGCTCAACAATCACAATCTACTTTTATAAATAGACCAAAGTTGTGTTATTACGATACATAGGCTCAGAAGCTTATGTTTGGCTTTAAAACTGAGGTTGCTTGTTCAAAAGAGACTCGATTTCTACCAGCTACTCCTCCACACACACACCAGGGGAAAAGGGAGTCATTTCCGTTTGATGAGAGTTGGTTATCTGTATGAAACGAATTTAAGTTCATCGTCTGGTATATTGTGGCAGGCATTTACATGTTCGTAACAGTCATTGCAAGTGACACTGAGGAGGAACATTCCTGTTGGCATTGCCTTCCCAGAGGCTGGAGAATGGTTGGGCACTGGCAACAAACAGGCCTGTCACTCATAAAGAAATCATCCTGATTAGGATGGAGGCAGAGCACAGAGACTGAGCATAAGGTGAGGCTGCGGTCTTCGATCAGGACAGCACATTGCGTGCAAAATAGCCGTGTTTAAAAAAGAAGTTAGAAAAAAAAAAAGACTGAAAGCAACAGGTTCTTATTTTAGTAACACTTTATGTTCAGAGCTTTAACGAGAAGCTGTGGATTTGAAATCTAGTCAGTTTCTTAAATCATTTCAAGCACAATTCCTATCCATGGATATGCCCCTCTATTTTTGTGATTTTTTTAACTGCTCTGTTTCTATTTTTTAATCTATTTTTTGGGCTGCTTCTGTGCAAGCCAAGATTAGTAAGACAGACAATAAAGAATTCTGTAGCTAACTGTCAGTATAGAGAAATAAAATACGCTGCAACCAAAATAAAGGAACATGGGGGGCAGGGTGTCAAGAACGTGTCCCCTCTCTACTTTCTCTCATTTTAACAGTCTGAAGTTACATTTTGCCAAAATATTCATGTAATTTAATTTTACATGTGTTTACATATATTTTTATTTCTAAAAATTTAGTTATTTGTGGGTATTAATTTTGAGATTCCTTTACCCTGCCTGATGTGCAGTGAACAGAATCAAAGAGTGCAGACATGATTTTAAAATAAAATAAAATATTAGGAACTTTATTGTAATACTTAGTGACCCTTAGGGAAATACGAATTCAAATTTTAGATGAAGGTTCAGATTTCTCCTTAAGGGTAGTGTCAGTTCTCTTTTACAGGGAGGGTTGCAGATGATAGGCCCCCACTAAAACTACAAATAAATAACTGATAAATGAGGGCTTCCCACTTACAAATGAGGAAGTTTTACTTTACCTTGAAGAAATTCAGTAAATTGAAAAACTCTAAATAGCACAGAAATTTCAGTCCTCCAGACCGCCTTCTCCTTCT
This sequence comes from Nettapus auritus, assembly GCA_011076525.1. Lineage (NCBI taxonomy): Eukaryota > Metazoa > Chordata > Aves > Anseriformes > Anatidae > Nettapus > Nettapus auritus. The sequence continues at coordinate 76,500,239 of CM021765.1, read as the reverse complement.
CAGATTTTGCTATACTATATTCAGCGCTCAATTTTGCCAACACCAAACAAGCCTGATGTGGCATTTACATTCCTTTAGAAAAAGCATAGATTAGTTATATTTCTAAGAGTTAACTTCTCCTCTTGACACATGTACTTAATTCCCATTAATGGAAATGGCAGCTAGGCATGCACACTGAAAGGAAAAATCTGTTCCTAAGCATATGATCCAAACTGCATTGTAGTTAAACATTTCCATACTCTAAAGTAAGCACTCATTATTTGCAAGATATTCTTCATAGTCAATGCATGAACCCCACTCTATTCTCCCTTCACTCTACCTTAACCTGTTTCAAAACAGCTATTCTTAGAAATTTTAAAGATTTGTTCTTAGTGCTGTAGTTGCTTTGGATATATGCCTAAAAAAAAGAAAATCCATGTAAGGATCTTCAGAGTTTTGCATATTTTCTGTGAGAACTTTCTAGTAAATCATTCTGTGGAACATCTTACATTTCCTTGGACCTTGTAGGTCTCTATTATTAAAACCTACACTGGAAACAACAAAAGCCCCCCCTTTTTTTTTTCCAGCACTTCCTTTACTTATTATGTTGCAGCAGCTGCCAGAGGGACAAGGCTGAAGTGTTATCATTTGATAATTTGATGATTAATAATAATAATAAAATTGCTTAGTTTAAGGTTTTCTTTCTTCCCATATGCTTGTATAAAGACCTGTGGATTCTATCTATGCAATATTCCAAAGTTACGGTATTTCTAACTTGAGCTGGGTGGATAGTTGATTTTTTTGCTTCACCTCTTGAACTGGAGAACCACAATAGAAACAAAAATTCAGTTAAGCACAAAAATTCAGATGAGAGTTTATAATTTGTTCCCCTCACCTAAATGAAAATCAGAGCTTTTTTGTTTAGTGCAACCCAAATCGCCCTGTTTTACCTGAACTTTTTTGTTTTGGGCACCCCTTAAAGAAGCAAAGCAAGAGAAATGCAGGTTCACCAAACAAGTGGACGGGCTGAGGGGAGAGGTTTCACTTTTCTCCTCGTGTGGAGGTATTTGGGCTGGCATCCTGAACTGTAGGCTTGTGAAGAGAATTGAACAAGATCTCCAACATCACAAATGGGCTTTTTGACTATGAGTTGATGAGTAAAAAAGGGCCATTGGGACTTGCTATTACTGGTGAAAAGTTTTGGGACAAGATAAAACTTTTTATGTCAAAAATTGGATAGTTGCATTTTCTTATCTCGTGGTTTGTGGGTATTTATCCAAATTCCTTGTTTTCTTTTCAATTTTTGATATGATGGCAGCTTTTGCTATATGTCCTGACAATTTCTAAAAAGCAAGTCTCAAAGATGACACAATTTGAAGAAAGTTTTCAAAGATTCCCTCAAACCATTCGTTGAGCTCGCTTTTTCTCCTGATTGCCATTGCAGCTGAACTTAGTATGAGAACATGATTTTATAGATAGGTTTGGACTGTTAATAATACAATAATATAAATACAATAATGCAATAATAGAATATTAATACAGTAATAACAGTAACACTTTTTCTCCTTTTTGGACCCAACTCTGTTTCCTACCACTGAGCTGGAAGCTCAGAAAATATGAGGTGAAGGAAGGAGGAGATGGGTACCTTAGCAGAAAATACAGTGGGGTAAGGGTAAGTGTTGCAAACTAGGGTAAGGGAAAAGCAGGGATCATGTCAGAAATGTTCAGATGAATGATCTCCACTTCCTTTCTTTCTTCTACTTCCTCTCTCCTTGTCAGCTCTCCTTCTTGCTCATTTATCTTTGTTTTCTCCCTCAACATTTCTTTGTTGGCGGGTTGTTTTGTTTTTTGCCCTTTTATTATGGTTCTTGGTCCTGGTCTAGCCAATGTCCTGTTCTGTAATTCCTGATGTCGATGGTGATTGCTCTGGTTTGTATTCAGAGTAGCAGAGAGCTGACCAAGGAGCTGGTCATAACACAAACTCAAAGGAGTGTGAAGATGCTTAAATAAAAAGCACTATAGGGAGGGGTAAATATACCTGAACAGAGGGCAAACGTGATAGAAGGAGGGCAGCTGTGGAGTGGAGTTGAAGGGATATGAGGTTAGAGAGCTGAATGGAGCTACCATGCAGTCAAAATGCGATAGTCCTATTCTGCCAGAACTTTTGCAGATCCTTTGAATAAAAGGTTGACTTAATTTTCCTTCAGCTGGGGCTTCTGACTGGGTTCTCTCTGCAAACTGCTCCTGAGGCCAAGTGTGAGAAAAAAGGGGAAAGCAAAGCAAGGAGTGGCAGAGAAGGAACAGCATCTAGAGAGGGGCAATCGAAAGGAAAATTAAAGGCCAAGGGGACTCACAAACATGAATACGGGAATGAAGTATGTTTTAGCTGCATGTAAAAATCACGGCTTTGTGGGAAAAGCAGCTGAAATACCCAACATGTTTTAGCAGTGCAAGGACTGTTGTCGACTGTGAGGCACATGGATCTTTATCCTCATCCTTTTGCTGCAGTTGGTTAACTGTGTCAGCTTGGGCAAGCTACTAAGCCTGTCTGCATCTCAGTTTCCCTATTTGAGGCCAAATTCTCCTACTAAGTAGCCTCCTACTCCACACAGAGATTTGCTGATTTGAATGGAGCCCCCATGGAGTGAGATACTTTTCAATACAAATAAAGTTTTGGAATAAGCCCTAATTATATTTATTACCTGCAGAGGAGTAATGTGAGACGTAACGTGGTTTGAGACGCTCAGATGAAAGGGAAAGTATTTGGAATTGTTCTTTTTAATCATCTGCTGCCTTCTCAGTGTCTACCTCACAGCTGTCCTAAAAGGGCTAGCTACTAAATAACAAAAAATCCTTGTACATGGTAACGAGGTCTGTCAGGCTCCCGTGAACGAACCTCTGTGGAAAATATTATTTGCCAGAGGCTACCGAAGGAAGTCAGCTTACCCTGCCCCACAGCGAGGAGCCATTAGATCTCCGTCGTGTCAGAATTTGACAGATCCTTGGTGACTCCGCTCCGAGCGCTGTGGTGTAAGGCAGACTCTGGTACAAAGTGCAGCGAAGGCGCCTCCACGAACTCAGCTCCAGCACTCCGCTTCCTGAGCAGCACAATGCTCCGTGGGGACGGCACGATGTACCACAGGGACGACAGGCATGAGCCGATGGTGGCCGTGCTGCTTGTGGCCAAAATGATCGTCCCAGGCTCATGGCCAATAGCGCCTAGTGTCAGCCCTGGGCTGGCTGGCCCCTGCCTCAGCCTGCTGGTTTAGAGCATTTACACCGTGGGGAAATAGGAGCACATTAAATGGCGTGGCTGTTGGATGTTAATAAAAATATTAAGCTTTTCTTTGGGAGGTTTCTTGAAGCCGGTGGGCATGAAACTATCAAATGTTTTAGGGCCGCTGTGCGGGAATACGCGTGTACGCTTGTGCGTGTTGCAGAAAGTAAAGTTGCTCTCGCCATGTCACTGGGAGGTAGGGAAGAGAGGGGGCAGCGGACCTAATCAAACTGTTGTGGGGTCAGAACCTCGTGGTTTTTAAAGGCCCTTAATGTTATCCAGCTGCAAATTAAGGCAGAGAGAGAGAAAGGAATTAGGGTTGGGGAACTGGAAAGAATGGAGTATAGATCTGTGGTTGCGTGTGGGTGTGTGTGCATGTGTGCGTTAAAGAACAGGGAGACCAGTTTGTTGCTGTTCATTTTTTTTTTTTTTCCTTTTTTTTTTTTTTTTTTTTCCTTTTTTTCCTCATCTCTCCATCTCTCCTTCATTCCCCCCAGTTCTGGGAGCTCGGTGCCAGGCAGACCGCTGGCCGGGCAGACTGGCAAGGCACCCAGCTCTGCTCCAGGGGGCTGCAAGGGGAATTTCCTCGGGGAATCACCTGCAGCCCCCACCTGGCCGGGGCAGCCGGGCAGGGGTACCGGGGGGCTCAGAGGAAAGGGGTGTGCTGGGGGCCTTTGGGGGGAGAAAGCTGCCCCCCAGCACCAGGAGTCCCGGTAGGAGGAAGGGGAGGCGGTGGTGGTCGTCGTTCGTGCTGGCGTGCGGGGCCGGTTGATGGAGTTCGGAGCCGAGGAAACTTTGGTGGCGTTGCCAGGCCGGTTCGCAGCACTTTGTGGAAAGCAAGAGCTAACAGTGAGACCGACAGAGTGAGTGACAAGTTGTTTACAGGTTTCCTTGAAGGGGCCTCTGCTATATTTCAATCTGTCAAAGTTGCTTTTCTTCCCTCAGAACAATGCCTGATTGTTGTGTTGTGTGTTTTTTTTTTCTTTCTTTTTTTTTTTTTTCTTTCCCCTCCCCAAAGAGAGAGAAAGAACGAGAGAAAGAGAGAGACCAGGGAGGGAGGGGGGGAGAAAGGAATGAAAATTCTTCAGAGTACAAATGCCTTTGGTAACATTTTTATGTGTCTAATCTTTTCTCCCCTATTTCAACCCGCGCAGAGTTGATAACTGTTTCAGTTTAATCAGTCCGCTCTTGTTTTATCTTCTTTCTCCACTGATCTTCTCCAGCGCAGGGGATTTGCTCCCGGTTCGCCGCTTTAGGTGGATTGCTGGGCTTTTATTTTTGTTTTTGACTCTCTCCACCCCCCCTTTTTTTTTTCCCGATTTATTTTACAATTTTTTCGCACTCCCCCCAACCCCCCACCCCAAAACACGCTGCCCCCCTCCCCAGCCCCGGCCACGCGCCCCCATCCCGTTCCCCCAGCCACCTTCCGCGGCGGGGACCAGACCCCCGGGGAAAACGGGGGGGGAACACCGGGGGGGGGGGGGGGGGACATAGGAGAGGGGGGTCTCGTCTGCGGCGAGGCGCGGCCCCTTTAAGAGCCTGGTCAAGGAGCCCTCGCTCAGAGCGAGCGCGCCGGGAGGGAGGGAGGGAGGAGGGAGGGAGGGAGAGAGAGAAAATCCATCGGTGTGGAGGGCTCGGGCTCACTTGACAGGTTCAGTCGGAGGCGACCGTAGGTGGCTGCTGTGACAAAGGGAAACTGCGCTTTTTCAGCATGCTCACTGACCCTGATTTACCTCAGGAGTTTGAAAGGTGAGGCGAGTTGGCGGGGCGGGGGGGGGGGGGGGAAGGGGGGGGGGGGGGCGCTGCGTTTCAGGTTGGGGGGGCTCTTATTATTATTTTTAAAATTATTATTATTGTTATCATTCCCCCTTCTTTATTGCGCGTTTCGCCGGCGCGCTCCCCAGTCGCTCTCCCCGCGCCCCGCCGCGCGTCTCCGCTGCCCTGCGGCGCGGCCACGGGGCGCAACTCGGGCGCACGCTGCGCCCCCCCCCCCTTTTGCCCCCCCCTCCCCCCCCCCACAGAAGAGCGGGGGGGGCCCCGGGGGGGCGGGGGGGGGGGGGGGGGGGGGGGGCGGGGGGGCCCGGGGAAGGGGAAGGGAAGGACGGGGAAGAGAGGGGAAGGCAAGGGAAGGGGGGGCCCGCTTCGCCGCGCCCTCCCGGGAAAGTTTGGCGGCCGCCCGGCGGAGCGCACGCCCTTTTGTTGCTCGGCCGGCAGCGCGGCTCCCTCGGGCACCGCGGGGCCGCTGAGTGGGGCAAGTCCGGCGGGACCCCCGCAGCTGCCCCCCGGCCCCCCCGAGCCTCCCCCTGCACCCCCGCAGCTGGCGGCCGGGGCTTCTCCCCCGCCGGGGGTCCCGGGGCCGGCCGCCGCCGGCAGCTCCAACTTGTGCGGGGGTAAAGGAGGGCGGGATGCGCTCCCCGGGCTTGTTCTTCTTCTTGTTCTTCTTCTTGTTCTTCTTCTTGTTCTTCT
>CM021765.1:76373687-76491921 GCA_011076525.1 Nettapus auritus | reverse complement strand
TTTTCTTTTCTTTATATGCCAATTCAAGGTAAACAGTATGCGGCGTTCGTGGAAGAAAGAAGCTTACGTTAGTGCTTCCATAGGAAAAAAGGAAGAGCTAGAAATGACAAAAGGCGTGGATGGGAGCAGTGGGGTTGAGGACAGCAGAACAAGTTTAGCATTGACAGTCACCAGTTCTGTGCCCTGGAAACATTCAGTGCGCTAGTGAATAGCGTGTAGAGAGAAGAGGCTCGAAGATGTAAAGAAAGCCTCTGCTGGGAGGAAAAAAATATACTTAGCTGCTTCACTGCTGCACTGCACGAGTCATTTCAGACTCCCACTGAATTTATTTTGGGGTTGTACCAACACTGTCAAATGGAGAAATCATTTTCCTAAAAGGAAACTGTGCGTATTCCTAAATGCTTTTCTTAGCTAAAGTTACCCTAAAAGCTTTGTTCTTCTACTGTTTTTGCTGGGAATTTTGGAGAAAGAATAATGCCTTTCTATCAACCATCTTGCTCAGAATCATTCTGACATCATGTCCCACTCGCCTAAAACCTACCTGTAGAAGTAAGAGTGATTATTCCTTTATTTAAAGTAAAACAACAAGATTTCTTTAATACTGGGCTGAATAGCATTTGCCTTCCACAGAGATGCTTTCAGAAAATGACTTTATTGCTTGAGTATTTAGGTTTAGGGTTTTGGGATCTGAAGAATGAATGCAATGCCAGTTAAAAGTTTCAGATGGTCTTTCTTTGCCATGACAAAAATTGACAAGATTTTATTTCTCTGAGATGAGTCTGAAGGAATTAATGCATTCGCAGGCTACTCATTAATGTCCTGTGTGCGCTAATTTCATTTGTGGTGCTTATGCTTATTGAGGAAGAAGTTGACTGTTACAGATGATAGATTTTAATGAACATCTCAATAATTTACCAGTTGCTGCAATTGTGAACTAGACTTGGAACACAAAGAAAGTGCAGATGAGAGAAGTGATGAGTGACACACCAGTCCGCACAATCCCACTGTTGTATTCACTGCATTTGAATCAAATCGGGAGTTTGGCATTACTAATTCTGGGTGGCTGGTTCATCGTATGCATTCAAGGAGTTAATTAAAACACACACGAACACATACACACACTCTCCCACCAAGCATCTTGTGATGTTTATGTGCATAGTGTGTTTGATTGGTACCTTTAGACAGGAGAGGAATTGTTTTTCCTTCTCTTGCTGTCCAGAGATCTTAAATAGATAACTAGTTTACAAAATATTTACTACTTCTCAGGGAGCTTTTAACGAGCATTTATGGCTTTAGCGTTTGAGAGGCACACAGTATCGGGCTGAGTTACTTTAATGTGAAGTTCCCTAACGATAGGGTAGGCATTCACGTCCGTTTAATGCGATGTATCGGTAGCTGTGTTTAAAAATATATATAATATTTATGCAGGAGAAAGAGTATCTCCCAAGGTAGATTTATGGTTTCCTTGCATGCTTTCATACTGTACTTTAAAATAATCTCTTCATGAAGTTTGCGTGTCAGCTACCTCTGTCTTTGCAACTCCTGCAGAAATGAGTTTGACATCCTCTTGGCTTTGTGTTTTTTTTTTTTTATTATTTGTATTTATTTATTATTTCTTTTAAATGAATTTTTTGCTCTGGCCCAGTTTAAGTATAATTAACTTGTAAGTGGAGGAGAAAAAACATCGTCCCGTTGTACCTGCGTGCATGGGAAACATTCAGTGCCTGTGAGTTCTGCTGCAGTGGGCAAGAGGAAAGGAGTGCTCGCAGCAGTTGATCCATAGCTGTGGTACGGCTCTGCTGATGGCAAAGAGTGGGCTTAACAAGGAGCATCCTTAGAAGCAAAGCACTTTTACTTTTGAAAATATTTGTGAATTTTTATCTCCTGAACATGTGCCAAGTCTCCGGTACTTCTTACAAGTGGAAAAAATCGTGTCTTTGAATACCGTGAAAGTTACACCGCAAGCTAAGCAGATCCCAGCCACGTCCTTGCAGCACCTGTGCCAGCTGAAGTTCCTTGGAGGACTTGGGAGCCCACTGGCATTTCTCTGCCCAGCCTTGGGCAGCAGGCACCCCCTAGCCCACAGGGCAGTCTGGCCCTAGGACACTTCTCCGCGCTCTGTCGGGCCCAGAAAGCTGCCAGCAGGGCACCCCAGGGTGGGGAGTCCCACAGGGCCACCCCAGGGCCTGGGTCTGTCCCTGAGGCCAAGCCTGGTGTAGAGGAGGTCTCTGAAGCACTGTGGTGTTGCAGGGTCGTGTGTCTGGAAAGACTGGAAGAAGTGGGTGGGGACTGGGAAGGCAGCTCCTCTGCATTGCTCCTGCACCTAGTTTTTTTTTTTTTTTTAATTATTATTATTATTTTTAGGATGGGTGCAGTGTTTGTTTATTCTTAACAGAAAAAGAAGGAGAGGAGGCACAGAGCTGGATTTTGGTCACAGGAACCGCCAGGTGTTACTGTGCAGCTGAGGAGCAGACGAGGTGGCACCCATGTGGTGGTGTGCTTGAAGGGGTGGCTTAGCTGGCTGGTCTTAAGGACACTTCTGAAAGTTGTCCTACACCCTGTTCGGGTCTGTCGAGTCACTTCTCTTCAAATTGTGTGTCTGTCACTTTAAGAAAAAAAAATTGTTCAACGTGGTGCTGCAATTTTTGACTTGTAGAACATGGAGAGTTAAAGTGAAAATGAGAGAAAGCTTGGGGCTCGCTTTGAAAGTTTGAAATTGGATTTGAACTTGTTTCCCTTAAAAGTGTTGGGGGATTAATCAGGTAACATTTCTCAGTCATTCTGTATGTAAATATAAAGGCTATATTGTAATTATGTCTGTTATTTTTAAAATTGATGTTTGATATTCTAGATTGCCTTTTTATACATTTTTTTTGAAAGACCAAGCATGGAAATTCATATCAGCAATTGCTTTTTGACATCTATAATAATTTTATTTTATTTCTGCTTTACTGTGTACTTCTTCTGTTGTGTTTTCTCAAGTTCATATAGACAGACTTCATTGCTTTTTTTTTTTTTTTCCATAGGATGTGTGTGTGTGCGTGCTATTCAATCTCAATATATCATAAAACATTATCTTAGTGCTAACTTTTCTGTGTGGTTGTATTTTAGCCTTATTAATGCATATTTGTTTCTGTTTTACTAATCTTAGCATAATCCCATTACTTTTGGGGCAAAAACGAATGGGTAGATGTTGAATTTTCTTGCCAGAAAGACCAGAGTTCTTTTTAGCAGTGAGGAACTCTGTGTGTGGGAAATGTGTTATTTTTGCATAGTTAAGACCATTGTTTTCATCTCCTGTACTTCATGAACCTTTGTAGCTCGGGAGAAAAGAGATCAAGGAATGTAGAATGCAAAGAGAAACTCATACAATTTGTCATCCTCTTGTTTTCTTTGGTGTTGATCTTGTTGTTTTCTTGATTTTAAGAAAGTGGGAGTGAAAAAAATGTCCCATATTTCATTCATTCATCTCACAGGTTGGGCATGGGCAACGATAATCAGTCTGACGGTAGGCTGGAGCTACTTGCCAACTCAACAGATAGCATAAGACCAAAAGTAAGGAAAATGTTAGTGGCTCTGAACAATTCGGAATTTTTTTCTTACTTTCTTAGCATGGTTAATTGGAAAGATTTCACCACATTTCTTCGGCCAATTAAAAGTGTAAGCCTAGAAAAACACAAGAATGAGTGTGCACACATGCAGACGCATTCCTGTTTGTTCTCTGTAGTTTGCAGTGTCCTGTTACTGGATTGCATTAAGTTGTTATCTGCCGTTTGCTGAGAGTCCCAAAGAGGATGTACTTTCGTCGAATGGGATGTGACTAAAATTCATCACAGCCCGAAAGACCTAAGTGCAACTTTGCATAAAGCTTTTATAATGTAGACCATTTAGAGGTATTTCTTGTTTTAAAGGAGAGAAAGTTTAATGGCGAGCACGAAGCATCCAGTGTCCTTTCACTGCTGGAGGCAGCCTGTCTGCATTAGGGGCACTTTGGGGGAGCTCTTTGTTAGGAGGGGGCATTGGCTTGCTGTAATGCTGCCCATGCTGCATTTGACTGTGGAGAAGCTTACAGTTTTCAGAGAAATTCCCGTAGCGGCCTCACTGCAGTCACTTTTTAAAACAAGACTTGGAAGCATTTTCTCCAAAGCTTTAGTCAGGTTTCTATTCATAGGGCTTTCTCCCTAAATTTTGATGCTGTGGGCCTCACTGGGGCAGAGGCTTTTTTGGATAGAAATGAGATGTGTGGGAAGGTGATGGTTGATAAGGGCAGAGGGAAGGATGTTCTTACCCGTTTGGCATGTCTATTAACAAACTGGGTCATTTTGTTGTGTTGTATTTACATGACTTGTTTCTGTGCTGGTGTGAAATGTGAATCACCAAAACATGATGATTATTTAAAAAAAAAAAAAAAAAAAAAAAAGCTAAATGAAACAAAACTGAAATAGAACTTAAAAGCTAAATGAAATCAAATGAAAACAGAGCATGCAACATAACTCTTTTGGTACAGTTTCATTCTGCAGTTGCTCAGTAAAGCCAAATAGATGTCTTTTCCACTTCCATTAAAAATATCCAAGCTTTTGTGAGCTTGAAGTGCACAGAGACACAGAAAATACAGTTGTATTTTCAGATTCTGCCTTTAGTTTGTCTTTTGCTCATACTTTTTTGAGATTTAAGTAGATATTTATGGATAGTGTATTTTAAAGGTGGCTATTGACTCATCTTTGTTGAAACCATATGAACATAGAGTTCATTCTGCTTTTGCAACTGAGATGGGAATGCAGCAGAATTTCTCAGTGGAAGACTCTTGTCCTTTGCTTATGCTTTGTATGTTCTTCTCAGATTTGATCTCCTTGCCTAAACTTTGAAACTAATTGTGTGACTCAGTAAAACAGTGCTTGTGTGAAATACCATGCAAAGTTGGAGAAAAATACTGTATTGCTCTCAAGTATGCCATGCATCTCTTTTATGGATAATCTGCATGTGTATTAGTGTCATTGATTTAGTGTGTTTTTGTAGAGTACAGGCATCCTGAATCAGGACCCCATTATGCTTGTCACTGTACAAACACAAAAAAGGTTTCTTTCCATTCCACAGAGCAGCCTTTGTGCTTGGAGCTTAGACTAATATCAATGTGTCTTTGTATGGGAAAAATTCAGAAACAGAGAGTAGGTAAGAGATCCCTAGCATGGTTCAAGAATGAGATTTCAGTCCTGAAACTGTGCTTTAGAGTTTTTAAATTGAGTAATACATGTACACGCATGTTCTATCTCTGTGTATTTATATATATATATATGTAGAAGTTGCTTTAGTGCTAGAAGTACAGATATTGTTAATCATACTTCCTCTAATGTCTTCCGATTGGGAATCCAGAGCATTTGGAAAGCATAAATATACAAATCGGGAAGATTTCTGTGCTCTTCCAATTGGGAAGCAAGATTAGCCTCAACGTGTAGATGAGAAAACTGAGGGACAGCATCACAAAATTGTTTGCATGGATGGGTTTAAAAACTAGAGATATTGACTGCTAGTCCTGTTTTTTGACCTCTAAACTATCCTTTTCCATCTTGAGCTCCATAGAACTGCAAATTACAGACTTCTGTCTGCCCAATTATAATTTCTAAAGGTCTCCTTCTAACAAGATGAAAATGTAAGATTGGAATTAGTTAAATATGTAAAACGGGGATTTTGGAGTATAAATAATGATATAAAGAACAGAGATATTTACTGCCTGGGCCGTGCTGGTGAGGGCTGGCAGGGAATACTGTCTCCAGCCCCGCCAGTTATTGGAGTGTGAACTCCCTACCTGGAGGCCAATGGGGAGAACTGAGGTTAGGTGGCAGTGGCTAGGCAGCCGATTGAAAAATGGTGTGTGTAACCAAGAGTCCAGAAATGGTTTCATCCCGGAGAACAATTAACATCTTCAGCCATATGTACAAGAGCTGTCAGATGTTTTATAACCTAAGGAGTCCAGGAAAAAATTCTTCACATGGAGAGTATTAATGTGAGGAACAGACTCTACTGAACGCAGCAGTGCAGGCAGCCGCAGCGAGCAAGCCACCTAGCTTAAAAGCAAAAACCATGGTACAGAACACAAAATGCATGATGATTCCTACCCGCGTTCCTGACATCTGTTTTTTAAATGTGCAACAGAGATCCAAAATGAAGGAAATGAGACAAGCTTATTAAGAGGGAGGAATTATTTTGTTATTCGTATTAAAAGTTCTCCTAATCCGTTTTGGTATTTTTCCGTTTCCAACTGCATGCTCAGTAAGAGTTGAGCTGAATTGGTGGGCTCTGCAGGCAGGTTTAGATCCAGCCTCTGTGTTGCGTCTCTTACCCATTTTCTCAACAGAGTGTAGTAATATAAAGTAAGGAGTCCTGAGTGGATTTGATCTGTGTAGCTTATGAATATTATGACTGAGCTATTAAGTTATTTTATCTGATAAGCTTTTTAAGAGGGAGACTACTTTCAAGATAATGGATTATAATCAGTCATGTGCCATAGTATTTCAGTAGTAGTTATTCAGCAGTGTGTTCACAACGACCTATTTTGTGATAGGGCCAGCCAAGGCATCATTTTAAAAGGTGGCCATTCACACTGAGTGTTTGGTCTCACTGGCACTGAAGTTCAGTGTCAGGTCCTAAAAGTGTAAGCCTAATTAATTAATGTTCTGCTCAACTCTGTGAAAAAGGCTGGTGTTTTTCAACTCGGTAAACCAGGATGGCACGAAGTGGAGGCTAGTGAGAAGATTGTGGAGCAGAATCCTGACTTTCAGTAACGTGCAGCTAACTTGCATTGGTTGTAATGCAGCCCAAATTTCTAAAGCACTTGTAGAGGCTTCTGCAGGCTTCTGCATATCTGTAGATTTCAGAAGTTCTGTACAAGCGTGCTTTAAAGACATGTTAACTAACTACTCCTCCTAAACAACATTGTGTCTCTGGCAGATTAGAGCCATCAGCCTGGCGGTGATGAAAATTCACCTGAATTCTGCCAGAGCTGACATCTGGGCCTTAGTGGACTTGACACTGTACGCAAAATAAATCTTTGTTTTGAAACTGTGTTTTCTAAGATAGTAACTCCTGGTTGTGGCCACCACAGTCAGAAGCGAGACCGCTGCACAAAAAATGCATTCTACCAAATATACTTGTGTTTGATAACCTCGGTTGTCAAAACTATGACCTCTGTTAATTAGTCACCAGGCAAATTATTTTCTGCAGCTCCCAGACTTCATGAGAACCCCGGGCAGGTAGCAGAACTGCATACTGGTGAGCATTTCTGGATTTGCTCTTTGTGGCGATAAGCAGCCTATTGAAAAACGGCGTCAGAGGGGTACCCAAAACGGAGGTGATGTGCCCCAGGTTGTCGAGCGTAACAGCAGCAGGTACATCAGCGATTCTTGGAGGGCTAGCTTCCCTTGTCTGGAGCAGACCCCTGCAGAACAGCATAGCCTATTGTATATTTTGTATTAGATCAAATAAACCAAATAAAGCATAATATTTAATTAATGGTCATCAAATAAGAAAGGCAGAGCCTTATTATTGCAATAATTTATAGAATTTCCTTCTCAGCATTTATTAGAAAGGTGAAAACAAGATGAGTGAAGTTGCCGTTATTATAGTGGGGTAGAGTCTGCTATGGAAGCCTGTATTTTTAAAAGCAGCGCTAAAAAATTAGAGCATAATAAATGTTAGAACATTATTATTATTATTTTTTTTTTTAAAGAAGATAAAATAGCTTTTTACATACATATGCAGTCTATTGAAAGGCCATCCAAAGCACTGATACCAATTTAAGAAGATGATCTTTTGCCTTAATTATACATCTGGGAGATATTATCTGAACATTTTGTGGAGAATTGTGAATACCTTAGTTGCCAGTTGTCTAAAATGCTGCTAATGATTGCTTCAGTGCCAGTGTTTTGATGGCTAGAACCTAGGCCTGAATATGAATACAAAGAACTCAATCTAAAAAAAAAAAAAAAAAAAAGCGTGTGCACACACTTTTTATACAAAACAGATTTCAACCATCTGCTTGGCACTTAGCTTTGCGACTATAGGCTCTGATATGAAAGGGAGCACTGTCCAGGTTATGAATGGTATCACTTTTATTGGTACCTTAGAAAAATCATAGTGTTTTCAGAAAGCTTGTGTATCCAATGGTTTTCTTCAGCGGGATAATGAAAACAACTGCCTCGGCCAAAATTTTGTTCCTTCCATCGTTCCTCCGACAGTGGTGTCTCCTTAACCTTGCTAAAGGGATTTTGTGGTGGAGAAAACTTTCTGTTCTGCACCTCAGCATTTCCAAATGTATCAGAGGAGTTTAGATGAGTGGCCCTTGGAGCTGACACCCCAGATGGTTTATGACACAAAGCACTGTTTGCTTAGGAATACGTTGTATGTCAGAGTCTGTTGCCCAAGCACTGCAGAGCGTGTCAAATCAGCATGGAAGTTAATGGACCAAAAGCCCTTCTGAATTTAACACTTTCCCATTTGATCTGAATTTACAGCTTTAAATCAGGACAGCAGTTTTCCTTTAGTGGTGCAGTGGTGGAAAACAAAGTTGATAGCATAAATTATAGGCATATAATGCAATGATTTTGACCCAATTCATCTGTTTAACGGTTTAGAATGAATGAAACTGTATAAAATCTTTGGTAGAGAACCATTTGCAAAATATACAAAAAATTGAAAGTTAGGAGAGGATTCAAGTATGCGTTAATTTCATACTCTGTCCAGCCCACGATTAATTAACTCCTAATAGGTTAAGCAAAAGAAGATAGATATACTGTAGAAAAAATCAAAAACATTTGGAGCTTTCACTTTTTGTTAGCAATTTAGGTATTCTCTCTTTGCCTTTGCTAGATGTATCCTAAAAATATACAGGATAAAATATGCAGCTTCTTTGCTTTTAACGTTTTTAATGAAGGGGTTTGAGACTGTTTTCCTTAGGTGCATGTTTGGAAAAGATGATGAAAATTCAACCTACTGCATGTAACAAAGCCTCTGTGTTTGGCCATCCATTTAGTGCTGTGTCACATTAGTACTGTATTGTTAACACCTTTGGACAGGGCTAAAGGTTTCTTGCTGCTGTGACTAGAGAGCTGCTCATGTCAGATCATAACATTGCTGAATGCTTTTCTCAATAAATGTACATTTCATTTAAAAGTAGGGCTGGATTGTTTGCTACTGGGATGTTAGGAGAGTGAATAAAAGGACTAATTGTTATTTTCATTCTCATTTTATAAAGATTCCTTTTTTCTATGTTATGTAGTCTTGAGAAAGTACTGCTTTTAACTATTGCATTTCATTTTCATGAGCTTGTCTTTTTATAGAGAGCATCTGAGACGATGAAAGAAAGATAACGTTGAATCTCTGTGGATAAAATGATGATAATACTGGCAACTTAAAAGCTTCCGAATAGTTTTAGATGAATCGTAATGTATGGACAGCAAAAATCCAACTTTTTTAAAAATGCATGTGAAATAAGTCTTAACAGTATTAAGGTTATATAGCCCTAACTGGCTAATAGACTCATGGTCCTGTGTGTTATTCCTGTCCTGTCTCTTCCTTCCTCAACTCTTCTTTCACCTCCTCCCCAGCAAGCATGCTTTCTACATTTTTATGGGAAGCACTGTATCTCAAAGGTAGAGATTAAAACAACAAGCCTATTAAGCTTAAGAAAATTCTGTGGCCATTTAAATGGTGATCCTGATGGAAAGCAAAAACAAAGACGTTAGTTCTCTGGCCACCATGTCCTCCCATACCAACCGTACTGAAGTTATTTAACCAGCTTCTTAGTGAAACATTTCTTCATGTTGCATGCCATAAAATGGGTTTCTTCAGGAGTGGGATATAGCAGCCTATCAACTCTTCAGCATTAATAATCGCACAAGAACAAGCTCCTGTATTCAGGGACGGGCGAGAAGAAATTCTGTAAGAAACACAACAAGTGGGCTTATAATGAAACCTTTACTATACGGCCCTGTGTTCTTGGAAATTTTAGAAGGGAAAGTCTATTTGACCAATGTCAACACTCTGGTCATTTTCTTAGCTTCCCCTCCCTCTCCCTTTAGGTAATAGTCATATTTATTGCCAATTTATTTTCTGTAGATGCCTCCAGTCCACTGTGGTTTGAAGGAATTTCCAGGGCGGGTGCATGACAGGTCAAACCCAAGGCAGCAGAAGGCGGTATGGGAGGGAGGATTGGGAAAAGGAGGTGGCCGAGGGTAGGAGAGTGCAACTGCGGCTTGGAGCAACCTGCCAGTTGTCCCGCTTTTGATTAAAATGGCAGCTTTCAAGCTGGGTCCGCGAACTGTTTGATTTGATTTACCCTGTTAACCCAAGTTCCCACATGCTGTTAATAAGGACAGAATAAATAGCTGTCTATCTCCTCTTTTTTCCCTACTTTCCACTGCTAAAATTCTAGATAGGTCGCATGCTGTTGGTCTTAACCTGGTGCATCACTTCACCCTTCCCATTAAGTTTAAACGTCTGACTGGAGAAAAGCTTGAGATGGAGAGAGAATGATTAGCAGAGGAAGATGCACTTGTTAGATCTGGTGTGGCTCGTTCTCCTGGATTTTGGCCATTTCAACCTTCCCATCAGGTTACAGTGGCATTTGCACTGAGGTTGGGTGTAAATAATGGTTCAAAGGTTGAACTCCAGCTTTCTTCATTGCCTGTCATTGTCATAATCCAAAATAAAGTGAGGTTAACAATATGCAGGAGTGCTGGTTTCTTTGACCATCTAGCTCCAGAGTATGGAGGAAAGTGAGTTCAGTCCCATGTCAGCACAGGATTCCGGAAATCCCTTGAAGCATCATGTGCTGTGTGTGCCTTCCAGGAAGCCCTATCTACAATTTTCAATGTCTCCAGAATGAAGCTGGCTCCTACATTTCAAAGGCTATGTAACATCTGTATTTTCAAAGATTCTGTTGTATTATTTAACACTGAAAGCAGGAGGAAAGGACAAACACGTGTAGGAAGAGTTTTTGTAAAGAAATAAAAAATACTGTGCAAAAGAATTTCATGTGAGCCAGCTTGTACAAAAGTGTGTGTGCCCTTCAAGAATTTGGGGGTAAATTAATGTTTTTAATAGTTTGGCTCATGTATCTAATTTATTGAGAAATATACCGCTCCCAGGGGTGTCTGGGAGAAAATCTGAGTTCATTTTTCTCTGTCCTTACTTTTATCCATATGAAATGTCAAAATGAGTGTCTGAAATAAATTGATCTGTGTATTTAGACCTGTTTATCAGGTAGAATTCAATAAAGCAATATATCTGCATTGCAATTGTGAACTATCGTGCAGATGACTCATTCTTTCTTTGAGATGAAAATAACCCCATTGAAGGGTACAGGAGGGTACATGTAGCACCAAGTAGTGGGTCTTCTATTGTGTTTTTTAAATTTTAAGAGCACTTCAGGAAAGGAATAGCTCACCAGGCACTGAATATCTTGTGTCAGTCCGGTTTTCAGTAAATGAGAACTTGTGTTGTGTTTAGAGGAGTTTGATGCCCTTACTCGTAGTCTCAGAAAAGAGGGCAAAGACTGAGCAAATCCAGAGAGCACTGTTTGCCCTCACCTCCAAAGCTTTTATTACTGGCTGCTGTGCAGCTCTGCCTAGGACCATCATGTGGAAGTTTGATTTTGTTCTTTGCTGTATTGTTGTGTGAATAAACAGAGGATATGCTTGTCATTCGTCCTCCTTTCACAAGCTCCACATTCATTTATGATCACAGGGCTCTGTCCAGCTCCTACAGAAAACAATTATAAGACTCTCATTGACTTAACTTGAATGTTGGATTGGGCCCATTAAACGGGACGAAAATAAAGTGGAAGCGCTGTTAATGATTCCTATTGATGCTTTTCCTGGCACAAAGTACTGCACATAATTGTTTTTAGAGGAACTACAGTTGCATTTAAGTATTATATTTATTAGCTTTTTAAAGCAGGAATAACCAAACTGGACATATGGGGTGTTTGAAGTGTGATTGTGTGAGACTAAGATAATTTCAGGAGAATAGCTTAAGTCGCAGGATATGTGTGATGCCCTTTGTATACAAAATGTGGGATTGTGGAATTTATTTTGCACACGCTGGTTTTAACTGAGAAACAACCCAGAATGCAAATATATAGTCATATTTAGAATGTACAAAGAATGCAGCCTAGCTGCTGCAGACTTCAAGACCCATTAATCAGGCCTGATAGTGATGTGATCTCTTAAAATACTTTAGTTAAGTGGGTTTAATCCTTATTAACAGTAAGTTGTTTGAAACCATACTGAGTAAAGTCTGAGAAGGAATATGGTAGGTTGAACACACAAAGGCCAGTCCTATTAGGCTCTGAGTGGCTTTGACACCTTTGAAGTTCTGTGGGTTTTGGACTTGCTATGAGGTTAGGACATCAACAAAAGAATTTTCACTTTATCTTTGTAATTTTTCCCCTGTAACTAACAATGTCATTTCCAAATTAAAATGGAGCACTGCTCATTTTGTAGGTATAATTCAGGCTCTGCCCCAGACCTTGCCATGACTCAATTACAACTTGTGGGACAGGCAGATATTAAACAGTTTTTCTTAAGCTTTATTCTTTAGTTTTCAGGTTAAATTTCAAAATGCGGAGAAATTATGTATGTAATGTTTCCTGTTGACTTCAGTGTGATTTCGCTGTCAGTGACTGATCCAGGTCCTCTTAAGAACAAGAAGGTAGAAGAGGGCACTGCTTGTTTTGCTGCTTTCCTCTAGTTCATTGAGAAAGAGGAGGGAAGGAGGAGGGAAGGAATGAAATGTCAGAGCTTTTGTTGTTACCATTTTTTGAAAGATGTGTTCAAGAAATTATTTTGGAAGGTGATGGTCAAGTTGTTCCTACTGTTTGCACTGCATGGCCAAAACATTGTGCTCTTGTATGAGGTAATAGCTGCAGTTTGTGGCAACATTATGAAAGCATTGGTTTGTTATGATGATTGCAGAAAATTCCCAGATACATGGTAACGTATTTGTAATATTTAATTGAAGTGAAAGATGGAAAATACAGCATAGTTTGGAGTCCCCTTGGACTGATTTCATGCTTCAGGAATGAAGAACCAATTGTGCAAGACTTCATTGGGGGTACATGACATCAATTAAATAACAGATTTTGGACCATTTTATTGTAGCTTAGTTTCATGATTATTTTTTAGTATCATCGTTATGTGTTACATTTCGTTGGCAGGGGGATGTATTTTACAATGCTAATAATCCAAACTTGAATGTATATTTTCCTTCTGTCCTGTGAGACAGAGACAGTATTAACTGACAGAGAATGTTGCTGTGGGACAGCAATGTAGAATAAGGAGTGGGACATAGTAGTATCTTACAGCGTATGTAATATAGTCACTGAAAGCTGTCTAAGTATCTAGATTGGAAGGAGACCACAGACTCTTTCCTCTTAACATCTTATCATGAGGTAGGGCACTCATCATAATAAGCAGGAAGAGATTCCTGCCATACATTAACACACTTGAGCCGGACAGGCTGGGCTCCTGCATTTCCCAGCTGTGTGGATTGAGAGATTTTAAATTAATCTTTGAACTTTTGATTACATCTTCATTTACACAGCCTATTTTTGTTTCTTCTTCTTTTTTTCTTTTTTTTTTTTTTTTTTTAATGGGCATTTTTAATTTTGAAAGCTTGGATTGGTTTTTTTTTTTTTTTTTTTTTTTTTCTTTTTCTCTTTTTTTGAGTTTATTAAGGGAATAGATATGACCATAGATAGGCACACACAACTGCTTCTTATCCAAGACAATTCTGTTTGCCTGTTAGTGATGCGGGTCCTTTGGTTCAAAAACTCTGCTGCGTGTGCATTTGGTGTCTGCCATCATAGTCAGATAATCAAGCCAGGACCTCTAAGTGTTCAGCAGGAGTCAGTTGCATGAGAGTCCAAGTAAGAAATATTATCAGATTATATGAGAAGTCCCAAAACAGCTGTATTAAGACAATATGTCACTATACCAGTAAACGAGCACTGTTGCTTGCTTAATTCACTTTTTCCTGTGACTGTTTTCATCTCTTTTTTATCATGTTGCAAAAGACCACTCTAACATATTTATCTTTCAGAGAGTTGAAACTTAAGCAGAATTTTCCTAATGCCTGTTGTTACAACATGTCTCTTATAAAGCAGAGCAGGATCTACAGCCAAGATATAATGAATGACCACAGTCAATTACTAGGATGAGGAATTGATTTCTGGTTTTTGAAAGTATACCCTTAATAATTATTCATTTAGCTGAACTATCCTATTCTTTAATATGAGTTGTATACAGAAAGATAGAGGCATGATACATGTTGTTACTCATACAGCTGTGTCAGTAATGATAAAAGCAATATAGATATGAAAAATTGACTAGAATAAGTAATGGCAAAGAACTGAACTGGAATGTTTTGCTGTAGGTAAGTACTATCTCTTGGTGTGTTAGAAAAAGCTAGACTATAAGCAAAATATAGTCTCAGAACAATTATATCAACAACATCTCTAAAGATGTTTTAGTCAAGTCAGTGGGGTACTTTTTCTGGTGTCCCCAATGATGCTTTATGTGGTGAAACATCCAAACACACAAGTATAACATTTATTCTCTGCAAGAAAGAGATATTTAGGGTCATGTTTTTTTTGTACATGAACATCCTTTTATAATGTGTTAAGTAGTACTAGGCTAACAAGGCAGAACAGGTAGGCTTACAGGGCATATGACTTTATAGAAAATTGCCACAGATTAATTTTAAAAAGCAATAATAGTAATTTGTTATCCTGATACTTTAAAGCTCAAAATGGAGTGCCCAAATTTTCTGTTGTGATCATCAGCAGCTGAAAAGGGTGATAACTTTGCAGGGTTAGGCATCCTCCTCACACGCTTCAGAAAGTGCTAAAGTCAAAAAAGAGCTTTTAACTCCTTGAGGTGCTATGGCCTCACTAGAAAACACCCGTCTGCAGAACATCAGCAGTCTTGTGGTGGGGTGCAAAAGGGCATGGGAGAAGAAATGATAGGTGAGGAAAGAGAGGGAAGACTATTTATATTTACTCATCTGTGTGAGAGATACAGCTAACATTCTTCTGTCCTACTTTTTGTGTTGTAAATGGATGGTGGTATCATACTGGGGACTTTGTTCTTGGATTTTATTTTATTTTATTTTTTACTTTTGTTTTCTTTTTTAATGTAGTGGTGGCACGCCTTTTGGAATTGCTTCATTTTATTCTGTAACGAGGCCGAACAGAGGGGTTTGCTTGGCAATTTTTAGGCTGGGGGGGGGTGCAGCTGGAACTGTAAGGGAGTGGCAAAAAAGGAAGAAAAAAAAAAAAAAAGGAAGGTTGGAGGAAACAAAGCTTGCTTTAGCATTTTCTAAGGTTCATGGCTATAATGGTTTGGGTATTCATCATCCAGTGGAAAAAAAAAGCAAGAGACGGACCAAGGGAAGTTGTCCTGTTTTTTTGACTAGGCCTTCCCTTGCCTATAGTATGCTATAATCATCTTTATGCTGGTTGTCTTTCAAAGTATAATTAGCCTGGAAGTGAATGTGGGTGGTATGGAGAAGTAAAAAATTCAGAAAAAAAAAAAAAAATAAGAAAGACAGTTTGGTGAAGAAAAAGGTCTTGTGTAGCTTTCCAATTTTTTGGTTTGGACAGGGCATATGCAGTTGAAGAAGCCAAAGATGTCCTGAGCTGAAGTCCAGAGGCAGTTCACTAGAAACAGTCTATCTGGAACACACCACAGTTTATTACAATGGTGATAATACTTTGTAGCTACATTGTGCTCTCCCTGGTAAGATCTCAAGGTGCTTTAAAAATATTAAGGGATTAATCTGCACTGTGCCACTGTCAAATAGGTGTTATTGCCATCCCCTTTTACATGCCTGGGGAGCACAGCAGCTCAGTTGTGCAACCCTTTTGCCAAGAGTTAAGAATTTAGGTTAAGTCACACCACTGCAGCCAAAGGTTCAAATATAGCAAGAGAAAAACTTAGTGGCTCTGTCTTCTGCAGTGTTTGCAGCCGTCCACTTAGCTGAACTCAGTTTTATTTTGGTGGACAAACTTTCAACCTGGACAGGAGGCGAAGTTGTAATTAATCCCTCTGTAATTGGCATAGCAGTAAGTAATTCTGTTTAATCCATTCCTTACTGTGAGGATGAAGTAAGGCTAAACATCTGAATTGTGGAGGGGACAAGGGGAATAGAAGGGGAGTAGGTAGAGAAAGACAGAGACCAACATTTAGTTTGCTGTGGTAGGCACACGTTAAGAAATACCTATGTAAATAAATCACCTTTCTTAATTTTCCCTTGTTATGCCTCTTGATTTAATTAGGTGAAATTCAGTGAAATAGATTATTCAGTTTGGAAAAATTTACTAAATTTTTTTCTTCCCTACCCCTTCTTGTCTTTCATTCAGTCCGTAAGAGTCTCTGGAGTGTGAAATGTGAAGACACCAAATTGGAATTAATTTTGCTTTTTCATTTAACAGATTGTGTTACATTAACACCACAGTATTGCCAAGCAGCAAACCTTTCCCTTCCTCAGATGTTAGCTGCTAATGCAGACTAAAGACTGCTGAAAGGGAACAGCAGTGCTGAAATGCTTTATTTAAGTTTGTCTCCCTTGTGGCTCAAGTGGGCCCTGATTCTGCTAAGATGCATTCACAAGAGTGGTCTCCCTGAATTCGCTTTTATTGCTTCCTGGCAAGTGAGCTGGATTCGATTTCGTGAAACATTGCAGGAGCTGGAATTTCAAAGCTTGCTCAATCCTCAGAGAGACCTTTGCGAGACTCTGTTCTCCTCCGTCTACACAGACACTAAACACTCTGAGGACACAATTGAATTAATCAGGACGACTCATGTACATAAAATCAACCAAGACTCTCTTTAAGAGATGACAACTTTGATATCACACTGTTCATTAGCAGCCAAGGAATTGTTGCTGCTTCTATAACTAGATTATTAAATTGTTTACTGATGATGGGTCTTGCTTCCAATATTAAGTATGCGTTGAGAGTATTAGTCTAGTTCTACTGAAAAGAACTAGCTGTAAATGACATCACATGATTTATTTTCTCTCCCTAAACTGCATTTTGTTTGCCCTTTTGAGTGCATTTTTTGATTTTCAGTCCTACAAGTTCAGCCCAGGATCTGACAGTCAAGCGGAGTTCTCTCATGCTCTTGGATGGTGATAGCCATACAAATTCTGCAGCTTGAACTCTTCCCATGATGATACCTGCCATTTCACAAAATGTTTATTTTGTGCCCTTTCACAGTCAGGATGGATCCTGGAAGTAAGTTATGCAAGTCCCAGTGGGGGCTAAATCTGATCTGCAATTAGTACATTATTCTATGGTATGCGACAAGAATATAATGCTAGTCAGTGGCCTATGGAGTAATTGGTTCTGCAGGGCCTGGTAAAGTAGTAATAAAGGGGCCTCAGATCAGAGAATGAAACAAAACAAAATGAGGTATATGGCTCTTAATGCATCCAGTGCCCAGGACTGTTTAGTGAGAAAGTGTCAGGTGACATGACCCCTCTTCAGTGCAGAATTGCACCATAATAGTTCAGATCACGTTGTTATTCCTGCTGAAGATGGCAGAGTTTAAAGCTCAAGCTCCCTCAAGAGCAGTGGCCCATTCTTTGGCACCCTCTCACTGGAGAAAATACAAGTCCATTCCTTCGCTTTTTAGCAAAATTGTGTCATCTGTCTGCGAAAGACTATTCAATTTCAGACTTTCAGGCCTTTGAACCAGAATTTTCATATACATCCTTTAAAAGTCCCATGCTACAATTGTAAGCCTAAATTACATGAATTTGAGGGAATCTTAGCAAAACTGCCTTTGAGAGATGGTTCTTCTTTCAGCTCTGGCACCGTTGCCTTTTTCCATCTTTACAACTGTAATCCGGTTGCATTTAAAATCATTAGGAATCACTGTGGTGTCACTGCTAATGGACCTGGGTCAGGAACCCAACGAGACGCCCGTCGTCTTCAGTGTGAACAAAACTCTTTTACTCTGTGTGTGTGTTAAAGATGGCATGGTTGCACATGTGTAGAATTATCCTGTATTTCATCT
Source organism: Nettapus auritus (assembly GCA_011076525.1). Lineage (NCBI taxonomy): Eukaryota > Metazoa > Chordata > Aves > Anseriformes > Anatidae > Nettapus > Nettapus auritus. The sequence continues at coordinate 76,473,847 of CM021765.1, read as the reverse complement.
ATTAAGAAAATAGGGGAATATGTTACAGTGCTGCTAGGATTGCCATCCTCAAATGTAGAAGGCTTCAGCTGCTGCTGTTTTATGCCTACAGTCCAGGGTGGTGGACACTTCATCTGTTTGTTTATAGGCCATTTTTAAAGAATGATACACTTGTGCTTCATAATCCCATTCTAAGCATATACTGCATTTCTAAAATTTTTGATACTTGTCCATTTCTTTCCCTTAACGTTAATTCTTTGTTTCATTAAACTGTGGTGTGTGTGACTGTAAACAAGTACATAGTTGTCAAGCTTGCAAGTTTACAGTTTCCTGGTCAGTGAAGCAGTTTTTCAAAATACAATTTGTCAGGTGAGTTTGATCCCACTAGAAACACAAGGCACATGTGGCATCTGGGCCTGTTCCCTGCGAGGTAACTGGACAGTAACCACTAAGTTCAATGGAGTCGAATTAGGAAACATGAGAATGTTGGATGTCATGCCTTTGTCATCATACAGACTAAATCCTGCTGAATTGTTTGTGGTGTATCATGCCCAGCAATTCTGCAAAGAGTTGGTCACAGCTTTTTATATCATATAACAGTTCCATTATATTGAGCAGTCTCTTGCCCCCAAAAAGGCCCTCTGTGCTTCTTTCCAACATGCAGCTGAGGGTAGCAAACACCAGTCTGCCATTCTTGCCAATCTCTTCCCAATTTCTTTTTCACAGAAGCATGGAAAGATTTTTTTCAGATTTTTCTTTTGGATTTTCAGCATTTATTCTAGTAGAAGAAAATCAGAAAACTGCAGAACGGAAGGTGAAGTTTCTCTGCAGCAGCACTAGTTTGTCAGAACTGATCAGTGCATATTTTATAAAGCATGGTCAAATGGCTCTAAATTAATTGTAACTGCTACTATATGTGGGAAGGTATAGAATGCAAAATATAACATATGTTACACGTGCTTTCCTGTTGGTGGATAAGCAATTTTTAAACTGCCGAGGAAACACATTGCTGGCCAGGATTCACTTGGCTGGGCTGCTGCCTCTCTCAACTTGGTTGTTAATGGCTGAGAACATAGGTTGCAATAACAATAGTGGGTTTTCTGAGAACAGCATTATTTTCACAGTGCCGCTGATGGAAGAAACGCTTGCTAGCAGCTGATAATTAATGATCAATTTGGAGATTATCACAAACAATTTACAAAGGTTGACTTTTCCTTTAGAAGTCCCTTTAGATAGACTGGATGTTAAATTACCTGCCTAAGGCTTTTACTTTACTTGTGCTAATAAGATGAAAATGACTGTGTTTGAAGAGCTCTGAACTGAACTTTTCAGACTGTCTGATAATCCATACAACTCTTCTTTAAACATCTTAAGTGAGTGCGCAAATAGAGACTATAATAAAATTGAAAACCATCATATAGGCACATGTTACTACCCGGTCTAAGTAATGGGGCATGACAAATAAGAGGCACTGCTGTAGAGTTCATATTTCCATTTTATGGCATACATTAAATATTTGATCGTCAACCAGCAGATAGAAACAATTGGGCTAAGAGTGTCATTTGCAAATAGAAGGATAAGATTTAGACTGTCATGGTCTGAGCACAGGATGGAGAACTTCTATATCTTAATCCATGCTTCAGTATCATCTCTTTACATTTTGGTGTGCAGACCACTTAAAATCCTCTTCTGTATTCCTTCAATCTGTAAAAAGGAGTTAGTAATCCTTATTTGCTTCAGAGGGGGTAATAATCCTTATTTACTTCACAGAAGAGATATGTGAAGAGTAATTAGTATTTCTAGGTGCTTTTAGGGATGAAAAGACTAGTGCAAGTATAAAAAGCTCTGTAGTAAATTGCACAGAGGAAAGAACAGCCAAAGAAGTAGGATGAGATTTGTAGAGGTATGTGGCTGTTTTGAGACATAGATGGGCTCCTGGTCAGATTTTCAGAAGTGCTTAGGTATCTTCATACTGGAAGCACATGCACATTTGAAGATCTCTTGCAGGAAGACAAACTCTTTTTTTCTTTTTTCTTTTTTTTTTTTTTTTTCACTTTAATATCTTTATAAATCTGGCTCATGCTTCATATCCATGACATATGGGGTGGGAGGGGGGGTGTAGAGGGAAAGGGGTGTAAAGGCCTAGTAACAGCTGCACTTTCTGATCTTCCCCCTCTAAAGCAAGGATGGAGATGGGGTGAGAAAAGAGTAGGAGAGGAAGGAAGGAAAAAGCCTTTGTACATCCGATGGGTTCTTTTATAAGCGGGATGGGGTGGGCAGGCTGCAGACTTCGAAATGCCAGCAGGGAGACCCAGCACACAGCTGCATGCTTGGTCCTTGTTGTGGCAGAGCCAGAGGCATGCTGTCAGTTTAAAATAAAAATAAAAATGTTCCCCTAGCATTAGTTTTGTAATTTTGAGACTATGTTATGGTTGAGATTTTTAAAGCTTAAACCCTGATACACCTATGTGAGCCTTGTACAAGAGAAAGAAAAGCAAAACAGGAGCTGATTGTAGCTGCCCATCGTTACCTTGATAACACATTTGCTGAATGTGGCATTCCTCATTTTCACTGTACTATGGACTTCTCATCAGAGCTATTGAATAATAAGGGAAACTGGAAATCAGAGTGTGTGGATTGCTCTCTGAATTTGGCCCTGGTTTTCTGTGTGAGGGTGGGGCTGGTGCTTGGACCTTCACTGAAGTCCTTCACTGGTGCTGCGCAGGTCTGTGGGTAAACAAGAACCAAACTGGTGTAATGGTTTGTCTGTGAAATTGGTATTGCTATCAGTATTTCATGATGCAGGTATTTGATATCCCTTTAAATTAGTTGTCCCAGGTAAAAAGCACTCATTAATTGTAAATTACTGTGGCGTACTTGGCAAGGGGTGAGTTTAATCTTGTGTGAAGAACAGGGAATGGGATCCAGTGAAGCTGGATGGGGTAGTGAAAAGGATTCAGTGAAATTCTCCAGCTAAATGCTGATGGATTGTTTGTTTGATGAATAGATTTCTACATAGATATGGCCAATATGTATAAAAATAATAATATATATATATTATTAGGATCTGTTGGCAGGCTGGATAAAGAAACTTAGTTTTGCAGTTACAAAATACAGAACTTGGACAGACTACTTAATTTTTTCCCTTGATCACATGTCAGTATGCACAAAACTATCAGGAAAATTAATGATACAAGCAAGTAATACAAACAGCGATCACCAATAAAATGTTTTCTCTTTTAAAAGAAAATCAGAGCTTGCAAAGCTTTTTATAAAGGTAGTTAAACGTTCTTATCTCTTGTGTAGAAATAATAATATAAAAAAACGCGTGCCAGAAAGATTCAGTAAATTATGTGGGGTCACTTTATGTGAGGAAGCTGCTGAGTTCTTAACGTTGTTTCTTAGTAATCCATGCACATTCAGGAGCGCACTTGGCAGTGAGATACCTGCTCACAGTTTCCATGTTTGTGCTGCTTCAACAATGATCAACCCCACAGGACGTTGCCATACTGCAGAATTAAATTTCTGCTGTGTATTTCAGTTGTTCAACCAATCCTCTATCTGAGATGTTATTCAAACAATTATAGAGCTTGCCAGATGACTACTTACCCAAATCAAAAGCTGTTTATTACCTTTTTGAAATTAAAAATTGGACAGTGGAACTTCTGTGTTGTATTTTGTATCCAGTTCATGGTGGTGACATTGAAAACGTAACTGATCGTCTGCCTGTGATAAAACTAGGGAGGTGTTTGTCAGTGGCTGATACAAATGAATCATTTTTTCTCAGTGTCCCATTTTAATATGACCATGATTATTCCTAATCAATTCCATTATTTTCACTAGGTAGCCCATGGAATGACTGGGCATCCTTTCCCTGTTGAGAAGTGTTCTTTCTAGTGCCATCATCAGATGCATCAGCAGGCCTTCTGGGAGACCTCCCATCTGCAGCCCATGCAGTACCTTTTTATGGGGATATAATGCAAACATGTCAGGTCATTCTTGAATTGTTCTCCGTTCCAAGCCCATGTACTTGGGGAAAAAAAAAAAAAAAGACGGGGTGGTAGACTAAAATAAAGTGGGAAGAAACTTTGGTTACTTGTTTTTGTTTAATAGATAAGTTAATTGTCTAAGATGCTCAGCACCAACACCCCTTAGCCTGAAGGACTCTGAAGATCCTCTGTCCTGCCCCTTGAATTCCTCCTTCACACAGTGGTCATTTTGCTGGTAGCAATCATGACACACATTTTAGATCTGAACATCTGGATTCAGACTCACTTGTAATATAATTAAGTGTATTCCCAAATGTGGAGAAGGTTTTTGATGGAAGAGGTATTTTCAAGAAAGCTATTATACCACTTGTTACAGCAACAGCAGTTGGGTTTACTTTACTGTAATGTATATTTATTTTTTTCAGAAGACTATAGCTCTGTTCTGAAGTTGGACCTTCCGTGGCAGTATGTGCCTTTAACTGCTAGATTGTTTTAATACATCTTGGTGAAAACAGTTATATACAAGCACATTTTAATGGTGATTTTTTTTTTAAGTGTGTTTGAAGGCAGCATGTGGACACTGTGATGTAGGGGAAGAGCCAAATGTTTATTCTAAGATGCATTTGAATGAATCTGCCTACATAAACTTGCCAGTGCTAAGAAAGAGGGGCTCTGCCCCTTTTAGGTCACAAAGGCCTCTCAGTGGGGGATGGTTTTGGTAATGGAAAAAACAAAAAAGGTTCCAATATGTGGTGGAGGAGGTAAAATAAACAAACAGCAATGGATGATTGCTTCTCTCCATCAAGGCTTCTTTATCCTTGCGAGCTCGGTCAGTGGTCAGCATGCTAGACACCCCTCCCTGTTTTATCCATCCTATAACTGTGTTCTTTGACAGCACTGGTTTATACAGCTGGGGCTTTGTGGGTCTTTATGGGAATCGCTATTGAACAACAGGCATGAAGGTAGACAAAGCACCTATGGAAGGGTGGATGGCAGACTTCCTCTGAGGTTCCCTGGGGGAAAAGATACTGCTTTCCGGGATTCTTTACTGCTTTCCACCCACCCCAAAAAATCCCAAAGATTTTGAGAGGGGACATGTTTCTGCAACCACGTTTCAGTGCTGTCACTCACCGTTCTAAAATAAAATTGGAGACTCCTTATGGTCCTAAAGGTATGCTGTCTGTATAGAATGGTCTCTCATTTTCATATTTGTGGATTTGTTTTTATTTAGAATAATGATATGCATTTGTTTGTGTGTGGGTTTATGTGCACTGTATGGTTAATAGCTATGCTTCAATTATGTAACTGCTCCGGCAGCATCTAGGGTTAACATTTGTTAAGATGGGTAATTATCAGCTGTTTGTGACTCGCAATAAATGTTGGTCTTTCTCTTGAAATTTGACAGGCATTTCTTGAATCAACTATAGCAAAGATTCAGCTTGTAGTCAGCGATGGGTTGAAGTCAACACTCTTTCCTAGGTGCACAGTTCTAGCGGTGAGGAAGCATGTCTGTGTCTGCAACAGCAATTTAGAGAAAAGTTCAGCAGCACTTTAAACTAAACGCAAGACATTCAGAAAGCTAAAATGACAGGAGTAACGTGGCTTGTACAAATACCACTGTGAGTGAGCAGGCATGTGCTGTGATGGATGATTACACCATGCATTTGTTAGTGTAGATTTTCAGGTCTTACAGTTTTATGAATAAAAACTAGGAAAACAATATAACAACTCTCAACCTTCCACAAGACAGCTGAAAGCAACTTTCATGGTACAACATGCACAGCAGTGAAGCCGGAGCCCTCACATCAGCCCATAAACTTTTCTCTGTTTTACCCATCATGCGATGCATCTATTGCAACAGAGATGGCATGGTTCTGTGAGCATGTGAGCAGATTGCAGCATGATATACAGGCACAAAACCACCTGAACACTGAAATAAAAAAAATCATCTTCTCTTTTGGAATATCGTCAAAATGTCTAAGTAAAATTATTTAACCCATTTTTGTTTTACTCTATTTGTATTTCAGAGTAGTTTTCAGAGGCAGCAATTTTCACTAGTTTCTGAAAGGCAACATCTGGGCTTTGGAACAATCTCTTTTCAGCTTTGAAAATTCTACCTCAAATTGCTTAGACATTATAGATGTTCATAATAGAAAAACAATAATGTATTTATTCCCTGACATTTTGTTTTCAAGTTCAGTTTGATTTTTCTTTCTCAGGCTCTCCAGTATTATTTGTTCCTGGGCCAAGAATGCACCTGTCATGTATAAGCTCCCCAAAAGGGGAGGGGGGAAGACACATGCAAGTGAACAAAAAATAATAAAAATTCTAGGCAGCTGGAATTAACCTGTTAGAAGGAAAATGTTTGTATCCATTAAAGACATTGCTTTGCCAAAGTATATTTTTGCATACATACACACACACAAAACTTTTCGCTGTGCTTGTAATTCTTAATGGTGTGCACAGGCTGTCTGTGGCTCCAGTTCTGCACCCAATAAAGTCGCTGAGAGGCTCAGTATTTCTCTGATTCAAGTTCAAGCTATGAGTGTATATGCGTGCATACTTTACTATGGTATCAGTTTTACCAGCAAATGTACAATATATATATGGATGGATGTGCATAAGTGTTGCTGTGTTTATTTGCATTTTTGTTAAAAAGCGCACATGATGCAAACGTGTATCTAAATGAAGATTGGAGTGAGTGTTTGTATAAGAATGGCAGAACAATACTTCAAGTTCAGATGCATAAGCATCAGTGGGTACTTTGAATATGATTTTAAAAGTGCACTTATTTGTGTTTATGAGAATCACTCATGCATGCAATGTAAACTTCTTACTCTGAACTTACTGGTAGGTGGGGAAATTCAGAGTGAAGTAGGAAAAAAAGATATGCACTTTAAATTTCATTTTTCTAATTTTTGTTCCTTGTTCATTTATGATTGTATACATAACTGGTGAGGGAAAGCTGTTATTTAAAAAAAAACATGTTTTGAGTTTAATATGTAAGTAGGGAAAACGAGGGGAAGAGAGAGAAGGGCTTAAACCTTAATAGCTATTTCTTTGTAACTCAAATAATGAAGCTATAGGCAGGTGGAACAGTGGGAAAAGCTGTCATAAATTAGCTAGATCTCAATCAGAAGGATGGCTTCTTGTTCTGAAGTCCGGACATCTTTTGGGAGAGAACTTTCACTATTAATGTTGATTCCAGTGGAAGTAATTCATCTTTTAATAATTCTTGAAGAAAATTTTATGTCAGCTTCATTAGACAAAGAATGCGAATGACCAAGAATAAGCTCCCTATATTGCAGAAGTTCTAGTATTAGCTAACTTTTCAGAATGAGCCTGCACTTCCTTGAATTTCTTTGTAAGAAGTCATTCATAATTGTCATAACTTTAAAGCTTTTTCAGCTCTTTGCCTTCATTTCACTCACTGTCACTGGAAATTAGGTATGCATGTCTGTGTGTGATGTATCGATTCCTTGTAGAATGCATCACAGCTCTCCCACTCAGCTTTGGAGACTGACTGGCTTTTTTTTCTGTCATTTTCAAGAATTAGTTTGTATGGTGAAGTTTCAGGGCCTGAAATCTCTAATAATTTGACTAGACTCCTGTTGGTAGTTCAGCAGGCAGAAGAGTGGTGATTACCTAATGTCACGGTGACTGTGATGGTTCTTTCAGTGGTGATCAATTACTAAAACTCTACATGAAAATAAAACCAGAACTCTGCTAGTTCTGTTGTGGCTGTTGCATGAGGACAAGCACCAAAAGTTAAAATAAATAAAAAACCATAAGCAAACCAAAAACAACAAACAAAAAACCCACAAGAAGTATGAGGAACTAAAGCGTGGGGGGCGGTACATTTCTAAAAGGCTGGAGAGGGGGATAAGAAGACAGAGTTAATTTGAGGATGCATTGGAAATTAAATGAGTTTGTGGATTTAATTCAAAATCATCCAAGCAGAGTCTTTTGCATTGAAGAAGCTAGTGATCAGGCTTGGTTTACTTGAAACATCAACAGTGACTGCATCCTGCTGTTTCAGAGTTTGTGCTGATAGATGCTCATCGTCTTTGACACTGCACCATTAAGTTTGTAGGTTGCCTGTGCTATAACCATGTCTTTACTACATGGCTTTGTTTTCGAGAAGTTCTTTAAAAATCCATGTTTTGAAGTTTGATCTTTTAGAAACACACTTTTCAGCAGAAGAAAAGTCAGATCATATTTCTGTTTTGGAAACACACTATTAGATTTTGAGCTTTCTGAATCGACATACAAACTAGTGAAGAACAAAAGGCCTAGGAAGTTGACAGGTATGAAACAAAAGCAGGATACCAGGTTCTCATGCTACAGCTGCGTTTGCATGTATGTCTCTGGGGAAATCACTAAATTTCCCTGCTTTACACCTACTAGTTATGGTAGAAAACGGGCCAATAACACAAAGTCCTGTTTGAGATCTACAAAACAATTATGCAGTATTCTTTGCAGTAGTAAAACAGTGTCTTGATAGGAGTTCCTTTATCAGCTTTCAAGTTCAGTTGTGGTTGAGGTTTGGTTTGTTTCATACTAGAGTATTTCATTAAAATAACTTTGTTGCACACAAAGAATCTACCTGCTTCAAAAGGTCAGTGAAAATTTTTGCATAATACATGTTGGAAACATTCAACATTATTTTTTTTCACATCATATTTTTCCTGAACTTGATTTTACAGTGTTTTTTCATGCATGAATTCCTTGCAAGTGCAAGAAAACTGAGATAATAAATTTTTAGTTGAGAGCATAGTGTTCATAGAAAGGGGTGATAATTTTTTTTTAATTTTTCTAATGAAAAAAAGTTTTACAAGATTTGTTAAAACATTTTATTGAAAGACACTGGTAGTGAATTTCTTATTGGAGTGTTTTGAAACTCAAAATAAAACCACTGGAATTTTGAAAAATATATTTTCTTGGAAGACATTTTCTACAGTATGTGGGATATCAGGTTGATCGGTTGCGCTGCTGTGGAGACACTAGTAAACTTCAAAATAGATGGAAGATAGCATATTCCCTGCCCATTTTATATTCAGGATCTTCTAAACTGGTTGTAGTAAAAGATTATTAGCCCATTTGGTGAGAAAATCTGGAAAGCAAAGCTGAAGGAGAAATAAAAGGGAAAAAGTGAATTGGGTGAGTTAGAAATTACTGGGTGGCCTTAAGCATAGGAGTACTTGCGGAGGCTATAGTAGGCACCCTCTCAGAAATATTGCACAGTCTATGCCACGGTGATCTTAGTATGTATTAACAAAATAAATTTATTCACGAAACCTTCTTTGAATAACACAACTTATTTGTAGCATGTGTGCATTTTTAAAGATGGCTGATTGATAAGATCTTCAAAAGTAATAATTAAGAGATTATTGCATCTCAGTGTGAGTGACAGCTGAAGGTGCGTTTCATGCTCATTCATTTATTGATTAGCAGACTAGAGATGTTTGCTGCTTGCTTTTTTGCTGCTTTTGTTGTTTTTTTTTAACTGTAAAATGACTTCAGTAAAGAATTCCAAACCAGGCTGCAAATGACTCAAAGATATTGCCAAGCGAAGTCTGTTTTTAGTGGTATGTGTAGAAACAAGTCGGGCTTGCAGTTCCCAGTGGGACGGAGTGTGGGAGTTTGCCACCCTTACTCATGTTGAGTAATACCTTATTACACAAGTAATCCCGTCAAAACGAACGGGGTTAGTTTTTTAGAGGTACCAGTTATTCAGCGTACAAAAACACTGAGTTTGGGGCCAAAATGGAGTGGACATGGTCATTAATATTAATTGGCACCTTTTGGTCAGACTGTCTGCAGAGAGATCACAGGTTCAATAAACCTGGGAAAATGAGCTGCTTTATTTGTACTAAATGTGAGCGGAGATTAGGCAGATATATTGCTTGGATATATTGTTTGGAAAAGCTTGTGATTGTGCATCTGTATGTGTGTGTACGTATGGTACACATTACATGTATGTTTATGCGATATTGCTGCTGTCTTTAATCATTTATCGTTTTTGGTGGAAAAACAGAATCTACAGGATTTCCCTTGTGTACTTTCATTAAAGGGCACAGTCCCTGCAGATCAGGAAAAGAGATAGAAATCCCGCTGCAGTTCATGAGACTAGTTTAATTTACACCATGTGGCTTGAAATCAAGCCATCTTAGCGAGTAAATTCATGATGCTGTTGTTAGTTTGAATTAACTTCTGCGCTGTGGCTGAAGGATGAGATCTGTCTGTTGTGGCTGTATGTCCATCCTTGTGCGTCTGTTCAGAAAGCGTCTCTTTGCCTGCCTCCTGTCTGCAAGGCCAAGTGATTTAAACTCTGCCCATGAGAAAGAATGAGTTTTTAGCTGCCAGAGAAACTCAAGATGTGAACGTTTTCATGGCGATTCAGAAACTGGCTATGCGACTCAAGTCAGGCACTGTCACGCCTGGTTATGGTGAGAAAACAACAATGCCTCTCTTGATAAGGGGAAAAAAAAAGTCTTGCACAGTCAAAATTCTGACATACAATTTAAATCATCTCCCTACATCCTGTGGACTTGGAGCTGTCAAAAAGGCAAAGCCTGTGTTTGAATGGAAAAGCTTTTTATTTCTTTAAAAAGTGTACCAACTATAATTATCCATAACTATGCAGGCCTGTTTTAATGCTGTTTTATAATTACAGGTCTTAATGCTAGATTATACAAAGTCATTTATAAATAGTCAGAACAGAGGGACTTTGGGAGTTTTTAACCTGTAGATTGCTGTGGGTTGTGGCAGCTGATGGGATTTTGCCTGTATACGTATGGTGTTAGCTGTGCAGTGATTGATGAATCCCTTAATTAACTCCCAACAAGTTAAGATTTATGGCCTCATATCTTTTTCTCCTGACACATCTGTGTTTGTCACTTTTGAAGACATGGATAAGCCATTTCTCCAAAAGCTTTTGTGGGTATCTGAAATGTTTCTGAGGTATTTTGTTTAAAGTAACAAGATTAGAGTTTTATGACATAAAATTTATGAAATTTTATGGCATGAGCAATCGAATTGGGATGGATGCAGGTTGTGTGCTAGAGGGCACTATCTCCTCGAATACTGGATACTGTTTTAGATTTATTTGGGGTGAACAACCATGTATCAAATGAACGAAAATGAACATATGTAGTGGGGACACTTAAATGAGGTTCTGTTAGAAATAGTAGTAAAGAAATAGACCTGTGGAAAGATTGCTTTTTGAGTCACTGAACTCAAGGAAAAGAAAAAAAAAAAAAAAAAAAGAAAGACTGATAAAAGACTGATGTTATTTGGTAACCTGAAATTATTTGGGTGGTTCCATTACTTGTACGTGGCATGAGGAAGCAATTCATGTGGATGCAGTGCATCTCTTCCTCTCCAGTGGGAAAATCCAGCCACGCTGAAGTCAGTCTGAAAACACTGAGATCGGTAGACACGGAGTATCAGTTTAAGCCTACAAAGAGTCAGCTGTAAATTGAAAGGGAGTAAAGAAATATGTGGAGAACATTCTATTTTAAGATGAATCACGCCAAGAATTTGTGGACTAAGAGTGTGTTAGTGTACTTCTCTGACCCCCCTCAGAAAAAAAAAAAAAAAAAAAAAAAAAAAAAACCTGCTACCAGAAAAAGCATTTATTTTACAAAAAATTAACAAAATTCTGAAGACAGAAAAAAGGAATCCCTTTACAGGAAATAGGGTTGTATTTGAATTCATCACTGGATCTAAGTCTTCAGTTCCATCCTAACCCGTGATAAAAACCAAGTATGGGCCTATGGTTTATAACTCAGATGTGTCTCTGCAGTGGGCTGAGTTCTGTCTGTTTCCTACTGCATCTGAACATTGCTGATTTAGGTTGTCTAAAAAATTAATATTTAGGTATTGTATTTATATTCAATAGAAATGATTTTCAAAATGCAACTCATTTCAAAATTTAACACTTGCTGCAAGTTTTAAGTGGCAAGACTCCATCTGCAGAGATGCTCTTTTAGATGCAGTTTCTGGTCCACTATGTTCCTGCTTTTCTGAAAGTTGTATCTTGGTTTTTATTTTATTTTTTATCCTATCCATAAGTCATTGATGTTTGGGGAAAACAGCATTTACTGTTTCATTGTAATTACACACTTCTTTCAGAGTGGTGTAATTGAAAATCTTTCTGTGTTTCAACTAGTTTGAAGAAAAGACCTTTAAGCCATGTAAGTTGCAAACCATTATGTTATCCATGAAGGTAGGTCCTGGGTATTTGCATACCTTTATTAAGATGGTATCATCCCAGTTCTTTGTTAATAAATAAATAATTAGACCTAGATCTGTTTAAAAGTGCTCAGTTTCAGATAACATCGTTACTCAGAATTTAGCTATTTCCCTGTTAATACCTAGTATTAGCTCAGGAAAATGAGGAGGTACGAAAAGAACAGAATACAAGGATACGGACTGTGGGAGCATTTCAAATTCAGAAGAGGGACCGATAAAGACCAATAAAACTGTAGAAATAATGGAAAGACCAGCTGTGAATGAGTTTACCCAGTATCATGTTGTCTTATGCTTGTGAAGCTATCAGTGGTTTGATCCTTTGCTGCTGTAGACTTTGGTATTTACTGTCCTTTTGGAAGACATTTCCAGTTGAAGTAGATAAGGATTATTTATTACAAAAAAAATAAACTTGCATTTTCTTGTTGAAATTTCCTAGCTGTTTCTAAGCAGTAATTTCTGTGAAACCGTAATGTTTGTTTGATGTTAAAGGTGGTGATCAGATGTCTGAAAGGAGAGATTATGCCTAACTCAGGCTGGCTGTGGACAGAACTACCTAGAAGACAAACTGCAGTTGTTGCCTGTGCTGTGTGATCCTTACCCAGTGCTGTGCCACTGTTTCTTTGAGTGTCCTAGTCACTTGGGAGACTACAGCAGATTAGACCAGTAAGTTTGCCTTCTTAGCCACATTAGCAGTTTCCCAGCCTTCTAGTATTAAGATGGATGGGCGGGTACAAGGCTTGTAATTTAAACTGAGTCTTAAAAGAGCTGTATGAGGGAGGAAGAAGCTGCTAGCTGCTGCTTCCTTCACTAGTTTTCTCTCTGGCCTACAGTCCAACCCATAGGATTTTTAGTTCTCAATAATTTTCTGTTTTTCCTCATGCACAAAGGTAGTCACCTCTATTGCCTTCTTTGCCTATTTTTATAAATTCCCTGTAAAAATGATGTCATCCCTGTTGGGATAAGGTGACAACCAGAAGGTGGTGATGACCTGTAGCACCTTAGTGTAGTGGAAACCGTATATGTATTATAAAGTTAGCAGAAGAGCTTCACTTCAACGTGGTAGTCAAACTCTCCTTTTGAAGTGGTGTGGTAGAACCCATGGTTGTTCTGGTTTAATATCAGTAGGAGATCTTCACACAGAATATAGAGTTAGGTATAGAGTATATAAAACAAACTTTCAGTACAAAGGAGGGTTTCCTTTCTCTATGCTATATTGTCAAATTGCAGTGGAGAATTGTGTAGATGATTTACAATATTTTTAGTCATCTTATCAAAAATATATAAATATCAAAAATATAAATATCCTAAAATATAGAACATTACTGTGCAGTAATTGAGTAATGATTTTGTATCCTTCCCTTTTTGTTTGCCAAAACTCAGACAACCACTTAGTGCTGATTGTCAGAGAGATTTTATGAAAAGCCAGGCTCCTATTAAGGCAGTGTTGAAAAGAGTAACCGAAATATTACACTCAAAATCAACAGAAAATTTATATCTTGGTGCAGTGAAATGCAAAATATGAATAATTCACATTAACTTCAGGAAGGACTTGCATGTGTTCTTCAGAAGAAAAGCTTGGGATCTGTCACATAAAACATAGCTGTAAAATGCTGAATTCAGTGGGCTTGTAGAAAACTGCCAGTAAGAGCCTATCTGGTGATCTCTGTCTTTATACATATGCTTCTGTGCAGACACGTAGGTGGGAAAGCCTAGAAGACAGAATTCAGGTAGGATGTATGAAGTGTTAGTCTGTTGGACTAAGTCAAACATTAATAGAAAATACAGATTGCTTCTCTGTGTACAGGCAATAGGTGGTGTTCAGAAGAACAGGCAATGTGCAGCTGAGTATAGGCTCTGGTAGGGATTTTTTTAATCTGATTTTTTTTTTTTTTAATATAATCTAACTTGGCTCAGGAGGTAAAGCGCAAAATGAGATCATTAGAAACAAAATAAGTCCTAACAAAGGGCTGTTTAAAGTCACTGTTTGTTTTCAGACCCAGTTGACTGATGCTAAGAACCATTTCGTGCTCAATATGCCAAATCGTATGGACATGCTCCACCTCACAGCAGACCCACACATGGTTCAAGAGACTGCTGGGCTTTTGAAATGCAGTCCTTTAACTGTGAAGTGGAAAATCAAAATGGGGTAATTAGAATCATAAATGCTAGATTTTTGAGGAGGAGCAGTATTACTTCAGCCTGTCTTTTATGTACAATAGCCTTCAGTTTCCTTGTTCATAACGTCTATTCCATTAAATATTTCTCATTTTTCTTTCTTATTTTCTTTTGACTTTGTCTGTAGGATTTTTTACTTTTCATTCCACTCCATATTACAGATGCCCCAGCTTAGCACAGTGGCCTATTATGCCATCCATGCGCATACCCTGACTTTTGTGAACAATGTTGCTGTAATTAATCCCAGAAGTCACTTGCATTTTAATACTCCACTGGACTCCTCTGTTTTGAGGACCACGCAGGAAGTGTTTTGGGCTCAGACTGACTTACAAGGTTTTCTTTAGTGCCTGGTTTAGATGAAAACTTCCAAAGACATAAGGATCCTCTCAGCCTTTCTGAAAGGTGAAGATTCACACACATTATCAAAATAATGTTAGAAGACAATCTCAAAAAATTGGGAAAGTGGGCCTGAATTTAGAGTCAGGATTTGTGGGTGTTTTTTATGGTGTGTGCTGTATGTATCTTCTCTTCGTATACTTTTTTATATAGAGATGTGAATTAAGTTTATATGTATATTTTTCTGATCTGGCTATAGGTAGAAAGTTTAGGATATCTTGACAAGTCTTCATTCACTTCGTAGAATCCTGAATTTGTGTTGTCAAAAAGCTTAGATTATTAATGAGCAAATGTTTAACTGCTTAATTATCACAGATCTGTGAACCTGAAAAGAATCTCTCAATGGGACTGTAACACTATCATTTGCATGGATGAAGTTTTATATACTCAGACATTTTGACTTGACAGCAACCTATTTTATTTTATTTTGTTTTGTTTTATTCTGTTTTGTTTTGTTTTTATTATTTTATTTTATTATTTTATCAGTTATGGTTAAATACATGCAGATGGTTATTCCTTTAAAGCTAAGTTGACAATAGCTTGTATCGGGAGACATTCTATCTTCTTACAGTCTCTTGCAAATGCAAAACCAGATGGGTATTTTTTTTTAAAGGAATTGCATTTCATTATACAGTCTTCTTAGGTGAATTTTCATGTTTAAGAAGCCAGAATACAAGAGAGTGCTATATTAGTGTATTATTCTCACAACAAACAAGCCACTGTTCTGTTGCTACCTGCTTGGCCATTGTTCCCAATTGTGTATGCTTTGCAGTGGTATTTGGATGGTTTCCTGCTCTGCCAGCACAAAAAGGCATTTCTGTTACAATGGCCCCTAACCACACAATGACGGCATTAAGGATTTATTTGGAGGTTTCATTATTTTCTCCTCTTTTGTTCCTTCCAGGATGTCTTCCAAGCGACCAGCCTCTCCGTATGGGGAAGCAGATGGAGAGGTAGCCATGGTGACAAGCAGACAGAAAGTGGGAGAAGAGGAGAGTGACGGGCTCCCAGCCTTTCACCTTCCCTTGCATGTGAGTTTTCCCAACAAGCCTCACTCTGAGGAATTTCAGCCAGTTTCTCTGCTGACGCAAGAGAACTGTGGCCATAGGACTCCCACTTCTCAGCACAACACAATGGTAGGTTTGCTAATGGTCTATTGTGCTTACATCCATTCTTTGAATTCTGCCTCTACAGTAGTTTGGCATCCAGATCTGTACCTTATGGAGTATACAATGCAGAGTTACACGTACAGAACATGCTACAATAATGTGAAAGCTCTGACCTAGCTGGACTGTCTTTACCTTCTGCTACAGATGCCAAATCCCTGAGAGTGCAAACTCCACTTTTCCTCACCTTTGCCTGCTGGCATTTGGGGTGCTAATTTTTTTTAGCTACATAGATGTGAATTTGAAGTGTGTGTCTTGAGCAAACAGTAAATGGCTTTGGAACACTGTAAGTGAGAGTCATGTTTGGCATGTTGTCTGAAATATCACCCCAATGCCAAGTCTATGCAATAGTAAGGCACAGAAGTCTGTATAAAGGGTTAAAAAAAAAAAAAAAAAAAAGGTCGAGAGAGAAAAAAGAAAGAAACTTGGGGTTTTGTCTGATGTGTATTTTGCATGCCACACATACAAGGAAATTTACTATATCTACAGTATTAAATCAGCCTACCACTGTTTCACATATGAATTACCACCTTTTTGTGCACTTTACAAATGACTGTACACTTCAGTCACCACGTTTAGAGGCCCTCTGGAAGTCCAGATCTGGCTTTATGTAAAAGCCGACAAAAAGAATGAGAAAGCAGTGCCGCATTCCTAACTAGTAATGTCGTGTCACTATTGTGAGGTGACGTGTTTTGACCCTTAATGTAGAGTACTGTGATATGTTTTTTAAAGGTTGAAAGGTGCAGGGAAAGGCATTGAAACCCCAGGACTTAGGAACCTCGACAAAGCTGTCTGTGTGAGCACACTTGCACACTTACACAGCTCTTGCCCGTTTCCACATTGACTGCAACTTTTCTCTTAGTCCCCCACATTGACAAGGGCACTGACAATTTCACTTTAAGTGAAGATAATGAATGGACCTGCATATTTGAAGGCTTTTAACAAGGCATCGCCAAATAGGTGATAGTGTGTTCTCCTAAAAGCCTGCAACAGCTCCATAGTGGTGTTTAAGCCCTTACAGCTCATTACGCATATGTAACAAGCCCTATGTAAAAAGCCTCAGGGATTATTATTTCTCACAGGACCAAGCCACAGGGTAGTCACTGAAGCTGCTCTCCTGAACAAAATAATTCACTAATCCCAATCCATTTTTTCTTCCTTTTTAGTATAATGCTTAAGTTCAAACAGTGGTTCAGAATATCAAATTTTGTTTTGCTTTGTGTTATTGCAACTTCTAGTGAATAAAGAACCTCATTGGGAAAATTACTCATGGACAGAGATGTCTTTTTTTTTTTTTTTTTTTTTTTTCTTCCTTTTTTTCCCCTAACTTACATGCTTCTGATCCTTTATCATATATTTTGTGGAGATGTAATTCTTAAATATTAAGTACCAGCCAATGGGATGTTAGAATATGTAACTGGTGTATGAGCTTTGCTGTATTTAGGCCTATTTTAAGAGAGTATGTTAAAGTTAAGAGACTGTTCCTGTCAACACTTAAGTCAATGGGAAAAACTTGTGATGAGTCCAGCAGTGTAGACTCTAATGAAGTAAAAACTCATTGTCTGCAAAGGAACCCAGTAGGCATATTCTAGTTACACCTCACTGAAACATCTAACTGGTATTTAACTGATTTTAGCTAGCTTTTCTATTCATTTTTAATTTTTGAGATCAAGAAGTTTAGCTGATCATCTAGTGTGTCTTCCTGTTATGAAGGATATGTTTAATGTGATGTGAAAACAGTGTATTATTTCTCTTCATAATACAAGATACTGTATTATTGCATATTTTAGACAGTTTTGCCATAGTAGTGAGATATTGTAAGGTCATTTGAAGTATTGTTTTGGATTGTAGGGACTGCTTTTGTCTTCATACATACTTTGTCTACATGCAAGACTACATGTAGACTACATACATACATACATACATACATACAAAATTGCCAGTTTGTATGAACATGACATTTTTGTAGCATTTCTGTTTTAAAGAGAAGTGTTTAGTAAAATATTATTACACAGGTTGGTCAGAAAAGATGTAGCCTCTGTGTCTCCAGAAGCAAGGTTGTGATCAGCATAAATTAGTTAAAATATACATAATCCCTTCATGGCCATTGTGGTTCCTTCTCATAAGAAGGAAGTGGCTGAACCTTGTTGTTAAATAGCTTTTAGATGACTTCAGTTTGTGTGATTAGCAGTTGCAAAAGTCATTCCCAATGAATATTCTCACCTTCACAGCAGCACAGAGGTTGTTTTAATGCTGTTTGATCTGATATTCTGTTCTATTTTACTGTCTCTGGGAAGGAAACCCAGGTGTGTGCGCACGTGCACACACCACCGCACAGTGCAGTCCAATACAGTTTTATTGATAAAGCTCCAGCAGTGTGCTTCACACTTCTTAATAGCTTGTCAGCTCTACTACTACACCTACTGACTGAGTCTGCAAGTGACTATAGAGTTCTCATTTTGTAGCCACATGCTGTCCTTAGCAGGGTACACCTTTACAGATCTCCCCAATGTCCAGTAAGACCCCATCAGACATACAGCCAGTCTGAAATCATGCAGCGCGTCACTGCTGAACCCCTCTCAGCCATACTGCTTTGTGCATATTGTTGGCTAAGTCTCTTATCTTGAGGGATTTCTAGGTAGACATGGTATATAGATCCACAGAAAACTTTCTGTCTTAGCTGCATGTACAACACCCATATGCATGAGGAACAATCTCGGCAGATGAATACCACAACCAAGGGATCTGGAAAAGACACGCAATTACAAAGCTTTGTCTCATTGATAGGCTGCTTAGCTGAATTCTCCTGTCATCACAACCATCCTTGTCTTCTCATATTCTGCCTCATAACTGTCTTGAAGGAACACTTTGGAAAACAATTTTAATGTTGAGAATCAATTTCTTGGCCTCACCTTTCTAGCTGCCAATTGACCGTCTGTTTCATAGGTTACTTCCAGCTGTGCTTCCTTTTATATGTCCTTCCAGGTGGAACATCCTAGGATCCTTAAGATAAAGAGCTGATTGTAAGAGTGATAACTCAAGTTTGCCTAACTTAGACTTTCCAAAATTTAGCCTGTTGTAATTTACCAAGTTGTAACAACTCCTGCCTTTGACTGCCAGCTTAGAAACACAGCTTTGAATTGCTGACTAAATTTTTATAAAAGGAGGAAAAAAAATCAAAGAAGTCTTCAAACCTTATCAAATTGGCAAAAATCTGTGAAACCACATCCTCCATCTATTCATAGAAAGTTGGAAGATGCTAGAACTGCAGCCAGGGAGAGGTTTGTGCAATAGGTACAAACAAACAGACGGTCCCATCTGAGCATCAGGAAACCCTTTTTTTGCAGTGAGGGTAACTGAGCACTGGGGCAGGTTGCCCAGAAAGGTTGTGGTTTCTCCATCCGTGGAGATGTTCAAAAGCTGTCCAGACATGGTCCTGGGCAGCTGGCTCTAGATGGCCTTGCTTGAGCTGGGAAGTTGGATAAGATGAGCTCCATAGGTGCCTTCCAACCTCAACTGTACTTCTGTGAATGGCAGGGGCAGCTGTATCCCATACTTTCTTCCTCTTGATAGGAGAAACTAGATGCTTATTTTAGGTAGGAAAGCTCTTACACTAGTAAGAAAAGAAACAATAAATTATCAGACTTAAACCAAAGGCTCAGAAGACAAATCATGTGCCCTACAATGTTTATCAGGGTGCCCCTAGAATGCTCATGGCAGGCCCTGAGCTTATCAGGGAAATACTTGAGGATTACAGTATCAGTCATTACCTTTTCTGATTAAATGTGTTAAGGCTATAGTGTTTGAATAGTAAATAGTTGTTAGCCCATCTAAGTTCTGAGAGTTTATTTTGTTTATTTCTGACTGTCTGCCTTACCACGTTGCTTAATGCTTTGTGTTTTTGCCATCTCTCAGGACTACTGATGTCACCAGCAGTGCCTGTATGCTGATTTCTGAACGTAAGAAATTTCTTTGCTAAAAGCATTGATTAAAGTATACTATGGATAAGGTCAACTGAGGTCAAATACTGAGGTCAAATTTGACCATTTTTCATAAAGGTATAATATCATTCAAATGCTGGATGAGATGGAAAAGACAATAGTTCTGACCAAAAATCATACTGGTAAAAGTGTAATTGTGACACTGTCCAAACCTTCCACACTGCATGACTGCATTTGCTAGCCCACGTTTGTCCTGCACTTTCAGTGGGATTTAGGATTCATTTCCAGCTGTGCTCTGAATTTATATGAAGTACTACACTGCACTGTTAAATAGCTTTATTACTTTACACTAATAAAAGCTGCATTATTACTTTACACTAATAAATGCTGCATTTCTGTGGAAGATGAAGTTACTCCTCTGGAAGTTGGGAAGAATATTAAGAATTTTTGATCATCTTAAGAATATTGCTTAAAGAGCTTACTGACACGTTGTCCTGTGCTTTTCCTCCACTTGTCCCAAACAAATGGTTGCTTAATGCTGCATTTGAATTTTGTTGTTGCGTATGTCCTGGCCTGCACTTCACCTGTTGGTCTGGGGTTGTCAGCTTGTGAATAGTGTTGGATCAGAACAACATGTGGCTAGAACACTTAGCTGCTATTCAGAAGTTGTGAAGAGAATGGAAATTTGAATGTATGTAGCTTTTTAAAAAGTCAAATAGAACTCTATTTATACTGAACTAAAGAATGCCTATTAAAAAAAAAAAAAAAAAAGCACCACTGGTTTTAGAGAAATTTTAATTTCCAGCGTACCTTTGTGCATCAAGCTTAGGATAAGTTATTGTGATGGTACAATGCATAGTGTTGTGAACACCAGTGCTGTTATTGTGCCAGCTCTAATAATGAGAATTTCATTGTTTGGGGAGAGCAGTCTCCTACACTCTAGACAAAAGTGTAATTACTTTTGAACGATGTGGAATGTACTCAGTTTAATAGCACAGAGAATAGATTCACAAAGATTCAGATAAAGCTAGCTTGGAAGCCATATGTGCAATGTGGCAGTATGAAATTGTTAGCAGGCACCATAATTACAACACACACATGCACACACACACAATTTCACAGTTTAAACTATAAACTGTTGTTTTTTTAAGAGATAGGCAGGTTTATCAGAACAAGACTATTTCAATTAAAACAAAGCAGAAATGGTGGTAAGTTTGCATTTGTCTTTTTTTTTTTTTATGTTCTTTCCTCCCTCTCTTAATAGAAAATTGATATTTATAAGATGATGAAATTGCATTGTTACAAACATTGCATTATAAATGTCATCACAAGAGTAGCATATGAAAGCAGTTTCCACAGATGTAATTTCAGGCTTGCATCAGAATTTGATCTTTACAATCTTTACACTTGCACTCTTGCAGGGAATGACTGTGCTGGTTACTGGGAAAGGGAACATATAAAGAAGAATCATCCAGGACCTATCAAACAGCTGTAGAAGTTGCATAATTCATTATATAGTCCTTAACCTAGAGAACTGGGCACAACCCTTGAGAACCAGGTGTGACAGAGCAAGAAAAAGTTTTGACAGCTCTGGTATATGCCTGACAATGTATCTTTCATTTAATATAGTATAACCTGCATGTCCTCTTTGTTGTGATTTATATTCTCTCCAATCTTGTCCCATTTGTGTTTCTACAGCATTGCTTATAGTATTTAACAAGTACTTGCAAACTAATTGTCATACAAGTCCTATATAGGGTAGGTAAACCAAATAAAATATTTTCATCCTTCAGATGACGTAGAGACTTAAATCCATAGCGCAATTCAGGAGCAGTATGTCAGTTTATGGAAGTTCCCTTGGCTGGTTCTCTATGAGTACTCCATGAATACAGTGAATTTCAATTACTTGTGGCCCTGGTAATTGATAATAGATATCTCTTTCCAGCTGAAATAAATGGGCAGGAAGACTGAATGAAGTTTGAGATGGACTGTTGGTGTTTTCATCAGGCTCGGAGAGGTTCAAAGGTTGGTTAGGAGACAATAAATAAATAATGAAGTAGGAAAACTTTTTTTTTTTTTTTTTTTTTTTTTTTTTCCTGAGCAGGAGAGTTAGAACTGCATTTAAAACAATAAGTGAACAAATCAAGACCAAACTTATCATTTATAAATTGCCTGAAATACAGGGTGCAGATGACTGTAGTTTTTAAAGGCCATGAAGAGAAGTGGAAACAGCAGTTGTTTGTTTTTGCTCAAGATCATCTTACTGTGAAGCAGTCACGTTTTTAATGGATTCATTTGAATGCAGTTAAGCAGAAAATAATCAACAGAAAAGTAAACACCTTTGTTTTATAGGAGTGCTGGGAACTGTATGTAGCCATTGTTTGCAAGTGATTATATGCCTAGGAATCAATTCATTGACTTCATACTGGAAAATATCTTCATTTAAGCTTCTTGCATAAATACTAGCAAAACCTAATTCAAGAGAATAGCTGAAAAATTGCACAGGAAAAAAGATAGGTAAAAGCATAAATCCCACAATCGTTAGGAATATTTGAACCAGATGGTCTCTCTTAAGATGAAGAGAAAAGAGCTATCAAGTGCACTTGCAAAAAAAAAATACTTAAGCCTTAAATGAAAAAAAAAACTTGGTCATCTTTCTAGGCAAAGTAGTCAGCCCCAGGACTTCCACAGTAGACACTGTGGCTTCATTCCACATTAAGCTACCAGTTGAGGAACACTGCTGAAGATGAAGTCGAGGGTGCAGAGAAAGCCTCAGCAAGACTGCGAGATTGGTTTATAGCAACAAAGTAAAGAGATCGCGTTTAAGTATTCCTACTTCTTGATACAGCTTTTGCTTTCAACAATCAGTCCCTAGCGGTGACATAACCTTGGTAGTATCTGTGGTATCTCCATCCTACTAAGACAATAGCTGTGGATTTTTTATAGTTTCTGCAGTCTCAGTCCATCACTTAATGCACTCTACCCAAATTTATTCTGCAGTTCTTTCTTTTTTTTCTGGTGATATTAAATCTTTACAGTATTGCAGTGAGCCAGAGACTCTGATGCCAATAAAACACCCATTTCTCCATGGTTCTGGAAAGAGAAGGCAACAAAAATGTAGTTAGTTAGTTCTCATGGTCTCCATTTCAACTGATGGATTTATCTCCTTTGGCCAAGCTTCTGTACTGTTTGGAAGTTTATGGCTTCAGGCTGGCAGTGTAACTACTATCAGAATAGAGAGCAGCACACCAGGCTTTCATGCCTTTATCTAACACACGATGAAAGGCACATTGGAATCTATGTTGGTTATATTTTGCACCCTCTGTAGTTTTACTTCTACATACCACCTTGACGCATTTTTGCTTCAGTATCTGCCTGTTCATTTTAGAACTTCCAGAACATTTTTCCCCTTGTGCTTTCTGTCTACTCCATATGCTTTTCATATCTACCTTGCTTCTTCCTGGCAGCTGGTGTGGCTTTCTCTCTTTTTTTTTTCACTGCAGGTGAGAAAGCCGCCTTCTCTACTTCCTTCCATATAAGAACACTTACTGTATCACTTTTTATCTGCTTGCAGTTGTCCTCTGAAAACCTTTTTCTCCATTACAAGTTTTCTTCCTCTGCTTGTAGTCATTATTTAATGTGGTCATTTTTATTATTTAATCAATTCTAAAGCCTTTTAGTAAATAGCTCATATGAAGACATTGCACAGTAAAATAAAGTATTGTGCTGTTAACTTGGACAGAATGTCAATAAACTATGGTTGGTTTTTGATACGCAGCTCTACTTTCGGTAGAAATATATCAAAACTTAAATGCATTGTGAAGCATTGGTCATGGTTTCTTGCTTTTCAGGGTTGCAAGGAATGCTTGTGATTATCAGCTTTGGCTTCTAGAAGTGCCAGAAACTTCTGCTACACTAAATACAATCATGTTTTATGTCCTCTTCTCTAACAAATGTTTGTATAGTTGGGATGTTACCCACTGCAGTGATATTTTGAAGTATTTATTTATTTTGTATCCTTTTTAATGTCTGAGTGAAAAGCTCTGTCATGTTTTTTGCCTTGTCTCTTTTAGGTATGTCTTTTCAGGTTATACAAATTAAGTTGGATTAGGCTGTGCCAAGGTCAGCCTTCTTTCTCTTTTTTCTCACCATTGCAACGCTTTTGCAGATTCACCAGAAATAATGATGGTTGGAGTGGTAATGAAAATGCGGCTTCAGGCAGTTGCTAGCATTTAAAGTGTCATGTCATCCAATCATAATGTCATGTCATCCAATCATAGTGTTTTTTATTTCATGGAGCTAACAACTTGCTCTTGTTTTGAGTATATCAGTGAAATATCACCTTCTTTTCCACTATCATCTTGGATTTAGTGGGTTTATTAATTTTCTCTGGAAGTTCATGGCTGGAAAAGAACCTGTGGAAAAATGGGGACTACAAATTTCAGCATGGGTTTGCTTAGGTATCGGCATCTATCATAGGCAGGTTATCTCCTGAGGCATGTGCAGAAACCTCCCTAAGCAAAGATTGACATGCAGCAATGTTATTGAACCAGCCAATGTTCAAAGTGTTTCAAGATAATTAAATGGAGGAAACAACCTTTCCTGAGTAAAAATAATCCTTTATGTTTAGTGTAGCAAGCTTGCCTGGATAGTTTGGCCAGCCCTATTTCCAAATCCACTTTAAAACACTGTTAATTTTTTTGTCTTTTTTTTTCCAGTTCATGTACAGTTGGGTGACCAGATAAGGCATTTTTGCCTTTTGTGGAGGAGAAGTAAACTCAATGAATCCTATGAATTTAGCATCACTAGATAAAACAATAGACATAACTGAGTGGAGATTGTGCCCAGTTTAATTAAGGATAATGTTTGGCAGAGCACTGTAAACAATACTGTCATTATGTATGGAAATAGTCTGCTTCAGCATCCTTTTTTATGCTTTTAAATTGAGTCCACACCAGGGGGAAAAAAAAAGGTCTATAAAGATTAACTTTTTGTAGTTTGTACAGGCCACAGGCAAATTATATAGATTGTCCAAAACATAGACCAATAAAATCTAACATCAGACTGTTATTATCTTTATTTATATTGTGCCCAGAGCATGATTTATTTTTATAGAGACAGAAAAAAGAAACATTCCTGCCCCAGAATGCTTAGCTTATGACCCTGTTCCTGCAAAATGATCTGTTTGATTGGAACCTAATGCTGATGGTAGCAAGAGGGAGAGAAGGAGAGGTCACCGACTATAACTCCTTCTTCACATAGCTTTTTGTAGGATTGGAGTTTGATGACACAAAATAAGAAATATTACCGCAAAAGGTAAAATCTTTCTGACATCTCAAGTCTGAATTACTCTGATAGATTGCGTGTATCTATACACTAAGTCATATCAGAAGTGGAAGCTTGCATTGCTTATTAATATTGCTAGCCACAAATAATACAAAATATCTGTGCTTCAGGCCTTCTGTGTTGATTTTCAGATTGAATTTAAAGTGAGGGTTTCATCTCGGAAACCGTAAGCGAAGTTTCCTTCTTTCTCATAATTCTTTCATTTTAACCTGCTGCTGTTGTAATCAGAAAAGCTGCTCAGGTTTGGATCTTTCTGTGTTCAAAGGCAATAGCATTCTCTGAGCTTAGCATCCAACTTCCTAGGTTTTTTGGGTCTCCAGAAAACAACCATATACCCTTACACAAAGTGGATATAGGACTTTTTGAGGGAGAGAGTTTTCAGCTGGGGGTGGAGATTGTTTGTTTGTTCTTTACGTCTGACAGCAGTCTCAATAGTAAATTTCTGTTGACTATAGGTCTCTTGGAGCACTAAAAGAACATTTTGTTTTTTTCTTATATGGTAAGGAAGTTATAGTTTAGGTGGTCACTAAAATAATGTGATGTCATGTCAATCACAGTGTCACTATTTGGGCTGAGGATTTACAGATGAGGACTGAATAGACTAAATGTTTGCAAAGTGCATGTCTAGAGGTAAGCTAGTAACTTTAGGCTTAACTTTACGGTCAATAGAAGTAAATAGGGAATAGCAGAGAGGGATTAATTTTGTCCTAACATACCTTCTAAGCAAGTCAGAAAAATCACACCCTGAGACTGCCTATT
The DNA here is from genome assembly GCA_011076525.1 of Nettapus auritus. NCBI lineage: Eukaryota > Metazoa > Chordata > Aves > Anseriformes > Anatidae > Nettapus > Nettapus auritus. The sequence goes on along the minus strand of CM021765.1, from coordinate 76,447,840 downwards.
TTTCCTCAGAGGTTGCAACTAGAGCTTAGGGTGATAAGCTTAGCTGTTGATACCTATAGTTCAGACATCTGTGGTCAGATAACTTCAACCAGAAAAGCCTTGAGTGAGAGGTAATTGCCTGGCAAGAAAATTTACTTCTTTGTAAATAAGTATTTGTTATACGGAGCTTAGATCTTCTGGGAATATCAAACATTCTGCATCTCAGAGCTCAAAGAACTAATCTCTTTTGAGTTTGTGTCCTGCATCTGGCTGATGTCAGAGTGTCAGTCCATGGTATATTCCTTACAAGTGTTAATCTAGAATCTGCAAATACTTTTTTATTACTAAGTTTATATTCTTTTGACATAGACAGCAATGCAGGTAGAGTGTGAGGGAGAACAGATTGATCATTCACAATAATTCCACGTATAAGAAGTTCAAATTTTTTTTAAACAATTTGATAAATTCCATTTGAATACAGTTTTCAGTATTTTATACATCGACAAACAGAACTTAAAATAGAATGTTTCACAGAATCACAAAGAATACATCTGTGGTAGATGATGTACTGTTCCTGTTTGCTTGTGGCCAGTGTAAATTTAGCTTTTGGGCGGAGACTATAGCTTCAGTTTTCAAGTTGTCAACATGAGTATTGGGTAATGTATTGACACAGAGCCACAGTGAGTTCACTAGTTTTCCATGTGGATAAACTAATTTAACCGAAATCTCACTTTCATATTTAGCACATGCATCTTTATTTTGCTATGTAAAATACCACATACAGTTTCTGGTATCCATACTTGTGATTTTATAAATATTATCAAAAATTGTAAGCTTTTAGTTTACTTGATGAAATTGGTCTGTATTCCCTGCTTCCCAGTTGTTGATTTTTATCACCAGCAATTCATTTCTCCTGTCTGTGCCTTAATTTGTGTGATGGTACAATGGAAATTAAACATATCTTTCATCCATGTTCCATTCATTAGCATGTTCCATGTTCTATGGCCTAGTAGTGTTTCCAAACTCATGAAGATTCATGACTGCCATACAATGAGATTGGGGTTCAGCTCATAGGCACATAAAAGTTAGGTGTCTGGGCTCTCTTCACAGTTTATGGAAAAAGATAACCACCTTACTAGAACAACCTTTCCAATCTTAAAATAAGCTTCTAAGACAAGAAAGATGAATTACCCTCTGAAAGTGCTTGTCTATTGACTATAGAGGGAGCCTTGATGACTAGTTTAGACTAGATGTCTAATTTGAGGCTAAAATTAGGAGAGAGTAATTCCATTCACAGTACACGGTGGAGTTAAATAACACACGTTACTGTGTAAATAAAGTTAAAGAAATAACACACATTACTGTGTAAATATTCTTTCATATTTTTGTATAAGTAACCATGTTCAAGCTCATCTTTTATTTTATTTTATTTTATTTTTTATGACTATTCTAGCAAACTTCTTTTTTAACCAGTGCCGATGATGTTTAGTGGTATTTTAAGGATTGGATGTGCTTTACTGACAAACCTTTAGTTGTATATCCAGCCAGCAATGTTAAGTTCAAATAATAAACTTTACATTTAAATTTACAGTTAAAAATGTGTTGTTTAACAACATGAATCAGAGAACAGAAGTGTGCCTTTAAGAAGGCTATTTTGAAGATTTTCTCAACATTGAAAAATGGCATTGATTACAGCGGTATTCCTTATTTTAAATTTAGTAAATTATTTCTCAATCACTATCATAAACTTATGTGCTTAATAAAGTATTCGTCATTCTCGCTACAAGCTGAAATGAATGTCAGATTTTATTTTTGAATTTAATTCAGAGAAGAGAACATAAAAGTATCTAACCTGTTGTGTCTAAAGACTTGATTTAGCTGCTCAGTCATTTTTATAGCAGTACTGCCAAGTCCGAATGCCCATCCATAGGCTTAGTAGGTAGACCTAGCAATATATTAAGAAACCATAGTTAAGTCTTAGTCGTGTTTTGTAGAAACCTATCTGCTTGCTTGCCTTAATTCTATGTGCATCTTCTTGTATGTTTAATCCAGAAAGTAGGTATATATACATGTGCACAGTTTCACATTTTGGCACCGTATTTGGTATATTGTGTGCTGTAACTTGTATCATGCCTGCGAGCCATGGGAAAACGACACAAATTAAATGTGAAATAGAGAGGATACATAATTTAAAACTTGCATGTTCTAGAAGTGCAGTATGGCATAAGAGAGTTGCAACATATTGCAAAAAATTCACCCTATTTCCCCAACAAGCATGCTGTGTTTTTGGCTATGCAGCCTGCTGGAGACATGGGCAGCTCCTGTAGGTGTCCGCTGTAGATAGCTGGCGCTGGCTTTCATTCGAAGGAGCATCCTGTCCATACTGCATGCACTCTGTCATCTTCTGCATCCTGCCTATCTACATAGCACAGGTTGGTGTTCTCCTGTGCCCTCCTTCCTGATTCTGTACTTATATTTATTTTACACAGACATGCGAGTTCCCTTTTCTCTTTTACATATGTTGTTTTGCTTTATGCTGAGAAAACTCCAGAGTCTGACAGGATGTTTTCTCTTTTTTTTTTTTTTTTATTTTTTCTTTTTTTTCCCTTTTTTTTTTCCTTTCTTTTTTCTTTTTTTTTTAAGCACTCCAAATTCTATCCAGCTTTAAACTCTTATGTTTATAACCCTGAATATCTCTAAAATGTCTTTACCTAAAACACTTTATGGCTTTATTACCAGGTTTATGCCAGTAATAATATTCACATCAGCTTTCTTAGGGATAATCTTTAAGCAGAACCTAGCAAGAAAGGCTTTGAAAACTATCATTCCCAGGAACGCAAATCTCGGAACATGAAACATCGGTTTAATCGCCCTCTCTGACAACTTAACACGACAGATTGAAAAATACAAGCCGATATGGAAGTGGGATCAATGGATTATCAAAGTCCTAAACATCTCCTCCTGGGGGAGGGGGCTACCGGGCTTTTTGGCGCATGGCGGCAGCGTTGAGGTTGGCGCAGCTTAGGGCGGCCTGACTGGCAGGGGAGTAGGGAGGCAGATTTACATGCGGCAACTCAGGGGGCTTTGTCACAGCAATTGTATAAAGTGATATACAGTGCAAATCGACTCGAGCATGTCCCTGGATAGCAGGCGGTTTACAGCCTCTTCGAGCAGAGATTACTGCTTTATCTTGTCATACTAAATTAACGTGGCAGCACACTGTTAAACAGTGGTGACCTCTTCATCTGTGGAAATTGCTGCCTAGAGGAGAGATGGTATTTAAGACTCTCCCTCTCCTTCTGCCTCCCCTCCCCACTTTCTCTCCCTCTCCGTGTCTCCCTCCCTTCCTCTCTCTCTATATTTTTTTTTCCCTGTAGGACCCTGAGGCATTTTTGGGTTAGGTTGTAACATTAAAGACAAAAAGAAAGAAGAAGCGGGGAAGGGAGAGGCTTTTAACATCAAGGTGACAACAGCTATGTGTTAATTGGGCCTTTGTTGTTTGATTAATAGCCACTTTGGTGTAAAATAATGAAGACAGTTGTTTGGACAACTTTCTAAAAATGACATGTCCTTCCAGTAAACTGGGATTAAGCATCGTTCTCTGGTCTGCACGTTTTAACTCTTTGCTGTTACTGCACCCAGCCCTACACGTGCCGCTATTTAGGAGCGCGGTGCCGCCTGGCTCTTCCAGCACCTTCCCCGCCTGGCAGGCCTCGAGGTAGCTCTCCAGCCAGCTGCTCTCCTGCTGTTCTTCCTGAGGGTCAAGGTGGTGGGGATAGCTCCAAAATGTAGTTGGGCTGTTGTTTCAGACTGTGTCAGAGGATTTTTAGAATTAAATAATTCTCCTGGAAATTCCGCTAACTGGGTAAAGGGCTGCAGCTCTTTCACTGGGCTGGCAGTGTGATACAGAAAACCAAGGGGAATAAGTCTCATGTCTTTTTCAGTCAACTGAGGTGATGAAGGAGAGAGCGTCATCTCTTCCTTAGATAAGATTTTCTGTTCCTGAGTTTTCTCTTTACTGTGTAGTAATTCATTGTGGGTCTGATCCAAAGCTCTTTGAAGTCAATATAAAGACTGCTTTGTCTATTAAAGACTTTGGTTCAAGGCCCACAGGACCTTAGGCAAATTATTGCAAACCAGTGTTATAAAGCGCTTTGAAATTTGCAGTTGTAAAATTCCAAAGGACTAATTTTTGCTATAATAAGAATTATTATAGTTGGGAGGCCAGGAGAAGTCAGGTTGGCCAGTGTAGCCTTGGACGTAGCCATATATGCCATAAAATCATAGACTTATGGGTGCATCTTGGGGGTAAGGAGTCCTTCCTTTACCTTTTCCTTTGCTGAATCTTTTATTTATTTACTTTATTTATTTATTTATTTATTTATTTATTTATATTTTTTATGTATTTAGCGCATACTGTTCCCATGTTGTTGAGGGTATCAGTTGAGAAGAGAAGATGCTTTTACTTTGACAACCCAGCATTGACTCTGGGCTGCCACAGGACTTCTACTACTTCAGTCATGTGAATAAGTTTATGGAAATGTAATGAAATGAGATGGAAAAGATGATCATCTAGCTTGGATTTTTCCTTGCTTTAGACAATTGTTTCTTACTGTGAATTTCTTGAGCTGCCACCTACACAGATTCATGCAAAATTCTGTGCATTTTGTATTGTATGTTTTGTATGTAACATTTTCAGTGGCAAGCTTTTATTCACTTCTCTGAGATGCCAGCAGAGCTTATTTTTTGCAGCAGAATATTTGCCATTTGAGATGCTGTGTATCTGTGAACACTGATGTTATCGTTGTTTTCTTTGGATGAATTTTGAAGACCATTGAGCACTTATACTAGAGATATGGAAAAGACCTACTTCCTGATTTATTATTTTTAGAAATCAATGCATTTGATAATTTATGTACAGCTTACAGAGGCCACATAAGTGGCTCATGAATCGATCAGCAGCCTGCGAAAATGAAAGCTAATGAGCTCATTTCAGTAGCTAGTTGCTCATTAGCAGGTAGGCTCACTGATCTTTCAGGTTTTCCAGTTCAAAGTCACATGGTCTTTCCATGTTCTTGGAAGGAGTAGCTTCCTTGAAAAGAATGAAATAGAAAAAGAGAGCATGGCAAAGTTTTGAAAATTTTCTCATTGCTTTGACATATACATTTACGGTAAATGCTTGATACTGTGCCAGAGGACCAGACTACCTAATGGTCTGCAGGGCTAAAGCTGTCCGCATTGTGTAGTACCACCAACTTTCACCATCTTAAAGTTGAATTTATTAGTGTACTCAAAAGATGTATGGGAGGAGGAGGATGGAGGCATCTTCTCTGCCTCTGCATAGAAATCTACATTCCCAGCACAACATTTTAAGCCCAGGTTTTCTCCAGCTCAACAGTGTAGATGTGGGGTGCTAGAAAGTACATCTCTGTAGTTTCAATAGGTGGTATGTGCTTCCCCCCATTCACAGTCCATGCAGTGGCCCAGCCGGGTTAGATAACACCAAGCTCGTGTCCTCCCCTCCCATAATCAAAATTATCTGATGCCTTGTCTGAAACACTTTGGTGCTTCCAGTTTGGTTTTTGTAGGGAGTACACAAAGGCTGGTTTATTTGCCCCTGTTGTTATCCTTATTGATTGAGATACCAAGAGATGAATAGACATGGGATTTAACCTCCCCCTAGGAAGTACTCTAAGGAGCAGTACTAAGCTGTACTGTAGGTTTTATGTGCTAGGGCTCATAAACCTGCTTGAGAGCAGGGAACTGTTTTTTATTTTTATGCATTAACACAGTACATTGTTGTCCAGTCCTACCATTGATTTTTTTTTCCTTTTAGTAAATAACTTCATTATTAATCTGTTCAAAAAGCAAAAACACTGGTTTAATTATCAAACCTTTGAAAGAAACTGCAAGATATTTTTTGAATCCTTATGTTACCTTTATGTATAAAAATACATAGTATATATAGAGAGATTTTAACTATCTCCTATAGACATGAGAAATATGCTGCTCCTGGTCAGAAGGGAAAAAAAAAATCTTGACAGAGTTGCCTAAGGCCCCTGAAGTATCCTGCAAAAGAGGGACTCTTGAAACATGTTTTTAAAATATATTTTTTTTAAAAGACAGATTTTCCAAATCTCAGGAATAGATTTTCAAATGCCTGATTTGGCTTTAAATGAGTTGGCTGAATCGGTTTCTTTTTCTTTTAAGTAAGTCTATAAAGCTTTGATGAATCTGGCTCATTGTTTAGCACTTATCTCATGAGTAAAGCTTGAGAGGTTTGGCTTGAAACTTACCAAATCACATCTTTGGAAAATGGCCCAAGCCTATTGATTTATTTAAAAAAAATAAGAAAAAAAGAAAAAATCCAAAGGAAAACATAACTGAAAAACCTTGATCCAGATTAGTGAACAAGTCCCTAACAGATCTATAGAGTCCCTGCTGAGCGATTGAGTCTGTTTCTCAATGTATATGAGCCCTGCACTTTATGGAATTGTAGAGCTGAGAAGGACTGCAAGAGGACATCCAGTCCCAGTTTCCATCCAAGGACCATCAATCGTACCAATGTCGTTTCTATCAGATAATAGTCTAACTTCCTAAAGTTACTCAGTGTAGTAGAGTTGCAACCTACTAGGCTATCTGTCCAAGATATGGCTATCTTTACTATTAGGAAGTTATTTCTAATGCTTAACTCACGTCTTTTCTGCTTCAGTTTTAGCTCATTAATTCTTGTCCCAGCTACTGTGGCAAGAATAAATGTGTTCCTCTTTTCAGCAAGTGTTTTGTATTTGAAGACTGAAATTGCATTCCCTTCTCTGAAGCTTTTTTTTTGGTGTGTGGAGGTCAACTCTACTGTATTTTTATTTAAAACTTCTACTATTTTGTTGCTTCTGTGACACTAGTGGTAGTGGAAGCATTCACACTTTAACAGGTATGTCTCCTTAACAGGAAATTTCTCAATAATGACAATAACGCCTGCAGCAGGTGTACCTGAGATGCTATTGGAAAAGTCTAATTCCAGGTAAAAAGAGACTCAACGTGGCTCAGTCACTGCTTCATAAATGGTGCTGAGTAGTTTTGTTCAATTAACTTGCAGTTAAATCCTCTCTGGTACTGCCCTGTCTATTCAGCTGTGGTTACATTTTCTAATGGAAGGAAGGCTTTGTGTGTCACTGTCTTTTGCTTAGTTCACTGGCAGAAACCAAATTTGGGGACTTTATAGATTCTCAGAGTTATGACTGCATAGCTGTGGAATAGCATAATGGATCATAGTGCCTCTAGCATATCAAAGAACTGCCAGCAAAGGCTGAGTACAGGTGCTTTTTGTATAGGGAGGAAGAAGGAACATTGAGTCTTAGGTCATAGAGTGAATTTTCAAGACCAGGATTTGGCAGGGAGGAAATCTTTTAAATTTCAGACGTTTGATCTGGAAGTCAATGGGGAAAAAATAAACATCAGACCTCATGATAACAATTATCTGAGGCACATTTGAAAAGTACTCAGTCTCCTGAACGTAATTGTTTTCATATGTACAAGATTAAGTGTGCAACAGATTTAAAAATCAAAATCCATTTCCTTTTATGATCTTTAAGGAATTCATTATTTGTATGAGCTGAAATAAGAAGGTAACTGCTATAATGAGGGTTGTGCTTTTCTATATTTTATGGATTTAATAAATCCTCTACTAAAAGGAATTATCAAGTCAATCTTCCCACTTTCTTAGAAGACACTTAGTAGAATTTTAAGATCAGTCAACAGTTCTCCTCTGTCTACCGTGTTTTGGGCTACTTGATAAGACAAGGGATACATTCCCCTTAAGGTGATTCTTTCTCCTCTGTCTGTTTTTACATTTTGAGTTTTTGTCTTGTGACCACCAGAAAGAATGTATATGGATGAGCCATCTGGAAATCATGGTTGTTTGTGCTCATGGAACTTTTTGCATTTTACAAACCTGTGAAGTACTGATCTAAAGGGAGAGCAAAGACTAGGAAGATAGTTCATTTGTTGCCCACCACTGCTTTTCTATATCTCTGCTGTGGTAACTACAACTCCAGTGGTGAACAGTTGGCAAGTTCTTCTCATCTGCGCATTTGAGAGAGGCTAGAGCTCAGTCTAGGTTACAGTGGGAAAAAAAAAAAAAAAAAAAAAAAAAAAAACTGACGATGAACAGCTCAACCTCATGCTTCAATCAGATAAAATTTCACAACATAAGGATATTATAGAAATTTTACAGAATTAACAAAATTTGAAGACCTCATGGATATAAACCACCAAAGGTTAAACAAGTTTATGTGGTAGTAGGGCTTTTACAAAAAGTCTGCTCACCAAATCGGACTATCTTGAACTGGCACAGACCTCATGCTGAAGCTAAAAGCACAAAATAGCATGTATGACCAAACATATCAGAACTCATGAATTTTTCATGTGTGTTTCTGAGCGAAGTCTTTGAAGTTGCCTATAAATAGAGGATATTAGCATGTATTATTTCCAAGAAAGAAGATGGAAATTAAAAAAAAGAGCAAAAACTACTTGAATTGAAGGACAGTCCTTTAAAATCAATAGCTGTGTTAGAAAACTGACTGGAGGACTTGCACCAGGAATTGTGGTAGGAAATAGCTCTTCCTCACGGCAAAGGATCAGTTTATGCTCTTACCGTTTCGTTTTTCACTTCCAGATTTATCAGTCCTCTGTCGGGTAATCTTTTGAACTGTTTTGATAAATAATTGTACTTGTGAAGGTTAATGGAGTGTCAGTCCCTTATTTACTCTCAAGTCAAATGTGGTGCATGCTAGTCAGAAGTGTAGCTCATGCTTTATGACCAGATGACCTTAACGCTTTAAAGCCTGGTTATAGTCAGATAAATGACTGTAAAAATGACATTTAAGGGTCCCACGTTTTCCGTCTTGCTGTGGCTTTAGAGGTCAAATTTAGTTGCATAAAAATATGATATTTTTATTAATTGCCTGTAATGTTAACTTAACCTGGGGTTTGAAAATAAAGCCATGTCCTTTTTGCCTCACGTCATCCCTAGTATTGAACATTTTGCGAACGGCACTTAACTGACTGTTTTGTTGATGGTATGTCTGCAAAGTAGAGTCCAGTTTCTTCTTTTGTAGCTGTATTGACTCTTTAGTGCTAATGGCAGCAAAAAAAAAAAATGGTCAATAAAGCAGGCAGATAGACATGACTCAGAAGATACATGGGGAGCACATACCTTGAATAACGATGACATTTGCTACTGTTCTGCTTATCCAATATATTGTTGGAGGTTCATGTGTTACAGAAGCAGAACATGTTTCCATGTAAAATTCTACTAATCTGTGCCAATCTAAAATTAATACAACCCTTGCCCTCACAAGGATGGCTAGGAATTTACAAAGTTGCTATTTTCTGATTTATTTTCAAGGGTATCTTCATGCACTGCTTTAAAAGATTGCAGCAGAGATTGCAGCAGTGCTTATGTTAAAGACTAAAACCCAACACAAACTACTATTTCTTTTGAGAAATTTTCACAGCTAATTCTGGTCACGTTTTATTAAGTTTACACTATGCAGAAACTGACCTCTCTGGTACTGAGCCTAATTCTGATAGTTCCAAGGAAGAAAATCTTACTTTTCATTGAAATGAGTAATAGCTATGATTAAAAAATAATAATAATAATAAATTCATACACAAAAATTTAAAACAAAATGTGTTCTGGAAGTGAGGCTTCTTGACTGCTTTGTCTTCTGAACAAGTGATCCCATGTTTGCTGAAAATAATCTGTTTAAGTAAAAGTTTGCTGATGGTGATATTCTGAAACTCTTGCAAATCAGTCAGTATTCTGGCTGGCTTCTTTAGATAATAAATATGTGCTGAAATCAGAAGAATCAGGCTGATGATTAATGTTTTAGTAGAAGAATGTTTACAAAAGAATGTTGTTGAGACAATCCTCAGAAATTCTCAGTGTGGTCACTGAATTTCTACAAGCTATAACTTTATCCCCAGTTCTGTTCCATGGACCTTCCTAATCCCTGTTTTTCTCCTTTGAAGATGATATTTTGGTTGAATGGAATACCTGTGATTTACATAACATCTAATCTTTTTACATTAATGACTCCTGATGTGATAACATTATCTTAACTTGTATAAGCTTGAGGTGAATTTGAACAACCACTTCAGGGACTTCCTTATTTTATGACTCTGATTCCAAAATAATCAAGGAAAACTAATGTCACAGTAAAGCTGTATAAAACCACATTGAAAGACGAGATAGCTGAGAGGCTATGTTCATGCTCCTTCCAAAGTCCTTAACTTTTCTTTAATGTAAGGCCTAGATAGAAGGAAGAAAGTACCTTCTGCTTTTAAAAATGACATGAACACGTGTGCCAATTAACACGATACTGATGAACAAAACAAAGCTGTCATATTACAGCTATTGCTAATATTAATAGCCATGAGCATGGCTATGATGTACTACATGAAGTGTTCAACAAAGCGGTTCATGGTCAGATATATCTGATGTTGCAGTGTAGTATTGTTGACATATCTTGCTACTGCACTCTTTAAAGTGTCAAAAGTGTCTTTGGTTCTCAAGTTATGAGGTGTTGTGTAGTGTTTAAATAACAGAAATATAACACAAAACATACTGAGATGAGCTTTATATAAATATGTACAACTATAAATACGTAAGTAGTGCAACGTCTAGTAAAATGTACTGTAAATTATATTTATATTATAAATTATACATATACATATATATATATAAAAAATGATGAAGTGTGACTCTTATAACCAAATACTGTGTTCGCCACCACCCCCTCTGTGCTTGAGGTCTCTAGGTGCTCAATGGGAGCTTTTAAATTATCTTTCCCTGTTTGATATTGCTAACTATAATGAATGGATTGCAGAGAACTTTTTGTTAGAAACCTTCTGTACCCTAACATAGTGCCAGTAGGCACAGCAATACCTGGCTGGATTGCATCCCGAGATTCATTCTTGATAAATTTAAGGTCAAAAAAAGACAGATTTTGCAAAAACATGCTCTATTGGTCAACCAATACTTCCTCATCACAAAGGAGACTTACATTCTTTCCAGCAAAAGTGGAGAAAATTGTCTTTCTTATTTGGGCTGAGCAATTCTGTGGGTTTTCCAGCATCGCTTCATCATGACTGAAAACTACATGGAATACTCAGAAATCAGTGATTCAAAGAGGAGCTTGGAGAAGAAAGGCTAATTGCAGCAAAAGTTACTCATCCCCTGCTGATGATGGGTAGTTGGGTATGACTGTAGAGGAGATGTTCTTTCAGGTTATTTTGCTTGTTTGTGAACATGACAGGTAACAGTGGACAAGATTGATTGGTGAAGAAAATGTACAGTAGACCTAATCAACTGCAAGGATATGATGTCTTAAAAAAAAAGGGGGGGGGGCGGGGGAAGAGAACGAGAATGAACTGCCTTAATGCTAATAAAATTAATTTGTATTACTCAGAATAATTTAGGTGATGAGAAAGGGAAGGAAAATTAGCATTTCTGTACAGTTTGGTTACTGTGTAATTTTTAATCAGGAGTGTCACAACTTCTCTTGATATCATCTTATTACAAAGGTCTCTTCATAGTAGGCAATGTATGCTACTTACTGCAGTTTATAGGAACAGAAATAAAAATAACTGATCTGCAGAGTGAAAACTGTGAATCTATCATGAATTAGAGTTTTTTGTTTTTTTTTGCATCACTCAACCACAGTGTAAACTAGCTCCTGGGTGTGGGGTCTGTCTGTGTGCATTTTAAATCTTGCCTAAAGTCTGCTTGATTGAGCTCCAGAATGGATCTTAAATGCTGAAATGACATCATGCTACTCCTCTGAGCAGGGAATAATGTTGCCATTTGAGGTACATTGAGACCCAAAAGAGACAGAGAACTGGTACTCAAGAACCCTTGGATGCTGAAAGTGCTCTGCTGTTAACTTGTTTTGAAACCTGGCAAGTCAGTTTGTGTCATTTCCTAATTTGTCCTGTATGTAATACCACTAAGGCATTTTGTGGGAATTAAGTAACAGTTTTTGAAGTAGCTCAACAAATATTACATTTATGCATCAATGCTATGTGGATTGACGTTTGTCATTTTAATTTTTATTAATTATGCTGATATATGTGACATTCTCTGATCAAACACCATCTTCTGTTGCAAGTACATAATATCAAAATAAGATTTATTCCTACTCTGTAAACATCTTCTGTGGAATTGACTTTCTGAAAATGTATTTATTTTGTATTAACAACACAGAATATATGATTTTTTAAAAAAAATATTATTTATTTGCTATGTAATCTTTCTTCCAAAGCTGAGAAAACTGCTTTGGTTTATACCAGAATTCCAAATTCAGTTTCACTAAAATTGTGGAACAGTAGTTGATAGAAAGAGAATCAAGTTATATAGGACATAAAGAGAACAGGTGAAATAAATTCAGGAGAGAAAATAGGCCTTTTAATAATTGTTGAAAATGATGAAAATGGTTATTCCCTGGAACAGCCTATAAATTATTGTTTGTGTAGCCATTATTTAACATGAAGTGTAAGAGAGGAAGCAGTAGACAGAGAGTAATTGGTCTATAAAAAGCAGGTAAGAGAATGAAGAACTTCTATAAAGCAGATCTGTAAGTCCTGAGTGCAGGGTGATAAGCATTTCAAAAATAAATGAACAAGGCAAACATATTTCTAAACCAATAGAATTTATTTTGAAAAAGTCATATTCTGCATGTGGTATCTTATGCGACAGTTAACTCCAATGGAGACAATGGGGCTACTTCTCAAGTAGCTATTTGATTTTAACATTTTTTTTCTGCCCTTCAACAATATGATCACTTTTAGAAGATTGCTTTCAGAAAAAGAAATAAAGTGATTCTAATGTCTACGTAGGAAAAGAATATTTTGATAGCTATCATCCTGTAAGTCTAGTTGAAATCCTTTGAGAAGCAAGAGGACAAATACACAGTAGAAATAAATAAATATATGGGAAACATGAAGGTTCATGAACAACATGAACAATGCTAACAATAACAAACCTTATATGTAAAGCAGAACATAATTATTTTTAAAGTTTAGTGGATTTAGTCACACACCTGCCCTTCGTGTAGGATACGTGCAAGATTCCTGATACTAAATAGGTGGGTTAAGATCTTCAAAATTATAAAAAATACTGGAAGTAGCATGGAATTCAGCCCGTAAGTGTGTGTGCAGTGTGAGGATTCCCTTCATAGGGTGTTTTGTGTATCTCATCTGAATCTTCCAATTAGCCTGGAATGAGTGTTTTTCCATTAATTAAGAACAGGTGAAGTAACTAAAAAGAGAAAATAGTAACACACAAAGTTGTTGAGAGGTGGGTAGGATGATGTTTTACCATATCCTTTGATTTAGTTACTAGAAAGAGGCAGATTTACTGAATGTCAGTATCAGTATCAGTCAGGTATCTTCTTTGAAAAGCCACAATCACAGAGATCATCAGAAGAATTTATTGAGTAGAAATGAGGAAAAGGTTCCTAGAACAACATATTCTGCACAGGTATCCTTCATTATAGTAGCTTTCTTCTTACGCTTAGCCTCATTGCTCTGTAGCAACATCTGTCTCTTGCATTATTCTGAGGTGGCTGGAAAAAACATGGACCAAAGGGAAGTGGTAGTCCTTTGCCTGTGGTAAGCTTTCTAGGTTTGGGCATAGTATACATGTAGTATATGTACACAGTGAGTGCCTATATCAATATTCTAGAAAGACTGAGAAATAGATATCCTATTCTAGAAGTTTGAACAAGTGAATTATAGTACAGTCACTGAAGTTTCAAGTGGTGCAGCAAAGAGAATAAGGCCATAATATCAGAGGAATCAAGGGGAGACTGCATGGCAGCAAATCAAATGTAAAATTACAGACTGATACAGCTGGCTGAAGTAATCCCAAACACAGATAATCAATGGGAGCAAGGCATTTGGAAAATAGTAATGCTGAAAAAGATTTAGGTGTGTTAAAAAATAAGATATGAGCTTGTAATGCAACAAGGCAGGAAAAAAGGTGGTAACAACGTAATTTTCTCCTCCTCATAACTGTGCTAAGATTGCACGTTGCATTCGTTACTGGCTGCATTAGAGAAGTCAGCAAACTGGAGGGATTTCAGATGCAAGTAACAAATGATTAAAGAATTGTGGGAGCTGATTTGCGAGGGAAGACTGAAAGAGGAAAGGCTAAGTATGGGCCAGCAATAGCAAAGTAAATATACACTAACTGCACTAAATGATGCAGTTGGTACAAGCTCTAACATGGAAGAGGAACAGTCCACAGTACTGAAAGAAGCTGTGTAAGAAGAGTTTGGGGTGAAAGGAAGCAAACATGAGGCAGTGTTTCAGAACAGTGAAGTTTTTTTTTTCACTGTGTACAATATTCATAGTGGGAACGGGAAGTCTCACTGTCTGTTTGAGACATTTTACTAGCCCAAATGAAATAGCTGGGAGCACACCAGAGGGCTAAGAGTGTGCCATTGTGTTATATACCTGCTTTACGTGTACTGCAGAATTATACTGCCTTAGGAGAATTAGGTGTATGAACACAAACACAGGCCCTTAGGGGTGCAGGATATTTTCCTTTCTTTTATTCCCCAGCTTGGAGGGAGTTTCTCTACACATAAGAGATCCTCCAAATGGCCCACAACACAGAGGATGTAATTTTGACCAAATCTTGTGTGGTTTGTGAGTACTTTGCTCCCTTATCCTCTCAGCTACTCATGTAGAGGAATGAGGTGAAATACAACTGCTTGGTATTCTCCACGGGCTACCAGAGAACAGATGCGATGATCTTACGTCCATTTGCCATCTGAAGACTGTGGTGAATCATAGTATGAAAGCCAAATAGCTGGGGACAGCCGTCTAGTCATTGCAGGCCTATGGCATTTTTTTTATTCTATTACTAACTGCTGTTCAGACAATCCTCTCATATTCTTTGAATGGGAGTTAGCACAGACAGTACATTTGTTTCATAGGAAGAAAGAGGTAATGCAATTGTTTTTGACACTGGATGTAGATTTCATATTACTTAGAAAAATGGAGGTTTATGTGGGTAGTAAGCATGTATTTTTACAAAGAGAATTATTTTATAGCACATGATTTTCAAACTATTAGAAGGATTTCACATATGCTGAAGTCTCTATCAAGCTGTTTTGATAAGTAGTCTTATTTTTTGTTTAGCAAGGTCTTAAGGGTGATCTTTAGTCCCCCAGGGAAGAGATCATAAAAGTCTTAAAAGTGCTTTTGCAGAGTTTTATTTATTATTTTTAAGTATAAAGATTACTAGCAAGAAGATAACAAGGCTGTCATAGTACAACATGTTCTTTGTTTTTGCAGGTTAGAGCTAACATATTAGGAGTTCTCAAAATGCCACTTTTGTTTGTTAAGTATTTGGAGAGCAAATAGATGTAATCCTATGTTACATTCTTAAAATGAGTTTTGCTGGAGAAAGAATTTGTAGGAGAGATCTGGTCTGAGGATATGTGTCAGGAATTATGTCACTAGCCATGTTTACCCAACACAAAATAGTTGTTACTATTTTACTAAAGATTTGCAAGCTTTTTGTGTTGTGAAGGGCACGCTTCATTAAAAGAAATGGGATAAAGAGGTGGGCTAAAATAAAACTAAAATCTGTTGCACAAAATAAATAAATAAATAAATAAATAAATAAATAAATAAATAAGCTGCTAGACATCCAATATAACAAGGCTCTAAAATTTCTCATGACATTTTATTTATTCATTTGTTTTTACTTCAAATGTAAACAGTGTGCATACAATTCTTTGATTTGCAATAAATTGAGTAGTAATGGTGGGATAAGCAGTAAAAAAAAGTACTAAACTTGTGTTGTATGATTTGGGATGGGCTGGAATGAAGATCAGCAAGAGGAGAAGAAATGTTTGTCTTTAAAGCATTGGTTATCAGATTATGCTCTGCACTGTAGATAGCCTGGTAATGGTATGGTGAAGATGTGCAGAGGGTCAGCCAGTCACACTGTGCTGGTTCCAACTACTTTTCAGGTAGCTGTAATGAAATCAGTGAGAATTAAGTGAGTATACGTTGTGCATTTTCAAAAATTCTGCTAGGCACCTCCTTCTATCTTTTGATACTTTAAGGCCTTGAAAAATCTGCTCTTATATTCTGTATATCGCAGAGGGTAAAGTTAGAAATCAATATAAAATGAATTAAAAGTTATTCCTTCTGTGTAAATGCAGCTGAGCAGTTTCTAACAACTCATCTGCAAACCTTGGAAACACTTGAAATTTTCTCTTGCTCATACAGTTATGACAGCTGTCTGAGTATCATGGTATTTGGTAAAAAAAAAAGTGTTTCAGCATTGCTATCAGCTATTGTGGGATGGCACTTGGTATAGGAGAGAGTTCCCAATTTTCAGGTTCAGGTGATTGGTCTGTAGTGCACCACAGAGTGATATATAAGGGCTGAGTGTTTATTACATCAATAAAAATGAAAATACAACTGCTATGAGGCTTTTGTCCAATATATAGGCTTTTAACCTAAATTATATAAATTGATATATAATTTACCTGAATTATATAAAATACTCTAAGCCTCAGGAAATATCTATTATTGCCTCTTTTACATAAGGAGGAAAAAGGAAGGTATCTCATGTAGCAGAGTTTGTAGAGCAGATGGTCTTCTTTTTGAGCTTCAAATCATTTTCAACCAGGTTCATAGATGTCAAACACTGGAAATGCCTGTTAGTCTTCTCATTGAAACCTCTGCTGGTATATCTTCTGTCTCATCAAGTAGAGGTGGTTAATTAGATACAGAACTTGACATCAAATAAATACAGCCTGGAAGACAAGAGGTAATAATGATTGCCAAAAATAAAAATAAAAATAAAAAAGTGTAGTACCAGGCAAAGTATTAACATTTTAAATGTTAACGGAATCAGGCATCTGTAAGTCTGATAATTGGTAATATTTCCATATGGAACGTGGATTCTCAAATGCATCATATTATCAAAGCCAAAACAAAATCTGACTTGAGTGTATTTCATTTGACCATAGCATAATCATAGTATAAAGAAAAAATGTACATCTCTACTTGGTGTGTTTAGTCTACCTAATTCAGGTAAAATTCTTTCTTCTCTGCTATGGCGACCTCTTCAGCTGACTCTACAGCCCCATTCATCAACTCTTCATTCTCCATTACGTTTCAGATCCTCCTCATCATTAAAACCTCAGTCCTAGGGGAAAAAAAAAAAAAAAAGTGTAAGAATAGCTGTCAGTTTGCATGGCTTTGATTGCAGAACCAGAGCCTGAGGATGTACGTCTTTCTAGGTTTGATTACGTGACACCTTTCAAGATCTCTTTTATCCCTCCTCGGATTATGTGTTCTTGTCAGTTCTTAGTTCCTAATGGTGTATTTATCTCCTTCTGTTTTTTTTGTTTTGTTTTGTTTTGTTTTGTTTTGTTTTTTGTTGTTGTTGTTGTTTGTTTTTGTTTTGTTTTGTTTTGTTTTGTTTTGTTTTAAAAAATCTCAGTGTCCTTTTACATACTGTCTCCCTTTTCCTCTCTGTATTCTCCACTGTTTCTTTTAAATCTTCTTGGGATCATTCCTTTCTATCACTGATTAACAACTTTGCTCCATGAAGGAAACAAATAGAAAAGAGACAGTTTTAAATGTAAGGTAGAAGCAAAGACATTCTACAGTGTAAAAAGCACAGTATCCACTGGGATGCCTTGAGGAACATGTGTTTCATCTAACTGAAGGTGCTAGGTTGACAGCCACCACAAGCTATATAGGATTATGGTACTATCTGTAGTACAGCTTCTATGACATAGAACACAGAAGGAGACAATTTTCAAAATCACTTGAATGATTTAAAGATATGATTCCCATTGAAAGCTGATGGTAGTTATGCCCCTAAAGTTAATTACATTAATTAAGGTAAGATCCTAAATGGAAGGGTAAGAAAAAATAAAAGATCCTTCTTGCTTTGTGAATATTGTATGCATGTTGTTTCTTTTAAACCTTAAAAAATACTGGAAATGTCTAGTCTAATTTTTCTCCTAATTTCTGGTGGACCTCCTGTGGGCACTAGGAGTGCTTTTATAGCTTTCAGTTTTTCCCTTGAAGTAGTTATATTTCTGAATCTTTAACATAAGCTTTTAGGGAAATAATATCTATTAGGTAAAATAAATACAAATAAATAGCAAACAGTAGTTAGTACTCTTAAGAATCATTTGTCTTCAGAAGTGTGAAGTATTCTGTTTTTTGATTATGTTTTATGTCACACTGTTAGCAGCTTCCTGGTCACTATGGAGACTATAAAATAGATAGGCCTCAATGTGTAATGTAAAAAGCAGAGCAAAAAAAAATTGCTTTCGTGTCTTCTTTACACATTATAAAAGAGCAAAGAATGTGAAAAATTCCAGCTTTGAAAAAAAGAACCTGTTAGGTAGCTTTTAGGATCACAAGCTCCTTAAAATCAGACAATATCAGTGCTTGTTTTAAAGACTCAAGCATTTTATTCCAGGTGTTTTCATTTGCAAAGCCAAAAATTTGATTCTTAAATATATTTATTTATTTATTTATTATTTATTTTTCTGCAGATGCTGCCTTCTTGCATTCCATATGGTGGTAATTAACAGTTTCAGACTTAGTTTAGAGTTTTCTGTGCTTCGATTAGTGGTTGGTTTGGGACAAAAATTTAGTGTCACAGAAATGCTTTTTGTCTGAGTGCAATTGCAGATAGCAATAAAGTACATGGTTAGATGAGGAAGGAGAAGCTGAAATCTATTTAGAGCACTAAGTGATATTTTGGAAATCTCACTAAGAACAACCTGTTTCTTCTCATTAGGCATTTTGCTGTCCCTTTTTAGAGCTGAAATAGGTCTTGCTTGGACCCTGGAAAGGGAGACAGAAAAGCTGAAATACATTTGGAATGAATAGGTTCTTTTAACAGCAAAATGTTTGCACTTTTTATGAGAGCAAGGGTAACATTGTGTAATCTTTTAAAAAAGCTATTGCTCAGTGAGGATAAGTCCATTGTCCAGTGACATGACTTTTCCTGTCAATCACAAAGGTGACAAGGGGGCTAGATTAAGTAAAGCTTTCCCAAGATTAACAAAGGAAGATTATTGACCTCATCCTGAAAGGGCAGAAGCCTGTTTTATCATTAAACCTTGGAAGAGGTATTTCCTCCATAGGTGGAAATGTGCTTGGCGATACAGCAGCAACTTCATTGTAGCTAAACAAGTCATCCTGTGGTTTCTAGCTTTAGACAGAAGCAGAAGACACGAAACGTGGTCCAGTCCTTTTTCTTGTTGTTGCTGTGGGGGACAGAAGGTCCCAGGGTGTTTCAGTCAGCAGGATCTGTCTAGGTCTTGTCTCCCATTCTGAAGTGGGGAAAGCAAGAAGCAACAGCATCAGGTGCGGGTGAGTACAATCCCAGCACAGAGTTTGATGAAATATGCCAGCATGCATTAGCAGGGCGATTTGCAGTGAAAATGAATGGTAGAGCCCCATCCGTGGAGCAGTTGTTAACTGCATAAAACTGTTACCAGGATTAACAGTGTCAGAGGCTGGAGTGTAATCACACTTGAACAGCTGAAATGGCTACGCAGCTGAGGAAGACTCTTCTTTGGGAATAGAGTGTGTCAGTTTTTCCCCTCTTTTGGTGACTGAGATAGAGGACTTCGTGGGGCTTGATAGACCTCACTTTGAAATGTCATTAGTGGATATACCATTTGTTAGGGTGTTGTTGCTTTTCTCTCAAGTAGCTGGAAAAAAAAAAAAAAAAAAAAAAAAAGGTCATGCAAATTTGTCCTTTCAAAGAAGGAACCTGCTACATCTCACATGTTAGGGGGACCTTCCTTCTCAGGGGATAAATATTAGGCTGTTCCTGGGATATCTTTCTTGCCATTAAAAGCTTTCTCTGGGTGTTTTCAGGGGGATGGTTAAACTCATGTACTTCCTTTCAGAGGAGTTTGCTAAAAGTTTTTTTAGCTTTTTATAACCATTGACATGAATAAGTTTTATTTGGAAGTATCCTGTATTTTCTTTTTATATTGTTAAACTCCAGAACCACTGAAATTTCTTTTTCGTTTTCCTCAATGATGACAGAAGAAAGATCAAAATAAACCAGAAGCAAGTAAAGTGAAAGCCAAGATAATAGCTGAGCATTTCAGGTGGTTGTTCTGAATGACAATAAAAGGACCATGGACAAGTGGGGAAGGCATATTCTCGAGCTGATCTGCTAGAGCATACGTGTTGAACTCTCATCAATGCCACAAGCTGATGTGTGCACTCATCCGCTGGTATGGAAAGGAGAGGATTCGTCTTAGACTGCAAATCACGCAATGAATGTGTGATTGCTACAGATCTTTTTGAATGAATAATTCACTGGTGTACCATAATTTAGCCCTCTGAGATGTGATTGCAGCTGTTCCGCTACTGTATATGTGTTTTGATTAAGTGGAGTGTATGTTAAATCCCACAAGTGTATAAATAGCCCATGTATGTGATACGCAAACACCGCATACATGCACACATAACAAGAGCAGTCTAGAGAAACAAATTTGGTGATAACTGCTTAGATGTGTAGTAGACTATATGATTTATTTTTTAAAAGCTGTGTGGAGCATTCCCTTTCTTTGTCCAGCTACAGAGTCTTCTTAGCTGTGGTACTATGTAAATACTTTTAGCCAGAACTATGGTATCAGGGCATCTCTCTCTTTTTAATGATTTTATCATTCCAAAACCTTTACAATGTAAGAAATTATTTCTTTAGTGCCTGTTTCACTGGTAGAAAACTGAAATGCAGACACAAAGGTGACTTTTCCCATGGTTACAGTGCACATCTACAAAAACAAGGACTTGAGTGTCCAGAGCCTCATCATCACACTTTTTCTCACAAACTACTCTTCTGCCCTTTCCCCGTCATACTTTCTTTTCCCCAGAATTGGAGGCAGAAAATTTTTAGGGATACTAGAAATACTGTGGGTTCCATTTCAATGTCAAGCAATTTGAGAGTTCAAAAATTACCTTGTATTACCTTATATATCCCTCCAATTCTTGTCTACTTAGATTTCTTCTCTTATAACAATCTTGTTATATACACAGAATATATTTGTATGTGTAAAAACACTTGCCTGCACAAAAAATGCATGTGGAGGCAGTGATGATTCCTGAGGTTTAGGCAGCTGTTGCAAGTCCTTTGTGTTTGTGTCCAAAATGTGGCATACAGGGAAACATAAGTAAGTGTCTTTGGGGTCCATTTTAGAATAAAAACAAGAAACTAGTGCCTGATAAAATTAGGAAGGATATTGCTTCTATAAATAATTTATGGTATAGGTAGGTTTAAGAACTAAGGATGGCATTTGGCTTATCTGTCTTTGAAGACAGATAGCAAGAAAGCAGCTTTCAGGATATTTCCTGTTGGCGTTGTCTGTAGGAAAAAAAAAAAAAATTACCACTTGGTGACAATAGGTTTGAATGTTTGATAAAATCTGAACTGACACCAAAGTTCATTACCTAGCTCATCTAGATCAGCATTAAAAACTTAGTTTTCTCAGGTATGTACATATGAAAAAAAATGCATTCAGCTCCAAGAGACTTTTGAAGTTGAGCATTAACAACTAGTAATTTTCCAAGTGCACGACAAAAACGGAGTTTCAAGAACATAAAGGAGTGTATCTCTTGACTAAAGTTGGAAAATGTTTTTTAGGTCCTGGTCAAAAGCTCATTGACGTCAGTACAAAGTTTCTCATTAACATCACTGGGTTTGGCTTTTGGGGCATATGATGGCCCAGATTGTAATCTCAGTTAAATCCGATTCTATTAGGGAATTTATTCACTAGTATAACACATTCAAGCTGCTGCTCAAAATTGTTTGCACTAAAAGTTTTCTGTTTTCTTAACCAATGGCAGTCTTTTTGCCAAAATGAAGTAATCTGTGAAAACAAATGCATTCTTTACTTCATATCTTCCACATTGCTTTATTTGAATTTTGTTGAGATAACTTCTAGCAATTAATTTTCTACTGAGGAAAAAAAAAATATATATATATATATGTATATGTATATATATTGCTGAAGCATTGGGGTTTAGGAAAACCTTAAAAATTGTTCAAGAACAAAAGATAAAATTATTACCAAAAAATCACTAAAAATGGATTGTGTCTCCCTTTCATAACATAAAAACACTTTAAAAATTAGTGAGATTTTTTCAACCAAGTCTGTAACTCAGATCAGAAGATGGTCTAGTGTCTTTTGTAGAAATAACGTTAATTAAACATCTGGAATACAAAAAATGTAATGGAACAGCATAATCAAAAAGAAAAAATATAAGTCTGGAGAATCTGATAAAAATTGTTAATATTTGCCATGGTATATTATGCAATGCATGTACTCTTTTTTTTTGGAGTCATTGGCCTAAGTTTTGCAAGGTATAGATGGTGTACATTAGCAGAGAAAAAAAAAAAAAAAAAGTGTTTCAGAGATTTGTATAGAAGGATATTGGAGATAAAAGGGGAAAGGAATATGTGTGGAAAACATTGCTTTATGTTGGAGGCGGCATGGAGGAGAAGGCCCTCAAATTAATGAAGGCTAGTTTGAAGATGCTGGAACCAGTTTTGGTTTCCATTAAAATTAATGAGTAGACCTCTGTGGACTCTCACGTGAGGAGGGTTGTGTGTATATTCCAGGAAGTCATAGAGTTTTGTCACTGTGCTGCCAATGAAAGTCATTAGGACCACCTTTGTGAAATATACTGTCTCTACAAGAAATGAAGGTATAAGATGGAAGAGGGGAATAGAAAGAGAATTAGAAGACTGTAAACTATTGCTTCTTCCATTAGAGATGGAAGAACTGCTTGAACTATGTGTTAAAATAAATCATATGATGAAGGGCATTTAATATTTGATTACTATTTCATTTCTTATAGCAACTAGACATCATGGCATTAAGTACTTCATAAAGTCAGGAAATTAATAGTCCTTGTAAAAATTGAAGATATTTTTCCAAAGAAAGCTGTAAAAGAGCAAACAATTGAAGGTAATCAATATCATTGTTATTAGGAAACCTATGAGTATAACACTTCTGCTCAATTAGGGAAAAACTGTATTTTAGGTTTCTCTCTTGCAAGCTGATCTTTGTTCACTTCAGCCTGTAATCTTGGTTTATGCTTTATGGATAGCCTTTGTTCTGGGTGGTTTTGAAGCATTGCATGCCTTTTTAAAGGTTTCAACAGAAGAACAAACAGCGATGAACTCAAAGGACAAAGGATTTTTTTTTCTTTTTTTTTTTTAAAAAAAAAAAAAAACTTATTTAAGAAAAGAAAGGTTTCAGCTCATTTTTCTCTTCTTTCAGGAAGTTGATGGCAATAAAGTGATGTCTTCATTTGCCCCGCACAACTCATCTACCTCACCCTTGAAGGCAGAAGAAGGTGGGCGTCAGAGTGGAGAGTCATTGTCCAGCACAGCCCTGGGAACCCCTGAAAGGCGCAAAGGGAGCTTAGCGGATGTTGTAGACACCCTTAAGCAAAGAAAAATGGAAGAGCTCATCAAAAATGAGCCAGAAGGTAAGGCCTGGGAAAAAGGCAAAAATTTTCCATTTTGTTTTCTTTTCTCCAGTTTCTTTGGATATGTGTACTTTTTAATCTTCCCATTTTCTGCTCCATTTGCTTTTTCTTGCTAGCAAAATTGAAGTAAAGAACTCATAGTTCTTGTCTACATTGTAGGTAAATTTTAACAATATCCCATATTTAACATATTTAGCTCTTCCCAAATGAGAGCCTTTGCCTGACATATGGTCTTCTTGTCACAGTTACAATAGACACGTTAACCCCCTCAATATGGGAGTAATGAACATTGTAGTTTTAACAGCCTGGGGATCACTTATACCACTCCCTACCCCACCATTTTTAGAGCAAAAAGCAGGATTGTCAGCAAAGTTTTTGTTTGTTTGTTTGTTTGTTTGTTTGTTTTCTGAAATCTTGTGAAAACTAGACATGCCATTATTTGAAAGGTAAGAAGTTAAATGTGAAATTTCTGAAAGCTTTTGGATGAAGCATGTCTTATCATGTCGTTCTTTATTTACCTGTAGTGCAGGGTACAGTACAAACAAACAAGAGTACAGGCTTTCTCTGCATTGTGTGTGGCCAGGAAGTTTCAGCCCAGGCATATAGGAAGCATCTCTGGAGAATCAGTTTCTTTTGGGGACTGCATGTCCAGCAGTCCCAGATTATGCAATTTGTGCTCTGTGGACTAAGACCAAACATCTCATCCCTGAGAAGCCACAGAATAACTTTAAGATTTTCAGTTCCCATCTTTTTGGGGGTAGAGTCAACCCCGTGACTGGAAGGTGTGGTTTTCACTGTATTCTCCATAGGTATCCAGCATGTATATTTACAACTAGATTTCCATGAGTCTGTAGACCAGTTGGTGTTGCATGAACTCACAGAGCCTTATTCCCAAATGCACAGTAATAGCACTGTGTTTTCACTTACACTTGCCTATCCTGTTGTAGAAATTAATTTCAAATGTTTGAAAGCATGGCCTTCAAAGCCACCTCAGTGTTTAAGCATGAACTGACAGCACCTACAAGAAAAATTTATGACAACCTGCATACTGGAATGAAAATATGGATGCAAGCACAGCCACACTGTCACATACATGAGCATGACAGGGTTGTGAATTAATCTTCTCTTCTTGCCTAGAACATGCTGTAAGGGTCTGCTGGGAAACAAATTCTTTGCCTCAGCATTTTTTGGAATATTACATATTACAGCATTTCATTTAGAGTTTACATTGACTTAATTGCTATGACATACCTTGTGCCTTTGAATAGAAAAGTTCTTTCCTGAGTATGGGGCAGGAGGGTGGAAGGAGACCAGACTTCTATCTGAGAGGAAAGAGCAGGGGCTTCTGTGCAGTGTATAAATACTGTGTTGACTATGAGGTTGTACCATCTGCACAGACTTCATTGAGGAAAGGCCACAGATAGCCATGAGAATGGTTACAGAGCCTGTGCATTATCTCAACTCTACTAAAATGAAAATATACAGTACAAACAAAAGATCTACAGCTCTGTGAAGAGATTGGAAGAGAGGGGAGGGGCAGATGCTGAATGTTGGGCTTTGCAAATGCATACACCAGAAAATCTTTTATTTCCTCTAGCCATTGTTCTATTGTCTTTCAAAGGCCATTAAAATGAACAGCAGGTTGTGATGAAAATTTCATTAAGCCCTAGTTAAATCATTATGAGGGTGCCATATTCATGTCTGCTTATTCCCCATCCAGGAAAAAAAAAAAATAGAAAAGGTTGTTTTTTTTCCCTTTCTCCTTAAAAGCAAACTAACAAAAATTCAGAAGTTAGAAGAGAATGGGAAATGGGACATGAAACAAAAGGAGGCCAGTTAGGTGAGCTGGCTAGGAAGAAAATTAGACTTGCATAAGAGCACTGCAAGGTGTTGAGGGACAAATACATCATTTTGACAAGTCTCCCTCCCCCTTCCCTTCAGCCAACGTGATTGTTTTTAGAGTGGCTAATTAAAAAATATATATTTCTGGGTGCAGATGGAAGGACTGTTCTTAGAGATCCTCCACAGATTCAAGTCTCTTGCTCTAAAAGGGTCTCTTGCTCTAAAATCATGCTTGTAGTAGTACATACTTGTAATACTACTACAAGCATGATTTTTCAGTTTCAACTACAGTAGAAAATCTACATATCGTCATGTCTTCTTCATGTAGTGCTGAAGTACAGAAGTCAGTCATCACTGGTTACTGGTCAGGTAATTAGCATATTAATGAATTTCCTTGTGAATAAGAAAAGTTACCAGTGAAAATCTTTAGTAGTACATGTACATAAGAATTCAACAATGCGTGATCACTGTGTATTTCAGTAATTTTTAGCCTTTCTTGTTTATGGAGCTGTGTAGGGTAAAACCAAGAATCTTGGTTAAGCTTTGCTATATTATGTCAGCAACAATGATATAATACTTTATTTCTCTTCAGGAAGAAAGGGGAAAGTTTGCACCAGTAACTGAGGTTTAATTAAATCAATGTCCCATGAATCTTTCGAAGACCAAATATGAGCCAGATTCCCATTTCTCTATGTACTCAGTTTATATATTATTTAACTTGTACAATGGCCTGTGTTTGCTCTGTTTTTATTGTTTGAAATTGCCTTCTGAATTACTGTGGGAAATGTGCTTTTGAAGCATTCTTTCAAATGGCCCGTTTCTTCAAAATGGAAAAAAGAGAAATGCTGTTCAGACAACTTTAGGTCTTGATCTAAACCTCCTACCAGTCTGTGAAAGACTTCTCTTTTCTTAAATGGCTTTTGAGGACAAATGAGATATTCCAAAATATTGATACAGGTCTGACTGATTTAAGAAAGTTTATTAACATAAGGCAAATGGTTTTCTTAAATTATGTCTGTCAGAAAGTAAGTTAGTACTTAGCAAATTTCATCAATAAATTACATCAACTCTTACAGTGTTGTGAAACAGTAAGTTTGCATGCTCAGAGTGCATGCAAGGAAACATGTATGCATGTAATTGAATATATACATGTGCCCACACATGCATTGACAAGGGAAGTATCTCTGTTCATATAAGTGATTTCTGTGTTGCTTTGTTGCATATATGCCCTTGGTTAAAATGTTCCCTATAGGAAGCCATACTACCTACTAATTCCTAAGAACTTTCCAAAAGCTTGTCACTTCCTTTTCTTCCTTGCGTATGTGTTTGGTTTTGATTTTCATAGGGTTTTATACTTAGCTCTTAAGCACCGTGCTCTTTTTTTTTTTTTTTTTTTTTTTTTTCCTCCTGTAAACTTGCCATTTTACTTTTGCTTTATGAAAGTATGTGATTGACAATGAGTCATACTGACACAGAGGCATGGAGTATTACAGTGAACCTAAAACTTGTGGAATTTTACTCATTGCTAATACAGTGTTCATTTTTCTTCTCTCAAATTCTGCAGAAAATCCTTATATGCAGCTTTAGTATTTAGGCCCCCAAAGGCATAAACCTATTACTGAAGTCACACAATGTTACTTTAAATGAAACATTCTGTCCTTTCTAACTTGAACTTCAGAAGAGGAGTCAGTCCCCTTTTATTCCTGGTGTACAATAATGAAGATAATGGAGTGGGTTTGGAGAAGCCTTATATACTGTGACAGACCTCAAGCCCTTGCCCTGAGGGTCGTCTGCCGACCATGGGATTCCTTTTGCAGCTAAAATCATTAGGCGAATGAGATACAGGCATGTTTTTCTTCTGTTTTCTTAAGGCATCAGAGGATGGCAGAGACTCTCTGTCTGTTCTCTTCATTTGTAGAAATGAAATGGAAATCTCTTTGAAGTCACTGAGCTTGACACAAGTTCATAAAAGCAAAGACCAAAGCAGCCACTTAGCTTTTTCTTGCACTATTAATGGGATTGGATTGCTGCATTTTAATTTATGGCCTGTGCTTGTGGAAAATAAAATCTCTGAAATCTGTGTAGCCTTTGCTCTAAGCGTGTGGCTTGGCTTCTGGAAAAAAAAATAGGCAAACAAGTAAACTCTCATATTTTTAGAGTTTGCTAGAGTGCTCACTGGCTTTTTACATCTCCTAAATTTTAATTAAGAATCAATCTTCTTTTTCAGTTCTGTTCAAAATGTTTTCAGCAGGTTATGTATCTGTGACTTTGTGTTTAAAACAGCTGTACTGTGTATTTTGAGGCCAGATCTATATTATTGTACAGAATATGTAGGAATTCTGGATAAAAGGGATTATATGGACATCTGCCTGACCACAGAGGCTGTGTGTATGAGTGCGTGCATGTGAGTGCATTCATTCATCTGCATGGCTCATTCTTCTTTAATAAGAACCTCTGATACTCAATTCTTTTTTGTTCTTGTTCTGTAAATACATATACACAGACATATATAAAGTGTATATTTATAAGAAAATATTTATATAAATATGCACACACAAGAATTATGTATATTTAGTGTTTAGTACTGTTCCTACTCCAAAGTTTCCATCTGCTAGTCCTTTGGTCTTCTGAGCAGGAACAATTAATCTCAAGTGTTCAGAAAGCAGACAGTGTATACTGAAGCAGGGCTTCAACAGGCAATGTGAATACTAGATCCTCATCTATAATAGTATACTGCAATACTGTAAGTAATTATTTTGTTGGAAAGAAAGTGATTGGAAAGGCATCTTGGGCATGATTTTTATCTTCTGAACATCCCCCAAAGGCTATTTGTGTTTGATGTTTAGGTTTACATTATAAATCACAACACCTGTTCCTGTGGTAATTTAAATGGCTATTGTTTAAGCAGTTCTGTAGTCTATAAAAGTGTACCATATTGAATTCAGGCTCTTTAGTTGAAATAAGATCCCAGAATATCTCCTAATATTATCAAACTTTTACTCACCATATCTTTTAAAGAAATCAAGAGGTCTCCCTCTTCTTAAGCCATAAATTCCAGAGCAGACCATTAACGGGCACAAGAGAGTCCTTTGAAATGCAGACTCTCATTTTTAAATTATGTCTGATGAGATGGGAAGACATAAAGTGAACAGATCCAGGGGAAAAGCCTAAGGATACTCTAATTGGTTGAGGTTCGAATTTATTTGGTTCTGCACTGTCCCTTTGACAAAATACACATTGAAGAGGCTTTGTAATGCTGTTCTACTGAAGGACAAACAAGGATACTTTTCAGTTGAGTACTTTTAAGTTTTGTTCATACACCCCTGCTACTGTGGAAGGATGCTTCAAGTGCATCCATTGTGGTTCTGTGTTCATCTATGCAGTCTGTCACAAGAAAATGTGTCTTGTAGAGCACGCCAACATTAAACTTCCATGCACTTCTTTCAGAGACTGCCATATGGAAATGTGCATTCATATACTGCTGATTAAAGAAAAAAAAAGATGATGAAGTTTGTAAAATAGGCCTATGCAAAGAAAAGGCACTCTTAAATGCTGTCGTGGCTTAAACTTTTATTAACAAGTGCTTTAACTCTGGAACAGAGGTAGCCTAGTTTGAAGTCCTGCCAGCTCTTACTTGCTCAAAGTGAAGTTGGTTCATTTGTCACCTTCAGTTTTTAAGTGTTTTCCTTCCTAATAGTTGAGTTCGATAGTCATGGCTTATTTCTATGGATGTTTTCAAAATTTGCTTAGATTCCCTTCCAAGTCTCTCATGCTTACATCCTCAAAGGTTTGTAGATTTCAGATTTTTCTTTTCTCTTATGATAAAGGCATGTGAGATACAGCATCTTAAATATAGAAGAAATCATTATAGTCAAGCGAGATGCAGGAAACTTGAGCTTTTGGACTGAAGATGTAGACCCTCTCCCTGTTGCTGTTTTGGAATGAAAGTCTTCTTTGATGGGTCTTCATAATTAAAATTTCCTTTCAGGGTGCATTCAATCCATAATATTGGACAGGAAGTAGCCAAAGCTAAATGCTTGCTCTCTCACTTCCCAAATTTTATATTGCAGCATATAAGTGGTTCACCAAAACCAAAATAATGATTTGGGCTCCTGTCTGCCCCTAACTCCCCCAGATTGGCAGACTCTTCAATAGTCATCATTGATTTCAGTGGGTGTTTTCAAAGTTTGCTAACACTTTTCATTTTGATTTACCTGTTGCACCCAGTGTATTCCAGCTAGATCAGCCCACAGTCTGCCTTTTTTTTTCCTTTTTTTTTATTTTTTTTTTTTTTTTTTTTTTTTTTTTTTTTTTTTATTCTGTAAAAGCCATTAACTTTCTGAGCTTCATTTCAGCCTATGGATCGCTGCTGGAGAAACCTCTGACCCAGACGGGTAATACACAAATATACATGAGGGATTGTGCCAACTCTTTCTGCATGTTTCTGTGCCACAGCTTTTGGGGATGTCATTTATTTAAGAGTGAAGAGTGAGCCACCTGTTTCTCAGGCCTCTTGTCCCTCATATTAAGGGTTCAAGCCCTTGCTGAATAGTAACATCTTAATCTGGGCAACATGCACAGCATTTAGCAGAAACCTATTTGTTGAGCTAGCGGGGTTTGTAGGATTTTTTTTTCTCTCTCTTACCCCCGAGGCACTTGTCATGACCGTGCATATTAAAATTAATCAGACCTCCCAGGCTTGTGTGACTGTGTGGTTTAACATGAAGAAGTGGATCTCGAGCGCTTGCCCTAATTAAATAGTCCTGCTTGATTTTGTTCTAGTGGATACTTGGTCTTTTTTTTTAATAAGAGCTGCTCATGGAGGAGGCACGGCCAGCACTAGAGGTAGTGGAGAGCTCACTTCAGAGTTCTCCCCACCACCTGTGCCCAGAGGATAGAGACCTGAAGGGCTCCCCGTGTGCTTTCTTAACAGCACAATTTGTGACGAGAGTGTAGGGGGAAGGGGAAAATATGGCCAAATGAATGAGAGAGCGATCAGGGAGGGAGAGGCTAGGAGCTGGGACGAGCATGTGGATTGGCTTTTTGAAGTTGATTAAGATGACCTGTCATACGGGCTGCTTAGCTTCATATCTCAGTCTGTGCCATCAGCTATTCACAAGGCTGTCTTGTGTCTTCTGTTTACCAGAAGCAAGGGAAAGACTCTAGTATGGCAAGGAGCATCATTTGCAGCAACTCCCACTTGCTTGTTTTGCTAATGAAGAAGCCTTGTAAAAACACTCTGAAGTTTGAAGCCCTTGGTTACTTTTATTAGTTATGTGTCTGTTTAACATCGTCACTTTTAAGGTGGTTTGAGTGTTGCCACTTTTGCAGGAATATATACATCTCCCACACTGTAAATAAGCTGTACTGGGAAGACAGAACTCCATTCAAAATCATTTCTTCTCCTGTGGTTTCATTGTGTTGTGGTTTCTGTATTGCCTCAGGAGAAAACATGCTGTACATGTGTGATTTCTTTATTGTAATGTATAAACTCAGCATTCAGACTAAAGGAGAGTTGGAGAGAAAAAAAACCCTAAAACCTGTTACATAGTAATCAAGGGCTGATACCATTTAGCAATTCAACAAGTTAATTTTAGCCAAAAATTGTAGAAAATTTGGAACGGTCAACATTTTTAGACAAAATGTTTCATTGGAAATGATATTTTTTGTTTTTAAATGTTTAAGATGATTAATCTGAAAGAGAAATGAAAACATTTCAATTAGGATTAAATAAAACATTTTGGGTCAGGTGGAAACAGCTTTTCCCCTGACTTGGTTTGGCAGCTGAAATGAAAAAATAAAAATAAAATAAAAAAACAACCATCAACTAAATGAAAATTACTTTCAAAACCTGGAAGGGTTTGGAGATGGTTTTGTATCTAATGACCTGAGGGGGACAAATGAGCAGTTATTGTAAAAACATGTATGTATCTGAATGTTATACATTATGGTTTTGAGGATAAACTGTAATATTTTAGTCAGATAGGCTTTCAAAATTTGATTTCCTCCGAAAGTGCAAATTTCTGTCTTCTGAAGCCTCAGTCAGAAAAGTTTTGAAGCACCTAAGGCATTTTACTTTGAAACAGATTTTGGAAGTTTGTCATACTTTATATGCTAGACATAACTTGGCATGCCTTTACAGTAGAAACCTATGGGTATATTCCAGAGGGCCTAGAAATCTGCAGTCATTATACCCCCCAGAATTTGATTTTGCTTTCTATTAAAACTCTTGCAATCCAGTACACAAGCAAAAAGCAACCTTTTATTTATCTGTTTCCAAAACAGTTCAAATTGTTGAAGTAAATCCCAGCAGGTAGGATGATACTCCATTGATTTAAAAATTTATTGCACGTCTGTGCACTAACTCATTGCCATCTTTCTCTTTTTTGAAGTAGTATTATTATTCCTATTTTATTTTCTTTTCAAATCTTGGCACAACCGAAATGTAAAGAACCATATTGACACTGCCAAGCATCTGTCTGGTGCTTGACAGCATCATAGAAAGCCTTCCACTGTTTCATCTAGGTTGCTATTGGTTATTTAACAACACAATGCAAACTGTGCAGTGTGGATGTAGATGAAATGGAAAGAAAGGTTGAGGTGGGGGGAAGGAGCCCCGTACAAGTAAATACGTCTTTCATCATATCTTTTGTTTGGCCTGTTTGCTGTGTGCTATTCTGTAGTCGACAGAAGTTGTTTGACAGTTCTGCAAAAGGTAAGAAACCTTTTCTGAAACTTTTATTCTTCTTCATTTGTCTCAGCACATAAAGTTTTCTGATTTTGTTTTTCTTGCATTGCTTTGTTGCCACCTATCTATTGTTGAAGGATTTTTCTACGCTGATGTGACGTAAGTTGAGGCTTGTGAAACACTACTTACTGAGTGCTGATCTTGTACAGGTGAAGTGGAGGTTTAGAAAGCTTATGAAAGGCTTACTGTGGCACTCTTTGGGGCAACAGAGTCCTTTCAAGCTCACATTTTATTTATTTATTTAGTCGGGGGATGAAGGTGAAAAGCGAAGGAACAAAAAAAATTCAGTCTGTGCTTTCTACTGAAGAATGCCCTGTTAGCACTTGTGTGACTCTGAAATGTTTAGCCTTGATTTAATTCGTATTTAAGATCTCTCCTCCCAGCACATTAATATAATGTCAATGTAGAATGCATTGCATGGTGTAATTACTGAGGAGAGCAGTAGTTGGGAAAACAGACGGTAATTGAACACATGGCTGTTTATTACAACAGGACAGTGCTCCTACGCTGGTATTTAGGGCATTAATAGTGAAGAATTGATTTGTTGTTTTAAGATGAATTCAATCACTGTTGCTTGGGCCTTTGTTTGTTCAGGCCAAGTTATGCTTTGTTTGTGTTATGTGCCCAAGAGGTTTACACACCACAGAGTGGCATTAGTCATGCCGAGGGCTTGGGAGCAGAGAGCCATTTAATTGAACAAAGGACATTTTTCTTTTTGGCTCTGTTTATCTTCCTCTCTGGTTTTGTTACTCTCTAATCTATCTCTATCTCTCGCTCCCTTTTTCTCCCCCAGCTTCCCACCCCAAACATTTTTGATTGATGCTGAGTTCCTCCTGCTTTCTTCCTGCCCCCTCCTCTTCACACACCCTCCCCAGGAAAAAAGGGGCCCTGATGGACGGGTGGGGTTGCGGCACTGTGCACATGGGAATGGTTATTCCCAACTTTGTGCAAGAAAGAATTGGTGCGTGTAGGGGGAGCATTCAACTTTCAGGAAAATTATTAATTTCAAAGCAAACAGAATGGAAATTAGATGTACCCCTGAATGTCTCAGCCCTGATGTTCAGGAAGGAGGGAAGGCACGCACCTTGTGTCACTGTTGCTGGATTCCTCTTCAGCTTGAGTCCATGTGGGCCACATCCTGTGACCTAACGAGCCTGCTGCCCTTTTCTCCATTTTACCGACGTGAGGCAGAGACAGGAAGAGAGAGCCACATGACTGCAGTTGAATTCATGGTCTCCCCGTTGCAAGCTTTATAGTTTGTATTTTAGGTTCATTGTTCTTGAGGGGAATCTCACCTTGATTTCCTTCTGAATGCAGGAGTGTTAAAAGACACCTCAGAACATGGTGGGCCAAATTCTGCTCTCAAATGTAAGTTCACAAATCCTGCTGAATACAGCCAAAGCTTGAAGAAGGCAACATTTGACCCAATACAGGATTCATAAAGAACCCAGCGTGAATTGGTCTTGTATCCCTAAACAGGCAGGGATCTTGCCAGTTTCCAGAAACAGAGACCTGATGAAAGGTAAAAACAACAAATTCTGTGCAGTCATTAGTTGCTAGAAACTTAAATTTCTTAGATGGTAATATATTTGAATCTAAGTAATATAGTGCATGATGAATTAGCACCCAGCCTTGCCTTTTGAAGATACGTAAAGTACTAGCTTACACAGACTGAGGAAAAAGAGCCACAGATCTTTGACAGGGAAAGCCAGATTCTAACCGTTCAGTAGAAATAGCAATTCAGCACATATGCACATACACTGTAAGACACACAGAAGGACATGAACCTCAGTTGTTGATTTGAGCTTATTAGCCATGGTTAACTAAATTACTGAATCTCTGAAAATGTTAATAGAAGCACAGGAGCTGACATCTAGAATAAGATCTGAAATTCAGCAGTGTTTTAATCCACACCTGTCATCATAGGCAATTGGTTGTATGCAGGACATGCTATTTGGTCATTACACGCAAATCTTTCATAAATATCTAGGAAGCATAATTGCAAATATCCAGCCCACATGCACAAGGGGAAATTTCATTTCCACCTCAAAAAAAAAAAAAAAAAAAAGTTATTTCTCTGCAAGAATAATGATCATAGCTAAAGGTTTGTATAGCCCTGAAGTTACTACTATTGGAGTCCAAGTAGTTTATCAGAAAGGAAAATGTCTCTCCCAGCTTGGAAGTGATTATCCAAGTGTCCTGTTTTTGCAGCAGTTTGGAATGCTGCATTAGTTTTGTGCTGTAGATTAGGTCACGCAATCTCATGGTAAATAGATAGTCTAGACACAAAGATTACATGGAATAGGAAAAAGCCTCTCAGTATTGTATGCATCCTTGATCTTTTTTTGCTAAACCTTTTTTTTTTCCTGCTTTGCCCACAACACATATCCCATTTCAGTAACTGAGCATCTTATCTCCCACAGAGTCAGGCATGAGGGAAAAAAAAAAAAAAAAAAAGGAAAAAATAAGTCAACAACTAAGCAGAAAAACTGTTTCAGCTCTAGTCATTACTGTGTATTCACGCAAATCCTATAAGATCACTGTCTTGTTGCAAAGTGTAAAGCAAGTTAATGTATTTTTGCTGAGATGTCTATACACTAGACTTAAATAAAGCAATGTATTTCCAAATCGTTTCTTTTCCTTCTGTGTGAAATTAATATATGAAGATGAAACTAGAGGACAGCAGTCTTCTGCTAATGATTTTCAGCTGCAACAGTTCCGGATTCCACACTGAGCTCATGGACAGCCTTAATCAGCAATGCTGTTTAACTAAATATGGAGACATTTAACTGAAGATTATTTTATTTTAAGTCTTTTTTATGCAGTTCCTCTTGCTGTGTCATCTAATTGATTCACAGCTCCTGTGAAGCTTTGGAGTATGGGATGTACATCCAGGCAAAATTCATTCTCCTATTACAAGTTTGGCCAAGTCAATCCTATCTGAATTCAGAGGAATTAAGAAAACATCAATGGGAGTCATTTTGTAGCTAACCATAAAATTTTCAGATGAATAACACACATGATGACGTGGGGTATTAAGTTATAACCTGTTCTTCCTGGTGAAAAACAATGTAGTTCTTTTGAGATGCTGGTCATGTTATTACATTATCATTTTTTACCAGTATTTTGTTGTTAGATGAGTTACTGAAAAGGGAAACAATACACAATGCTACACATTTTAAATTACTGGGGCCTGCAGAAGACAAAAAGACAATAGAATTAGAGGTGCTTCCTTACATTGTCAGACTGAAAAAGGTTCCCAGTTTTTCTAATGTAAACTCTTTTCGGTGGTTGTTGATGTGGTCCTGGCCTTATGCCTTAAATATAACATGGAGTAAACTGCCATTAAAGTGCTCAAGAGAGAGTTCAGTTGCCAGTCCCATTTCATCCTTGGTTTCTCACATATCTCTGGTGACAATTGATCTGCTTATATGGGGCATTATAAAGGTTTGCCAGAAAACAGACTAAACCTGCCAATCACCATAGTATTATCAGGAGCAAATGAGTTGCAGTATATGGCCATTTTTAACTCATCTGCTTCAGCTTTTTTAGAAGACGTAGATACAAGTGAAAAAGCAGTAAGAGGAGAAGAATGAAGATGCCTTCTGCATTTGCTTAAACAGGCACCAGTGTGGGAAAAAGGGGGAAGCAAGCATGCATTTTTTTTAAGCTTTTCAGTATAACTCTTTAAGGGATGATTAAGATGTGCAGTAGTCTTCAGGCCTTATCTCTTCCTTAGAATGCGCACTCGAAATCTGATTAATCTTGGGATAGTGGAAATACTAGTGGGGATTTTTTTTGTTTGATTGATTGATTCCTACTTTATTTTCTTTTATTTTTTATTCAAAAATCTTGTTCCTGCTAGAAGAGGAACATTACGATTGTTTAGGCAGTTCCAGATAGCCTTCCTCACAGGCTGAATCCGTTCCATATAGCTGTCAGTTCTTTAGCCTAATACTGGGTCTTAGTGTATTAATTCAAAGCTTTCAGTGATCTAGGACACAATATGTGCCAGGAGTAGGAACTAAAATTAGAGGCAGACTTTCGGCTATGAGAGCTGCTTGAGGCTACTTGGGGTGAAAGAGGAAGGAAGAAGCCTGATGTCAGTCACTGACCAAGGACTGCATGATGTCCAAAGCATCCCTACAGATACAAGTGGGTTTTTTTTTGTTTGTTTGTTTGTGTTTTTTTTTTCTTCACAACATGCACTGAAGTGAAAGACCCTTCCTTTTTCTCCTCATCTCACTCACCGATACAGCAGTTGGTGGTTCATTTCACACACCTACTCCTTGTAGAGAGCTCTAACGGTTTGCTTGTTACAGCAAAGTCCAGTTGTTGATATACTGGAACTGTGATTTTTTTTCCCCACTGTAACAGAGGAATGAAAACAAACTGTAACTAATCTGTGATAACGTGCACTAAAATAGAAGTGAAAACATTATTAAATAAATTGAAATCCTTACAAAGGTTTCTAGGTTTCCATTCACAGAAAACAGCTCTTGATGATATAATGTAATGGTAGAAGAAAGATTGGGTGAAATAGGACTGAGCAACAGGAAAATTGCTTCATCTTCCTTCACTTCAGTGAGTATATATTGTTTTGAAAAATTTTATGTTCCTGGTGGTATGCAAGAATAATTCCCCTGTAAATTTTTTTTTTTTTTTCTGTGGATGTCTATAAATGGAGAAGGATTAGGCATTATTGTTTGGTTATGTAGATTGTCTTGTGATCTCTTCTTGTTTACTTCATTTAAACTGTAAAAACTGTTCTTGCCATGTAGAAATAATAACCACATTACTTCACAAATATGAGAATACAAGGTTTTTTTAAATTGCTGTGACACTTGTTCCTCCTTTATGGTCATTTCAGGACTTCTGAAACATGTTCTTTGTTTGTGAAAAGATAAATATTCAGAAACACAAATCCATGGACATTTAATCTTTATTAAAAGATCTTCAATCTTTACCTTATTCTGCCTTAATTCTTTCTAATAAAGTCATAAGGTTGTCCTTTGGCATTGGTGTGGGATTCACATTAACATAAGCAGGGACTGACCCTTGGTCTAAATAAGATTCATAGAGGCCATTCTGTGTTATGAGAACTTTGCCTTCTATTCAAACACAGAAAGATTTGTAAGTTTTTATTGTTAGCAAAAGAAATTCTCCTCGGAAATTTGTACTGTGAATCTAAACTCTGATATTTTGCTCCTATTCATGTGCAGCACTTTCTTTGATGACTGTTGGAGTTCTGATCTCACAGAGAGAGGAGAATATTTGAGTTGAGATTTCTTGTACAGAGCTTAGAAGATAATATTGTGTTCAGTTTGTTTCACTAGATGCAAGCTAATCAGAGAATAATTAACAGTCAAAATGCCAAGGTCTTTATTCATGTAAAGGATCTGGTATTGAAGTCCTCAGTAAAGTAACACACTGAATTCAATGAGACTTTAAACTGAACAAATGCTTCAAGATTTGTCCCCAGCTAGTTTCCCCCGTCAGTTTTTAATGAGCATCCCATAAAGGTATTTAACAATTGTACTGGCTTTGATTTTTCAAGGTTTTGGAGAAAACTGCTGTCTGAGGTGGTGAAAAAAAAAAATGTTGAAACAAAAAGAGCACATTTTCTGTCATGATGTCTATCATACTGTAAGCAAATTCAAAGACTGTCACACCTCGTGCTTACTGATAGGCAGTACATTAAGGCTGTTATAAAGAGTATTGTACAGAAATTGCCAGAAAGAAGAATGAAAGCTGATAGATGTGTTTTAGACCTCATCTTAAATTATTGTGATTGAGATAAAATTTAGATAGAAAGTTAGTTATAGATGCCAGTATTTTCTTTGTTTGTTTTATAAATGAAAGGGAAAAAAATGCTACTGCAAAGATCACCATACAGAGCCTGTTGTTGAAATGCCATGATTTTGTATCAGAAGTAGCAGCTAGTGTATCTGGATCCATCCTTTGCCTTGCTTTCCTCAGTTGTCACTGAGAACTCCTAGGCTGAGACAGATGGCTGCTGGTTTAGTTGTGTGCGTGGGAGACAGGAACTTCCACATGTGATTTTTTACCATTTGGTAGTAATTAGTTTGTTGTATAAATTAACATTAACTGAACCATTCTTCAGGCATTGTTTGTAATTATCTTCTTTGAGCCTCTGAGTTGTGTAAAGAAATAAAAAGCAGGGAAGAAACTGCTTCTTATTTTGTACAGGGAAAGGACTCTATCATTAAGCAGAACAGAACAGCAATTATCGTCGCATGCCCAGTAGACTGAAAACTTTGAAAAAAAACTAAAAAGGCAAGAATACTTTTTCTGTAAATATTAATGGAATTGAATGACTTAAAAATGCAGATAGATTTTATAAATTTCACAAGAATGAAGTATGAATGAAAACAAGGGTGACCTTGTTTTCCTGACATCACCATCATCATTAATATTACTGCCACTACTTTATTTGGTGTTTGTTTGAGAGGAGTAGAGGGTTTCTTTATTTTTCAAATATACATTATCTCAATTTTATTCCATTCTTTCCACCCTTTAGATGTTTCCTGTTGTGTGATTGTTTTGTTTTGTTTTTGTTTTTTTTTTTTGTTTTTTTTGGTAGACAGTAAGGTTCTTGTGTCTGCATATTCGACAGCGAGCTATCATTAGTGCTGGTTTTCTTGGGGGATTTCTGTCACTTCCAACCACCAGCCAAATTGGAATTGTCAGGAGAACAGCCTCTCGCATGTTACTTGGCAGTTCTGTTTCTAGACTTGGCCAGTGTCCAGAGATGCAGAGGTTCATGGACGTGAAAAATAACAGGGAAAATGCCCTTTGGTATTAGCCCAATATTTCAGCAATTTATTGAGAATCTCTGGGTTCATTTGCTGAAGAAGTTCAATGCTTGAGCAGGTAAGAACATTTTATATTTTGTTAGACTTAGGTTCTTTGCTCTGCTACCTAGCAGTAGGTACAAATAGGTGCCCTTTTAGTATAGCTCTCCTACTGTGGATACAGAGCTGGCAAAAGAGGCAACAGGGCACTGCACGTTGGTGGTACAGCAAATCCTTCTCTGTATAGGCTAGGATACAGTAGTAAAACTCAAGTAAAGTCCATCACAGGATATTCCACAGCTTCATTAAAATTAATTTAGTATCCAATGTGTACCCTAAGGAGAAAAGTTCACTTGATTTTGGTTTTAAAGTGTTTTGGCATTTTCTTGTGAAACAAAATGAAGACTGTTTTAGACCCAAGCATGAGCTTATCTAGGCAAATCAGTGCTAACTGCAGGCTTACCTAAGTTCGTTAGATATAGGGCCTACCCCTGTGAGGTGTGTTGGATCTTCTTTCTCCTGGCAGAATCACCACTAATATTTACACTTGCCCAGGTAAACCATTTTGTCTGGACAACAACTTCTAAAAGAGGACTTGAGATTCTGAAATGAGTAAATATAGATGCAATGTATTTCAGAATTGTTGTGTTTCTCTTGGCATGGTGCGTTAGCCTATACAGAGTGCTGTGCTGTTTAGGGAAGGAGGGAACGTGGGAGCTCCAGTGCCTGGAGGCTGCAGGGGAATACTCTGAGCACACTGTGTTGAGGGGAAAGCTGCCACAGATGGTTTTCTTCATGTTTTTCTTTCTGGCAAGGGTTAATGCTGTATCTGAGAATATCTGTGATTCTCCTGGCTTTTGATATCAATGAATCAAACATTTTCTGAAGCATTCTTACTGAACAATTTTTTTTCTGTTTTCAACTATGAAAACTGAAGATGCCAGCCAGGCTTTGATACTGCTGTGGCAGCCCAGAGGATGGGCTTACTGTGAGCCAGTGAGTGAGCCCCTGAGCTCTGCAGTTCACCTTCTTACTACCAAGGGTGTTTGGAACAAGCAGGAAGAGCTATTGAATCAAGTATCACCATAATACGGACTATAAGTCTGTTTTTTCATCCCTGGAGGAATCCAAGGAGGAAATACAGGTCTTGTGGCTACAAGCACAGGAGCAGAGGGTCAGAAAATGCAATTTTTTTATTTTATTTTTTTTTTTTTTGACAGACTTTCCACATGACCTTCATTCTCTGTGTCCAAGATGTGTGTTTTTAAATCATGTCTGATAACAGCAACTATGTACTTCTTCACAGTGGTCAAATTTGATCACTGTTTCAGAGATGCAGCCCGACACTTCTGCTTACCAGAAAAGGCTAGACGTAAGTCAGGGGAAATAAGCTGGTCTGGAAGTACGTGTCTCTAACAACTCAGTCCCATTTGTCTGCCTAAACCAGAAAGCAGATTGCAGGTTTAGTCTGGAGGCCTCCAACCTGGGTTCAGGGGCTTCCCCATCAGCGGGACTCCCTTCCTTCTCAATGGGATTTCTGCTGGTGGAGGAGCCACAGAAGTGGGCTGGTAGTTCTGCAGCTGGCTCTGCAGCTGGGTACACTGCTAGGGAAAGACTATACCTCCATACCTCCTCTGAGATTCTCCATTCCTAGAGGAGAATTCCTCCTTGACAAACTTCCTGCTTCATAGCCAGGGAGGTGCTGGTGTCTGACGACAAGGTCTGTGCCTGGTCATCCAGCCTGCATCCCCTCCTTCTCTGCCACATAAATGCCTTCTGGTGCTCCCTGGGCTTTTCCCTACTTGCCTTGTAGAAAAGTTGTTTATTTATTTTATGGGCATGAGAGTTACGAGCTTTGGCATGGCAAGAAGATGAGGAATGTTTTGCTTTGTTTTTGGTTTGGAGGGAGCGTGTGGGAGTGCTGGCGACAGAGAGCTCAGAGAGAGTGCACTAATTAACCCGGGAGGATCGCAGGGCTGCTGGAGTGAGGGACTGCAATTTTTGTCCATTTCTGGGTTCGGGTCAGAGACCTTGGATAAGAGAAGGAGAAGAAGGGCACAATGGGAAGCAGATGTGCTGAGCAGAGGGGTCAGCCTGCCACCATGGGGTTCAAGCCCCCACGCTTCCCGCACGCAGCGCCCTCAAGAAGTGAATCCCTGGTGTCCGGCAGCCTCCGGCCTCTGCGGTGCACGGGATGGGCACCCACGTACATACACATACGTGCAGACGTGCTCCCACAGACAGTCCTGGCTCTGTCTTTTTCCTTTGGCCTACCTTGTCGAATGGCCCTGGAAGACTAAACAGGTGTTATCTACTTTTGATTTCAGTGCATTTAAATTAATCCTGTCAGCTCAGCTGTTAAAACAACTGTCATCTCCAGCTGTTAGTAATTTTCGACTGGGCACTTTTACAGGTTGCCAAGTTCTGAGCCTGCATTGTGAATCTCTCTCCCTTTCTCTCAAAGCGCTATAGTAACATTTTTTTATTATTTTTTTTTTAAAGGGGACTTGCACTGCACTGTTTTTATATCAGACTCTGTTTATTATATATCGAAATAATAATATCACAAAACCCAACATCATCATGCCAGACTTTGGAATAAAGAGCTAAGCCATGTGTGGAGTGCAATGCATATCAATCTTCTGTTTGTTGCATCCTCTCTGTGCATTTTAAATTTGAATGAGAGATGAATCAACCTGAGGCTTTGGGAAGGAGGAAGAGGGGGGCTCTAAAATTTTATTGCCAAAAATAAAGCCTCTTTTTTAGAAGTACTTGTTTCTTTTTTTTTTTCCCCCTCAATGCCTCAATGTACATTTAATTTTAATAACTACTATTAACAGGAGGGACCTCATAATGAAAATATCTAAAATATTTAAATTGTTAGATTAATGGCATACACATGGTAGCTTTAAGAACTGTTGGGGGGAAAAAATCGTAAATTCGATACATGTTATTGATTTCAATAGACAGTCTCTAATGTGACATATTCCTATGGGGTCAGGATCTATAGTCCATTACCAGTGTTTCAGAGGCAGATAGCACTTGTGGATTACACACATCTGAATCCTGACAAGGAAGGCTTTCTGTGCCTTTAAGGTTTCCACTTATTACAGTTGTCTGGCCAGATTTTCAACTGGTATAGAACTGACACTGCTTTGTTGACTTATTTTGCAAGCTGTCCTTAAAACACTGGAAGGGATTATTCAGGCATTCTTTTGTGTGTTGCTAGGAAAAGGATGTACTCAAAAAGTGGCTGTAGGTAATCT
The DNA here is from genome assembly GCA_011076525.1 of Nettapus auritus. Classification (NCBI taxonomy): domain Eukaryota; kingdom Metazoa; phylum Chordata; class Aves; order Anseriformes; family Anatidae; genus Nettapus; species Nettapus auritus. The sequence continues at coordinate 76,405,616 of CM021765.1, read as the reverse complement.
ATTTTTCAGCAGACCACAGATGATTTCAAGTTTCAGGTAGCCAAATGAAAGGGATTCCTTAAAAAATCATGCTTTGTATTGTCTGTCTCTTACATAAATAAGGGCACTGTAATTATGCCTAACAATAAAATAAAGACTTCAAATTAGAAACCTCATTTCTTAAGATTTTCACTGTCTTTTACTTTTGAATTTCTTCAAGAAAATTCTGTTAAGGTAGAAAATACGCCCTGAATAACATCAATGTAATGCTTTCCCTTTCACTCTCCATTCTTAAGCTCGGATGAGTAATTTTATTAAGAAAAAAAAAAAAAAAAAGCCCCAAACATCAGTCATTTAAAAAGATAAAAGGAAGTGTCAGATGCTAAAGTACCATCTAATCCAGCAGGCCAGGTCTTGATCCCATTTCCACCTTTAAAATGCATCTCTACTTGTTGGCATGTTCGGCCTGTAAGAGAGAGTTGCAACTATCTGAACAGCATCCTAAATTCCAGTACAATTGTTGCTGTTTTTGAATGCCCCCACAATAATGTCTTCCTAGAGAAGTTTTGGAATCCTTGTGAAATATACATCAGTCTTTGAGTGAGCTATCCTTACTATCTTTCTTCTCAAACAAGACTATCATTTAAGTAAGACATGAAGCAACTTCTTCAAATTTCACATCCTTTAGTAAACAATTTTAGTATTCTTCAGTTAATTATGAAATGATGAAATTGAAGGTCCCATTTGGTATTAAAATCTGGAAGACTAGTTACGAAGTATGAATCTGTGCCTTTGCACACAGTAGTCTGTGGATATGTATGACCAGATTACATCCATGCATACAGAGCTACTATTGCTACTAGCAATAGCAGAAGCTGGGGTTGCCTAATTTGAATTGTGATCCGTCTCTCATGCTGCATGGATAAACAGTGGAGCTACAGTGATTTATTAGGCATATTTTAGTAGACAGTTTAACAAAATTTCATTTTAAAATAGTTTAGAGTAAGAATTTAGTTAATAATATATTAATCTAAAATTCTGACTTCACAGAAGCTGCTACTAGGCAGGAATGTTAGCTCAAAGCAAGTACTTTCTGTATAATACTGCTGTTTTGAAAAACAAACAGAAGTGATTTAAAATGCAAACAAAGAAAAGACACACTATTGTGGTAGCTTTGTTTCTACCCAAAATCCAAACACTTCCATTTTAGTGTGATCAAAAAGTTCAGAATCTGATTCAGTTTTATGTGGTTGTTTATACTGTATATGATACTTTGTTGATTAAACCTGCATCAAGCCCTGCTGGAACATGCATTGTTAAATGATCCTTTTTACAAGGATTTATCAATATAGGTTTAGGTTCTGCTTTGCAAGATGCCCCTAATTGGTTGAAAAACAACTGAACTTTGAAGACAGACTTGTTTAGTGGTTCCTGAATTGATTGATGGATCCTGAAGTGGACTGCTGCTTCCTTACAGCTCCCATTTCCACATCTGGTGCCCACCACCATTCACAGCAGCGGTGACCTTTTATTCATGGCTTCTTCAACAAACTTGCACCATCTCCTTGGTGCCAAATCCTGTTAATGGTGGTTAACTTCATGCTGCAAAGGCTGAATTACATGTATTTTTCTCATTGCATTTTCTCTTTTGCGAGTTCCTTTCTTTGCAGACACATATCTTGAATCTCCTTCGGCATGACACCAGTGTAAAAGACAAGTAATTCCAGTGACATCAGTGAAATTATCTATGTGGAAAATTGAAGTAAGTGAGACTGAATCAGATCCCAATGCCTTCAACATAAAAATGTTCATCCACTTTGCTTACTTCCAAACCTTTGAGTTTTTTGTGCAACCTGAAAGGTTCCATTAATCTTATCTATATGTAGTAAAACCTTGTCAATTCACACTAATGATTCTTGAAGTTAACAGGTAAGCACATTTTTCAGCTGGCTTCCATTTGTGTGATGAACTGAACCTAAACTCTTGACCCTACACATCTAAATTTAGGTGTATTCAAAATCTCAATTTTGCAACTCAAGTCAATATTTAAATATCTTTGACTTTGCATTTAGTAGTTTTGGCCAACTGATTTATGTTTGACGATCCAAAGGTGTAAGAGATACCTACATAGGCCATTATCTCGCAGAAGACAGACAAAACACACAGAGGAAAGGTGAGGGCTGTGGAGTGCTCCAGCCTCACTGAGGAGTCTGCAGGCACAGGAACACTAGTGCTGCTGAATTCATAAAACCTGGCCCCACACTCAGGGACCAAAGAGTCTCTTTTGTGGCTCAGAACTCAAGGGACCTGTGATACTCGTGAGTGCTTGCCCATCCATCTGTGCTTAGTTATGTGACTGGAGTAAGTAAAGGAAGATTTAAGTGAAGTCTATTTTTTGAAAGGAGAGGGAAGATTGCTTCATCGCCTTTTTTTCACCATTGATTGAAAAAATGTATAACATGAGGAAAACCGGACTCTGGTTATTTATACCTCCTTTCTTTCAGCTTTCATCTTTCAGTTCCATGTTTATTTTCCCTTTCTTCTTACCTTCTCTTCCTATCTTTCTATTTGTATTCCTGAATGAGCTCATTAGCGTCCATTAACTGAATTGGATAAGCATCAACAAGCATCTCCACAGCAAGCAAGAAAAGTGACAATAATAGCAAAAATAACAGTGAAAATTTGGTATCAATGGGACGTGACTATGAAATGCACTGCAATGTCACTATAGTGCAGAATATTGCTAGGCTCTTAATTAAGCAGTGATTTCTGTTAGATATTAAATACAATTCTTGACTGCTCTTACAGATCTCTAACCCCAATGTGTGTTAAGTTATGCTTCTGAAGTTCCTATATTTGTAAAACCAAAAGTGCCAATTTAAAATTATCGGTATACTGCCATGACCCCTGGCATGCTTGTTCTTATTTTAGTAGAAGAGTGAGAAATTTCAGTTCAGGTTGTTGTCTAGGAAGGACCATAAGCTAAGATGAAAAAAATACTCATTTGCATTCAGATATAGTGGTAAACATGTTGCTTAAATTCGTAAAACTTCCTCAAGTAAACAAATCACGAATTCTGTGTCCTGCTAAGTAGTGCCAACTGTTTTCAATAGGTACACCTCAAATTAAGTGCATTCAAATAGCTGCACCTGTTTTCAGTGGTACTAACATGAATTGCTTCCATTGTGAGAAAATGATTTTTTTTTTTGTTTGTGGATTTTTGTTGGTGGTGGAGGTGGTATTTTTGTTGTTATTTTTTGTTTTTGTTTGTTTTCATTAAAAAGTTTGTTTTGTTACCTTTGTTTGTTGTTTGTTTTGCTACCTTTGAACAAAGCTTCCTTTATCCACTGTTGACAGGTGTCCTGGATGATATGGAACTGTTGAGTATTTTCCTCCTAGGTGGACTGCTTCTCACTGGCCATGTGTCTAGGTTTTTCTGATTCCATCCAATCCATGAAAGATTACATAGTTTGGTGCTTTTAGAAAAACACAGTTGATAAGCATATTTATGTTGCATTGGTGGGTTGTAATGAAAAAAGTCAACACAGCAAAGATTAGGACTGTATATTTCTGTGTTTGTGTACGTGTACACACGTGAGTGTTTATATTTCTGCAAGATCTTAATGTAAACTGATGCCTATTTCTGTTTTTCTGTGGAAGACAAGAAAGATGAAGTTCCACATTACACTATTTTAAAAAATGTTTAAAATATTCTAAAGTAATTCAGGCAGAGACCAGGCTGACTTTGTTTTCTGTAACAGCAGCTAATGTTAGTATATAACAATTATATATATACGTGCATATATATATTCCTTTACATTTATATATAGAAATATAACTTCACCTAACATACATGATTATGTCTTTGTGACTTCCTTCAAAATTTTGATTTAGAATTTCCAAAATGTTGATGTTTTCTGACCGGTTGATGTGACATAGAAGAAAGGGATTTCCACCTGGGATATTGTCTTTTTAAATGGATTTTATTGTGCAGTTGTGAAGAAGCAACAAAATACATAATTGGAAGTAACTTATTTCCCATCCTACTTCTATCTACCTTTTTCCATAGCCATAAACTCCGGGCTTATCCACAGAGCATTTTTCAGAAAAGAAAAATTTTCAAAAATTTTTCAAAAATTTCAAAATTTCAAAAAAAAAAATCAAAAAGAAAGAAAGAAAAAAAAAGCTTGTAAATATGTAAATATTTGAGATCCAGTGAAAACAATAGGAGTGGACATTTTTACAGTAAGCTAGAAAAGCATTTACATCTTTTTCTTTTTTTTTTTTTTTCCCTGATCAGCAAAACTATTTTAAAACAAGGTTCATGTGTAACTACTGCATTTTTCTACATTTATGGAGTATGGTCACGAGCAAGTTATCACGAGGTAAACAAAAGTTAAGAATTTGCAGCTTGTCAGTAACTTCTAGCTCCTGCCATTCCATTTGTAAACTGATGTGGTGCTGTCTCCTGTCATTGTTCTTAAGTTAGCATGTGGGTTGTGCAATGAGAGTAGGTGTACAAGCAACTACCAGTGAGTGGCCAGTGTGCTGCGAGTTCATGTGGCAGCTGCTCGTACAAGCAGGTGTTTGGGTGCTCTTTCTTTGGACAGGGTCTGTGGCTGCTTTAGGGGTATTTCCCCTCTGGGCTGCTGTGTTGTACTAACACAGGCAGCTCTGCCACCAAGGTGAGAGAGAGTGGACTCTATGAATCTTGTAGGATCAATGTTACTTTTTAACACACACTATTAATTTATGGTGTTTTATTTTTTTCCTGTTAGACAGCCAGTCAATTAGTTTAGTTCTCTTGTATAAATGATTTCCTCTCATTGCTACTTTTTACACTTGTCACATCTTTGTTTTTAAATGTCTATGTTGAAAATCCCGAGAATAATTAGGTATTTTTCAACACTTATAGCTATAGGGAAAGTGGCTAGGACATAGTTTTAGGAGGCTTAGTTTGTTGCCCTGGTTAGAGGTCTCCTCCATTTCTCTCTGAGGAGTGGCAGTGGCAGGAAAACTCATGTGAACAGGAAAGTTCATGTGCAGCTGTGAAATACAGGAAGTACAAACAGTGAAATGAAGGAATTTGATCATATTCCCAGAACTATATAACAGTTTGCAAACTATCTCTTCAGAGCCCCCTCCCTTCTTTTTTGGACATAGCTTAAAGAAATATACTGGTAAATAAATAATCATTTTTTAAAAAGTTAATTGCAAACCTTTCTCTAGACCTAAATTCCTTCCTGTCATACTGCCCTTGCCCTGTTCCTTCTCTTTTTCCCTGCTTCCATTATATTGAATCAAAGTAATGGTATCCGCTTCTGTGGTTCAGGAGAAACCATTTGACCCCTTTCCTGAAACATAAAAGTCTGTATTACAATCTGAAAATACTTCATGGAAAAATTCTATTTGTCTTCCATAGTTTAAGAAGGATATTTACACCAGTAGGCATCAGGCTTCAGATTCAAGCTCTGACAACACCCGCCCCACTTCCTCAGCTCCATGAAAGCTTAACCCTTCACCACCCATCTTGAAATACTTTGAAACCAGCTTAGACTCACAAAGAAGCCTAAAGGATCCACACTTCTCCCCATCCTAACTGTAACTCTATCATAACTATCATATAACTGTAACTGTATCATAACTGTAACTTTAAACTTCAGATATACCCTGTATATGCATGGAAAATGCAGATTGTATCAGGCAGAGTAGATAATCTTGGCCAAAAGAAAATGAAAGATCTAGAAACAGTTTCAGTCATTGTAATGCCTTGTGCCATGACATTTCCTTGTGAAATGATGAGACAGTATTATGAGGCAGGCAGCTTGACTTTTTAAGTTGCAGCTGCAGGGCAAACTAAACAAGCTTCCCCTCCCACATCTTTAGTGGTGATTGCAGGACAAAGTCACCCAAAATCCTTAAGGGCAAAGGCTAAGTTGGCAGGGCTCATGGAACCAGAGCACTGCAGCTAAAGCATCTATCTCCAGCCTGTGCTGTGAGGGTTAGAGCATTTGACTTTTGGGTTGGATTCCTAGGTTTTCTTCATTCCTAAACCTACCCTTCTCTGGAATTGTGACCTGAAGTTAATGTCTGGAGGACATGTTGAGATTGTTGAAATTGCTTGATATAAATTATAGTTAAAAATCCTGAAATATCGTTTCTTTTTAGGAAGTGTGTGAACGTGGATAATACTGTCTTTTATCTTCTGTGGCAAGTAACTTCATCTCATTTGTTGACTACTTTTCTAGGGCTAAAAGAACCAAAAAAAAGTTTAAAATAAACCTGTTCTTGAATTACTAGAGGGTATAGGAAGTTGGTTGTGTTGACTTTCTGTGGAGCTGTTCTTTTTTATGAGAAAGGTGGGTACTTCAAAACTTCAGTTTTTTTTTTTGTTTGTTTGTTTGTTTTGTTTTTCCTTTGAGTCATTGGTGACAAAGAAAGAGAAGAACTATAGATTGATTGTAAGTCATTGAATGATAGCCTTTTGCTGCCTCATGGTACTAAAAGAAGTAACCATGTTAAATAAAAACATAATAATCCAGCCTATTTGGCAAACTTACTGGCATAGTCAGCCGCATACTCCCCTTGGGTGCTCTCCTTCAGAGATACTCAGTGTCTGAAGCTACATTGGTGTTAGGTTGGTTCTTCTGGTGAATTAAATCAAGACTCTTATTCCTTGACACTTGCAGGTTTAAGCAAAACTGAATTCATTAATCTTATTTAAAGATCTTCTAAGCCTACTGAAGTCAATGGAGTCAGTGAACTTTGGATGAGAACCCCAGAGCATTACCTGTTGAAACTCTCATGTTGCATGAAGAGCTACATTTATTGCTTAAGTTGTTCGTGCTTTTTCCCCCTTTTTGGAAGGGTCTTCTCTATGTCAGGGTTATCATTCTCAACCAGTGCAGAGATCATGGTGTAACTGTGTTATACCTGTGTAAAGTCTGCTGTGCAGAAGCTCTTGTCTTCTGAAGTGGGCAGACTTAAAGAGTGATGTTAAGACCTAATACTTACGTGATAATAAAAATAATATTGTGCATAAATTTTCAAGCTTGACCAGTTCCAGGCAGTAGAATTCTGAGGCAATTTCTGGACAACTGCACTTTGGGAAAATACATAAATGCAAATAATGTGCTAGGCAAGACCTCAAGGAAGAAAGTTTTGAATGGATGGTGGTATGTAATTTCAATTGTAAACAACATGGGGTAATTTTGCCTTGACAGGATTCAACAAAAATTAATTGTAGTTAAATGAATTTGGTGTGCCATTGGGTACAGACAGCCAACAGTTTGGGGTTTGCAAGGTTTCCTTTAATGTGGTTGTGCTCAGACTGTATATTAGACAGCTTCAAACTATTAAATGTCACTCTTCTTGCTAGCACTCACTTCTCAGATTCTAGAATATTTTCCTTTCTGTTTGTGTATTAGTTAAACACCTCTGCAATTCCAAAGCAAACCTTTCTCCAAAAGGATTTCAGGACAAGGAAACGTTAATCCTATAATATGCCACAATGTTTCCTTTTGTTGTTTTGTTTTGTTTTGTTTTTTTTTTCTTGAGACTTTTCCTTCCATTTGGTCTCTATCTCTTTGTGCAGTGTGGAAAGCCCCAATGGTGTGCATGTGGAGGCTTGTATTTTCCTTTGCTCAGTACCTGCTTGTAGCCAATTTCCAGGTCTGATCTACGTTATCTGACCCATGCTGGGAGAACCAGAGCCAAACAGGTTAAATGGTCACCTTCCTCTTTCAAGCAGTCCTAGGAAAGAAAATCCGACCGTGCTTATTTACTGTATGCAAGACTGTTCCATTGTGTGAAATTTAGATAATCAGAACAGCCATAGAGTCCTACGTTCTCACAGCATTGTTTTGCAGATCACGTGTGTTCTGGGACAGTGTTGATCCACAGCACTGCTGTGTACAGGTACAAAAAGACTCACAATCAACTTGCAGCAGAGTAGCATTTCCACCTGAAAGTACAAAGAATGCAATGCAAGTAGCTTGTTTTCACCCTCAGAGAAAAAGCAACAAACAAAAATGTAACCTCAAATATTAAAACAAAGAACCACCTTGCATGATCTTGATTGTGTCTTTTGTAAGGAGTTAATGATTTAGAAGGCTGTATTACATTTTTGAATGGGGCTGATGGACCTAGTGAAGCTGTTTCAACTTTCAGTGAAACTTAAAACTGTAAGTGTCCACTTTACCTTGAAATTGGACTTGGTCTCCCATATGATTTAAATGTTAAAATGTTACGTTCAAATAATTCTTCAGTACGTACAAGCAAATATGCCACCCTATGTGTCTTTCACTTATATTAGAAGAATAAACAAAATAAAAATTGTTAAATGTTTATTTTTTAAAGTGTTTTCAAATAGGCACTATTTTAGAAAAGTGCTTCTGTCATTTTAATAATAAGACAGTAATAGCACATATCCTGTACTACTTCAGCATTTTGGATCTATACTATTCCATCTCATGGAAGAGGCAACTGTCGTCTAACTCCAGAATTGTCAGTATTACTATTTAATCCCTGGTGCAGTAACCCTGAGAGATGCAAACTCATCAAGGGATCCTTTGTGTGAGGTTTTGTATAGGCAAACTATACAAGCAGATCCTGCCTTGGAGACCTTGGTCTAAAAGTAGTCTGAGAGAGGAGCAGTGGGGACCGCAGCCTGCATCGCCCCAACCTCACCCCAGCATGCTGGCCAACGCAGCGGATTTGCAGATACAGATTTGAACCTCGCAGCTTGGGCCCACACCTAATTAAGTTTGAATACGGCAGAGTGAATTGGTGTGTGGGTGTACATTGTCATGTGTGTACCAGGGGCATCACTCCGTGCTACGCTAATTAACTGAGTTTTTGTGAGAGGTGACGAAACCAAACTCTGGTATTTCTGTCTTTGCTGCAGTTGTAGTCTAAGTGAAAGAAGTAAGGCAGTAACACACATTAAATAAGTTAAAAAAAAAAAAAAAACTTATTTTAATTGTGCATTGTATTTTTCTCATAAAAACCCTTTGTCTATGGTACTTGGTTAATGAGACAAGAGCTGAACTGTAGATTATGGGTATAAATAGCCCATACCAATTCTGCTCGTTTACTCCAGTAGTCCCACTTGGAGTCACCAGAAGGGAATATTTAACAAGAAAAGCAGAATTTGCCCCACTTCCTGGTACAATGAACTGGAAAACCTATTTGTATAATCTTTCTCTCTTCATTTTGCTTTTTACTTCTGTAATTTTTATTTTTATTTTTGAGTGTTTATTTAGATCCCTCCAATCCCTGTTTATAAATATACAACACTTTTAGAAGAGAGGCTTTAAATTCTGGAATGATACTTTTCATACCACTTTATAATGATCAGATTTAATTGGTGTTGTCATTTTTCAAAGAAACACCTTTGTATGACAGTCTTAGCTTAACATAAAATTCACTAAAGCTAGAGGCACTTATGCCATGCTTAATAAAGCTGGATTTAAGCAAATATTTAAAGATAAGTGCATACCAAATGAATTTGTGAATTAGGGCTACATATACTTTTCAGCAGTAAGAAGAGTTATGGTACCTGTTTTCATATTGTATAGACAGTGCTTTAGAATTTAAGAATTTAAGAATTTAAAACTGAGATGTTTAGCTTTGAAATATACGCTATCCCAATTACAGCTGCTGCACTAAAAAAGTACTTTGTTGGCTCTATTTTAATATTGGCAACAATAGTTTTACTATATTAGTTCAAATTGGTTGCCTTTTATATGTTGTCTTTTTCTTCTGGTAGTATCTATTAACTGGAGATGAGCAGGGAGATCTTTCAAATAAGAAAAATGGATGGGAAAAGGAAAAAGTCTTAATTCACCTAAGTAAACATTCATGCAGTGTTTTCTGTTAGTGAGAAGAATTCCAGCCTGTTCTGTGGAAGGTATCAATGTATGCCTTAAATATATGTCTTGATCACTTTTAGCATAGCACACATGCTCCCAAATATTATTCTTGGTCATAAAAGACCTTCCTAGGTCTTTTGGACAGCCTTGCAGCTGCGGTGCTTTACTTCATAATACCTTGTCAGTAGAAGCAAGGGTGTGGTGCCAAACAACCTGAACGGGGAAGAGAAAAGCTGAAGCTGAAATCCATATTCAGAATTAAAAGCTGCACCCAAGATGCGCTCAGTCTGAACACATTTTCCCATTTGTGTTTATAAAACAGACTAAGGCCGCATGTCAAGTTTAAATTTGCAAACTTCTTGTGTTTTGTGTGTAAACACCAAAGTAACATTAGAATTGCTTTAAACATGGTTTTGTTTGCTTTAATATCCTATAAATTTTACCCTGACATCAAATGTGTTGTTGAGTGTGAGGAAGCTGGGGGGTAATACCTCATTCAAGTGCAATTTTTGTCATTGTTCAAAACTATGGTAATGCATTTGATGATTCTTATCTGTTCTTCAATGTATGTGGTTATCTTTCTTATTTTCATTCTCATACATATCTATAGCACTGTCTAGATCTGGAAGATTTGATTTGCTGTATATGTTCAAAGACTAGAAAAACTGATCCTGTGTTTTTATTATATTTTTCTGCAATCTTCTTGTAGACCTTGAAATTGAAGCTGGCACATTTGTAAATGTGATTTTCTTCCTTGGATCTTTTGAAAGTTGATTTTATCCATGGGTAAATTAACCTGTGATTCTAGCAGTGACTTTGGCAAAATCAGCACAGTGGGGTATAGATATAGGAATTCTTCAGAGCTCTGAGTTAATAATTCCACTCTGCTCCTGTACATGAATCTATCATCCAGCTAACTGTATTTAAAGTAACGGACAGAGAGCTAGCTTTGCTTGCTACAAGTATGGAGAAATTCTGACAGAGAATTCACCGTTTGGGGGTGAGAACTTAATGAAGTGCTCGACCCATCCTGATACGTGAGTTTAATTGATCATCTGCCTGTTTATCTCTCTTTTTTTTCCTCCATTACAAAATCAGATAATTCCAGAAAGCTACAAAGGAACATTTCTAGTCATGATTGGGATTTATTTTTTTTTAATGCTCCCCTGTTCAAAGCAATATGCTCTATTTGCCCTGCTCGAGTTTTGAAGTTGTTACAAGAGTAGAAAGTTTTTTCCATATACAGGTACACAGTTAGTGATGCCCTTTGAGGTCTCAGTATATAAAAAATCTATAGAAGAACATGTGCTTTCATTTTTCCCTCTTGTGTACATGGGATGATTATTACTGCACTGCAAGGGTTGCGTGTTTCGTATTTATTAAACACTTCATGTTGGAGTACAAGTGCAGGTTAGTGGTATTTATTATACTTACATTTTCCTTATTCTTGGTAATAAACAATAATCTCTTAGAAGTATGTATGCAAATTTTGGACAGAAGAACAGCAAGAACCCTTTTGAAAATGGAATAAGCTCAGGAGTGAGTGGTAAAAAGCTTCCACATTAGACAATGCATTGACTTTGTTGCTGTTTGTATCCTAGCAGTGTGGCCACACATTATACTAAGGCCTGAGGTAGAGCATTCGCTATGTGAACATTTATTTCTGTCCCTGACATACTTTCACATGCATGTTGTTAGAGTTGAACTGAGTCATACCATGCAATTTTAGGATGGTCATCAGGGCTTTGGTCTAATTAAATCAGAAATTTAAGTTACATATATTCTGTAAGGTTAGTTCAAAGCTTAAGGTAACACTTGAGCCAAACTTATAAGCCAGTTGGCCTTCTTTCCAAATGTGTCAAGGATGGGGTAGGCTCACACTTAAATACTGCTTCTGTTGACAGCTTGGATACAGCTGGGTCTAGGTCTGTAAGACTTGAGCCCAGATTAGAGCACTAAAGACAAGAAAGATGTAGTCTCAGATACCATAATATTTACAGGAAGTATATCTGCTTGGTTGCAGTAGAATTATGTAAAATGCTACATAAAGAGGTATTTCTCATAAAACTCCACTGAACTGAACAGGTTTCACTAAAATACAGTGACACTTGCTACAAGATTTGATTGGAAATTTTCAAATATTTTTACAGCATTTTTATAAAATGAATAATGTTTCACTTTCTTTTAATCAGAAGATGTCATCATCCTGCACTTTCTTTCCCAACTCTACTTATTATTTTTATTAAACATTTCATCTTTGAAGTGCAGTAGGCAGGTAGGTTCACACTCAAAATGCTGCAGTGAGTGTCCACATTAAATATTTGCTGGCTTTTACATTTTGTCTTCAGAGAGTGCCCTTGGGAAACTCCCCTTTCCCTAAAGCACACACATGATCAGATAGTTAAACCTCTAACAACCTTTCAGGTTCAGACATCATTAATTCTATAGCCCCTTTCAGCTTCTGAACCCATTCACTAACTCCAAGCACATCAGTGCCACTTCTGCAGTTGCCAGACTTCCCTAAGCCATTGTTCGGCTGGCAAACAATGGAACTCACACCTTTTCAGCTGGCAAATCCCACATCAAATCCTCTCTGCTTGCCGTCTCTTCCAATTGAGAAACCTTGAGCATCTGCCAGCTGTTGGACCACCTTTCTTCCATCCTCTGTTCACTGCCACTTAGCTTTGAGTGTCATTCATCCTTGTCTGCAGAATGTTTTACCAGATGTTCCTCCCCCAGCCAGACCAAATTCCTGATACCTACCTCTTCCCCCAATAAAAGCTTTGGTCTGACAGCCCTATATGTTTCTTTTGTAGCTCATACCTCATGTTTTAGGATTTGGAATGAATCTTCATTTGTTTGCGGAGAGCATACAACCTTTTCTTTGTGTTACCAAAGCTAAAAATACTAGATAAGAACAAAGGCTCAACGTTGTTGCTCATGCCTTGTTAGACAGCACTGGATCCAGAGTTCTCCAATAGAATGGAGAACAGAAGCTAACCCTTCACTATGATGACATAAATAATAGTTATTGGTAGTAATTTATTTTTTTATTATTATTATTTTTTACTTAAAATACCTAATTCACAAAAGCACATTTTACAGATTAGTAGATAAATGGCAGTTGAGGTTGTTTTTGTTTGTTTGTTTGTTTCTGAAACATTTTCTTAACTAGCTTACTCCCCCCTTTACTACTAACTTCCAATGTCTGTGTTTGCTTTTTATAAATGTTCCCTCTATGAGGGATAGTAGCATATCTGGTGATCTCAGTTTCAGGACGTGGTGTTTGTCGGCTATTGTGAAATTTGCACTGAAACAAATGTAGGACAAATTCTGCCTACAAACTCAACTGTTGGTCATCTCGTAAGTCAAATACATCCTCTGAGTAATTCAGAAGCTAAGAAATGCTATCCCAGATTCTGTCTGTTTTCAGTAGACAGAGGCAAACATGTTTTGTTGTACATGGCAGCGGCCCTAAAACAAGAAGGACTGGCCATGAATAAAAGCTAACTGGAAATTAGAAGGGTTTCAGACATTAGAACAGTAGGGTTCTGCAGCAAGCCTTTGATCAGCATGTTGGTGCAAACCCCAACAAACTATTTTTACAGAAGAACTCCATAAACTACTGAAGAACATTTCATATCATACTGACTGCAGTATCAGGGGGATAAACTTGATGACCTAGAAGGCCCCTTGCAGTCATACATCGTGCTATGTAGCATTTACATGCAGTGATGAAGAGAAAAATATCAACAGGACTTAAGATTTACTGTGTGTGCTTCCAAAGGGTTGTTGCAAGTCCCAGGGATTAATAAGAATATCGGATATGTTCTTTATAATATATATTAAGAAGAATATAGGATATAGAATGCATATTAAAATACGCATTACAGATACTAAAGTGTGTCACAGTTGTCTGCATTTTTCTAACTCTCTCTGCTTATTTGCTGTTCACTTGACAAAATTTTGCATCATCATGCAGTATAGCTGTTATTTACAAAACAGACAAAGGAAGTTAGATGCTAAAATCAATGGCAAATTTTATTTAGAAATGGCAGATTAAACTGTCAGATACCAGGAAAGTAATAGTGCCCTTGTTACTCCTGTGTTTTCATTTTTTCCCTACTGTGGAGGCTAAGCATTTTAGTCTGGACATTTGAAGTTTGCAAAGTTAAAAGCAATCCAAAACAGAAGGACAGGAAGAGGAATTTTAGGCAGTCCAATTAGTATGAAATATTTCTAGCATCTTGTGTAGCATAAATTATGTTCTACTTTTGTTGGCACTTGTGAAAAAATAACAGCTATTGATTAGGCCTGTCAAGCCCTCATTGCCTGACATATCTTTGCTGTAGTCATGTGGGCAAAAGCTAGAAATGATTCTGAGAGAGTGAGATGCTCTACAATCATCTCCTCTCATTGTTATTTTTAGTGGCTTTTTTTTAGCTGTACTGTATACAGTAGAACCTTATTAAAGCCTCACTTAAGATCCTCAGATAATCACCCTCACCAGGCTGTTTCTGGGAGATTTTCAGCAAACCATTTTTAAACACAGTAATATATTGATTTCTGAGGGGGGCAAGTGGAAGATTGCTAATCTGGGCACTTGGGTCAAAGCTACTGTTCATGTCCCTGATTCCTTATTTTAGTGGGAGTGGGCAGCAAGTGTAGGCTCATCTCTGTCACTGATTAGAACTTTGTTGTTAGGTTTTGGTGCTGGCAGTCTGATAAACTGTGAATGTTTTATCTTAAATGTAGAACAGATGTAGATTTTACTCTGATGAAATGGGGGAACCAATTCTGACAGTGGTATGACGAATTTCAAAGGTGACAGTGAGAGGATATAGCTGTTTGTTTTCATTTTCAGACCTGAGCTGAGGAATAAATATAGTAACGGATGCAATGCTCTTGTGTTTTGGGGCTGTGTGTAAGTATATTAGGGTGAAATGGGCAAGTCTTTAGACTTTGTGTGTTCGGGTGAAACAGGTGGGAGGGATGGGTTTTTGAACAATTTGTTTTCCTGAGATTTTCTTACCCCTGTTAGTTTAGTATCAAGATGCGCAATTATAGCTCCATAGGCTGGCTGTTTGAGCATCTTTTTTCTTTTTCTTTTTTCATTCTTTTTTTTAACCACGATTATCCGTATTTATGTCCAACAGCAGTCTTTGGTACTTGAGCAGCATACATTGTTAAATCATCTGTGATCCTTTCCTGCAGTGGATGGTATCACTCTTGAGTGCTCTTCTATTTTCTTTTCTACACAGTCCCAGACAGTAGAGGTATGTTGTTCATTGGCAAGAGAGGCCATGAATGGTATCTATTCAAAATTCATAGAAGACTATTTGGAGATAAGTAGTGTGTGATAACAACCAAAATATGCAGACAGACATCATCAAAACATTGGTGGATAAGAAAACTAATGGTATTTTTTCCTGATTTTCTTCATTGGAGCTCAAAATATGGTCAGGATTGTGACTTGAGTCAGAGAGAATTTGAGTGCTAGAGAAAGCTGTGGTACTGGGACACCTTTGTCTCACGTCAAGGAGCGTGTGGAATTAAAAACAAATTCCCACAAAGCAGTTCATATGAGAAAGGTGTGTCAGACATTTGGAAAGGATTTAAGTGTGATGAGGGGTGATTGCAGTCCCTCTTCATCATTTGTGATGATTTTTTTCTGTCCTTTGCCAAGAAGTTCATACTTCTAACTGTCTCTGATCTGTCCTCTGTTCCCGGACTTTACATGGCATTAGTAGCTAGAATTCCCTTTGCTCGTTTGTGCTTGGCTGGAAGATTGCAGCCTTCCCTTTCATATCTTGACTCCACCACTGTAATCCTTGTCATTGATTTGTAACTGAGATTATTACAACACATCAGGTAGAGGATTGATATTTAGAAACCACAAGGAAGATAATCGCTCTTGCAGAATGCCTTTCTGATTTCTCATGGATGACATTAGCGACAGGGGATACACTAGACCAGTTTTTTGACACCTTCATTGGCTTCTCGTTTATTTCCAGGTGCAGATCACCCAGGTGCTATAGACTGGCAGAAAAGTCCTGATTGTTTTGACACCTGGCTCAGCTCTAGAATAGAAGACCTCAGCTCTGCCACTGGGCCTTCTGGAGTGATCTTGGGCCAGCATTTCTCTTTTTGCCTTATTTTCTCCACTGGGGAATAATGATGTCTTTCCAACTAAAGCTGGAAAATTGTGCAACTATTAGGACATAAAAAGTCCTCATCAGATCTGACACAGGCAAGCAAACACTGTCAGTATCAGCTGATCTAATGAAGTACTCCTCCTTATAAATCTTACTTCCACCATAGACCCATAGACTAGGTAGCTACAACACTACTACTGTAATGATAATAACCTCTTTTTTAAAGTGCTGAGATCTAAAAGAGCCATACAAGAGCTTAGTATTAGTGTTATTCTCTCTTAAACTGCCTGTTCAGTTCTAATTGGGACCCTCAGAGTACCAGCCTTCAAAGTAATTGGCTTGGACATGCCAAGAAGGAATTTTGACATGTGCTGGTTTATGTCTCCCAGCTTCCCTAAGTCTAAGTTTGCTGGTTATTCAAGGTATGGTGCAAGGCCTAATTCATAAGTTTTCCTGTCAGGAGAGTGATCGGAGTGCATCATGTTGTTTTATAGCTTTTCAGAAGTAGAGTAAGACACTGAGCTGGAATCCTAGGAGTTATGTAGTACAACAGTTAGAATACATTTATCACTAACACTCTCAGTTTAATTGCTATTGCTATTCCATATGAGATTTGTATCCTTTGTGTCCTTACAACTACTTCTTTAAAATACTGTATCCATAACTCGCCTGCTGAGATTTTTTGGTATGCCTCCTTTATTCCTCTCCCCTGTTGATTTTCAAACTCTTTCAAGGACTAGATTTAAATCAAAGGGCCTGTCTTTGACTTTAATAAGCTTTTAATAAAATCTGAGAAAAAATGCTACCAACACCCCTACAAGAGCAATTTTTATGAGGGTTTGCATCCCTGCTTTAACCCCACAAGACCCCATATTCTGAATACTGCTTCTCTACACACCTGGTCATCATTAAGTAGTCTTTGTTTTTCTTTCAGGCTTAACCTTGTTTTACCAAACATAGTGTAATGTAGTATTGGGGGGAATTTATAAAAAAAATTAACTTAAAGTAAAGACCGACTGCCTGGTAAACATGCCACCCAGTAAGAGGTTTATTTATTTCAAGGTGAGTTGAAAATATTGACTGTTTTGAAGCCTTGGCTATCTCCCTTTACAGTGGGATCAGTAATTTTCTTTTTCCTATTTTATTTTCTGTCATGTTCCCCACCCTTCTTTTTTTTGTTGTTTATTTAATGGAAAGATACAAGCATGTGAGGATTTTCTCAGAGTCCTAGAAAAACCTGGCCAGTTCAAGTTGAACAGCAGATAAAGTGGTTCAGATTCCCTAAATTAAAGCACTTCAGTGGGGTTTGGATTGAAAAACAAAACACGAGAGAGAAATGGAAGGGAATGCAATGTGGCCATCATGTGTGATCTTTCTCTCCTTTCAGGTAGGAGCTAGCACAGCAGTTTTTAACAATCAGCCCTTGAGTGTTTGTGTGCTTTCCTTCCTTCCATGTTGTTTCACAGTTATCTGTTAGTAACAGCAGTATAATTATACACAGATTAAAAGACAGGCAGTTTTTAGGCTCCCTGACAGTTGGCCAGAGCAGAGATTAGAGATAAAATTTAATCCCATGAGGTAATAGCAAAAAAAAAAAAAGAGTACAAAGACATGAGATGAGCCGATAATGGTTTGTTTAGGTAAGAAGGCTTCCCTTTCCTTGGTGATTGGCTCTTGCTCAGTGGTACTGGGAGGGACAGTTTCCCAAATCCTTCCGAAGGTTTAGAGCAGCTAGCAGCGGGCTGGGGAGAGAGCTCGGGAAAAATATGGCAGGCAGCAGTGGTAAAAAATAATGAAATCGTTCTAGCCATAAATGGAAGGTGCTGGACCATGGGGGAGATGAGAGATGTTTTCTTCCACAGCTGCAGAGCTATTAGTCAGTTAACACTTGAACAGAGCGAGGTTAAAACAGTTTCTAAGTCGGGGTTGGAAAAATCAAAGAAACGTATGTTTATGTTTCTTGTAAAGGGAAAATAATTTGAAAATGAAATTAAACTTGAATATGACTGGGGGGGGTTAAAATGTTAGTAATCTGATAGGTTATATTTCTCTAAGTTTCACTGTTCCTGGCTGTTTCATTATACCTATTGCATGTTCAGAGGAAAAAAAAAAAAAAAGTTTTTCAAAGATTTTCTTGTATTCAGCGTATTTAACGATGTTCTTAAATCTACATGACATCGCAAGTGAAATTCAAACAAAGCCAGCCCTTTATAGTCAAGTTATGAAGGAATATTCAACAGAAGATTAGAAACATGAAACAAGTGAATCTTTACGGTGGTACAGCCCTATCATTTGCAGCTAACACAGATAAATATGTGTTTGAAATAGAATCTATCTACCATCACTGGCAATTCAGCACATTGCTGTAGTCTCAGAATTGAAGAGGTGGAAATTCATATCTTTGGTTCTTTTAAACAAAGATGGATGAAAGCGGTAGCATTCTGATTCTGGGATATAATAATAATATGATCCTGGAATGATCAATTAACAGAACAGAATTATTGAACCTGCCTTAAAGCTGGCTACTTTTTGCAAACACTGGGCTAAGAAGTGAACTGTAATAGAAATAAAAGTGTGCTGTCATGCATTAGGGCATCTAGCTATCAAAATTGATGGGGAAAAAAACCCCTAACATTTGCTTCTTTGTAGTTCTCTTTTGAAGAGGGCAGGGAATTAGCATGAATACCAAAAAGCACAAATTATAAATGGAAGAACTCCAGAGTTACCATAAAAATGATTTCCATAAGATACAATTTTTTCTAATATTACAATTTATTTAGTTCCCCTAATAATCCATTTCAAGAAGTCAGAAAAACAAACTCTTCTTTATTCTTTTTTTTTTTTTTTTTTCTCCTCTCAAGGATTGAATAGTTAGATATTACTAATATCTCACTTCTTTATTATTGAAAATTATTACTGTGATCACAATAATTAAGTTTTGGAAGGAAAAGCAATGAGGAGGTTGGAAACTGACTGGTCTGAACTTAGAAGGAAGTAAAACTAATAAATAATAATAAAAATAATAATGTCATAACAAAGTACTTTGATTATTCAGTACAGTGTTTCCCATTGTTTCAGGGTCTCTGGGCTGTGGGACAGACTGGACTAGTAACATTTGTAGATTAGTGTTCAAATTCCTGAAATCTGAATAGTTTGTATTCATTGTTCAAGGGGTCTCTTTTAGGTTTGAGACAAAAGTAAGTGTTGTACTAAGTTACACTTTCTCTGCAGTTACACTTAACAGAAGTGTTTGCAAGAAGCCATCTAACACCGCTCCATAAATCAGCAATAGAATGGTTTTATTTGAGAGGCTCACCATCTTTCAGGAAGTATCACTTTCCTCCAAAACCAGAAGCAAAGGCTGCTTTGGATAGAAGTGCAGGATACTTTGTAGAGCCATAGATTTTTGATATGTCAGACCCTATCATTGCTAAGTAATGCTTGAGGCAAGGATTTCTCATGAAGTAGTATGTCCTTCTAGAGTAGAACAGTACATCTGGAAGTGCCTTGTGTGGTGACCAGAGCTGCAGATACTTGCAAAATACTAATTTTTGGATAAAAAGGGATGATAAGTGGGAATGTTCCCTTACAAAATTTCCTGACAGAAAAAAAAATAAAAATATTTAAAAAAAAAATTATAACAACATTTTCAAGCTAGTCCTTTCTTTATTGCAAGTGTTTCTTCAAATATGATGCAGTTTTGCATCCCTGTGTGAACTCCTGTAAACCTGCCAAGGTGTGTCATGTCCTGTTTTGTTGTTTTGTTTTTGTTCATAGAAATTCAAGACCCATTTTCTCTTTTTTGTGCTTGAATGAGCAGGAAAAAGAAGTCAGGGTCCAGAGACTGTCCTTTTCCAAAGCAACTCAACTGAGTCTTTCTTCCTTAAGTAATTCTGAAGCTCCCTGCATCAGGCTTAGTTAGATTAGTACAAAAGTCAGGTTATGAAGTTGAAAGAAACTGTAGTAACAAAATTTAGCCTCTTCTTTTTTTTTTTTTTTTTTTTCTTTAGAACAATTAGGCAAGAAAAGGAAACAGAAGGAAAAATACCAGCCTTTCCACTTGCCAAAAGAATTCCTCTCTTCCATTCAGAAGTAATTCACATTTTTTGATAATAATTTACCATAGCTTTTATAAACAGTGCTACTATAATTTGCTTCTAATAGAATTTCATGGTGTACATAGCTTACAGATAATTGGTTTAGGAGTAAATTGATGGGAGGGTTTTTCTCCAGTCTCTCTTTTTTTTTTTCTTTTTTTTTTCTTTTTTTTTAATCATTTGCTGCTACTCTGTCATTCAGAGTCCAACTCAATCAAGAGTCTATTACTGATAACTGAACAATGTGGTGCCTACAGATCTTTTATGATGCAAAAGTGGGCAGTTGCATTGTGCATGTTTCAAAAGGCATGACATTAAAAAAAAAAAGAAAAAAAAAAAAAAGAACTTTACATACAGACTTTTAGATAGTGATTCATTGGAAATAGTTTTTTTGGCTATAAATTTCTTGTTGAAAATACTAAATTGAGTAACAGAGGAGCCTTCTTCAAAATTTTCATCTTTTACTGAGAGTCAAAGAAATGATGTGAAGTTGGGCTGTCTCTCCATTTACTATGGCAGGCCTGTGGTTAGGTTCACAGAAAGAGGATACTAAATATCCTCTGTGCTCTACAATTTTGTCTTGCAGTCCCTTACCATTCTCACCTACTGGTGCATCTCAGTGCTTCACTTATTCCTAACTTCTCCCAGACTGAGGAATAAGGAAATAAGATCATTTAAGCTCCATGTATTATAGTTTGGTGCCATCAGATTCAATGTTCTTTTCTTAGTCAGAAGAGAAATATGTTATCTAAAACCTCTGAGATTTTAATAAAAAAAAAAAAAAAAAAAAAAAAAAAACATTTTGAAAGTCTTACCCAGGTGAATGACTTTCTTTTGACTGATTGGGTTTGTTCCCTCTATGACTACTGTATTATGTAGGTGAATAGCATCATTTGTGTTCTTTTGAAGTGGGACATATTGGGGAACAATCTTCCATGTTCCATTACTGCAGTCAAATTTCACATGATGATGATGAGGTGATGGTTAGATGATATTCATGTCCTTGTACACTCTTTCTTGACTGTGATACTCTGCTTTTGTGGAATCTACATATTTATTTATAATCTTTTTAAAGCATCTCCCCTTTGTCCCTTGACTTACATGGTCAGATGTGCCAGAAAAATAGATTCTTATTGTTGTGTTTTGGTCTACTGGTCAGGACCAAAAAAGACAAAGCCTCAAGTTCCAGGAAAGTGAAGGAGAATAAAAAATATCCTCAAATTTTTATGTGTCAAGGTCAAAGTATTTTATTTGAATTACCCTAAATGGAAAACAAAACAAAAAAAAAAAAAAAAGCCATATTGTCAAATGAAAATCAGCTTTTATGATCAGGGATCAAATTGTAATTCGTAAAATAAATGTTGCTTCACTGTGGTACCATCAGAGATCCCCTGCCATACTGCTCAGATTAAGAAGTTGTACCTTTCTCTGGGTAATACAGTGTAGGTAACCAGCAGTCATTCACGCTGCTATTGTACAGCCCTTCAGAAGACTGTGTGCCTGGAGGTGCAGTCTGACCACTGATAAAATGCCTTCACTCTGAACCAAACAGCTTTCTTGTGCTGTATAGTATAAAATCAAAAAGTAAAAGTTTGTCTTTGGTTTCTCATACTGCTTCGTGTTAATAGTGTGGTAGGGAAGAGAAATGAAAAAAGTAACAGGAATCTCTTTATCTCAAAAAGTGAACCCACAGAAGATTTCAAGTAATTTTCTTTTCTTGCTGTTTTCAGAAACAGACTTCTATACAGAGATGATCAATTTGATCTGAGAAAATAGTCTTTTACAAAAGAAGCTTTAAGCAAGATCTCCATCAATCATTCACTGGAAGATGTAGGGAATTTTGGTTCTATTTTTTTTCAGTCTTTTCCAACCTCCTACGCGTCTGGGTTATAGGTGGGGTCAGGTTGGGAAGCATTAGAAGTCAGAAATGCACCATTTTTTGTATGCTTAACATTTATCCAAAAGTAAGAGAAGCTATTTGAAAGACTTTTTTAGCGAGTAAACTTCTACAATCATTTAAGAGAGGCAAGTGATTCAGGGGGTCTCAGCAGTGTCCATGATTTTAATAAATGATCTGTACTTTCGCAGTTTTAGAGGTTATCCCCATCACTAACAGAACAATGCGTTCTCTGTGACGGGCAACTTGAGGGGTCACACCACTTTTATTCCTTTGGCCCTTGGCTACCATTTTGTGTGCATGCTTCTGGGTTTTCTTAGTGGCGAGTGGATTTCACTTGCAGCAGGGAAGCGCGTGTGCATGTGTGTGCACGTGTGTGCCAGAGGGACAGGGAGGGGGGCAGAAAGGAGCCTGCATGAAATGTTCTGGGGAGCAGGGCGAGGATACTGAATTGCAACATTTAGGCATTGACTGTGACATTGCATTAACCTTTTTAATGGATGTATGTAATAAAGTGACATGTAAATGGAGCACAAGGGGAGATATGACACTATATCTGGAAAAGGATAAAACAGCCAGTGAATACTGGGCTATTATAGCAGTTTGCAAACCTTGGATAAACTCAGTCAGTGGTTGTATAATTGGTTATTCAATCCCGACCCTTGTTCACAGCTCAAAGCCAGGAACACTGAGACCTGTTGCCAATTTGAGTGAATGCAGTGACTGTGCTCGGCCGGGGCCTAGCACTGGAGCCAGGCCTTTTCCTGTGGGCTGGTTTCCACCATGTCTGGGACTGGCGCAGTGACAGTAGCCCTTTTGTTGCAAAAGGCTGGCTGGTACTCCCCTGCTTTGCAAAATGTCTAACAGCTACACAAATATAAGAAAATAGGAAAAGGGACTTACTGTAGCTTTTCTCTTACCGAGTTAAATGTAGGGGCTGTGAAAAGGAGGCAAAGTCCAAGCAATAAGGGAAACCAAAGCGTGCTATGAAAGCCTGCAGCTAGATAAGGGAAGCACCATGTTCCTCCAGTGTACGATGCAAGCTGCGGAGAAAGTGAGACCGTCTTAAATAGCACAAACCGTGCATCCAGCACGACGCTCTCCTGCTCCCCTCCACAGCACTCACCCCTGCATGCCTCTGGGAAGCCTGTGCAGATGAAGGGGTCCCTGTCAGCCCACTGCAGTGGCCACGCAGTCAAGCACAAGGACTTCTACCTGGACCCGCACCATAAAAAAGTGCAAAACCACAGACGCTGCCGCCATGGCTTGCATGAGGGTGGCTGGTATGGAGGTTGCTTCTTGTACCATGAAGGTAGTGTTGTGTGAGCCAGCTGGAGATGAGCAGGGGGAGCACTTCGAGTACCCCTGTCCCCTCCACGCGCATAGCTTCCCCATAGAAGCAGGGAGATATTTATGGAATGTCCTGACTCAGAGGCCAGCTGTTTCTCTTCTAGTAAAATGGTAGTTAGAAATAAATCAGAAGAAGGTTTGATTTTGGCTGATGAAATAATGAATATTCAGTAATATATATAGAAGATGAGCCTAGATGAGCTAATGGTCCTTTCTGGTTTCCAGCTTTTTGTGAATCAATCTGCAGTGCTATGAATCTACAGCTTCTCTTTTCCCTTTTCCCCCCAGTTTTCTCAGCTTTCAGAAGTGGGATCTTGTTCCTTTGTAAGCACTATAGTTTTTTAATGCACCTAGGTTACATGGTATTATTTTTGTCATGTTATCAAACTACATCACCTCAGAGGGAAGGGAGTTGTTGATTATACACAATCTTTTAAAGTTACGAAATAACGTTGAAGTAATGGTTAAAAAATATATGCCTCTAGATCACAAAGAGATGGGCTTGGGGGCTAATCTCTTTGCCATTCTGATTTACTCTAGTTCAGAGAAAATAATACAGAGTGCCCGATTTAATGAAAGGCTGCAATTCAATCAAGAGGTTCTGCTGAGGTCATATAATATAAATGGTTACAGCACCTCCTGACTGAGTTACAGCCTTGATAATTCAGTACTTTGTTGTTATTTATGAGGGTAACTTTTCAAAGTAATCTGCATATCTCCCGCTAAAACCTGCTTTGAAAATTTTATACAGTGATGTCATTGAAAAAGAATTTTTTTCTTTTGGTAAGAAAAGAAAGGAAAAAAAAAACACACCGCAAAATGAGAGGGGATAGGAATGCATTGTTTCAGAATAGAAAATTAATCACTTGGAAATTGACTGGTTTTGTGAAGCAAATGCAGAAAGAGTAGTGAACTTGCAATACATGAGAAAAACTGCACAAACTCCTGCCGAGGCTTTTAATGGAAAATACGCCACATCATCTCATTATTAACATAGTTTTGGGAGCAAAGAGTTGTAACTGTGGAGGAAAAGTGGCATCATAGAAATATACATATACTTTTTATAATCATAGTTAATGTAGCTCAGCCTTAATTGAAGTAAGGTATGGGGTAGTAGGAACATGTGGTAGCGGACCCTGGTATGTGGGTGTTTGGGGTGTTTATATGAAAGATGCAGCATTGTGTCTTGGTGATGAAACTGGAATGGCTTAGTGGTCAGGCATCCATTACACTGAGTCCATTGAAGCCTATCCCTATTGACATTGCAAAACCCACTCAACATGCACCTCATCTTCTTAATCCCCCAAATATTATCTATAATTTACATTACAATGCAATATTGTAGGCAAGGATAATGCACTGATGTCTCCCTTAGGTCAATGTTTCCAATTTGGTGAATTCTAGGTGTCTGACTGGAAAGTCTACAGAGGGTGTAGAAGAATGAATGCTTGAGATGCCTCATTAATTTAATATAGCTGAGAGACTAGTGGGCTTAAAGGACCCTGTAGTAGCCCCACAGAGAACTAACCAAATGTGATTTAAATAGGAAGGAGGAAACTTTTTATTCCTTTATTTTCTCCAAGTTAGATATGTTCAAAGTGGTAGTAGTTGCTTTTACATGTTTTAAACTTACAAAAAGTATCTGAAATATATATATGGAAACACGTGTTTCAAATAAACTCAGATCAAGGCTTTGCAGAAGCCTAGCTTTTGTGCAGAGTTCTCTAGCAATGCACACCTACAGTGCTCCTTTTTTTTTTTTTTTTTTTTTTTCTTTAGTGAAAGTTAAATGGGAGAGGGAAGAGGGGAAAAAAGTGTAACACACTGCCTACCTAGTAAACCACAAATCACAGCTGAGCTACACCTCTTCAACTCTGAAGTCTTGGAAAGCAAAATATTTTTTTTTGTTTAAAGTTTTAGAATTGAAATTAATTCACAAGATTCTCTGAGAACTGAAGAATTCCTGTTGCCAAATTTAGAAGCTATTAATAGGTTCCATCTAGCTATAGTAGGAATTTGAACATTTAGAGGCGAAATTTCAGAAAGATTTGGAAAAGGTTTGATTTCGGGATTGTTGCATTACATTTCTCCATTTCACTTCTCAGCATGAGCTATAATGAGATCAAGTGTTTTGTTTTTGTTTGTTTGTTTGTTTTTTTCCAAATAATAATTTATTGTTTCCATGAAGAAATATTCTAGTTGATTGAGAAATAATTTTTTATACCTTTCTGTGAAAAACAGTCATTTTAAATTTTCCTTAATCCACATGCCATATAATAAATAAAATCCTGGGTCTTCTGTTATATATAAAGCAAAAGCTGATAGTGGCATTTTTATCACTGTTCCATTTTCCACTACTTACCTCTTATAGGCATAACATGTTCTATATTATGTCCGATAATGTGACCTTTACTTTTTTAGTTAGACTGCCTTTCTGTAGTCCTGTTTCAGGTTCTGTTGAAATAACTGGAAAGATACTTTCTTTGATGCAATGGGAATTAGATGGGACCCTCTGGTTCCATCATTTGCTATAGCAGGGCTCAAGAAATACATAAGCAAATGGGAAAGTTTCCCAAAGACATATGATGCTCTGTGAGGGACTTGCAAAGTTAGCCTCCATTTTATACCAAGGGTCTATTAAGGCATTTTCATTTCTTTAGCAAAGGAGCAGGAAGCTGCGTAAATTGTGGTGGTGTAGTGCTTAATGGTTGTGTTCACAGAACTGGGAGGCTTCAAGTTTAGTTTAGTGGTTAGAACATAGGCGAGAAGGAAAGCCAGCACAGAATAATTCTTCCTTTCTTTTCGGTTCTTCCCTGTAACCATTGTATTTTATGTGGCGTTTGACCATGTCTATTTGTCATTCATGAGGCTTATTCCACCACCATCACCACCAGCCCTGAGTACATTGGAAAATGCTGTTGAAGAGGGAAAGGGGGAGATGGGAGGGCATGATTGTGTGGTTTTTGCCAATTGCAACTCTTAAGACTTTGCTGAAAGCTGCAGTCGTCAGTGTAGTTATGCAATACAGAAATTTATTCTATCGGCTTTCAAGGTATAGACGGCTTTCATTTACACCATAGCATCCCCCCAGGATTAAGTCATTTGTTGCTCTGGCATTCTCTTAAAGCCTGGTCACAAAAGAGAACTTTCTGAACAATGGGCCTGTTATCCTATTCAGCCCTTTCTGATCTATTAAATTCTGTGTTACACCATTCTGCAATTCCTCCACACCCCACCTTCCCAGACCCCCTGTTCTCAAGCAATCTGGGAATTTGCCCTTGTCATTTGCCTCACTCCACAGGAGCTCCACATCCCTCTGTTTCCCCACCCCACTTTTGATACTGACTTTGTGTCCTTTTCTGTGCTTGGCATATTCATATTTGGCATGACTCTCTTTCATACCTAAAAGCCACAGAAACATTTAATATATGTTTGTGCAAAGACTTTGCCATCCCTTTCAGAAAGAGATAGGTTTTAAGAGAAAATAGTTCATTTTTATCTTTAGGTTGAAAAAGAAAAGCAGACTTGCCTGTGGTTCTCTTTCGAAACATCTCTTACTAGATATGAAATAAATTTGTTTGTAAACTGCATATTGATGAGCACTGTGTCGGCAAGAGAGGTAGGTACCGTATGTAAGAGGTCAACGTTAGCCACAACATTAAATCACAAAAGGTATGATTCTGTATAACAGTTTGATAATGCTCTCATTCAGACAGTTCATTAACATATTTCAGACGGGTGAATGGTAAAATTGAGGTACAGTTGCTAGTGTACTAAGATTCTTCTTATTTTTTTTCCACACAGAACACCAGTTCTCTGAAGTTATTTCATTGAAAGCATTAAAATTTAGCTGAATTTCTTAGGGACTTGGAGTTTGTTTGAATCAAAGCTCCAAGTTAACCCACACGGATAAAAGAAACGAGAAGGTAGACTCAGGAATTCCAGCAGTCAAGCTGCCGGTATCTGTTCTTTGGTCCAATATGCTCTTCATTTACAGCTTCAGTCTTTATTTGAATGAGCTATCACTTCCAAAAAGCACACACTTTTATTGTCAGGATAATAGATTTTAGGGCTTGTAAGATCACATTCCTAAGTGTAAGTCAGCTCCTCATAAAGATTTGTCTTACTAATTCTCATACCATGCGTTATGGTTTCTGTGTCCTGGCCCTTTATGCAGTTATAGCCTAATTAAGGCTTGAGATCATAGTCAGAGGGAAGTTGTTTTTTTGTTTGTTTGTTCTTGGATAGGTAGGTATGATCTTTCTGAGGGTTTTGAGTAAGAGACCAGAGTCTTGGGAGAGGTTTGAAATGCAGAGGTTTGAAATGCAGAGGTTTGAAATGTAGCTTCATAAAGACCCGTGTTGTTAGCCTGGGTGATTTGCTGCCTTTTGTACCAGTCAGAGCTTATTAGACTACACTTTGATTCCTTCCTAGCTATGTAAAGCAGAAAGACAAGAGAATATAGATATAAACATCAGTGGTACTAGATTTCTGTATCTTAAAACAAAGTGCAGCTTTCACTTATTTAGAGCAGAAATCTGATGTCTGTCATTCTCACACCCCAGAAGCAAAGAGTGAATGTGATCCTGAACTGCCGATGTGGCAGGAAAGGTAGTCCCTTCAAAACGGTTCTTTCTTCAGAACAACTTCTTCATCCTGCTTCAGTTCAGTTTAAGCCTCCTGTTCAATAATCTTGTGGAACAATACAGGTGAATGCTCTGGAATTGGAGAAGAAAATGGTTTTGTTTATGAGAAAGACCTTGTTTCAGTCATCCCAAGCACTACCTAGGGGCAGGTCTCAGTTTGAGAAATATGTAAGGATGAGTGTACCTACAACTCTCGTTATTTGATGGACCAAATTAGTTCCGAGGGCAACAAGGACAAAGTGAGAAAAGGCTAACTATAGGTGGAAGATGAGCATGGAGATAAGAGGGCTATTTCTTGTTTTAAAGTAACTTCCCTTCATCAGTGGAAATGCTGACATTGTCTACATTTCTGTGGTCTGTATTCTATGTGCTACGATTAATGTAGTGCCTCTTGATTGTTATCACTGTGTAAAGAGCTGCACAGTGAAAGGCCTTAATTCTTGGAAAGGTATTCTGTTCCTGCCCTGTATCCACCTTACTGGTCCTTGGTGATTCATGAAAATGTACTGAATGTAGGTATCTTTCTTGTGGAACTAGATAGAGGACATTGTAACATCCTGAAGGAGATGAAGGTAGTCTCTGAAATAGTCTGAAAAAGTTCAGCTGCAGGGTATGTGTAAGATTCCTCCCTGATCAAAAAAGAATTAAGGTTTTTTTCCCTTTAGAATGGTGGCAATCATTTGAAGGCATAGTTTATGCTTGAATCTAAATCTTTTTGTCTTTACTGACAGCAGAAGGTCATGTTACTGCTCTTTGCCTCTTCGGTCTCATGTTTGCCTAAACTGCTACAGTTAACTCTTGGATTGCTGGGCAGTGGGGGAAGGCAGAGTTCGTGTCCATTTCCAGTAGTCTTAGCAAGTGACCGTAGCATTGCACTGACTCTCCTGCTCCTTCAGTGCATTGTGTAATATAAGTGCATTTTGTTTTTTGACAAGGAAGTCCATTTTCTTAGTCTTGTTCTTTCCTTGTTCTCTGTATCTTCTTTGTCTCTTTTTTTTTTTTTTATTTGTTACTCTGACTTTTCTCTCTTTCTGATTTCCTTTCCCCTTGTCTAGAGCTATTATGTTAGAGAGCCATGCATAATAGAGTTTCTCTGATTTCTGTTCACTTATTTGGGGATAACCTGTCAGAACTGTTATATGGTTGAATCACCCATGTATCTTGCTGTTATTCCCTAACTCAGGAAGAAAAATGCTAGATCAAAAAAAAACAGTGTATTTCCTCTCCCTGTTTTCGGTGAAAATAACAGTGTCCAAAAAATCCATGAATGGAGACAAGTGAGAACAAACAGAACAAGTTGTCGAGGCAGATGGAATGCTGTACTTTGGTGGAGAAGCCTGTGTGCAAATCTTGGAAGATTATTTTAAGCAAGTCCAAAGATGACATTAGCTTTAATAATTTCTACTTAATTTGGCATAATGATTCCAAGCAAGTATCATTTACATCACAACGAGCACTCTGATTTACTATGAAACTACCTGCACTTCAGAAGCTCTAGTTTACAGTGTACACATTTTTACTTTATTTTTTAATTATTATTATTGTTCTTATCTTTCTGGCATCTGGCAATCAATGATTGAGATTTTGTTTTCACATATGTTGTGCAAGAGGAGTTCAGGATGTGTAGTTGTTTAACATCAGGCGTATGTGCTTTAGTTCTCACTTCCAGTGGTAAAACAGTCTGTCATATTTTTAAAGAGAACAGAAATCTGAGCCTACTGCATGTTTTCTTGGTTGTTTTGGGGGGATATCCTTTTCAGTTTTCTATATTAATTTTTTAAAATCCTTTCAATGGTTTTATTAAAATGCCAAATGAATATTTTATGGTTCTTTCAGTATTATCATTAGGTTCAAATTATAATAGTTCGCATTTACTCTAGGAAATACACAGCCAATCTGATGACTATAGCCTTTTCACTGCAGAATTATGTCAACTCAGAATTTAAATAAATAGGTCCAGATGATCAGAAGCTGCATATGCTTTTACCTTGGTTTGATCAATAACATGTGACTCTAAACCTATCAGCTCCATATGTCAATATTTTGATGTTTTTTAGCATTGTATTTTCAATTTTCAAGCATATTTGTGCTTCAGGTGACTTACTTGCTCTTTTACTGATTATGTTTGGACGTGGAGTTGCCTGATTTGCCTTCATATTTCCTGTTTTTCTTGTACATATGTAGTACAAGGTTTGCATTTCACAAAGCTTTTCTGTTACAGAAAGTTTACTAATGAGTCACATCAGCTAGTAAGTATATGTGTATTCGTTACTAGGATGAAGAAGACATTTTGGCACTTTTTTTTCTCCTAGTAATAAAAGGTCCAAGTGCGGTGTTTAAATGTGTCACCTTAGTTTAAGAGAAAATTAACTTTTCTTCCATATGCCATTGTTCTCTGAAGAGAATTATAGTACGGTTGGTGAAATGCTAAGAACGGTAAAGAAAAATTATGTTAACCTGAAAAGAGGGAATGTCTTATTTATTGCCTAGCCTTGTAGTTATCCTACAAAAACAAATAGTTGGGGTGTGGAGTGAGCTCTTCTGGGTCCAACATGTGCATCCCCTTACTGTCACTTCTCACCGTTTAACTAATGCTCATATCTTGATTCACCCCTCCCCACCTCCACTCCACTGACATCATAAATTATCCAGGTCTAAATGGACAACATTCATTAGCTGTGCATTTTACAGAAAGAGCTAGCTCAGGAGCTAAGCGCTCACCCATTTTTATTAAAAGTTAAAAAGCTCCTTGCTGTCACGGAAAGGGGAGGCTGGGGGAGGTACAATGGAGGACAGTGCCGCAGAGCTAATAAATAAAAATAATAACTATTACCATTGGTTGAGTGACCCAGGGAGAAGAGCCACTACCAAGCCATTTGTTGTTCCCTTTCACTTGTCAACAGCAGTGGCTTAAAAGCCTTAGCCATTGTTCAGGGCCTAATAGCACCTGTTGGGAAGATAGGAAGACAGCTGTCAAAAAAAAAGGGGGGGAAAAAAACAACAGAAAAAAAGAGGCGAGGGGAGGAGGGTGGAAACCAGTGATTAGTTCACTAACATGTATGTCGATGCAGCTGCAGGAGGACATTTAATGACTTAGATTCAGAGGTGAGGCCTCTTCCATCCCCAGCTCTCCAGCCTCTTTGCCCTGCAGCAGAAGACTTTCCCAGGGGCTGGCAGCAAGGTTCCATGTGAGCAGGAGCCAAAAGCCTCCAGGAACGCCAGGCAACAGGGCCTAATCTGTGCATGCTGTTTGCTGAGAGCAGTTATAGTAAACAACAACAACAAAGGCCCCAAACCAAGCCTCAACCGCAGAAGTTTGGCTTTTTGATCAGATTGCTCATTTCAGTTTTATTTTTATTATTGCTCTCTTGTGTTGGCAAATAAGGCTCTTCTTTGTCAGAATAAAGGTGACATGTAAGAAAGACCCAGAAGTAATAAGCCCCAACTTATACTTGGGGCTTACCAACAGCTCCCTTTACAGTTGATAAAAAGGGGGCCAAAGTTGCATACATTTTGGTGATAAGAAATAATGGCTGTGGCTGAAAGACAGGCTATTTAGAAAATGGTTTCCTTAGCTTCATCGCTTATACCCTTGCTTTTGTTTTGGGGGAAATAACAAGCACTTCAGGCTGTGTTTTTTTTTTTTTTTCCAGTTTTAAAAAGTCACTTTGAGATTTTCAGGTCAAATATGCTATAGTAACTGTGCAGCAGTGTGACACTGTTGCTGTTAATTTAATTCAGTATTTTGCAGTGGAGTGGTTGAACTTCAGAAGGATTTCCTGGAAATTCTAGTCAAACACTGTAGTTCTCAATTTATGTTTTATGATTATTTAGATGATACGCTTTTTGGCTACCTTGGGGTTTTGTTTTAGTGTTGGGAGGGTTGAGAGTTTAGTGTTGGGAGGTTGAGTTTATTAGGAGAGGAGAGGAGAG
>CM021765.1:76202371-76373287 GCA_011076525.1 Nettapus auritus | reverse complement strand
AGAGAAGAGAAGAGAAGAGAAGAGAAGAGAAGAGAAGAGAAGAGAAGAGAAGAGAAGAGAAGAGAAGAGAAGAGAAGAGAAGAGAAGAGAAGAGAAGAGAAGAGAAGAGAAGAGAAGAGAATTTCTGTCAAAGGATAAACTAGAACATCACTAATGATAACTAAATAACTATAAAAAGTTGGTGTATAGTCATCTCAGTAAACACTTTTTTTTTTTTAAGCTTTCTTGCTCATTTGGAACGTGTGGAAGATGTAAAATATTAGCAGACAAAAACCACTGCCCTCCGTTAATACTAACTAACTCTTTAAATACTAAGCTCTTTAATTAGAAACTGACTCTGTTGGTAGCTCTAATACAAAAATATATTTCAGGGGAATATGAATTTCAATGGAGTATCTCTGTCTAAGTGAGACAGAAAAATAAAACTGTCGTGAAAGTCAATGGCATTTAATTCCAGATGTCTCTGTTTTTACGTTGTTACTCTTGAAATAGTTTCTGGAAATATTAAAGCATCTTTGTGGTTTCAGAATTTCAGTGAAGTTCAGGCTTGGTATAGTGCCTCCTTCTGTCAACTGACACAGTTTTTTTGCTGGGTGGACCACTCTTGTAAAAATTAAAAATTAATTCCTTCTTTCATTTAGAGATGCCTGGAATCAAAGAAGTATTGGAAAGTTTGAAGACACATATTAAGGCAAAATTCTCTTTTTTCACCCATAGGATAATATTTTTATTCTATTTTACTGTTGCCCTTCTTCTCCTAAGGATTCCCATTGGTGTAATTGTAACATCAATGAAAAAGGAAAATGTTGCTGTTCAGAAGTTTGAATGCGAGTTACTCGCTTTTTCTTTTTTTTTTCTTTACGTTCGCACGGGGGGGGGGGGGGGTATTTTTTTATTTGTAAGTTTGGTAGTGTTAAATAACTTGCTTCCTTCTTGTCTGTTAATTTAATTAGAGGTGAAGAAGATGGTGGTAGCGGGGAGCTGGGATCATTCTAAAGATTGTGTATGCTGCAAAGGATGTTCCAAGCAAAAGTTCTGCCAGTGAAATGCCGCAGTTTGCAGAATGTGTTCACGATCAGCTCTTTCGGCCAGCTCACTGGCTTGGATCTCCAAAGGCAGTCAGGAGCCTAATTCCTTTCCAGACTGAGATTTATGCTCCTGAATGCCTTTGGGAATCCAAAGCACTGAGTCCCAACAAATCTTGTCGACAAAAGAGACATTGTGCTGTGCATGGTATCCAGTACCATTCGCAGCACCTCGGTGTGCCCTTCTCTGGGGGACGCAGTTGATCTGCTGCACGACTGGGAAGGCAAAAGCTGAATGAATCCTCTGCTGTGAGGACTGGCTATATCCTACTATTGTCTTTGCAAGGACAAGGATTTTGGTAGAGGGTAACAGTGCAGTGACTACAAATCATGCTGTTACAGTGTTTACACAGAAATTTAAGCTGTGGTGGTTTTATGAGTATCCCATAATGGAGACATATCTCCAGACAAACCTGAGATGATCAGCAGCAGCTCCAGGCTTGGTGTGGAAGGCCATGTTCTTGGAGGTGCCTGTTAACATATAAGCAGCTTGCAACTGCAGATTATCATTGTGGAGGGGGTAATGAAGGTACACTTGGTAGCCTTGAGAGGGTCTGTTGACACTAAGGTATGCAAGGCAATGAGGTATGTACTCTAGAAGTTAGAGTGCTGGGAGTAACAGGGACTGAATGAGCTGTGATTCCTTGTTGTTCTGAGTTGACAGTGGGGGTGCATGCTTGTTCCCTGATTCAACAGCCTGTTAATGAAAGAGGTGTTTTTGTCAGGTATGCAGCCCCATAAGGGCTTGGTGGGTCATTGACATAAACATTGTCACCCCAGAAGAGTCTATAGAGACTGATTTTAAGAAATACTTGATTTTTTTTTTTCACATTCTGAAAGCAAACTCTGTCACAAAGCTTTATACCAATAAGGAGGATGGAAGCTGAGTAAATCTTAACAGTTGCCAAAGTAACTCCAAAATTAATGTAGACTCTGCTGCTGGGAGACTGAAGGGCTGGTGGATGATACTACATGACAAACTTGGTTTCTTTGTGTTTTATGTCATATCTAGAGCGTGACACTGCTCCCAAAGTGAATGAGTAAGGTTACCATTTGTTGAAATGAGACAGCCTGAAAAATACACAGTTAACAGTACAACCTCCGGTGCATTCAGGTGATGGAAACTATAAAAGTTTCAGACAATAGCCTGATTGTTCCTGAAGGTGTAGTTGAATGAGATGCTGGTTTTGGCCACAAACCTAGCTTAAGAAGTCCCTGTGCCCTCCCCCTGCCAGCTTAGCCATGTGTTCCTGCCTTGTGCTGTAGTTTGCTGGCTCCTTGCTTACATCCTAAGCGATAATTTGTTCAACAACTGGTAGCATAGTGTATCTGAAGAGTACTCTAACTCTTCCCTTCCAAACAAATGTACTTGTGTTTTTAGGTAACTTTCCGGTAGGACTGGCAGTATGCATCAGTGAGCAGTTGGAAAAAACAACTGCTTGTATATTTGTAGATAGAGTAGAATCATGCTTTTAGTGGCATTCTTAGATTACTGATTTTGGTTTAAAATATTGAATAATTTATTTTTTGTGCTATGGAAGCTTTTCTGACAATGTCAATTATTTTTCTTCAGCACAAGAAGCAGTACTCTTGTGCCAAAAAAAAAAAAAAAAAAAAAGTCTTATCATTCATATAGTGTATACTTCATTAATGCAGCATGATGGATATTGCAAAAGAGAGCCAGCAACTTGAAAACAACTCCAGTATTATTAGGCATACAGGAAAACATTCAAGTGTGTGCAACAAGAATATCGTGGTAATCTGATGTCATTGTGCTCTGCAGGTGACTGTGGTCACCTATGGATAGAGAAGCTGATTTTGTCCTCTGAAATAAAATGCTATGGAACTAACATGTGGCTGGGGTGGGACTTGAGACTCTGAAAGCAGGAAGGCTGGCTATCCCTGACAGCAAAGGGAGCTTTTAGTAGGTTTGGAAGCCACCCATGGACATATGTAGCCCAGCTGTTTTCTGCACAGTGGTTGTGATAGAATGGTGTAGTAAGAGTCATACTATGATGTGCTGGCCAAAGCACCGTAGCTTCATAATATCTCATTAAAAGTTGAGTATTTCATTTAGCTCTCTGAATTTGTGTCCAAAGACCAAAAAGCATTTTGTGTGTATGAACAAAGAAACCAACAGCATACTTCTTCCTGTCCAGTCATCGAAGCTCCAGCTAGTATTTTATCTAGCACCACATTTTTGCTTACTACACCTGAGGTGGATTTTTGTTGTTGTTGTTGTTTTGGTTTGGATCGTTGTTTGTTGGTTGTTGTTTCATTTTTACAGTCAGACTGTTTTCCTGTTGTGGCATCTAAGTCATACATTTGAACAATACTTACATTTATAGAGGTGTTTCCTACTGTGTTCTCCAAAAGTTCAAAATGCTTTTAGACCAGTAAGAAATTGTGGTGTTTCCTGGAAGGCAAGAGAAAAATGTATGTTGTGTGGTTTCTGATTTCCAAATTTAAATAGATTCTGTGTTGTGCCTGCTCATGATTCATAGTGTCTTGCCTAGCTGCAAGTAGTTCCCTAAAAGCATGATTCTGTTGATAGAGAACCATATGTGTATGCAGATGCTGTATGTCTATGTAACCTGCTGATACCGACTATTTCTTCACAATGATGCTTAATTTTCTTTGCTATGAAAATTGTTTATTATTTTATATAGGTAAGACCTTTATACCAAAAAGGGTGCATAAAAACAGGAATTTTGTGTTTACATGTGCTTGTCTATTCTTTTAAAGGAAGAGTGGAAATCTGCCCTTAATCGTGTTTCCCGATTTAAACCAGAGTTTTATTGTGGTGCAGAACAAATTGCCAGAGGGATGGCGCTTTGATAGGTGAGGGTAGTAGAAACGGTGAGCAGAACTGAGGCCAACAGGTGTAACATATTTATGACCATAGCAGAAGAAAAGGGTGAATGATGGATGGGAGGGTATTTGCCAGCTCTTTCATAATATAAAGGAAGGTGCTTGCCAGAAGCAGAGGGTATATCAGCCAATGCTGAAGTTTATTCATGATCATTTATGCCGACCAAATACTCCTTCCTCTAGGAATGACATGTGTTGGCAGGAAATGTCTGGTGGTCTGGCTGGGTATTGAGCAACTCCTGGCTTCTCTCCACCCAGTTACAGATCGTGTCATCATCTGCGTTGAGGCCAAACATCTTTCTTTTACTTTGTTCTAAAGAGTCTTTCTCTTTCATCGCAGGACAAGAACTGTTCACAGTAGTTATGGAGGAGGGAGCACTTGGGGCACCTCCTTGGGAGTGCAGCCGAGCTCAGACACCATTCAGGCAGGAGGTTCCAGTACTCGGAATGTTCCTCTAACTTGTGATTGACTTATGTCAGCCTCCTTTTCTTCAGTAGTAGTTATCCCTTCTTTATAATACCAGAGCTTTGCTGCCTTCTCTCCACCTCAAATATGGTTCTTCTGGAAGTGCCTCATGTGAACAGCCCCCATCTTGTACGCTGTTACAGCATGATGAAATGACTTGCCTTTCGCTGGAAGCAGGCAGCTGTATGAGACCAAAAGACTTCCTTTTAGCAAATACTCAGCAAGAGCAGAAAGAGGCAACAGGGAAGGATTTGGCAGTGAAGACCATCCTTAGCTTTTATAAGTAGATTTCCAAGACTGTGACCCTGGAGGGTGGATTGAAGAGAGCTACCAGAGGGGTTAGGCCTGAAGGGAAGGTAGCGCTGTGGGCCTGGTTTGGCAGGCAGGTTTGGCTACACGTGACTTAACTGATTAAGTCACTCCCAAAGGGGAGTATCAATGCCTGAAAAAATAATGCAACTTCTGGAAGCAGACTAAATGAAACACGTCTACCAGACAGTGCTAAAAACAGTGACTCTTATGACAACTTTGTAGTGCAGACCACTTCCTGGAAACAAACTGCTCCTTCCTGTGAAGAGCCTGTGAAAACTTTGCCTTTTAAGCAAATACGTGAATAAAGCCATGTGTAAAGGTCAAATACAGAAGGAGAAGGACAGTGGTATGCTTGTTAGCATCCAGATAGTTAGATTAAAAAAGGACTGTATGCTAATTTACTCAGGTGGTTTGCTTTTCAGTACTGTCGGAGCATTTCAGCATCTATATGCAATGCCCAACATGTACAAATGCACACATGCACGTATACATGCAAATGAGAGTAGTTAATGGGGGACTACTCCGCTTCCTAGAAGAGGCCCGAGCGAGAATCACTGGCTGCTGGCATCAGCCATTGGGTTTCACGGGGCAGGGAGTCAGCCCCAAGAGCACTTGGCATGGGCACGAGTGGCGGGGCCATGCATGGCCACAGTGATGCCCGGCTCTCTCTCCTCAGAGGGCTGTTCTCCAGGGGGTCCTGCCATATGCACCAGTGCAAAGAAGTACGTGCAATTCACACAGGCAAGGGCAAAACAAGAGAAGCAAGATGAGCCATAAATATCTCCAGAAAAGAGCTAATGACTGACAAATGTGCTGAATAGAGACAGCAGAAATCATTTTTGTGGATTCATTTGTATCTGTATTAATCCAGCCAGTCTCCTCTTCACCAGCATTTCCTTAATGACTCCTGTTATTCTTTCCATCTCAGTCTTTCTCTTTGGTGCCCTAGCCATAATCCTCTTTTATAATAACACTTACCACTTTACGTAGTCTTTCTGGAATTAAATGTTTCCCAAACATTAATGAATTACTGCTCACAAACTACCCGCGAACAACTCTTTTTGTAGATGTATTCATACTGTGCTGTGGATAAACTGGGAATTGTTTTACTGCGTGACATAGGACCCATGCTGCAAATAGGTAATGGAGGGTCTCCTTACCTCAAGTGGGGCTACGTAGAAGTGGGGCTAATCCTGGGCTCCTCTCAAAGATGGAATTAGGAGGTTTGAGAATAGTTGTGATACACAGAATGGCAGAGCATGCCGTCTGTAGCTGTTTGGAATGCAAATACAGATTGTAATAATACATAGTTGTCCTGATGCATGTCCAAAATTTGTAGAACTGTAACTCAGGTGTGGTGAAATTGTTCTGTTAAATCCAAGAGGAAAACGAGTGCTAGAGAAAGGACTAGGAATAGCAACAGTTCTTGTGTGCAAACTACCTTTTCCAATTTCAAACTGCACAGTGTACATGCAGGTCTTAAAAGTTTTATTGACTTCCTAATGAATCCTGAGGAGTGCTTCGCAAGCAAGGTACGGTGTTTCTTTTCTTAATTTGTGCCCATCATCTTCCCAAAGAAGCCTGAAAAAAGCTGAACAAAAGCTCAGTTTGTTTCTGTGTAATTTGTGAAAGCTCTACAGTTGTAACCTTTTAAGCAGTTATTTTTATTTAAGATGTATAAATTTCAAATATTTTTTTTAATGGGGTTCATAAATGACATAGTAAATGTTTGTTTCCAAGATATGGTGCATAATATATTTCACAAGCAGTTACTGAAATGTGATAGGTTGAGTGTGTGAATAGCATATTTTATGCAAATACAGTATGTTAACACAGTGTATAGTAGAATTAAACAAGCTGTTATTTAATACAGCTCTTCAGCTCTGTAAAGTTAGAGGGGCAGGGAAGCTATTGTCTTTAAGAATTAAAGTTCTTTTCAAGTATTAGCAGGACAATTATTTGCTGGTTCTGTATCAAAATTGTGCTTAAGTGAAAATTGCGGTTCAAACCAAGAGGGGCTCGAAACTAAGTTACTACATCGATTAAACACGATTACGTGGTTTTTTTTTTTTGGGGGTGTGTGAAAGGAAAGGCAATCCATATAATATTTGGAAGTCAACACGCAGCCCTTCAGCAGGGGAGACGCCGACGAGGTGAGCGTGCCTTGTTCCACGCCCGCGGCCGTTACATTTCCACACAGCCCGCACACTCCCGCAGCACGGAGCATCAGCTCGGAGCACCCCCTTGGCTCTCCCCGGCCCTCACTCTTCGCCTCCTCGCCGCCGTTGGCGGGGATGGCCCCGGCCGAGCCAGGCCCCGCCGGGCGCCGCGCACGTTTTGTCGAGCCGCTGGGGAACGGCTTTGTCACGGGCTTCGCTGACAATAGGTCAAAAGTGCGACGTGGTGCCCGCGGGATCCGCGGGGGGGGGGGGGAGGAGGGCGTCCATAGCCGCATTCCTGCCTCGTTTGACCCGCAGAGCTCCGTCCGGAGAGAGGCACGGGCGCTCGCCCCAAGCGATCCCGAGCACGGAGGGCTGCGGGAGGTGGCGGCGGGTGTCCCCTGCGGTGCGTGAGGCCGCCTTGCCGAGCGGGAGCCGGGGCTCCTCGCCGCCCCCCGAGGCTTCGCCCCCGAGGAGAAATTCGGGAAATGAAGCGGGGAAAAAAAAAAAAAAAGCGAAGGGCCGCGGCCGCGGAGCGCAGGGGGAGAGTTGGAAGCCTCCCCCCGGGAGGCTCGCAGCGCCTCTTCCGAAGAGCTCGGAGTTGGGGCTTCAAGAAAGTCGGCGGGATTAGCCAAACGATATAATGAAGGCTCCTCGTACTCCTCGTAATGGTTTTTACTGTGGGGAAAATTAACCAGTTGCTAATAATTGTATGGTCTCTAGGCCAGACGGTCCCTTTGATAAGTTAACATGTACTCCCTTTATGCTCCTAG
The DNA here is from genome assembly GCA_011076525.1 of Nettapus auritus. Lineage (NCBI taxonomy): Eukaryota > Metazoa > Chordata > Aves > Anseriformes > Anatidae > Nettapus > Nettapus auritus. The sequence goes on along the minus strand of CM021765.1, from coordinate 76,365,621 downwards.
TAGGGGGTAAACAAATGCCTGAACAAATACAAATACACATAAACAGGAATGTGGAGAATAGCAGTATATGTCTTAGATCCAGATAATAAGTGTGGGTATTGTTATTTAGATGGCGCATACTGGGACACTTATCTTTTAGTACACTCCATTTTCTAACTGAATGCAGTGCTAATCGTGGGATTGAAAGCTATTGTAATTGTGTACCCATCTAAATGCTGACAAGAATATACAATTACATTGTTTGGAATTGAGTTTAATGTTCTCTGAATTTTATTAGCATTTATATTTACTTATGCATTAAAATTCTACACAAAAAGAGGTCAGAATACAAGAGTTATAGACATAAATATCAGACCCATCCACACCCTCGCTGCATTTCTGCTGAAAATACCGAACGAATGTATTTTATTTTATTTTATTTTATTTTTAAAGGAAGTGATAGAATCTGAAATGAGCAAATAATGGGTTTCCATTCTAAGCAGTGCCTTTTCTCCCTCTGGATTTTGCAGTTGTTTAAAGCTTTTTTCATACCCAACTTTTTATTATTATTTATAATGTGCGTGTTACTGGAAAATGTTTCCACAGTATGCTTACCACCACGCGATGTTTAAACACACATTATAAAGTGGATGTAATTGTAAACACTCAGAGGGATATAATTACACGTAGCAGATTTAGGAGCTAATTCTTTGCTTCTCTCTCTCTCCCTCTCTGTCTCTCTCTCCCTCTCTCTCTTTTTACTCTGCATTTTATCAACATAATTATTTTTTGACTGCAGACTAACACCCAGAAATTGACAGGCATCCATTATAAGCAGCAACTTGTTCACCAAATTGAAAAACAATGAACTGCAGGTTTATATGTGCCCATTGTCATAAGGAATTACCGTGGCTTTGTTCCACAAGAGGAAAAAGCTAATGGTTTTGAAATAGCAGGTGACAAAACACTTTTTTTTTTTTTTTTTTTTTTTTTTTTTTTTTCTTCCCTCCCCTCTTATCAGTTTGTTGATGAAGTCATTACGAACTGGGGCCCAGAATAGGGTTGGCCTTATTTTTAGCAGATAGACTTTTAATGAGTTCTATTGTGGAGACAGTCATGTTGATTTGCTTACATTTCTTTTTTCCCCCTCTTCACTCAGAAACTCCCAGTATTGAAAAGCTACTATCAAAGGACTGGAAAGACAAGCTTCTTGCCATGGGATCAGGGAATTTTGGAGAAATAAAAGGTAACTCTCTTTATGTGCTACAACTGAAAATCAATATACTTATATCATGGACTTTATGGAACTTTGTTCCTCAGCCTTCCCCTCCCCTTGAAACATGGTAATTCGAGGCTTAAATGAAGTGTATGCTCTCCATCTGTAGTTAATGTAAATAAATAAAATGTTATATTGCCCTAAGTGAATTAATTTATATAAAGCTGTTGTTGCACATATAATTCTGCATTATAAGAGGACGCATCTTGTTCCTGGACTGAAAAAAAAGTCAACTCATGTATCAAACACAGGTTTATGTGTGGTGTCAGAGTATAGCAGAACTCCGTTTCTGAAATCTGAGGGTGATCAGAAGTCCCTGTTAATGTTTGTACAAATTTGGATGATAGAGGTATTTTTGGACTTTTCCATGTGTAGAGAAAAAAAAAAAAAAAAAAAAAAAAAAGGCAGTTTGTGTAATGATATCTCTAGGTACCAAAATTAGCCAGTGCAGATTTTAAAAGACAGCGTACAACATCTGTGCACTAAAGCATGTTCTTTCAAAGCCGTACTCCAGAAGGAAAATGACAAAATTTGACCACTCTCCAGCAGCAGTAGCTTCTGCTTTGCCAAGATATTTCCCCATTTTATGTGAGGTCATTTTAGGGAACCTGTAGTTATTTGTTTTCATGTAATGTAATATTTTTTAATTATTCTTCCTGAACACTTGTGATGAGGAACCAGCTCAAAATATCTGTGTGGCAAAAAAATTTAGTTTTCAGAGCAGCCATTATTATTCTGAAAAGAAGCAGGGAGTCTGATCCTTCTCCCATTTCTATCAGTGTACATCTGGAGTAGCAAAATCAAAGCCAATGTTGTTTTGGAAATGTGAAAGTAGAATGAAATTAAAATTAAACCCTTCTTTTAGGCTTTTAAATGAGATTTTATCCCTCTCCATTATTTTTGGTTTGTTTGCTTAGTAATGGTGTCCCCAGTACAGAGATCCTCATTGAGACAGGCTCCCAGACCTTGTGTCTGGCAGGTTCAAGGACCTTCTGTGCAAGAGGTGGGCAGTATTGAGGAAAGACTGCAACATGACATGCTCTGAGAGGTTAATACATGGGGCAGTGTGCAAAGATGATGTTATTCTAGTTATATGCGCCTTCCAGCTTGTCACAAATATGCCACCAGCATTAATTTGCTCTAGTCCTCTGACTTATACAAGTAGGAAAGTATGCCACTTGCTTCCCCTAGTTTCTAAGAGTCTATAATAAAAATAAATAAATAAATAAAAATCATTACATATGTAGGATAACTTTAGAACAGAATATCGTGCTTTGGCCCCAAACGGGCTGTGATATTATTGTCATAACCAAGGGCCAAACCTTGCGTTCTTCATTCCCATTGAGCCAAGCAAATTTTCTCTGTGCATGCAGAGCAACAGATCATACCTGTGATTTCTATTGTTTGGAAGTACATTGTTCTGAAGTAACAACATCATCTGCCATGGACTGATGAATCTTTAAGAAGTTTTGGGCCTAAAGGACACACTGGCGGCTTTCATAGCCACTTTTGGGTGTGTTTCAGCAATTCTTGTAGGATTTCTGGAGCTGCTTTAACTCCTGGTGTGCTGGAGCTTGCAGGAGTTTTCCTCTTCCTCCGGACTTGCTGAAATCTGCACTGAGAAGTGCTGTGGACTGCTAAGGCAGTCTGCTCTCAGTCCCTGTGATCTTGTTCTCTTGGAGGGCAATCTTTTCTCCCTTCCTCTCTTTCCCTTTCACAAGTTAAACTTGAAAGCGGCAGCAGCAGCTCTATGTTAGCAGGAAAGAAATTCAGCCGTCCTTTCAGTCTTGCCCGGGGGGAGGATGGGGAGCAACAGCACAGCCTCAAAGAAGAGTTTGCTCTGCTTTAATTTTTATTTTTTAGCTTCATATTTTGAACACAAGTTGAGTTATTGTTCTGCAGCACCGTTCAAAAGCCTCACATCTGAGGCTTTTTAGTGCAACTGTGGTGCTAGGGTTGGGGGGCATGGTTATTAGGTGTTTGGATCAGGTTTGGCAGTAAGCTGTGAAAACAGGCACTGGTTTATTTTTCCTACTGACTGCTGTGACAGTTGCAATTATTGTCCATTGTTCCTAGGTGGCTGGAAAGGAGGGAGGATACAATAGAGTATTGCCCTCTGGGGGTAAATGAATTTGACTTACAGGTTCTTGGGGGGTCATGCAGGCTGATTATTTAGTGCCCAGGAATGCAGATTTCATGGCACCGCCAGCCATGAGCGGCCAGCAAACAATGGGTCAGCTGTATTGCAGCTGTATTTAGTGAGACAACATGAAAGGTGTGCAAGTGGAGCTGTTTTATACTCACGTATGCGTGTACAAACACCCATTTATTACACTAGAAAATGTTTTTGTCCTTCTATATGAATGTGCAGTTAAGTTTTCCAGTTTTGATTTTTTAATTAACTTTAGTTTTGTATTCAGTTCTTTCTCTTACTTGATTTGTTACTTTAAGTAGCTGCTTTAAGTCCCCTCTTCTTCATTTGCATGCCTGTAAAATGGGAATTTAATCACAAAGACTCTGCAAAGGTTTGCTTATAAACTGTAAGATCTCAGTCAGAAGGATCTGTGTATGTCCAGCTATTAAAGGAAAGAGAAATGTAATAAGACATTTCAGGGCTTGATTGAAAGATATGGCAAGGGAATACCCTTATATTGAAAATAGGGCAAAGTCTAGAAACTGTCATATCTGTAAAAAATTAATTCCAATGCCTCTGTTTGTTTTGAGAGGTGGAATAGGGTTAAACAAATAATATGAGTTTGGCAATGGGTATTTCTTAAGATTTTTTTTTTTTTGAAATGCATACAATTTTTACTCTGTTTACAACAAGTCAGTTTATAGTAAAACCTACAAAGCTTGCAATTAAATGGAAATATTTTTAAATGAAACTATAAAACTATGTATTGAACTGGTTAAAGTCTGTTCAAACTTACTTATATCCATCATATTCAAGAATGGGGCTCAAAAGGCCTCTGGGTTATTCATGGATAATGCAGTTTATTGGAGTCAGCACGGCAGAGAGAACTTCAGCTCTCATACTGATCATCTGTAGGAAGAGAATTAAATCCCCACTCAGCAGAGCCTTCTGATGCCTGTGAACTGCCAGGTGGCAGTGGCTGCTTTCCTCTGACACGATGCTGCCGAATGCGGCAGGTGCAGTATGCAGGATGCAGTATCTGTAGCCTAAGGCGTTAAAAGTATATTTCCAGGCTCTTCAATATCAGTGGCCATCTCCATACTTAGAAAACAGGCATGAGACTTGCATTGTGCTGGCATTGGGCCTCCTCTGAGCAGACTTCAGGGCAGGCTGCTGGCCTCGGGCAGGCGGTCAGGTGCATCGTGAGGCACGCGGTCGTGCCTATGCGTCTGGGAGCGAGGCGGCTTCGTCCTCCATGAAAAATCTCTTTGAAACTTCCCCATTGTTCACAAAGCCTTTCTGCTAATCTTGTTCATCTCTCAGTTATCGGTAGCTGTCAAGAAGTATAAATAGGTATTTTTTGTGTTCCCCCTTAGATAATTTGAATAGGCGTGTGGAACAAAAGACTGAACTGACTTTCGTTTCTAATCTTTCCGAGTTGATTTTCTGTTGAAGTGAAGGCATTGTTAACAGTGATTGTGCCTGAATCTCTCAAGAAAGGCTGGGCAAGCCTGAACCTGATTTTCTGTTGTTTAAAATTCCCTCTCTGTTTTACAGGTTAGTTCCTAAACAAGCCTGGCAGTTTTCTGCACACACCGTCAAAGAGATTACCATTAGGGGAAATTCAGCTCCTCTTTGTATCCACTTACATCTAGGTGACTCCAAAGACTTTACCAGAGTAACTCCAGATTTATGAGTGTAATTGAAAGAAAGATTAGCCTACCAATCCTAATCTTTAATGCATGATAACATAAGATGTTTGTTTTGTGTGAGAACCAGTGCTCCAAGTTACATGAAGTATTGGTGCAGGTATTACATCCAACTGTGTCTGATGTATGATAGAGCCGTGTTTGCCCAGGCTCTAATCTTGCTTCTGTGTTGGGAAGCTGGGGCATGAGAGAGTACATAGTGAACGGTCTTAGGGCTGCCAATAATGGATAAAGAGAAATAATCCATTCAGTGATACTGTAGCTTGTCAGAGCCCGTGAATTAAAGACATATGTTATGTAGATTCAATGTATGGATTAAAACGGATAATCTGGTAGGTGACACACAGAATCTTGAGATAAGTGGGCTATGCAGATTCGGTATATGGATTGTGAAGGATAATTCCATTTAAGTAACACTGGACAAGTTGAGGACAAGTAAGCTTTGGGTAGTGCTCAGGTTATGTGCAGTAATCCACTGAGTGACACGTTGGATCTCATAATCTGTAAACTGAAGGCAAGAAAGCTAGGGATTCTGCATTACATGTGAACAGGAAGAGGGGGTGGGGGAAGGGGAGAGATTATTCATGGGGAATACACTGGGTTTAAACCTGTGACTAATGAAGCGCAGATCCCCAAGAGATGTGTGAAAGCTGCACGCTTCTGTAGGAGCTGTGTGAATTTTGCATTTGCAAATTAGTGGTCAAAAAATGTTTCCAAGCCTGTGTCAGATGTGGACGTTTTGTCTTTTCTTGTGTGGATAGCGTTGTATTTGTAGTGGGGAGAGAAGGAGGGTGAGAGAGTCTTAAGTGAAGGAGGTAAGATACATGTGATTGTTGGCTTTTAACTGTGATAAATTCAATACTTATTGCAGCCTACTTAGTGTCTTCTTTGGTGCTTATTTTTGGGGGGTGTTTAATGGTTGGCAATTTGCTGACAGTGAGCTTTAGTCCTTTGCTAATATCGCAAAAGTGCTAAAGGGGGAACCTGCCCAGCGGCACACAGGGGAACCTACATTTTGAGATTAAATTTGGCAGCTGCCGAAATAGTGGAGGTTGATCACAGTGCAATGCAGTACCCTCAGACTGCAGGGCTGTAGACAGTGCCAACTGAGCCACACCAACGCAGAACATCTTTTAGGCCAAATGAAAGTCTGAAATGGAGATTGTGACTGGATGGAGTTGCTCCTATTTGACCCTAGAATGGGAGGTTAGTGAGGGCAGTGTCTGTGAAGGGAGGGATGGAGGAAACTTCCCTAAAGCATCTGAAATGCAAAATCTGAGAATTTGTGGCAAAGCAGCAAATTCAGACTACTTGGGATTTTTTTTTTTTTTTCCGTAAAGATACTTAGTATGATGAGAAAAAAAATCAGATTCTGTTTGAAGCAAATTCAACTTTTATTTTAAAAAGTATTACTAATGGAGAAAGTAGAATAAAATTGAACTAATTAGAGTAGCAAATGCCAGTGGCTTTATTTTATTTGAACATGTGGAGGTCAAACCACGGTATTTAGACATCATCCAGAGTGCTGGATGACAAAAAGGACTTAAACCAGTTCTTTGTACTAAAATTACTTCAAATATAAAAACGGTAAAGTTGAATGTTGCTGAGCTGCAATTACCAGTTTGTCAAAATAAAGCAAATACATAGATATTTCTTACTGTTTGTACTGCTGCTGCATAAAGTTCCACTAGCAAGTGCTGTTTCTTTAGCCTAGTTCTAGCTTGTTGTCTAGACAGTCAAACAAAGAGTAACCTCTGAGAAATAGTCAAAATACAAATGTTTTCTATTCCTTTTGTAACCTTGACAATAAGTTACTAACCTGGATGAATACCAAGCTTTGTTTGCAGTCTACTGTACCAAAACTTTTTATGACGGCAAATGAAGAATTCTCACTGACAGCTTCTTTCCAGCGTTGTGAAACAGTAACGTGTCGGGCTGTTACAGAGCAGACGGATAAGTTTTTGTCCCCACAGAATATTAATTTGTAAGGGTAGTAATGGCAAAAGATGGTAATTGTTCATCATTTGTTTTTATTCGTTCTGCAAAGTCTTCCACTGAAACCTAAAATATTAAGACTGGACTGTCCACATGGTGAAATATATAACTTCCTTTGAGCTTGCTGTTCTAAAAAGGACCTTTATTTGCAAGCAAAAAAGGTTCATTACATAATTCTGTGGTGTGCAGGCAAATAGGTTTGAATTCTGGGCTTTTTCTTTGTTTGTTCTTGCGGCAGTGGCCTTCTAAGTAAAAAGCAGTCAGAAAGTTTTTTTTTTTTTTATTTTATTATGCTGACTTCCCATATCAATCAGATGAAGTCATTTAATTTAGCAAGGTAGGTAGGTGTAAGTGATGGCTGTCATTGTGTAGTAAAGTTGGCTTAAATGCTTAATGAAAAATGCCAGTTTTTAAATGTTTATGTCCTAGCAGCTCCAAGATTTACTGACTTAAAAAGCTGTGTGCCAGTCCATAATAAAACACTCCCCAAAGTATTGATTAGTGAAGCATCAAGCGAATTTGCACATGTGCACAAGCACATACCCACGTCCACCCACAAATTCATACAGGAACACCACATCAACACAGTACTTCGGAGTACATGCTCACTGCTCAGTCACAAACATTTGTCATTTCTGTTGTGAGAGAGGGAAAAGAAGAGCTTAAATTCTGAACTTACCTCTGCCACTGAGGTCTGTTTATCAGAGCACGTTTGCTGGAAGCACGTAATGGCAGCTCCCCATTGCCTCACATATACAACCGCAGGTGATGTCAGCAGTGCGTCTGCCTGTGCAGCAAGGGGAGAAGAGTCCTCTTTAAAATTATTACTCGGTTTTAAATAGATTTTTTTTAAGGGGAAGCGTGACAAAGATTAGTTTGCTTTTCAGCAGAAGAAAACTAGGCAGCCTCTCTGTTTTACTTTACTGATCTCCTTACTGAGCGGAGTAATACTGGGTTTAGATTTCTAATGAGACAGAGCAAAGGTAAAATTGGGGTGGGGGAAGAAAAAGAGTTGTAAGTGGGATGAGAATGACAATCTCAAGACAAGATGCTGGAATAGAACCCTCAAGAAAAGGTACTTGGTTTATGGACTGCTGCCCTGATATTTTTATTAATTCTTTGGATATAATAACGTTATTTATTACTAGTAGGAGTTTAACTCTTCTGAGGACAGCTTAGTCAATAGGCTGTTCAGCTTGAGAAGCCTCCTTCTCTGCTCTTCTTTTTTATATTGAAACTGTTACATCTCCTAGCCTAAAAAATCTCACTAAAAATGCATCACTGCGGTAAATGCCTGGACATAGCTCAGATTTTAGATGGTTTATGTGTTGTAGTTATGTCCCCATCAGAGCTATGTTAACCAGAAGCTGTGCTGTAGCACAGTTTAGTCACTTGGTTAGCGTGAGAGCGTCAGTAATTTCCTCATTCCCAGCACTCCTCTAGACAGTACCCTGGCTGATATCAAACTGGGTCAAGCAAAGCTGAAAGTATACACCGCCTCTCCCTGCTAGTCTGCAGTGAAATTTGTGGCCTTTACTGAAATTGTTCATCTGGTGACTTCAGCAAGGCCGGCAATAAAACAGCTTACAGTGTGTGAAGTTAAGAAAGGCTTCAGGGAAATTTCTAAAACTTCATGCCTCAGTTTTCTCATATGTAAAAGCAGTACATAACAGTGCCTCTTTACCTGCTTTCAGTCTTTAAGAAAATCAATTAGCCAATGCTTTGAAATTAGAAAATGCCCTATACTGCATGCTCTAATTATTATTATCCATCTTATCATTATTTGAATACAGAGTACTTCAAAATATTCTTATTTCCATTTAATGTTTTCCTCTTCTTCTACAAAGCTTTGTAGATGCAGGATGATTTTTTTCTTTTGTAACTATACTTAATGATATGAACACAATACAATATTATTGTGCCTTCTAGGCTTTATAACTCACACATTGTTTTCTTTGATTTTTCTTTGAAAGACAGATACTGACAGTTCAAAAGCTATTTACGTAATTACCTTGATAGTAAACCAACTCGGGAGATGAATTTCACTGTGTGTGTGTGTGCGCGGGGGAGTGTGCACATGTGCACCTCTGATTGATAACATTTCTAGTTGTTTAATTGAGACATGTCACTGGGTTTCGGGAGAGCCTTGCCTCAACTCTGCCCCTTGCAGAATACACTGGGTGCTGTGCAGCTGTGAGCAGATCTGTAGGTTGGCTGCAAGCAAACACTCTGATCACTTGAACATTTGTAGCAAATGCTTCAAATGCCTGTTAAAGAAAATATTGGCTTTCCGAATTTCTCATTCTGTCTAATAAATTACAATAAAGTATTTACTGTTTTGATTGCAAAAGCAGTTTCTCTGCCTTTTTTTTTTTTTTTTTTTTTCTCCTTTGGTTCTGTTTTGGATGGATATGCCAAGGTTTCTCCTGTTCGTTTTCTCACTTTAAGTGTGTCATTCGGTCATATTGGTGTCTTCTTTTTAATGTTTATTAAAATGTTACTGTCACTGCCAGTCTGAGACTGTGAATCAGAACTAAGAATGTGTAATAGTTTATTTCACATTCGAGTAAATTTCTTTTACTACTTAAACACTATTATGGATAGTGTTGATCTGAGATGAAGTTTAGGTTTGGCGATACAGAATGCCACTAATTTGAGTCTTCTTTTATTGCCATCTGCTGCGAGTGTTGCATCCACAAACATTTTTTTTTTTTTTTTTTTTTTTTTTTTTTTTTCCGTTCCGGATCTCTTTTTGTGGTGGTAGAGAATAAGCTGATGCATCTGGGGAGTATCTTTTCCTGGGCCATTCACTGCATCAAATCATAGCGTGTACTCTGATGCTCTGTTGCCTGTGGTGTTTGTTAAGTTGTGAAAAATCCACGTTTTGCCATTACAGCAATAGAGTACATGAGAGAAAGGTATGAGCACCTCCAGCAATCTACGGAAAGGCAGGTGGCCTGGTGATTAAAAGCTTTGTTAAACATGAAATGTGCAACATCTATTTGCTGTGGATATGACGATAATTAAGAGTAATTTTTGAGGGAGCCATTGATGTATTCCACTCTCCTTGTAATCCTCACTCAATACCCATGTGAAGTGGTCTAGTTTGCTGTCAAGCCCTTCTGTGTGGTTAGAATGTAAGTACCATGACCAACTATCTGAATGGTGGGTGCGGAGTACAGAACAGCTCTAGAACCATACCAGCTCTGTGTGCTGACCCAGTCCAAGGGGAAAGCAGCCAAAGGCAGCTGCTGGGGCTGGTGGCTTGTCCTCCCCTAGGTCTCTGCCACCTCCTGGGATCTAGCAGTGCTGTCAGAGCAGGGATGACCCGTGAATTCACAGTGGCATACCTTAAGCAACTGCCTTTACGCAGTCGCTGCTGCTCAAAATACTGGCACATTTTGCCTTGTAAGCTGCAGGATTTTTAAAATGGAAGTCTCTTGGTTGTCAGGACACTTCACATGGTGTTAAAGGTTTAGATCTTCACAGGCAGGCTAAAAGAAAACAGCAGTGTAGGATGGAAGTCCACAATCCTTGACTGCATACAATTTACAGCGTCTAGAAATGGGCACAAAAATGGCAACTTGTGCTCTAACTTGGTAGTGTACTTTAATACACATTCCTATTGCTGAGTGTACTTTTGTAGAGACCAAAACTTTTCACCGTTGCATAAATAACTTTGAGTTTTGTTTGGCCTCAATTTGTTATACAAACTAAGTTATTTATGAATGGTAACTGTTAAATGGCAGATTCGATATTTCCATGAATATTTATTTGTTTTGCTGTTTCCACAAAACACATTATTAAAAAGGTGTGCTAGGTAGTAAGGGCAAAATAAAAAATACCAAACTTAAAATGAACACCTCATATTATGACCAAGACAGTCTGATTCAAGTACTTTTCTTCCTTTTAATTTTCATACTTCTATAAGCCGCTAGTTATCTGCCAAAAAAACACTTGTGATTCATCATCAGTGTGGCTTATATGGATATATGGGTAAAGCAAGGGGAAATCTACTCCTAAACTCATCATCTCCCAGTAGTCTCCCATATCTGATCTTCCCTGGTTTTGTGCAGGTTACTTGAGAATATGGCTGACCGAATACTTATTTTGCAGGGAATGATACCTTAAAGAATTAACATTGTAATGATACGTTATCAAATTCATTGGAAAGATGAGTTAATCGCATGAAAAGTATGTACTAAGCTGTGTTTTCCAGAAATTATTCTACAAAGATTTTTTTTAAAGTTGTCAGTGATAAATGTTCCCCTCAAGTTTATTAGCAAACAGATTGTTCAGGAAATGCAATGCAGGAAGGCTTGATTTTGTCAGACTACTTCCACTCTAGCTGATAAGCCAAAGGGTTTACGTATTGTACTTAGTGAGTTAGTACATCAAGCATTCCCTTTGGGCACTACAAAGTTTCTTTAAACGATAAGTAATAACAAAGAGGTCGAGTCCTCTGCATCCCTCCAGGTGCACAGCCATGGTGTGCCTAAGTGTTGGGCTTCACTGTCAGCTGCTGTCCCTGACTGTTTTTTCTTAGCTCACCCACACCTTTCCTTGTTCCTGCAGCTTAAGGCAAGCTGTCATTTTCCCAGGGAAGCAGCCTTTTGCTCCTCTGTAGGTAGAAGAGACAGCAGAAGAACCTGTGGTAGCTGGTTGCGCCTGCAGCTGTGGGGTTGTTTCTCGTCACTACCGGCGTGCTGGCAGGTGAGGAGTTCTGCTCACACTGCCGAGGCAGCTGGGAGCATTCAGATGATGGCTCTGGGTACCAAGATGTCTTCTGCCCCTGCATCAGACACTCTGTGACCCCTTTGCCTGTCAGTCTGCACACATGGAAACATTTTTCCACCTTTCATAGAATCATTAAAGGTTGGAAAAGACCTCCAAGATCATCTGGTCCATCCATCCACGTACCACCAGTATCACCCATTAAACCACATCCCTAAGCACCATGTCCAACCTTTCAAAGGTGTGGTGGGGATTAACTTACCTTGACCAAGTGTTTGTTGATTCCCAACTGAGAGCTGGCGTGGGATCTCAGAATACGCTGATGAACCAGTACTAGCTGAGTATCTTTGATGTGTGTTGCTGTATGTGTCAAATGAGTTCTTTGAGAATGATGATTTTTTGCTTACCCTTCATTGAAAACTAACCCAATCCTGTATATTCCTTCTCTCTGTAGTTATTTCTCTCTCACTCTCCTGAATCCTCATAAAAGTTTAGAATAAAATATTTTTCTTTTTTCAGATATGTCAGTGTGTACAGCATGCTATGCTGCCAGTATCAGTACACTGATAGTAAACAAAGTGAACTGCTAGCAGCTGATAAGGCAAGGAAGGAGCTGTCTTTCAAATAATTTTGCTGTACATTGTGGAAACATTGCACAGTTTTTCCTGGAGAAAAATCCACGAAGGGCAGACGAGTGACAATAGTCACTTCTAACTAATTGTATGTGCAGGTGGCAAGTGCATTCCTCAAAGCAGTTCTCTGTCTCCAGTATTTGAAATAGTTTGTAAGTTAAAAATAATTTCTTTGCCACTGCTAAAACACATTCTACCAGCTTTTAACAGAATAGTTTTAAAGTCCAGTGGTTTGGGTTCCAATGTGTTTCTCAAGTTCCCAGTGCTTACTACAGTTTTTTGTATACCATATCTGAGGATATTCTGCTGTAGCTCTCTGTTGTATAATGAAGGTATTTTCACATCGATCTCTAGCATTGTAATAACAAGTTAATCATTACATTTCCTTTATATGTATGTATGGATTATTTGTGTTTTATTTGATGTACATAACTGTCTACAAATGCTTTAAAGGGCTTGGCTAAAGTAGCAAATGGGAGTGCTGCTTGGGAGAGCAAGGATGAATTTAAGTAAATGTAAATGAAACCAAATTATCAAGCAAATAACCCTAATGATGACATTTCAAAGACTGTGGTCCAGTCTTCTGAGGCATGCAGTAGATGATTCACTATTTCAGACATTTCAATCCAATCTTGAAAGCTGTAGTAAATATATTGCAAGGAACATTCTTGCACTGGCAGGGGGGTAGACGAAATGAGCTATTACCAGTAGCTCTTTTCCATGTCTGACTGATAGTTGGCTAGGAACATGTTCAGTATAGTCGCCAATTTTATTTTATTTTTTTCTTTCTCTGGGTGAGCATTGGTGACATTGGCAGAAGAACACTTCCTGTATTTTAGAAAGGTTTGTGTGGCAGGGTTGTCCCAAAAAGCAGACTGTTTTCAGAGTCCTAATCCTTTCCTAAAGATTTTTTTGAGAAAGGATTTCATAGGCTCTGACTCATATGAGAGGGTGTAGTGGTATTGGGTATGTCTGTGGATTAGCTGCTACACATACTTTCTAGTCTTCTAAATTCATAGTAAAATGATACTAGATATAGTGCCATTTTTGTTTCTAAAGTGTGATTCATAGTTTTTGATTTTTCTTGGAATTTTTCCTTCCCTTCCTTTATAACCACTGTCATTCTGTAAGGAAGAAGGACTTCTTACAGAATGCTTTAGAGATAGAGGCAGTCAGTTCCTGTGTCTGTGTCTGTTGAGCTCTCCTATATAAAGCAGCTAATGACAGTAAAAATGAGAGATAGTGACTTGCACTTAACTCAATTTTTCTGATATGTTTCTGCAAGACTTTTTCCTTTAAAAATACTTATCAGCAGCAATGACAGTGCTACTTGTTATTGACAATTTAAATACTCTATTGTTTCGTCTTCATCAGGGCAGATTGAAACGATGCAGCCGGCAGCGTGCTGACAGCTGCTGTGTGCTGTGTGAGCAACGAGGAGGCAGAGAGGTTGCCCACACCAAGGGGACTTCCCTGCTTCCCATCCATTGTGCAGGAAGGGTAACGCACACCTTACAGTTTCTGCAAGCATCAGAGCATTAATGTGTCTTTGTCATGAGTTTCTGCTGAAAATGTGACTGTTTCTCAAAATTGCAAGTGTTGATTTTGATCCCCCCAAAATGTAAACAGTGTTTAAAATTTGAAACTCTTTCAAAACAGGCCGTATTTTTTCCCTATTGATCTGATAAAAAAGCAACAGAAAATAGATGAGAGAGCAAGGAAACTTTGAAGGGGGACACCAGATTAAAGCCTGCGTACAGAATTATCCTTTGTGGCTTTTTCCTGTGGAGGGACTGTGTGGTTCTCCTAAAACTTTGCTTGCAGTGAACCTGAAAAATTTAAATCTAACTAACTCTAAATTTCCTCTCTTCTCTTTACTTTTTTTTTTTTTTTTTTTTTTTTTTCTCACCATATGATGCTCAGGGACTCCAGAAAGCCTCGCTGAGAAAGAAAGGCAGCTCATGGGTATGATCAATCAGCTGACCAGTTTGCGAGAACAGCTGTTAGCAGCTCATGATGAACAGAAAAAACTGGCTGCATCACAGATCGAGAAACAACGCCAACAAATGGAGCTGGCTAAGCAGCAACAAGAACAGGTGAATGATTATTATAGTGGCTTTCAGCTTAAATTGTCTTCTAGAAGGACTTTGCAGTAGCTTATCTTTTGGGCTCTATACTTCTCAAGTTCATTCTCCACCTTTTTTTTTTTTTTCCATTTGTTTTCTTAGGCAAAGAAGTTTGAATGAAGATACATTGTAAGAATGCTTTAATTTGCAATATATACTATGGTTCTTTTTGTCTTTTAAATATTTGTCTTTTAAATATAGTTTTGGGGTATTCTATTCCAATAGTTTTTCTTTTTCTTTTAAATCAGTGTAAGTAAGTGTGCAAATTCATCCCTCCTGAGTAATCTTCCAGTGCTGCTTGAATTCAGTGATACTAAATAGGAACAAAATGTAGCATTTGGGTTGTAATGTGACAAATGAAAAATATTGTTTTGCCAACTGTGGAAAAAAGTGGGGAAGAAGAATATGAAGTTAGTGGACAAGTTTGACTTTTTTTTTTTTCCTACACTTGAGAGGCTTGATTTTCAGCTCTCACAAATATTCCCTCCACTGAAAATGCAAACATGTTTTCACACATGAACAGTTCCAATGTGAACACATGGACACATTATATTTTATGCAAAACCACAACTTTTCTAACAAATTTGCGCCACACAAATTTTAACAGAAGTGGATGTCCATTTATGCACCTGAACATGAACAGAAAACCCACGGACGTCTGATTTAAAATTTTGTCAGTAGTCATCCTGATGCCTCTTACCTGGAAGATTTTGGTCTGCACATGCATCTCAGCTTGTAATGAAACTTGAATGTGAATTTTTCTGAAACTCACAAAACTCTGTGAATTCAGTCGTGGTTGTCATACTTCAGTGTTTGTATGGTAGCAAACACCTTAAAATTCTAAAGCATTGCTGACATCCTCAGACATTCTAGCCTTGGTTTTCTGTTTTTGATTATTTAAAAGCCTTATCTTAAATCCTGTATATTTTGGCCTGAAATCCCACCTGGGGAGAGTGGGAGAAGTGACTTAAATGTTAAACTAGTGAAGTTGTATCACGTTGTTATTTACATAGAATATGGATGAAGGTGTGAAGGTGTTACTGGCCAGATCCTTCCATGAGGAGACATCTCACAGGAGTTACTTCCTTTGCCCTGACTATAAGTCATTACTGCTATAGGATGGTTGAATGATTTAAAAGTGAAAAAGAAAATGAAAAAAGAAGGTAAACATTCCTGCAGGATTATTATTAGGATAACTAGAATTTCTTTTAATTTAAGAAATTGTGTATGATTATGTTACATAGAAACTAAAATAACCAAGCTTTCAAAAAAATGAAATGATAAATTTATCTTGGTTGCTTAAAGAGAGGCTTTAGAAAGAAAACACTTGCTTGATCTTTTATATGTGGAATTACATGAGAGAGTGTTTCTTATGCTAATAGTTTAATAACAAATGAAAGAAAATACCTAAAGGGAAAAATGCACAAAATTTCTCTCAGTAAGTGTGTATAAGTTCCCATCTGACCCTGAGATGTGTACACATACCACAGGGGAACAGCAATACTCCTTAATGTTTGTACTGCTGGGCTAGCTATTCATGAGAGCAGAGCTTTTGTGATGACTTGGCTGAAAGTTTTTCAAGTTTGCTTTTTCAGTTTGAGGCATATAATGGTTTATCTTCATCAGTTTTCTGAGAACTCTATTTTGACTACACTGTTGTCTGCATTTTCCTTCACTGTATGCAAAATGTACCTACCCTCCCAGCCATTTAGGTAACGGTGAGAGGGTGGAAGTCCTTATGGAAAACACACGTGACTTTGAGAGGAGACTTGCAAGTACTCCACCAACTTGTGTGGATCTGTTTCAGTGTAGAGCTGTGTAGACTTGCACTCTGCCCCCTTAGTTCCTTTCAGCGGATGTTGTACCCATCGAAGCACAGAGAGTCAAAGTGATTTTCCCATACTTAGTTCCAGTCTCTTTGCATCTGTTTCTGCACCAATGAAATACACCCACTGACTCCTGGGTGTCACATTTACTCTCTTGGAAAACTTTGAATAGGTGGTACTAGTTATAAAAAGAATTTAACTATAAATCCTCCTTTTTTTTTTTTTTCTGTCTTCCCCTACTATTTTCCATCTTCACTGCCAGTATTGTTCTTTCTCCAGGAGGGAGGAGCAGATGAGTGCTCACTTTTTTGTGACTTCAGTGTGCCATTTCAGATAATGAGAGAGAAGAAATTTTTGTATCAGTCTTCTCCTAACATCCACCATAGCATTTCTGTAGGATTTCCTTTCACACTCGTATTTGTTGTTGCTACCCACCCTTGAAGGTTTATTAGCTTAACAGAGCAAGTTAAAGAACCAAGCAGGGCGAAAGATGACTATGCAGCAACTCCAGGAATGACTACACATATCTCACATTTATTCTGTGCAATTTCTCCACAGATTGCAAGACAACAGCAGCAGCTCCTGCAGCAACAACACAAAATTAACCTTCTTCAGCAACAGATCCAGGTCAGAGACTGCATCTCCACCCATGCCCCTGTTAACTATTTCCTTTCTGTTCCCCAATGGCTTCCCTCAGCCATTATTGTCATCGGTTTTTTGTTTGTTTGTTTTTCAAATCTCTGCCAGTGGCTTAGATCTTATTTATGGAAAAACACATGAAAATGTTAACTGTCATTAAGCAAAAAAATGTTGTAAGGTCCATTTCTGTAAGGCCTTGTGTGGTTAACACTGAACGTAGAAGGATCCGGAAGCAGATAAGAGAGCAAGGTGGTGTTAGCAAGGGTTTGCTGGATCAAATCCTCTGAAATTTCTCTTCAACTTTAGATCAGGAGTGGCAAAAAAAATGTTGCCAAAAAGTGTTGAATTGGAATGGATCTCTGACAGCTCTGTTTTTGAGGTTTTGCTGGAGCAGTTCTCTTCAGTGATCTGTAATCAAATGTCTCTCCTTCCTGCTGCCTGAAGTGCTGAAAGTCTGGAAGCTTTCAACACATTGGGTGAAGTAATTGTCTGAATGAAAAACTGGTCAAAAGGTCAGTTAGATTCTGGAGAGTATGTAGGTATCTGCACATTTACTCCTAATAGGAGAAAAAAGTTGTTAACCCAGTGTAACCAGTGAACTTTATTAAACCTCTTTTTCCTTAAACTATTTGAAAGTTTCTTTTTGTGCCATTGGTTGTATTTCATTACTTCTCTTGCAGGTATATATATGCATAGCCCTGTCTTGTGAACAATGCAAATTTGTTCAAAAATTTGACAATAAAGTTTTTCAAATAATAAGAAAGGCGGGAGTTGACATTTTACATCTATCTAGAGTTATGGTTGAATTTCTGACTGTTTATGTATGCAGTTATTTACAGGGCAATGCAAGTCACTGTGGAAGTGGATGTTATGTTCTGTTTGTACAATAACATCAGGATCTTCCTTCCAAAACATCTCTTAAACATTTTAGAATTAGTTGCGTAAAATTATGTGCCACATCCTTAGCTGCTATATGGAAACCTAATTCCGTCAAAATCAAAGGAGTTGTAAGGCTTCACACAAGCCAAAAAACTGGCTGTCATTTCAGAGGGTATTCTTTCATCATCAGGACTTTTGTAATTATGAAAAACTTCTGGGGAAGTTCCACCCCTCTGCTACAAGGCAACATATATAGGAAGGGCTTTGTTGTTGAAAATAATTTTGATATTAGAAAGGCCTGGATTGGCCTTGACCTCTGTTTGTTTTTTAATTTGTGGGAGGGATTTTTCTTTATTGTATTATCCTTAATAAGGCTAATGAAGAAAAACGATACAGAATTTCTACTATAGCAAGTAAAGTATTTACATTTTTAATATTTAGCTATGAGAGTAATAGAGGAAGTTGTTGTATAAGCAGTGAATAAAAGTAAAGTGAAGTAACATAATTTGACCTCAAGCTATTTAAGTTATAAGGTCTTGTAGATAAGGATGAAGTATGTCTTTTTTTAGGGTAGTAGAAAACACCGATTATTGATAATGGGTTATAGAGTCTTTCATCTCTTGATCTCTGATCCAAGTTTGACCTAAGTCAGTAGTAAATGAAAGTCAGCTAGCTATCATCTGATACAAGCTGTGAGCCTAAGAAATGATTTGGAGACCTGTCCCAAGGGATTTTGCATGAAATATTGACCCCTTCAAGGTCAGAGTTTCACCTCCGGGGTCCACTTCACACAAAGCCCATCAGATTTGGGGCACCCTCCTTTTGGATGGTCACATGATAAAGGTCAAGAATTGAACAGGCAGAGAGACAATACTGTCCTCTCATTCCCACAGAGATAATCTATTTGTAGTGAAATTTTGATTATGCTGCCTGCCTCTTAATGGTTCCATGGTCTGTATGATCTTGTAGTCTTGTGAACCCTAGTTGCGGTCCAATTATTGTTAAGTCACTGAGAAAAAAGCATTTTAAAATAATAATAATAAAATCACTGTCAAAGAATACAAAGCAATACATTTCTTTTCAGTTGCATGCTTAGTTGACTGTTGTCAGAGCAAAGCAGCAATTCCTGAAGGAATCTGCCATTTTATATAAATTGAGACAATGAAATCACCCCAACATGCACATGTTTAAAATGGTTGGTGAGTTTACAATCAGGTTATGGTGGGTGGAACAAAACTGTGACATGAATGTCGCTGGGAGTTCAGATTTTCTGACCTTGCCGTAATTAATCTGAAAGGCTTCTGTCACATTGGCCAAGAGCTTTTAAATAGCATTAGATTTATTGACAGGGAAATACTCCTACAAAGTCTGGATAACTATTTGACTTAGGTTCAATTGAATGATTAGGCTGCAGTTATGAACACAACCTATTTATGACAAAGGATTCATTTTACTTGAGCCAATTTTTTCAAAGCTTGTAAGAGTTGCCATAATTCCAAATAAATTATTACACAGAAAAAAAAGCCATTGAAATATTGTATTGAAAACATAATACCTTAAGGTTAAAAAAAAGTACAACCTGGCTGACCCCATGATTTATGACTCTTTTCTCTAAGAGCGCTAACTTGGAAACATTTCCCCCTCTCCTTAGCCCAGCATACAGTCACTCCCCAGTATGCACACAATACATAAGCATAGAGAGCTTGCAATGTACCTCGCCTCCTTAGAGAACTGCAAATGCTGAGTATAACTACATCTCAATTAAACTAGCCACTTCTTTGATGCTGAGGAAAGATGTTAGCTACTTGAGCTTAGAAAGATGTACCTGGCACATGAGTGTCTAATTGACATTATGTCTTTTTCAAATCCATCCCTTCTGAACTAACTGGAAGGAGGTTTCATTAACACAGACTAGCAGCTTGTCTTTGTCTAGGGAGTTAAGTAAAAAGTAATGCTGAATGGTAGAAAAGTTGCTGATTAAACGTCAAGAATCCATATAACCTCATAATGCTAAAACTTGATTTATACAAGATTTTATTTTTTTGCAAATTGTTACAGTAATTTTTATCTGCTTTTTGGGAAGCTCTACACCTAGTTTGTGAAGAGGGTTTAGTTTCTCTGAATAATGAACTAATGAACTAAACCTTCTCCCATCTTATTTTGTGCCGCTTTGGAATGCATCCTCCCATGCACACTGCTTTCAATCCTGTTTCGTCTTTATGTGTAGTTTCTGCCTGCATAGTCTTTAGGATCTTCTGTCCTGCACGGCTCAGTCTTGTTATTTTAACCAGAAGTGAAACTTAAATCTGTATTTTGTTCTGTTTGCTCTCATGCATCAACAGCCCTGAAGATTTCAGTATGTATTTTTGAATAGCTCTGTAGTGATCTGCAGCTGTAGAACAGGCTGAGGAAAGAGCATGTAGACACAAAGTATTGCTCAGTGAGTTCTTTGGCAGGGCGGTTGGACCCGATGATCTTTTGAGGTCCCTTACAACCCCTACAGTTCTGTGATTCTGTGTGATTCTGTGATTCTTGGACAAAATCTGGTTTTCTCCTTCAAGGCCGTAGGGGATCTCGCAACATCACCTCCCCATCTTCTTCTCTGAGGCCACAAGTGATTTCCTGGTATTCTTGCTCTCAAAAGTATTACATTCTGGGGCTCCATAGCTGTCTCATCAAGTGGGCAGAGAGTGAAAGAAACTTGAAGGCTAGATGCTGCTTTTTCATGATTCTGAGCTGGTCCCCGGTACAGGCAATGAGCACACTTGCCTTGAAGGGTGTCTTTGAGATGCAAAGTTTTGTGCCATGGTACAGTATATACCTTCCACTTGTCTGGAGAAAAAAGTCTAGCCTAGGTTGATGGTTGAATAGTTTGCTTTGAAGCTCAATGACAAAAGTCGTTTTAATTGAACTATAAATGAAACGCAGTTGTTAAAATTCATAAAGCAATTCATATTCAGTAGGGCATGGTTGGTAAAATAGGTCAACCTTGCAGCCCAAATTGTGATAAAACCAATGTTGCAAATCTCACTATTTTGTAGAAAGCCTGACAGTGTTTTGTTTGTTTGTTTGTTTGTTTGTTTGTTTGTTTGTTTTTCCTCAAGCCCCAGCTCTTGGAGTCATGTGATGACAAAAATGCCAGCTTTCATTTATTCAAAATGTAAATTTCCAGCTCTCATATTTCCAGGCAAAACTTGAAACCATGAGCACTACAAGTTCCAAAATTAGAAGGCAAACAAAACGGAGGCCAAATGTTGTTTTTTAAACTGTTCTGATTTTTAGTCAAAAATTTTTTTGGAGAGCCCAGCTTAAGATCTTGGAACACTTCAGGTTGCCAGTAATGTAAAATTAAGATCTCGAAGCAGCAAGTAGCAACAGTGCTGCTTTACAGTGTCCCTAGCACTTGGGCCATGGTCTTGTTTGACTTTTTAGTTTTACACTGCCAGTTTTTGGTTACTAATTTGTATTCAGTTCTGGGCGATGTAATTAGCCCAAGAACTGAGTGCTGTCTGAAGCTTGAGGGCAGTTCCTGCCAGACAGCAATCATTTGATGACTCTGCGTCTTTGTAATACAGGGTTCTCGTTTTCCTTCAGAACAAGAGACTTGTCAGAAGATGTTCTGATGGGACACCTTTTCTGTTGAAAATAAGGCTCTGAAGAACGCATGGATTATGACTAAGTTTTGATGCAGCTCTAGGAAGCTGTGCATGCAGCCTGCACCATGGGCCAGGCAGGTTGTGACTTCTGCTTGGTGCCTGGCCAAGCTCCAGGCAGCTCCAGGGCCTGGTGGCACCTGGCAGGCTTGCCCCAGTCCTCTAGAGGCAGGCTCCCAGGTGAAATGCTCACCCAGGCCTGGATGGGCTTGAGATCTGCAGGTCCTTAGCGGCTTGTCTGGCAGGAACTGTGGGCACCACCACCCTCCAGACTCCATGTCTCTTTAGGTTACAAACTTCCTGTCTTTTCTGCATCCCTTAGCTGCCCAAGGTGTCCTCCCGACTCCAAATAAGGCTTTCTTCCAAGAGCATGAATCCATATTTCCATCCTACCCACCCACTGTCAGCTGGCAGTGTCCCTTTCCACATGAGTTGCATTGGTAGATGGAGAGGCCTGGCTGCTCTAATATGTTACCAAATCAGAATATTCCCCTTCTCATTAAGTTCTAAGGTTTAAGGTGTTGTTCCAGTTCAGAATGTAATAAAATCTCGAACACTTGGAATTTCCTGCAAGATGGTTAGTTGCTTTTGTTGCCAGATCTATTTTTCAAAATCTAGCTATATTTTGGGGGGGAGGAAAGAAGGATTTGGTTTCTGAGTTACACAGAAGTTCAGAAAAATATTTCTTATGCCTAAAATGCCAAGTTAGAAATGACACGGTTGTTATTGTCAAAACTTTCCACATGCAAAGAGGCTCTGGTTTGATTCCAGCCTTCCAAAACACTGGTAAGGAGACCTGCTTCCACAGTGCTTTAGATACCGTAATTTACACATACAGTTATCTGTAGAGACAGTTTTTGTTGTTGTTTAGATTTGTTGTGGATTTTGAACTGCTCAGGTGAAGAATCATCTGTTACCCAGAACTGGCTGTTTGATGTTCAGGCCTGTTTGTGTTATCTTTGTGCAAGAAAACATTGAGATTTTGATTAGCATGGTAACAGATGAAATTTAGTTGTAAGAAGTACGAGTTGACACAAGAAGACACTGACTGAATTTACATGAAGAAATCTGGAGATTTGTTCCCTGCCCTAACAAGTTTGCACTCAAAATTTTACTTCCAACACAGCTCATCCTTCCATTTTCTGTGTTCGGCTGGAAAGCAAACTCCAGCAGGCCACTCTGTGAGCTAAATACTTGAAGTAGTTTGTGCCTATGATTTGGAGGGTAGAGATCCTTGCCCTCAGTTCTTGCCCTGCTAGTGTTTACTCAGTGCAGCCTTAAGGACTTGTGAAATCTCTTTCTTGCTCCCTAGCTACTTACATGCCTGTAACCCAGCTTTCTGTAGGAGGCTTTAAAGGGCCGTAGATTATGAATCCTTCGCTCAAGACACAAAAATGAGCAACCGCTACACAAGTGGTTGGTTACAGATTTAGTAATGTCTGTTACTTCTGTATTATCATTTTGCCTGGGAATTTTGATTTTCTCAGAAGTCAGTGACAGCAGAGCAGTGCTACGACCCCTTTGCAAGCCACTGCACAGCAGAACAGTATTAGTTCTTCTATAATTAGAGTCCTTTTTGCATATCAGAGAGAGGTGAGGACAAAAGGCTTCCTTGGTAGACAATAAAGCTGTTGAAGTGAGGGCCTGATCCAACTCCCACTGAACGTAGTGAAAAGGCTCTTATTCATATTAGTGGGAGTTTAATGAGACCTTTTTTCAGTAGGAAACTGTGAGAAAGTGTCTTCCTTCTCACTCTGCAAAATGTTTTCAGAACAGGCTCCGTCCACTGAGCCAGTTTGTTTTTTTTTTTTGTTTTTTTTTTTTTTTTGCCAGTGTGGATATGACAAGCTGTGTGACTGCACAGTCAAACCAAACAGGCTCATAGATAGGTTGGGGACATTTTGTCCAAATTCATCATGTGTCAGGAGCAGCTGTTTTCCTGAAACTTATAAACATGGGCATACTGGATTCAGTGAGACAGGCCCAAGAAGGAGTCACACTGCAGCCTTTCCCATGACTTTGCAACCTCTTCCCAAACAACTGAGTTTGCCGGCAAAGAGGCTAAACAATTGTTTCTCACAAAAGCTCTGCAGCTGATGTCCTATCAGCTATCAGAATAACTCGCCTGTCCCTTGAGCAGGGAAAAGCCCCTGGGAAATTAGTTACTCAAAAAAGCAAAACAAAACAAAATTAAGAAAAAAAAAGAGAGAGATGAGGTTTAGGGAGGAGATAGGAAAAGGGGAGGAGTGAGGAAAAAAAAAAATCTAGGCTAGAAGTCAGAATGAGCTAATTGCTTTTTGATTTCAGCAAATAACGTATGTGTTTTGCTGAAGGAAATGATGCATGCACTTGAAAGTAACTTATGGGCCTTCACTCGCTTCCATTACCCAAAAAGTTAAGTCATATAAAAGACTGCAGCTTGATGATCTGTTTATCTACATTTATTTATGTGCAGAGGAGTATTTTCCACTGATATACCACAGTTTTACTCCTGAAGATTACCTCTATAGCAAGCGTCTACTTCAGACCCTGGCCCCTCCTACATTCTTACATAACCCAAATTTGCACCAATGTAGGCAAGGAGAATCTGTTTGGGATTTGTGTAAACCTGAATTTATTAGGATTGCAAGAGTATGCTTTCATAAGATAAACCAGCTTGTTGCCTATTCTGAGCTACATGATTACAACACTTGCTGATAATGAAGTTTTCTCCAGTGTCAGCAGTCCAAACGTTCAGAAATTATGAATTTGTTTTAAACTTCATGACCTTTTTTCTTGTAATTTTAGATTTTTGTCTTAATTTCCTTTTTTGTTACTGAGATTTTCATATTTTCTTGCAGTCAGAATGGAGGAGCAGAAACTTATTTTTATTTAAAAGTAGTAAAAATACTCCAGCAGCTTGGACTGTAAGAAAAATACCAACAGACATCAGAGCTGGCAACATTTTAGGCAAAGGCATTATCTTGGTCTCTCTCTCCCCTAAGCAAATGCTGTTTTCTGAGACCTTTTTACAGTGCCCTGTCTTTCCTTGCTTTTTCAGACCCCCTCTCTAATTTCAGCATCTCTGAGGTTCACCCCACAATTCTTACCCCATCTTTCCACTTCCAGCTCTCTGACATTGTGATCTTCCTTTTCCTCATCAGCTTCCCCTTTCTGCCAGCTCTCTCCTTTTTTTTTTTTTTTTAAATTCCTCTGTTGTCAATATTTCCATAGTCATTTAATGGTTTTGATCAGAGTTTTATTGGCTATAAAGAGTACATATGTCATTTTGTGAATGTTTTTGTTCAAAATGTGTGAGGTGGTGGACCTGTGCATATGTGAGCTATGTTCCCGTTCATGTACCCATGCAGGTATTTATGCAGCATGCAGCAGAGGTATAGGAACAGAAAGTACCACAGTAGTTTGAGTAAGTGGCTTGGGAAGCTGAATGTGAACTTCTTAGAGCTGTGATCTTGGCCAAATAGAGTGTGTGCAGTCATGAGCACTTCTGTTGTGCAGCCAAAAAAGGCTGCCACTGCTGCCTCTGCGGTAAGGTAAAGCAGGAGATAACAATAAATTTTTTACTGCTGGCTGGCGGAGGTGTTTAGGATGTGTTTTCTTTATATCTTCATCCGCCCCTAATTGAAGATGCTTTAAAATTGAATGACTAGCAGTCAAAACGTGTTTGCTTCAAGCTGAGAAGAAAAATGCTGGTGTCTCTGCTTCCAAACTGATTGCGCTTTGTACACAACTGACAGCCACAGTCACTTTGAGTGACTGATAAGTGGGAAGCTTTGCCACTTATCAAGGAATGCACACTGAAAAGAAAGGACTGGAGCCGTTCAGATGCTTTGGCATGTTCAAAATAACATCTCACATCAGTCAGACTCAGAGGCACTAGGAGACATTTCAAAATAAACTTCCTATCTATCTATCTATCTAGAGGCAAAGACTCAATTTAACAGACACATCACTGTGTGGCATCACATTGGCTCTGAAAACGAGAACATTGTTATAATGGTCACCAGTTGCAAAACGACTCAGCCACGTAAGTAGAGAGCAATTATTGGAGGGTCTCACCCCCCAAAACAAACCTAGATTTGAAGATTAACTACTACATATCATTCTAGTGATGTCTATAAATTGGGGGTTTTCACCCCTGTTGGCCAAGCAATATTTGGCTTATGTATTGTGTGACAGCCTGAAGGATCCCAAAGATAATGAAACTCAGCCAAATTCTGATGTTATTTATTTCTTCTTCAATTTTATGGAATATATTTGTGATTCTGTAGCGTTAACTAAAATTAGAAATGGGTTTTAAAGTTACATAGGAGTTGCTACACTTCTCAATGATATGCAGCATGAACAGAAAATGGAACTTTGGTACAAGTTTGGTGATACTAGTATTACCAAATTGTGACCTGCAGGAACTGAGGCATGAGAGTACATTTTCTTGTATTGACTCCAGTAATGACAGAAGTAAAAGCCAGTGTATGGTTTGGCTGGCCTACTGGATCATAGAAGTTAACCTGTTAGAATTCTCCCTGCAAACATTGTGTAGACATACAAGGACATGTTGTATAGCTGAGATGGGATGTGGGTCTTCATGTAAAGCAGTAGAACAAGTAGATGTAAGCAAGTGTGTATAATTTCCTAAATTGGAATTTGAACAGGAGAGACATAGTGTTGACTCATGTCCCCTAGTAACACAAAAAAAAGTTATCATGACTGCTACCTGGTTTGCAACTCTTGTCCTAGAAACACTGGCAGTGTTGCTGTATAAGGACTGTTATTTATATGCTATGATTCTAAGCACTGCATCTGAGCATTTGATTCTGCCCAGCTTCTTCTATCTAAAAGGGTTCTTTTTCTAACCAAAGTGGTTATATTTGAGAGACAGGTTATGTTTAACATTCTGGAGTTGCTACCAGCTCTCATACCTCCATTATCAAGAGAGAAAAATATGAGCATCATTTAGTTTCTGCTGGCAATGCCTTGCTTTTCTGACTCATCTCTTGCCATGTTAAGTGGTCACAACTATATTTCGACAGCTCATTCAAAATTGAGTACTTCAAGCTCTACTGGAATAATGGCTCAAAATGATTCATAGGGAAGAGTGTGGTTCCACCTACTGAATCAACACCGCTGTCTTCATCACTTCGGATTTTCCTCAGACATCTGTCTGATGATGCCTTACCCTGCATAGTTCAGGAGGCAAGATGAGCTCACTGCTGGTGGTAATAGCATGCAAGAGGCCAGCAGAATCTGTTTTGCTTTTGTTGTGCACTTTCTGCCAGCTATCTGAATTGTACTGTATACATTAAAGTGGAGGGCAGTTACTTATGCTTGGTATTTGTATGAACAGTAGATTAAACAGTGTAATCACTTGAAGAGTAGTGATTGAAGAGGCAATGTGAGTGAAGCCTGATTTAGAAGATGGAGAGGGAAGGGTGCAGTTGTCTAGTGGAATTCTCTTATGAACAAAGATGAACTGGAGAGTTGTAGATCTTGTAACTCTCAGTCTTGATTTTGCATATTGTATTTTGTAACTATTTAAGGTCAACTTCCACAGAAGAAAGTTGAGTAAAATGTATAATGAGTAAATAATTTTAAGGAACATTTTCAGACTTTTGTTCAAATCGGACAGAGATATGCTTTGAAGAGGATAAGAAGTATACATCAGAGTTTCTTGTACTTAGAAGTCACAGAATTTGAAGTTCCAGGGCAAACATTTTATTTTTTTTTTTAAAAAAGAAACTGAAGTGAAGAAGGTAATAATAAGAACTGAAAGGGACAAATTTAATGTACAGTACTTGGAGTTTATAAGTATTTGATACAGTGAGGAAATTCATTTGAAATGTATGTATTACCAAATAGATTTTATGAGGTTTGACTACTCTGAAAGACAACTGACAGCATTCAGCACATTATTCTAAAGTTGAAACTTGGTTAGTTTCAACAAAATTGCTCATAGGTAGCAATTTAAAATGGATTTGGAAATAAATGATCAAGAGATTTCTATACTTCCGTATTCTGTAAAAATTGTATACAAGGAAATACATCAGTTCGATAATAAAGTGAGGCCTTTGAAGGCTAGAAGTGGCAGAATTAGGTTAACTGTATATCTTTATTACCATACATCTCCATTATGCATATTGAACAAAAACTGGTATCCTGACAATGTAATTGTAGACTGCACTCACAAGAGGGAAAAATTTAAATTATGTGGACAACCTTAATTCTGGCATTCCCTAACTTTTGAGTCCTTGACATTTCATTCAAAGTAGCATCATTTAAACTGTGTTTCTGTGTGTTTTTGATGGCCCTGAAAGCACATACTGCTGATATACCAACCACCTATACTATAATGTCAGCACCATTTGAACCCTCAAGTGTCAGCATGGGAGAAGTGCCAGTGTCATTTGAGTTACAGGAGTAATGATATGTTCTCCTGTGTTAGCAGGAGAAAAGTTACCTGGCCGTGTGGATAGGAGCCCATGTTACGATGCTTCTCTCTTTCTGTGTCTTGCTCCCTCTCTCTCCATCTTTCCCTTTCTCTCTCCATCAGATTAGAGAAGAATATTTTCTATTGCTGTCCTTCTCAGAAAGGAAGACTGATTACATCAGTGCCTTTGTTGAATATGGGCTGGCTATATCGAAAATGGAGTTTCTTTCTTTTCAATGCCCTCCACTTGCTCCCCTCTTTCTCCCTCGGTGGGTTTGGGACCAAATTGATTATTGTCACAAGTTACCACTAATCAATAGTTTCCTCCTAATTTACCACAATCTTTATATTTTAGCAACATAATGGAGGCTGACGGTATAGAATTAAAAGTCATAGATCTTTTAGTTGAGGTGTCTCTTGTTCTGAGTATTTGGTGAAAACCTGTTGAAGCATTTAGCCCTGTAAAGCTCTGTGTAGTTACAGTTTATTTTCTTATCTTCTATGTTGTTTGTAGAATTGTGTCTGCAGTTTGAGTATGACTGAGCTGCAGTGCATCAGTGAGAGTTTTTTTCTTATATATATACTGTATGTAATGAGTTTGAATTTCTTGGCATCCTCAAGAATCACTTAAGTATAAATTAAAAATCATTTTCAATTTTTTTAACTCAGGATTCAGAATTTGGAGTCCAGGAACAAGTAAGCATATATAAAACAGCTTATCCATTACATTCACACCTTATACACAGAATTAAGCCACCTTAATAGCCATAAACACACATAGGTGCATATTTTCATGCATGCATTTGGACTGCCCTGATTCAGATAGCAATTACAAGCATGATTAATTGTCTGCACGTGAAATTCTAATGTCTCTAAAGGATTTAAAGAGGAAGGAATCAGGATGTTTTCCATGTGGGCACCACAGGTTGTTAATACTTACCAAATTGTAGCTGATCTTAGATGTGATTTTTTTTCAAGAGTTTATGAATTCTTCAGCTCTGTTGACAGTTTCTCTTCAGCTGAAATCATGGCAAACAGATACAACCCCTAATTTAGATCAAGGAGTTGATGATCTCAGTGTTTCCCAGTGATGCAGAGAGACTGATGCACACACTGAGATACGAAGTAAGCAAAAATGGATTCAAATTATTTGCAATTAGAAAACTTGAAAAAATCAAAACTTTCACACTTTCTTCTTTTCCACTTCTGTGATTCTTTGGATGGCTCTATAACTGGAGACTCACCTCTGAAATGTGCCGTTGTTTTTCTGCAGAACCCAGTTCTGGCAGCAGCAGGTTTCCCTGGGTACGATAGCTCCCCAGTGACTTGTTAAACGCAGGTGTTTCTTTATCATTGTGATAGGAAGCAAAGTTCTGGAGAGCTGGTACATTGTAGTGGCTGGAGTTAGAGTTATGCTGTTTTTTTAGTATTTCTTTTTTACTTGAGATGAAAGGCAAATTTGAAATGCAATTTTTCAAGAATTTTAGCTTTGTGTGTCATGAGTTTCAGGGTGTTATTTAAGTCTACTTTCTTTGTTTTATTTCCTATTGCACAGTTACAAAATTCTTTTTGGTACAACTAGAATAAAGAAATTCAAATTGTAATCAATTTACTGGCATAAAATTCTGTATTTTGTGGAAATAATATTTACACTTCTTACTTAAAAAGAAATTCATCAATTTTAGGTACTTTTATATCCCCTTCAGATATTGAGGTGGGTTTGTTGAAATCACAAGTTTGTCTCTGCATCTTTTGTGAGCGTTGTTTGAGCTCAGTATCCTTTTAGCAGAAAACTCTTGCTAAGGCCCCATGGGAGGAAAATTGTCCATTGTGTTCTTTTGAAAGCAGGCTATCTTTTTTCCTGGAGCTGGGCACAAGCAAGTTTATTCTTCCACTCTGGGATATCTTAGGAGGTTCCTGTCCTTTCTGGTGCCTAGGAAGCAGAGCTCAGATACATATATTGTATTTGTTGCCATCATATAATCTGTGCAGCTTCCTTCAAATATAAAGAATTATGCTTTCCCCAGCTATTCATTTGATAGGATTCTAGCCCTTCATTTAGAGAAAATTGTGCTTCTCCAATTCACATTGTTTGAACCATGGCCTCTCTTCTATACCTATTGTTTGTTTTGTCTTTTTTTGTTGTGCGTAACAGGTGTTTCTTTCATACAGCCAAGGCAGCAAGGCAAGGGCTTCCTTTATGTCAGATCTCTTGAGACTTTGATTAAACTCTTCTTTGTGATAATAATGCCACTGCCTTTAATTGAATTGCACATGTAATCTATATTTGCACAAATGCCCTCCGTCTCTCTGCCCTCATTGCT
The DNA here is from genome assembly GCA_011076525.1 of Nettapus auritus. Taxonomy (NCBI): domain Eukaryota; kingdom Metazoa; phylum Chordata; class Aves; order Anseriformes; family Anatidae; genus Nettapus; species Nettapus auritus. The sequence continues at coordinate 76,335,291 of CM021765.1, read as the reverse complement.
GACGTCTGTCTCTCTTCTGGTACGTGTGTTTGCCTTTTCTCCTGTCTTTTGCCACAGGCCTGATTCCTTTTTACTTTCCCAATACTGCATGCACTCCCCTCTGAGCCTGGATGCATCCATGGGAATGGTTTAAAATGAGCAAAATGTTCTGCAGAAAGAACTGCCTTTTTTTTCCAGTGTTTCCCCTTGCTGCCTATACAAATATTGCCAGACGGTTGGGAAAACCTTCCACAGTGTTTCTGAAGGGGGAAGCAAGGGTTGGGAGCTAGGCACTTGTTCTGCATCTGCTGAACACATCTCAGTCCAGTGTGTTACAGGTAGCATAGATCTTGTCTATCCTGTCCATCTTCTTTCCTTCACAGCCTCAACTGCGGTTGAAGAGAGCACACTGCTAAAAAAGAGGTTTCCTGCCTTAGGCATGGGAATGCATTCAGGATGTCTGGTCCATTGTGGCAAGTGTTTTGGTGCATTGTAAGGAGAAGGTACATGTAAATCAGTATCTCATGGTACCAAATTGTGTAATGAACATCTAATTATATTTCTAGTTTTTGTTTAGAATGGAACTTCCGTACTCTCCGGTATGATCCTCTTGACTCTCTAGTTGTTAAGGCATTTCCAGAGAAGCAATGCAAGCCAAAACCAGGCAAGAGGCTAGTACCATATTTCTTAGTAGCTCAGTTGGCCCATGCTGTTCAAGTATCCTGATGGAATGTTGCTCCCCTATAATACATTGTTCTCATGCCCTTCTTGTTATGCCAGGACATTTGCTGGTTATAAGCCCCAGAGGTGAACAGATACAAATATGTGTCAGTAAGAAGAGATGTAATGTATGCCCTGGGAACTGTGCCAAATGATTAAGAATATAGGCATAATGATTTACGGTGTGAGCAAAGCCTCCAGAGAACACTGCATTTGTACAGGCTGTCCTGTGAATCTGCACAAGTGGAGTAACTTGCATCATTTCAGTCTTTCATTTTAACTAGAGTTAATGCATATGTGGGGAGCTATGGATGGACTCTCTTCCATTCAGATTGAGACCCACCTTCTGCTGATGGCTTTCTGTTGTTTTGATCAGTTGGTAGAAATTCTGAAACGTCATCTGCTGTGCCTCTGAGAGCCCATCTATATAAAGTATTTTTTTCCTCCTGGTGCAGACTCACCAGTAGTTAAAATGGCAAGGGATATCAGCACAGCCGAGACATGACACTAGCGCTGTATGTATTTTAGTGCTCAACTTTGTGGCAGTGGCAGCATCTATGAAAAATACAGAGATAGCTATCAGAAAGAGTGTTTGAAGGGCATTTAATTTAGAAATGTTAACCCCTCCTCATACTGCTATTTGCTTTATCATGCAGTAGTTAACAATGGAAGATGAGACTTTAATAACGGCATATAATATGGTTTCCTAAATTGTTCTTTTCTCTTAAAATATATTGTCTCTGCACTAGGTCGGTAAACACTAAGTGTAGTTCAATATATTATTTGACTCAAAACCCATGAAGTTTTATTTTTTTTTCCTAATCACATCATAGATGGCAGGGGCCTGAAATTCCCTCCTCCTGTGCTAGTATAAAACATCATAAAATCAGAATGTGCGCATTTACAGCCACTTTGTGCTGACATAAAGATAAATCAACGAGATACAGAAGAGACAATGATGTAACAATTTCATCAGGTCCCACACAGTTCCTTCTCTATGTTAATTTCCTTTATGTTCAAGGAACCCAAGCCACTGTTTTAATAAATAAATGCAAAAAAACTGACATTTTATTAAAAACAAAAAACAACCTATTCTAAAAGCAACCACTTCCAAAGTTCAGGCATGCAAACATAGCTCACATGCAGCTCTTCTTAGAGTATGCAGGCAATTTCTAGGAGCCTCGCACCCACGTTGCTTTCAGCCATCATATATCTCCCCATTCCTTCAGGAAGAGCCCTCTTGTGTGAGGTTAAGCCTTCTTTCCACCAACAGGGGACTTGAGGAGGCTCCCTTGGAAGTCTGTCATTTCTGTTCTTGGATTTCACAAGACAGTGATGCTACTTGAGACATGTATGAAGCTCACCTGCCCAGAAGGATTGCTACTCAGCAGTCTGCTTTAAGATGGCTTTGCATGTGAAAGACTGATTTTCTTCGTTTTGGGACCATCACTCAATGGAAATGTCAGAAATATGGAAGGATAAATACCGAGTTACATTAAAAAGAGAAAAAAAAAGAGCTCTGAAATTATCTCCTGGCTCCATGTTTTCCAAGGTTTTGCATTAGCGGGGACGAAGTCACGGTTTGTTGACACAGTCTAATGTGCAATGACATAATACCTGGAATATGGAGACAGCAAGAGGCGCAAAATCAAACTTATCTGAGTTTTTGCAGGAAAAGAAGGGATTAAACTTTGCTGGTTAAAATACGGATTTTTTTTTTTTTTTTTTTTTAATAAAACCTATCCTAGTTCGATTGAGATAAACTTACTCAGATCTAATTCTATCCAGTCCCTGGGAAAAGTGGGCCTTAAGATGTTGAGCCTATTTGCCCAATCCTCTTTTTTTAGAAATAAAGATTAGGGTAGGAAGTTTGGTCCTTATCTCTAAGGTTCTTACTGCTTCAGAAGGAAACTGAAATACTTACATGAAGGACACTTTCTTGAACTTGTGATTTGTCTTCACTCAGATTACTTCAGAAAGCTTTGTCATTGTAGATTTCCCACAATGCTTGGCTATTTTTGTTTTATATATCTTAGAGGAACTATGATAAATTGTTGTTACAGCCTATTAAATAGTAGAAAGAGATGTCAAAAGACTCTGGTGATTTAAAATTCAAATGTTAATGCGTATGCATGTTCCAGAAGCATCACACCCCTTTTCATAACTGCTAGGTATGATTCTTCTCTACCTTTTGATCCCATGTGGTTAGTTATAGCTGTAAAAAATAACATTCAGTCACTATATTCTACTGTCATTCTGCACCCCATTTGCATGGATATTATTAGTTTTATTAGTATTATTAGTAGTATATGTTCCAGATCTTATATATCACTGGATGTTGTAATAGTTTTGTGTGTTTGTTTCCATTTCTTTTCTTTTTTTGTTCTTTAAACATCCTGGTTTTCAGACTAGGGGACTTGAGGACAGAGGGCAAGCAGCTTGCACATTGTTACACTGTAGCTCCTTGCCAGGACCAGGAAGAAAACCCAGATGGTCAGTGGTCTCCCATTGGGCCACAATGCAAAATGTGAACTGAAGTGCAGAGTTAGCAGTGATTTGGGCCTTCCAGGTTTTTATCTTCTGTCTCTGTTTTTATTGTTTTTCTATAGAATTTCCCATTTCAGTGATAGAAATCAAGCACATGCTGTAATGGTTGTGGGGGTGAGAATGAGGTGAAAAGCACACGGAAGACAGGCTGTGTTGGATTTGGAGTCAGAGCTGTGTTGGTGTCATTCCACTGACATCAGCAGAATTTAATGTAGAAAATCTGATCAGTAAAAATGAGTGAATAACAGGTAAAAAGTTTGTGAGGGTCAAGTTCTGGTCTCTTCAAGGTGGGCAGAGATTGCCTTGCATTTTTTTTTGTGTGTGTGTTCAAATTCGTCTAAATCTATTCACTGTAACAAAGGCAAGACATTGTAAGCACATACGTTTCTTTGTCAAGCATACCTCGATTCCATGAAAACTGCCTAAACAAATCATGGTGTAAGGCTCTTACTGGTCATTATGCATGAACCCTCTCTTTACCTTGACCACCATTAGGTATTTATTCTGGCTGTGCTAAATATCAGTGGGATGCCTGCCCATGTGTGGTTTTTTGTTTGTTTGTTTTGTACTGGATTGATCTGCTCCAGTTCAGGAGTAGTTCATTCACTCACTTCCTTTCCAGTTTCTGGATACTTAACTTGCTTTCAAGCCAGTCTCAGGCTCTGGTTACCTACAGCCAGCTTGTTGTATTTAACAGGCACAAATGGCTGTGCCTCAGGCTTGCTTTTCCCTTCTCTCCCGCTTCTTCTGTTTTTCATTTAATGGCTTGCTAATAATGAAGCCACAAAGGCAGCAGTAGGGGCGGCATAAACACATGCATACCTACAGGAGAGTTGGTGATGTTTTAGAATTAAAAAACAAAACAGGATTATTATGATAATAAAAGACAAGAGAGGTGCTGGGCACTTTGTTTATTCGCTGATTAAAACAGTCACTGTGTGACATCTTTTTATATAATAAACTAAAGAGGGAGGTGGATTATTGCATTGCCAAGGCTTTGAGTATAACTTAACAGAAAATATTTGAGAAGGACCATCTGATTTTAAGGGTCACTGTGCATCACTCCATGCCGGGAATATACCTGTTTTGCAGGGTGATGGGCAGGGAGTCAGATATTCAAAGGAATTAGTCAGCTGCCAGAGCATTCATTTTCTTCTAATTTGGCATAGTCCCTTGTGAAGTTCCCAGGAAACAAGAGGGGGACTGTCTAAACCTGTGCTTCTGCCATTAAATAGGATGTCAAGAAGCAGAGGCAAGATATATGTTGCCCTCCTTGTTTCTGCCATCTCTATAACAAGATGCCCAGTTTCTGTTAGGCGATTGTGAGCCCTTATCCTTTCTTAAGCCAATATTAAGGTGTTTTGGATTTAGTTTTAAAAATCCATAATCCTGTTCATCCTCTTCTGAACATACTGTGTTTGTATTTTTATAAAAATGCTCTTCTAGGTTTTAGATTTGGCTTCCCCCCTCTTTTTTTTTTTTTTTTTTAATAAAATGAATCAGTTTTATCAAGCTCATTTTCCATATTGAAATTACTTCATATCAGGCAGAATTTTATTTTGTGGAAATAGCAAACAGATTTTAGCCATCAGTGTCCTCGTTTTCTGTCCTTCAGGCTGTTTACACTTGCAGAAAGTTCTTGGCGTAACAAAGTTTGCTATGTTGGGAGTTGCACCTTTACACTTTTATGTGTGTGTCATAAGAATTCTCTCCATTGTGCAATTAACAGTTTCTTCTCATGCCTGATGCTCTAAATCTGCAAGTGCAGTACCCAGATATTTTTTTCTTTGTCGGTCTGCTTCAGGCTAAATGTTTAGACTGCTACTCTGAGTTAATTAAACACCTATTTGAAGTTAAGCTGTTGAATGGCAAATAAAATAATATAGTTGTTCCAGCCCTATTCACTGATTATTGAGCTTGACACAATACTTTCTGCTTTGTCCTGTTCTAGTTTTCAGTCTCTCTTTCTGCTTCATGTGCTACTTTTCTAGATAAGGACACAATATTTAACAGACGAGAAACTACCTTTAGCAAGGGGCTTTAGCTGATGTTTCAGGAAGTATGTATGCAGAGATAGTCCTTTTCAAAGTTCTAAACTTTGCAAATGAAACAAGTGTATCCCTCGTTATGAGAAGCGAGTAATTTCATCTCTACCTACTCAAAATATTGTCATTGATCAGAAAAGGCAGCCCTAAATCCAGATAAAACTGTTAAACTTCTGGAATGAAATAATATAGCGGGCTCTGCCTTTTTTCCCTTTTTGCTTCCAGCTTCCACAGTTGTTCTGATCTCCTGCTGCCATGGGAAATAGGTGTTCACAGGGTAGGCAGGTATCTTTTCACAAGATAGTTATGCCTGTCTTGCTTCTTGTATCAGATTTTCTTAGGTAAAAATACATTTCACTGAATTTGTGCAGGAAACTGAGGGAACTGAGGGATTCACTATTTGTTTTAAAATTGAGTAATAAATAGGCTAAGGTGTGAAAACTTACTGTATTGAAAACATTTTTCTTTTAAACTGCAATTTTTACTGAAATTAGGTATATTTACTGAAAATTGCATATAAGCATCTTAAGCATGAAGTCTTAGAAAATGAGCAGTTGTTACAGTACTCTTTAAAAGCAGTAATAAAGTCCTTTGTCTTTAGCAGGTGTTGTTTTGGGAGAACAGATTTCAATAAGTGGTCAATACAGAAGCCTGTGGGAGTTTGTTAAATTTTATTTTCTTTAACCTCCTTTGTATGTTCTTTGCCTTTCTCTCCATACACATACAAACTATTCTGAATTCACTTAAGCTACCTTACAACATGCTGATTTTACTTAGCAGCCTCAAATACCATGAAGGGGATGAAAGTGCTCTTGGGCTTCAGAGGACATAGAGGATGAGAATTAATTTCTTGTTCATTTGGTGTCAGAAACAGCTAGATGTAAGAAATTGGGACCTTCTTAGACTGCATGTTTGACTTAGAGGAGGCTTCGATGCTTACTCAAATTTCCAGCTTTCCAAGAATCACTCATGAGGACTTTATTCATACTAGTCACTACAAAAAAAGTGTGTCACCAACATAATGCAGTTTGCTTCAGTTGGGCTAAAGATCTGTGCTAAACATCTTTTGTGTTGTGTGCATGCATAAGTTAGCATTGACAATTCAGCAAACTAGTAGAACAGAATAGATTTTAATTGTACTCATTTTCATAGCATAACAAATTCAGTTTGCTTAGTTTTTTCTTAGCTCACAGCATACTGAAACTATGATTGGTTTTGGATCACATCTTTCTTGGGCATGATAGTGCTGCTGAATGCCTTCCTTGCAGAATTTATTTCCATTGCAGAGGATTGGAAGAGGTGAATGATCTGAAGAACGCAAGGATACAAGCCCTGCAAGGAAAGTGTCTTCTTTTAATACTACTGCTACTACTATATCATTCAACTCAGTTTATTTTTGTATTGCTACAGATAAGCCTTCAGCCAGCTATCCTGAACAGTTCTCCTTAGAAATGCAGGGGAGCAGGCTTCAAGGTAAAGAGTACTAATTTGGATATAAGTTTTGGATGAGAGCTTGCAGGTACACCCAAAAAAAACAATAAACCTCAAGAGAAAGAATTTCATAGCGTGCTGGTTAGGAGAACCCCAGTTGTCTTCAAGTGTGTGTATGTGTGCACACACACAGCTTTACAAAGGCAAAACCATTTTTAACTTCCCAGGGCATCTTTGGTCATCAGAATTATCCTCAATTGTACGTAGGGGAAGGTGAAATGTGGAGGAGTTAATCATCTTGTTTAAAATAAAACAATACAAACCTGATTCTTACAGCTAAGCAAAACAAGTCCATGTCTTTTTTTAGGCTTGACCAGCAGAAGATCTCAATAATCTCTGAAGGAGCTATTTTACTTTAAAAAAAGACTGCTTTTTTTTTTTTTTTTTTTTTTTTTTTTGCCAGCAATATGATCATAGCAGGAAGAGATAGGGTAAGGATTAGAAAGCATAATGCATCAAAATTTAAGAGAATTCCGTATTTTTTATTAGTTGTATCATTTCTTTTTTAATGACAGATTAAAGAATTGATGTATATTCACTTTCTTCCTTGAAATATATAAGATGATACAGATGTTCTTTAATATTATTGTAATTCTACCCATGCCCAAACTACTGTTTACAGCACATTATATCCTCTGTAGAATCTCAGACCTTCTGAACTTTTAATTACTCAATGAGATTAAGATTTAAACCAATAGGCTTGTGTACTGGGTAAGATAACAGTTTAGTCCTGCCCTCACTCTATAATCAAAGCAGAAAATTAATTTATAAAATTTATGTGGTACAGAGTTTATCTGGATGTTGACCTTTGTCCTTCATCAAATGTAGATGGTCCCTATAGACAGCTGTCAAGCTTCTATGTAGGGTACCAGTCTGGAATACTAGGTAGTTCTCCATGGCCAGCAAGTAAGAAAGTTGATAAATTAGCTGTGATGGAAGTGTCTTAATCTCCAGCTAGAAGTAACATCAATCTTAGACAGAGACACTAACCTAAAATGAACTCATGAGCTCTCTTCCAACAGCCTCTCTGCTTCCTCTATTCTTTATTATTGGTAACATAATCTTCCTCTCTATCAAACAGTTTTATATTCCAAGAAACCAGTTTGACATCTCCAACAGCCTTTGTTCTCAAGTCTTCTTGACTATTGTGGTATGGCATTTCTAAAATCCAGTTGTTGTTTTTTCTTACACCTAAAACTTTTCAACCATATCTTTGTCAGTCTTAGGACTTGATTGCTGAGTCTTCTCCTGTCATTACAATTCTGTTGTCTCTTTGCTTCCCTGGCAAGACTTCAGCCTTCCTTCAGCCTTAGCTCCTTGTTTTCCATAACATCAAATTAAAGTTGTGTTCTTCTTCCAAGGGTCTTCACAGATAAGTCATTCATATTTTTTCTCTTATGTTTCACTCTGATCTTGTTCTGTTCTGCAGGTGATGCTCACCTCCTGGTTTTGTTCATTCACTTTTCCTATCCTGTCCTACACTTAAATCCAAAATGCCCCAAATATGTAGATTATCCTTTTCAAAATGGTCCAAACATTTGTATTGCCCAAATTATTCCTCAAATTTTAATGCTGCTGTTACCTGCAATCAGTAAATCCTTGAAATCTAGACTGGAGCCAAGCATGGCAACCTAAATAATCTTGGTATACATTTACTCTTTTCTGTTGTACCATGTTTCACACTTGTGGTATCTTGTCTTAAATATATATATATATATTTATATTTATATCTATATATATAACATGTGCAGCACTTGCTTTGATCCTGCACAGTCAGATGGTGGACTTCTGGAGTCCCTTGAACTTTTTCACAATATAACTAATAAATGATGACAGTAATAGAAAAAATTGCTTAACAGTCTTAATTCCTTTCTGATTTTGCCTGGATTCCAAGACATGTTGTGTTTTCATGTGACAGAGCCTTGTGTGGTTTGTATTACATCAGTGTAATCATGATAGTCACCTCCTTTAATTGTTCCCTTATTGCATGAGTCCCTAAAGTTCTTCCTGAAGTTCAGTTGTCAAAATGAGCTCTGTCTACCTACCATGGATCAGTTTTGTCCGTGAATGTTAAAGGTTTTTAACATTCTTAAGAATGAGGATGGCTATGAAATACCCACCCACATTTGGTTTCGCAGCATCAGTTTCTGCTTCTTACCGTCTACTCTGTAGACTTCAAGTTGCTGCTAGTTCCAGGACTTGGGGATGCTGTGGAGCAAAGGAAGCTTCCTGAATCAGAGGTGATTAAATTTAAACTTATTTGTCCCATTCCCGTTCAGCACGGGCCTCATTGAAGGTTCACTTTGAATTGTAGTCTGTATCATGCACAGCATTCGTTCCCCTTATGCCAGAGAAAGCAAATAGTAGTAAAAAGCAAGCTGTAATAAAACCAAAAAAGCACCTGATGTTATCTGTTCCCTCTTGGGAACTCCTGCCACTTTCAGTACGTTTGTGTGCAGCTGAGTAAAAGAAAGGTAGCAGTGGGATTATCAGTGAAGAGTGGAGCTTAGGAGAGACATGAAAAGGGGACCAGTTCTTATTTTGGTTCCCTTTTTTCCTATGCAGTTAAAAAGCGAGAATCATTTAAACATGCTTCTGTCAAACTCCTTTAATTGGTCTCTTCTTCTCAGCACAGTTACAAGTGGTATCATTCATAAGGTGATCTTGAAGGTCGTTTCACTGTCACTGGGATGTAGTTATTTTGTAAAGGGTACCACTCAAGTGTAAAGATGCCTGGTAGGAAAAATAAGTTCCCTTGCAGAAAAAGAGCAGCAGCCTATCAGATCTTGCTTTTTCAAACCAGGCAGGTTTCCCCATGGAAAGATTAATTACAGTCAGGTTTGGAAGACAGCCTTGCTTTGTTTTTTTTTGTTGTTTTTTTTTTTTTTTTTTCTCCTAACATTAGAAAACATAAAGGGGGTGATTAGTGTGCACAAAGCCTCTGATCAAACCAGCACTGAGGTTTGTGACAGGAGGTTCAAACACTTTATGGATCACTGGTGCTGACAGGTGGATCACACAAGCCTTAAACAGATGTTTAGTGAGAAGATGAATGTGTGAGATCTCAAACACTCAGGGCTCCTATGCCTGGCCATAATATCCTGTGAAGCATTAAAATGTCCCAATCAAAAAGAGAAAAGGAAAATACTAACAAGCTTGCATTAAATTTTGGATATATATATATTTAAATTTCAATTAAATATAACCAGGATCTTAAAGTTGTTAAACTTTTTCTTGAGTAAATGAAGGCAATTCTGGAATGTGTGACCACAATTTGCCCTCTCTATAAAACTGTTGCTGTGAGCCAATGAGTGTGCCTGCTGTAATGAGATGTATATGAGATGCTCAACTGGAAAAGAGTTATGTTCAAATTAAATTACAAAGATCTTTGTACCAGCAAGCTTCAGAGACAGGGTGCTTTTTGTCAGATATATATACTCTGTAGGATATACTGTATCAGCACAGTGGCTTGAAAATACAGTCATTACTTAAGTCGTGTTCAGCAACCTGTATTTACTAGACCTCTCTGAAAACACTCTGAGTTGTTGATATAAATGGAGGAAAATCTTGCATCAGTGGCATTCATTATGAAAATTTAGAAGTTTGGGGCATAATTTTTAATACCTTCTCAAGAGAAAGTAGCTTTGCACTTTGTAATCATAGAATCCTCTCATTTAGAGGTGAAAATGTCCTGTGTGGGGGACAAGTGGAGACCTTCTCTATCTATTAAGACCTTGACAGAATGTCTGATGAATGTCAGACAACTGGAGGATCCATTCAATTTAGAAATGGGTTGAAGCCCCCCCCCAAAAATAATTAAAAAAAAAATATCAGAACCTAGTCTCAGATTTCAGTGCTCTGGAGTTCAAGGATTTTTAGATAAAGGGTTCAACCATTCCATATAACTAATCAAATTACGGAATTTGGTATGGGCATGGATTATAAGACCCCCCCCAAAAATCTAAGACTGTTTTTTAGGGTTTGATTTAGTTGGCCTGGAAATCCCTGATCCAGGGCTTGAAATCTTTGCCATCAACCTTGAAAGCTACTGGTTCCTAAGTGATTTTTTTCCTTATTTTTTCTCACATTTACTGGGTTTTAGTTCTTTTTAAAGAAATGCAAAAGAAAAGGTATTTGTAAGCAACTTCCCAAATTATTTTTTGCCATCCATGAATGTAGGGCTGCCTGTTTGAATGTTTCCAAGAAAGTATTGTTCTTATGTGACAACAGGTCAGAAAGACTCTGCATTAATTACACTAACATATGGTTATTAACAGATTCTAGCTCAGGGAGCAATACTTTACAATGTTATCTTCCACATAGTCAGATGTTAGCCATATTGTCAGTGCTGGCAGCTATTGTTTCACTCATTTACTTCACAGAGCTAATTACTCCCTAATAATAACTTTACCTTGGAGTTTTTCACTTGCTTGTGCCAGCAAACCTGTTCACACTACATATGCTAATTATTGGCACTTATTCATTATGTTAAGATAGCTTTAAGTTCAAGCTGTGCAGCCTGGCTTTCGGTATGGAGCCAGCTGGCTGCAAAGTTCCACCTTTTTTTTTTTAACTAAAGTCATTAAAAGTTTTAATATGGGCCTGTCTTGTTCTCTTTACAGGATTCAGTCTTTCAGGAATTCAGACACATAGTTGGTTACTCATGAACAATTGCAAGGAGTTCCCGGTTTTCTAAAATTATTTCTCAGAGCTTGCACTGAGGTCTTTTTTTGTTAAGTGGGTTGTAAATGTATTTGTAATTTGAACTACAAGATCATTTGCCAGAATGGTTATTCGTTTTCCCCCTTTCCCCACCCAATTCTTGCTCTTTGCGTACGCCATCACTCCTTATACTTTTTCTTTGGGAGTCTCAAGGCCTTTTCAGTGTCTGGTGGGGATGCTCTTTGTTGATTTTGTTTCTCTGTATTCTCAGTGTCCAAGGGCCTAAACCTTCAATGAGCTTTGTATGGATGGATTTGCTGATTTGTCCTGGGCTCAACATAAGTACAGCAAAGCAGATCATTCATATTTGCAGCCTAAAACAGACAGATTTCATAGGATTCAGTCTATTATATCTTTCCAGAATTCTCTGTGATCCTTTTTCACACTCTAGAATATTGCATATTCTCATAAAACCTAGAGAAATGCGGTGTCTTCTAAAGATAAAATACTCTCATTTGCATGGAGAGTTTTATGAATACCAACTGAACATCTACATGGGAATCAAGGACAATTGATTGCTGCTGCTGGTTGATGTTGTATATACAGCATGGGATGTTACAGACCTGCCAGCTGTGGCTCTTGTGTCAGATCCTCATCTAGTGTAAATCAGCATAAGTACATTTCTACTATCTGTTGAACTGGTCTTACATTTTATGAAGTTCTTAAATGGTTTTTATCCAAGATAAGGTGAACCTATGTGAAATCCTATTCATTTTTATCAGTAGAGAGGTGACTGAATTTTTCCATATGTAAGAATTCAGTCTGTATTGAAAAAATGGTCTATTTCTGCCTCCCCATGAGCAAGAAGCTTTGGATTCTATAAGCTTTTGAGCTACCCTAACATTACAAATAAAAGGTTTATTTTGAGCTGTGGTCTAGCTAACTTTATTTTTAAATGTGTGCAGAAAACTGCTGTTTGACCATCTTATCTTTTTGATATCCACATTATATACATTAGGATTTATAAAAATACTGTTTCCCACAACATCCTGTGCATTGTTTTACAGCCTCAGAGCCATAGATTGGATTCCTTTCTGTGCTACTGCTGTTCTGCCCCAGTATAATTCCAGTGATATCAATAAATTTTTTTAATACATTTTTTAATGAAACTGAAGTAAGCAGACTTGTAGTTGATCCATAATAACTGATATTTACAGACTTTTTTACTTCTGGTATTTCTTAGGCTAAAAAAATGGTGAGTATTGTTTAGTAAAAATATTATAACTGCAATCGTATATTATAATATCCAGTCTACATTATACAAAGGTCAGAATTTGGGACGGGGGGAGTATATCCTGTCCTGAAGCAATTCAGAGCTATGAAGACAAATGATACACAAAAGGTGGGATAGGAAATACTCCAAATTCTGCTCCTGGCACACTGCTTGTGCTGTCAGTGACTGCATTATATAAAGTAAAGCATGTAAAGTAAATTTAGCAGTGGTTCACACTAGGTCAGAGATGGGCTTTCAATTGGAAAGAAACTACAGATGAGTTCTAAGAAGTTCATTCTCAGCAGTGACCTTGGAGATGGCTGTTTGGTGCACCATCAGGTGAGGTTGCAGCTCACTTGAAACAAGAGGAGTATGGGGTATTGCATCTAATAAACAGATTGTATAGAAATGAAGTAGTCTGTCGTGGTTATAGAACATTTGAACCAAAACCTTCAAGTATAGCTTGCGTGGGAGTAGCCTTTCACCTGTTTTTGTGAAAGGCTGAACCTAAATACCAGATCTGAATTCAGTGTAGGGATTTGGATTGGGACTTGACCTTTGCCTTTTGCACCTGTATTAAAAAAGACTGGTATTACTGTTATCACTGCACAGACACCGCTTAGTAACTACCTTGGTGGCATTATGCTTTCCTGATAGTCTTAAAGCATTACTGAAATAGCCATACCACCTAGCAACAAAATATTAATATTTTAAGTGAGGAACTGAAGTGGGGCATGGCTGCAGGACTTATATTGGGAAGCTCTTGTTGCATTGCAGGGATGTGGCTGAGAACCCTAGTTTTAAGAACAATGTAAAAGAGAACCCAGAGAGCCTGTGTGGATGGTTTGATTGATCTAGTAAAGTTAGCTTTTCACGATTAGACATGGTATTTCAAGCCAGATAAATGAAGGCAGAGGAAAGCCAATCATTCCTGCTTTTCCTTCCTAACTGCTGTGTGCCTAAAATTGAAACTTACTTTTCTATACCCTCTCCATAACTAGAAGTTTGAAAACTAGTTGTTGAATCCACTGAAGGGGAAAGTAGATGTCTAAATGGAAATTTCTAGAGGTAATGTTAGTATTGGTGTCCATCTGACCTGTGGGTATGAGAAAAAGAGGAAGGTTGCAGGTTATTTTATCAGGTGCTTTTATGTCTGATGAAATGGGGACTATCTGTCAGAGCTGATAAGGAGAGAAAAGAATAAAATTGACTTGTTTGCAATTAAGGAAAGCTTCATTCAGCAAAAATGCTGTGACAAAACTCTTAGGAACTTGTTTATGTTTTTAAGGCAATTTCCTCAAGGAAAACAGTGAGAAAACACTTTATCTTTTTTTTTTTTTTTTTTTTTCTTAAGTAAAAACTTTCCTCCTCAGATATTTGGCACTCCTGAAAATTTACTGGAGCCTGATGGGCTATTCTGATGTTCTTTATGCACCTGAGAGTAACTTTCCAAACATGCCTTTCCTTATGCTAGATCTTGCCAAGATTTTCTGGGTAAACCTCATTTGAAGTTTCTAGGACACAGCAACATGGCTTAAAGGAGCCATAGAAGTACTTTCAAAACATTATTAGCACCTATTTCTAAGTCCCATATCACAAAAAGATCTTGGACAAATCTCCTGTAATTCAGCTAGAAGTATGTTCTTTGACAGCCGACCACCTGTGAAGACTGTGGAGGATAAATGACCTCTCATGAGAGTGGGGAACCAGGCAGAAAGTGTTTAATCTAAGCATTTATCTGTGCTTTGAACCATGTACTTTGAATTCTTGGGTTTACAACAGAAAGCCAATCTTGGTCTGAACTATGGACAGCCTATCTGTATTCTCGTACATAATGCATGTGAGGGAGCAGTAACTGTGCAGTGGACTGATACAGTAGGGAGGGTTTGTTGATGTGTTTAGGAGACCTGTGTGCTACTTGCTACTTGTGCCTTATGCATGGTATCTCTAGCTAATAGCAGTAAAACCTTTATGCTACTTTATACTGTAAAGTGTTGCATGAGAGCTGCAGATTTAAACAACAACAACAACAACAGTTTAAATAAGTTTTGGAGCATTTCAGAAAAATTTTTGGATATGTATTTTTGAGTCTCTTTGCATGTGAAACTGCTTCATACCATAGGTCCGATAAAACTACAAAACTCACCCACAATAGCTTTTCCATAAATAAGGTTATCATTGGAGGCTAATGTCTTGAGATGTTTCAAGGCTTCACGAAGGTATTGTGGGGCACATTATGAAACTGTGAATCCTTCCCTTTTGTTCATAATAAAAAATTATCGTTGTCCCTTATGTGTTACACAG
The DNA here is from genome assembly GCA_011076525.1 of Nettapus auritus. Classification (NCBI taxonomy): domain Eukaryota; kingdom Metazoa; phylum Chordata; class Aves; order Anseriformes; family Anatidae; genus Nettapus; species Nettapus auritus. Next base: position 76,320,270 of record CM021765.1, on the reverse strand, counting down.
TACAGAACCTCAGAATTCCCTCTGTCCTAGGACTGAGAGTAATACTGCAGCTCAGTAATGTTACCTGGAAAGCTGGGAGGGAAAAGGCGTATGTGTCGATTGACTGTAGAGAAAATGTGCTTCTGAGAGATTTGGGGTTATACAATTTTGTCCCTGTTCAGACAGGAGAGTGTGTCCTGTGGTAGTGAAGCTGTCAGAGGTGTGTGATAAATACTGTTTTCATTCTGTTTTAATTTTCCCTTGGGTATCACCATCTCTTGCATGGTGTATGCCTATATGCTTGCATATGTGTGTGGACTCCTGTGTGGGGGGCATCTGTTTCGTGGGTACTCTGTGTATATATATATATATATATGTGTGTGTGTAAATATCAGTACATGTGCACATACACACACATTTACATTTTAAAATAAATACCAGAAATGAGTTTTATAGATAGCTTCCCTCATTTGCTTGTGTGGTGTGTGAGACGTGTGCACTCACATCTACTGGGAAAATGTGTGTGTTTATAGTTCTCTATGGGCACAGATGATGCATGTGTGTATACAGACGCAGACAAACATACACTCACATTGTAATGCATTAGATGCACTTAGATCTATGGGACTCACTATTGACTTTAATTAGAATATCAGCATAGACTTCTTGTAAAAGACAACTTAGTTATTCTTTCTTTTCTTCTGAATACATACTTAATGTATTTCTGGCCTGAAGTGAGAGGTAATGAAGTTTTATTCCAATGGTTGTGTCTGAGGAAGGTTAAGTCCCTGGAAAAATCAAGGTGTGCAGCCAGATCAAGCTGTGGATGTGCTCTACTGGTCCTTCCCTCACACACTGTCATTTCAAGCCATGACAGACACTGTCAGATCATTCTCTTGAATATATGCTATTCCAGGAGAGTGCCAAACCACGGCAATTCTTAAAAAAGGCTTCTAAGCAAAATGTAGGCATCCAATGTTAAAGTGCTGAAACCATTTGATTAACTGAAGATGTTTCTTCATGATTACTTAATAACATGATGGGAATTTGAAGCTTGTCATTAATATTGTCATTTGTCTAAAAAATGCCTTCTAAGTGCTGCTGGGCACCAGGGTGACTAAGCACTGCATTATCGTCTGAGTCTGGGTCTGCCTCAGCACGATGTTCCATTTGGTGCATCAGGACAGTCTGCCATGCAGCCCTAGAGGACCCTAGGAAAGGCATTTGCAGGCAGGGACTCGAAATAAGCACAGCCTCAGCGTAATTGCAGCCAGGCGCTTCCACCGGAGGAGTGGCTGTATGTGGAATCGGAGTGTCCAGCTGTTCCGGGAGGATTACGAGGGCTTTAATGGAGAACACAGATGGAATCAGTACTATTGTCCAGAGTATTCTGGGGTAGAGGCTAAAATGTGAAGGATGATCAGTAGAGAGCTGATTGGAAAGAAAAAAAAAAAAAAAAAAAAAAAAAAAGAAAGAAAGAGGGGGGAAAAAATCCCCTTGTTCTCTGAAAAGCAAAGGGATAGATGCTGTCCAATGGTGAGAGTGCACAGGAAATAGTTCCCAAAGCTTCCTTTCATGGTTAGCAGGCGTTGTAAAGATGGCACAGGCCATGTGTTGTGTGCAGCTGTTTAGAGGTTCTTACAGAACTGTTAGAGACTTAGCAAGGTCCATTATTCAAGGCTCTAAGGCAGGTTTACTGGATATGGACTACTGCAATTGTATAAGCTCTCCATTGTGTGAGTACTAATTTAGAGTGCTACCATAAGCCAGCCATACAATCCATGCTTCCCATGAATGAATGAGTCATCTTGATGAAAAGGCTCAGAGCACACAGCCCTGACTTTTAGTCTTAAAGGGACCTGATGTGTTCAGAATGGATCACATTTTAATGAACAAACTCCCTGGCAAAACATTTTGGTTTTGAACTGCTAAAATGATCCTTTTCTTTTTAGGGAAGGATATCATACCCAAAGACTTTAGATAGGTTTTCATTTGTCTTACCACATGTTAGGTGTATTTGTAATTACTGATTTGTTCTGGGATATTAAAGTGCTACTAATAAGCTCATGTAAACATAACAGGTTTCAAGGCCATTCAGTAAGCCAGCAATTCATGTCCTAAATCATTCCTTTACGTGCCAAGGAGCCCCATGTTTGTTTTATTCAAACCTGTTTGGCTGCAAAAATGCAGCTGTTTCTCATTAATGATGTCCATGCACATACACAAGCGATGTGTTGTTATGTAGCACTGCTGTCTTTCTACTTCCTTGTCTCTGGAGAATACAAGAGTACTGTCAGGACCTCTAATGCAGTTGTACTGTTGTTTGGTAAAGGCGTTCTCTGTAGAGTTCTTACCTGGGTGACTTAGGGCCAGACCAAAAAAGAGGATTTGCTCTTTGGTAACAGGTCTTAGATAGCCTTCAGGAACATCTAAACTGGGGGACATGGGAGGGCTTCCCAAGTTCATGTGCACATCCTGTCTAGCCATTATTCAGACGGTCCTTAGAAGAGCCTTAGTTCAAATACATGATCTGAAGCTTTGGGGACATCTGAACTTTCACAGCACCTGCTGAATTGAACTGAAAGGTTTCTGTAGTTCTCCTTCTGTGTCTGCCCTGGAACTGCTCCAGTCTAAACACCTAAATGCTTAGCTCCTGACTGAGGCTCATTGTGGTCCAGAAACAAGGCAGAGCAACACTGGCATCACCTGACAGGCTCAGCCACCAACATGACAGGATCATAAAACGTAGCGGTTTCCTTTCTAACATGTCTCAGAAAAAAGAGGGGTAGTCCTTGCTTTTTTGTGTGCAGTAGCCTTGTGAAAGCTTAGCACTTGTCCAAGAAATTGAAAGAACTGGAGTGGGGCTTCTGTTTCCTTCATGCAGTTCACATGGTGTCTCCCACATCTCGGGAGAAAAGTCTGAGACCCAGAGGTAGTCTGGGGATAAGATGTTTCTCCATGTTTGCAAAACTGAGCGTCATGCAAAAAGAGACATACTGTTCATGTAATAAGTGGAGCAAAAAAGAGATATCACTGTTCAGTATCTAACTAGTAATGACATTTGAGCCTGTTCTGTTCCTCAGATGCCTAGTTGTGGTTTTAGTTTTGATTTTAATTATTACTTTTTTTTTAATTAAGATATTTCTGCTGAGTGCCATGTGTGTCAATCTGTATTTGACTAAAGCAGAGCAAGGATTCAACAAAAAGTTCATACAGGTCAAATTTTGCCCTTAAGAAAATGATTCTTATTACAAAGTCCATTTTCTGAGCTGAATACTACTTAAAAGCTAGAGGCATCTAAAAAATCAACTACTACTTCATTTTTTCATCTGCTGATTTCCTCCTTGATCTCTCTTAGTATCAAATTAAGTTTCTTGAGTCAGCTTGGTTTAATTGGTTTAATTTTACTTGTTCAGCAACATTGCCAGGGTTGTACTTTTCAGATTCACAGCTTTGAGTGAAAATATTCCCTGTGACTGGCAAGAGGAAACAAAAACAAAAGTAGCAGAGACATCCATCCATGCCCATGGCAGTGGGGGATTGGAACTAAATGATCTGTAAGGTCCCTTCCAACCCAAGCTGTTCTGCTGTTCTATGATTATTAAAATGCTTACATTTTCTTAGGTAAAATGCTTCCAGAACTGAAATTTGGAGCAGAAAACATGAAAGAAATCTGACAGTTTACCATCTGAAAGCAGATTATTGCCTAAAAAAATAAAAAATAAAAAATGAAAGCCCAGTCACAGATAAACATTTGCACAATTGTTTATCTGACAAATATAGTGGGGGTTTCAAATAAATCTTCACATCTTAGTCATGCCAGTGAGTGAAAACTATTTAAGGGCTTTTCCTGCTCTCCCTTCAGCCTAACTCAGTGGCATCAAGTACTGTCATGTCTTGTGACATGACCAGAGCCCTGAGGATCAGCAGATCTCCTAGTTATATTGGAGCTGTGGCTGTCCCACACTAGTAAGAAATAACATTGCTGATTTGAATTGGTGAACCTGAGCAGGAAGCCCCCGATTTTCAGTTGCACCAAATGTCCAGCCCCAGAATCTGTGTTCTGGTCTAAAACTTTGTTCTCTGTCTTAAATTGTGCTTAAAGAGAACTCAGGAGTACTGTATAGCCAACAGTGTTTCAGTATAAACCATGTTAGGAATAAATAAATTGATCAGAAATCTTGTTTTTTTCCTAAAGAGAGGTAGATGGAACTTAAAATGAATTCTGAATGGTGTATGCCTAGATGAATAGCAGAGATGGATAACATCCCTGTGGTATTTTCAGAGCTTTTTACAGTGCTGTTATATCCCTCTCTCCCAGACACATCACATCTACCTTTCTCTTTAGTATGCAAATGCACAATCAAAACCATTCAACAGATAGAGATGAATAAGCTAATAAAGTGTGCCGCTAGTAATTTATTTTCATTAGCTGGGAGTATGTGGAAGTACCCCAAAGAGCGAAGTGATACTGGAAAGTTGTAATAGATACGAATCTACTAACTGCCTTTATGTAAGACAATAGATGTTGTGAATATTCGGCTTCCTCTCCAGGCAGTGAGCTAGTATGGTTAACCAAAATTGTTGAGTAATTGTTCTGTGGTTGAGAACAAAATGCTGAATTAAACTGTTCCCAGCACAATAATTGTGTGATTACAGCATTTATGTTTCTGGCCAAAAGAGCAGTCATTAGATTTGGAAGACTTACCAAAACCACAGGCTAAAAAAAAAAAATGCAAATCACATGTAAATTGTCCTGTAATACCTATAGTGGCTTAAAAATTGAACTAGGAGTATGGTATGTGTATATTTAAAGGCAGGCAAGCCAGAAAAAAAATGATTGTACATTCAAGAACTACTTCAGACTAGGAAGAAAATAGCCAAAGATTATTCATGTTTACTCTGTTGTATTTTTCCCCCTCTCGTGAGATCCTGCATTTCATATATTATGAGTATATTCTGCTTTGTGAATGCTATTATATTTTTCCCCACTGCATACCAATCAGATATTGTCTGGGAGTTGTGAGGTAGGTTGGGCTTCCACACCTAACTAAATTTTGGGCCAAGCTGATTCAAAGAGCAATGTATCAGGAAGGCAGGCAGCAAGTGTTTATCTGATTGCTGTAATCCACCAGTAAAATTAAAAATTGATTTATGACATTAAGTGCTCTTGTGAGGTAGACGATTTTCTTCTCCATTGCATGGTCCATATCTAGAAGTGCCAAAGAAACATGTTTGCCTAGTTTTTTTGTGTTTTTCTCATGTTGTTTTTCCTCAAATTTCTAATATTAAAGGTGGAGGAGGAAGGCAAAGAGAAACTGAAGGAGATAGAAAAAAAAAAAAAAAAGTCACATTGCTTAAGTCAATTAAAACTTTTGTGCCTGCAATTCAGTGCAGTAAACAAGCTTCAGGATTTGGATAGCTGGCTACCTGGCTGTACACAGCAATCAGAAGGTCAGATGTCTGTACTTTAGCATTGTATCTACAGTTAACTGTAGATGTATTGCTGCCAGCTTTAAATGTATTGCTGCCCCAAAATAGTAGGCACAAGATGAGAGACTGCCCTCAATCCTATTAAAAAATGCTCCCAAACTTCTGAAAAACATTTTCAAATGAGGATTTTGGCAGTGAGGAAAAAAAAGCATCAGGGCATGAAAAGAAAAGTGGTTACATATATTTACGTATATTTAAATATTATTTCTTCTGCAACTTGAATCCATTTTTACTTTTAAAATCAAACTTTTGATGGTGATACTAAACTCTGTTAAGGAACAATCTGACTGGCAAAAGGGACAATCAGAAACAAGTCCGAACAGCTGAAAGACTGAGAAGAAGTCTTTATTGTGCATTTCCCTGGGCAGTAATTAGAGGCTATCCAACACTATAAATGTGTTTTCCACAGAGGTTTCTACTAACATTTGGTCTTAGTTTTACTGGCTATTTGTCCATCATATTTAAGTGCAGGGGTTTTTAAGACCATGAAGAAAGCAATAAAACTCAATAGAAAATAATAATAATAGTAAAATGTCTTTTGGAAAGAATTACATTGAGTTGTTGTAGCAACTAGTGCACTGAAACTGATGTCACTGGAGACAAGCCATACGTTGAAACATGTATCTGATTTAATAAAATTAAAAAATGGGGAAAAGTGGGAGCATTCAAAGGACTTAATCATTGGATTTAAGTGTAAAATTTTCTGAGCAGACCAATTTCTGCCAAAGTCTACACTGATCAGGTCATGAAGAATGCTTCCTTCCCTGTACTATATTACATTGTATACTGTTTTATTAAGTATGTCCCTCAACCTTTCAGTTAAAAAAAAAAAAAAATGTACAGACTTTTCATGTGGAATTTGTTTTCTGAGTCTTTTATATGAATCTTTTCTCTCTTTCTACATAGTGTGATTATAAGTGAATGACTTTGGTAAGACTTTCATGTTTGTTTATACTGTTGCACTATTCAGCAACTGAACAGGTTTTGAATTTCTGCCCACTGCATGATATTAAATAACCCATTTCTTGCCCACCGCCTACACATAAAAATTGTGTTTGTTTTAATTAATGATACTCCACTTGTCAAAGAGATAATGAGTGAAAAATGCATCTTGAAACCTTAAGATTTTGTCTAAAAGAATACCTCTTCCTCTTTCTATATTAATAGAAATAATATTAATATTACCTTAAATCATATTAAGGAAATTGGCACAAAAAACACGGCAAGAAATAGCTGATAAAAGGCAGAATTCTGATGATATCTGTCTTCTACACCAAGTAGAGTAACCAAGACTTCTGCATTAAGGGTTATGAAAGTAGAACTGCTTTATATTACTTGATGTGACTTCAATATTTTACTATACATAAAATCTTTACAAGGCAGCGTAATGGCTCATAATGAGTGGCAGTGGAAAAGTTGAAATATAAGGCCAGATTGTGGCACACTGCAGTGCAAAAGCGTTAGAGGGGAGGTATCTTGCCATGGTGGGAGCAAAGGAAGACCGGGATGAGAGGTGGGCTTGCCTTTCAAGTCTTTTATGTTCCAGTGAAGTACCACAGCACACCCACTAAATTCCTATTTTATCCTTACCTATGTTACATATCCTCATTCCGTTAAGCAGTGTTTGAACCACGAGCTGATTGCTACTTTCGATTCAGTTTTTCTCCAAGAGTGTCTTAGGGTCATTAATACAATAACAAGTCTCTTAATGAAGGCAGCTCATTATTAAGTGGTCTAGGCATTAGATATTGATCTATTCATGAATCTGGACTTTACCGTTGTGTCAAAAATGAGCTCATGGCATTTGCTTTCATCTGTACACCATTTTTAATCCAATTGTTTCTGTATTAGAATTGTTCTTCCTATTTCAGAGATTTAAAAAATCCCCAGTAGGCAGGAAAAAGTAGTACTGCAAGTTACACACTGAAGTGATTTTTTACTTGGATTTTAATATGCAGATATGGTACAATCAACAACAGGTAAAGGAAAAAGTGTAAAGATGATCCTAACACAGATGTTTCTTAATAACTTTATATGACAAAAAATACTGGTCAGCTCTGTACAATGGCATAACCTTGCTCTTGCCATCTATTTCTTCATCTCTTTGGGAAAATGCACTAAAATAATTGAATTAAATAATATAAAATAAAATAGTATTTTGCTTCTGATTCTGCAAGAGCATATGCCAATACTTAGTAAATGAAGGGGCCCACTGTAGTGAGTAGGTTCACACCCCAAAAGCTGTATCTCTTCAGTCTGTGTAAGAGCAAGAACCACAAATAAAATAAATGTTTCCTTCCTAATCTGGAATCTGTTTTGGGCAGCTATAGAGCCAACATTTTGTGAGGACACAATGAAGAAGCTGGTCCTATTTGCATCCTTTGCATTAAAACATTCACAGCAATACTTCTGGTGTCAGGAGAAATGCAAAAGCACCTCAGAAGTATGGAAGAGAGAGCAGGGTGAGGCATTCCTCCTAGTTGGCAGGATTTGTCTGTCAGAGGGGAGCCGGCCTTTCTGCCTGTGATAAGATGTAATACTACAATTTATTTATTTACCTGAATCCATTGATTTGCAGCATTCACAGAAGGTACTGGAAAGGCAATTTGGGTGATTCCTCTTCCTGTTCTCTCCTATCCCTGTGTCACACACTAGTGCTTCCTAGTGATCCCTGCTTCCCATTCCTTCTATTTTTTACAGCATACCCATTGATTAATAATGTTAATATTTGCAAGTCAACCTTGTATGCATCAAAAACCATGCTCTTACAGGAAAACACTCTGGATTCTGCACATCTCTTTTGACTGTCATACCTGTCACTCCATTTCTAACAGCATGAAAAAAGGAACAGCAAGGAACAGCCCTTACTTAACACAGAGCTGCCACAAACTGTCCTATTTGTTCTTCTGTCTTCCTTAGTAGCAGTAGTTAATGATGGACCTTCATTCTAGAGCTCTTTTGACAGTGATCCATAATACTGCCACACAACTAATTTTATCTGGTAAAATGGGAGTATTGGATATACCAAAGAAATTACTTTGGAGAAAGAGAGAGAAGCGCGTTAGCACTTACGCGGAAAACACAGCCACTCCAGTCTCTTTAAAGAGAACATGGAAAATCAGAAGGAAACTACAGGTAACTTCTAGAATGCTGATATGATCAGCATCAAGGGAAGTGTACTTATTTTTGTCCCTGATTCTTTATTGCATGTGCAAAAAACCCTGAGATCATTATAATTTGAATAATGGAACCAATATATAATAGATCAGCTAACTGTGAAAAACAGTCCACATGTGCAGCTCAAAAAATTATCCTACATGCTGTCTTTTAAAACACATCAGGAAATCTCACACCTGTTTTCTTTTCACTGACAAATGTTTCCCTGAATAGCTTACTGCTAGAGCCGTCAGCACTGGTCCAGAGCTCATTGGGAAAAGCATTAAACAAGCATCTGGGAACTGTATGCTCTATCATATGCTGTGAGGCAGCATCAGTTATCAATGTAAGCTTATAGACTTTCCAATTTGAAGGGAGTGACTGCAGATAACTTGCTACATGACAGTTACATTTGGGAGCAAGTTGCTATTAGCCAGGAAATACACAAATAGAGGACAATATGCCATATAAATCATCAGTTGTGACAGTCACAAGTTGATGGCAGCTTTCCATTATAGTCCTGGCTTGTCCTTCTAGGAAGGCTACTACCAGTTAAACAAGACAACTAGGTGCTTGGAAGCTATGGCATAAGAAACAGTATTTGTGTGAATTTTAATTAAGGTGAAATGAATCAGTCTGGCCCAAACATTGGTCATCATACCTCTAAAGACAATTTTATGCCCTCTGCTAACTTTAGCCTCTTCATGGAACAAATGGCTCAATCAACCAAGCAATAGATTTTTTTGGACGTTAAAGTGTACGTTATTTTGAATTTTGCTCCAGAGTTGCAACTGACTTTGATTAGAAGGGGCAGTTTAGAGAAAATGTTTCAGGCTTCCAGCGTAGCTATTACCTGAATTAAGGTAGCTTGTCCTGAAAGTCCTGTTTTTGCTGGAGAACACCACCCACTGGGGTGCTGCAGGGCCTGGAGCAGCCATTCCCTCATGAACTCTTAAGATTTTGACTTAAAACAGCTTCATACCATAATTAATTTCCGTGTGTCTTCTTTTTTACTTCAGATGGCCTCTTCGTTTTCAGTAGGGCCATTTGTGCAAATGCCTTCGTGGCAAAATTGCTCTGTGGATAACTTCCATGCTAAGTGGCACAAGCCAAAATACTCCTCGTTATGTGTCGTCCCAAATGGGAGAAACTCATGTCAGTGCTTTTCCTTCCTCTGCATGATTTTTCTGCACCATATCAAATAGAAAAGAAGTGTTCTAAAGTTATCTTAGTTACATAAATGAATAAATAATACTGCTTTTTCTTCCCTTAGAGGTATCCAAGAGATGCTTCTTGATGCAAAAATATGTTTTGGCTCATACCCTTCAAAGTGCTGCTGAAGGTGTTTGTCTCTCACCAGCGCATTTTGTTCTGTGGTATGAAGTGGAGGAGGGAAGCCTTTGGAAGCAAATTATTGACATGGAAACAGCTACTGTCTGCATTATTTGGCAGTTTAAGGCACTTCTCTGCACTTCAATTAAAAAACGCTAAGCATGCGTTCGTTCAGTAGTACTTCAAGACTTTTTGATGAGATGAATCTGGGATGGGTGCTGGTGGTGACACCTGGATTCTCTTGCAGGACTGAGCAAAGACAGAAAGTTTCCTGCCTTGAAAAGCCTTGCTTTTTAAAGCAAAAAATGTTTATGTAGTTCTCCGGATTTCAGTTTCCCTCAAAGTTTTTTTTCATGTGTTTTCTGTGAGCCAAGGTGCATGCATACAAGCTATTACTTGTTAAGACGGATTGTCTCCATATTCCAGCAAACTAATATTTTTTTCTACACTATCATTCCAAATAAGGTTCTCTTGTGGTAGTGGAGTTAAAACAGGAGGTTTTTTTGTTTGTTTGTTTGTTTGTTTGTTTTCTCTGCCTAAATAACCTTTCTCATTCTTTTTAAAAGATTGCCACTTTTCTACGATCAGTACCACTGTTTGTAAGCAATTGTGAACAGTGAGGTGCTACTATTGAATGGTCTGGGGTGTTCAGGCAAGATTAATTTTGATAAGTACTGGTATGAACTGTGACAGCATCTTATGCAACAAAGAAAAGTTTACAATTGCTTACAAACAGTGGTACTGTATAGGGATTCCTGGCAAAGAATTTTTTGATCAATGTTTCTTCTCGATTCTCACTTGATAATTTTTCTGCAGCGGATGATTTGGGCCCTATACCACCATGCCTGGCAGGGGAGTAAGCTGCTTCTCAGCAGTAAAGGCAAAGCATTTGGTCTTTAGAGCATGGGGAAGGATGGGTGTACTGTCTGTCTCCTGTGTGTCTCTTCTTGGCATGCATCTTCTATTTTTGCTCCTTAAGCATTCACTAAGCACCCCATAAAAAGCCACCTCTAACTCACTGGGAGAGTGATCACTGCATTACCCATATAGGCAAGTCTTTCTGTTACATACATTTGGGACACACTTAAGTCAATTTAGGGAACTGATATAGGGAAGAGAATGAGGAGAACAACATTTTCTTTTCTTATTTTAAACGTCACTGTAAGGGAGAATAGCAGATTGTAGTTATATGAGGACATATATTTTTATTCCCTTAAGATAGACGTGGGGAGGGGTGTGTGAGAGAGAGAGAAAGAGCTGGCCAACACATGCTAATTAAAGAATCCAGTCCTCAGCAGAGTGTGCACCACCGTGAGCCAAGTGTTTCTGGAGGAAGGGGGACTGATGCAATTAAACAAGTCATTTTTGAAGGACATATTTATGTCATTGCATGGTAAATGTACATTACATTCTTTTATATACAGCAGAAGAGATACTTAACTTCTAAACAGGTTGTGGGCAAAAAGATACCCATATAACAATTTGAAGTGAAAGGAATAATTCAAGCACGTACATGGTTCTAGGAATGTAAAATTTGAACTTCTTTGAGTAACTGACAATAGTAACTCAAATGACAATAAAAATTAGATGCACATCTATATGAAGAAGCCATTTAGGAGATCATTTCAACGAAGATGCTCATGAAGCTTGTGAAGGACATCTAAACAGCTCAAGGGTAAAGGACTGCTTGGAGTTTTGTCAGTTTGCAGAGAAGGGAGTGTTGCTTTTTGCAGCCTCTCATTCACACTGTTACTCTGTCACCAGTCTCACTGAAATTGATAGAATTGCTTCTGAGGAACTAGAGGTGGGTGGAAGATCAGTATTCACCCCTCCGTGTAAAGTGTTATACATGGATGCCAGGAACTGTATTGAACTATTTACCTTGGAGAGAGGAAAACTTATACAAAAGTTTATGCTAATAAATATGTAATGAGCAACTACGGAAATTAAATTTGTATATGTGTATAAGGATAAAAAAAAATATGTTATGCTATGTTAGGCGCTTAGGTTTGTTGAAAGTAAGGGTTTATGTTACTTTAGAAGTATTATGAACCTTCTGGATTAAGCAAGAATCACTTGAGGGGAAAAACTGTGAACTTCTAATGAAAGACTGTCAGGATGCTTGGGCGTAATGGGCCAAAATAAGGTCATGCAAGCTATCCTGATTCTGGTATTTCCTAAGCCTTGAATGCTTACCTTTGCAACCTTATTGTTTTGTCAAACTATTTTGTATTTGCAGCTATTTATATAATGACCCAAAGTGCATGTGGCATTTTACAGAAAATGGAGTAGAACTGCAATTGTCAAGTGTTTGCAATCTAAATTTATATAAATCACAGCAGGAGCTAGTAACAAACAGTAGGGGTAGCTGTTAAAAACATACTGCTTAGTGCTTAGGTAGCTGTGGTAACCATAGTATGTCCCTAAAAGTAGGTAAGAGACCAAATTTTAAACAGAAGTATTACGCTTATAATGAAGCCAGGAATGCTGGGAATCTGGCATTAGCTGCACCGAATACACTTGTTTATGTGAGTGCATTTGTTATGGTCAGGTCATAAAGGAAATGCATAGATCTGTGAAGATATTGGCCTAGGTTTCCACATCTTGAATTTGTTCCAAGTTTAATAACAAATTTCTTTTGCTAACGGTAAGTCATTTAAGGTCAGACTTTGAAAGGCATCAAAACAAGTAAAGATTCAGAGAGGCATTTCCCCAAACTGAAAGTCTTTACAGGCAACTCTGGGTGCTTCAATTTCCCACTTGCACAGTAAATACAGTATTAATAGCTTGTCACATGCTCATGCTGTTTTTTTTTTCATTGTTAAGCTCTTTAGGGCTAGTTTCCATTTTGTATTTTCAGTGATGAGTATGAAGGGTCCTTGATATTGGTTTGGGCTCCAGTTAAAACTTGGTTTCAATTTCTGCCACTCCTAAAATTTTTTGCCATAACAGAAGATGACTTGCTCTCCTCATTATAAATAAGAGAGCTTTGCTCTGTCAGCCTGTTTGAACTCTTGTTTAACCACTTACTTAAGGGAAATATTTCTCAAAACCTAAACGTCAAGTGATACGGTCTTCCTTCCTTCCTTGCAGCATGGGCTTCTCTCGTGTCAAATTATTTGTCAGAGATATGTGAATGAAAGTACAAATTCCCTGAGCAGTGAACTGACTTCATAGAGAATGACAACTCTCATGACATTCTGTTCATTTCTTTGCTATTTCCTTTATGTCAGATTCCTTTTCTGTGCATAACACACATCTGCAGTTTGTTGTGCAGCCCAAGAGTACTTCTGGTTAATCAGATATGTGGTGATTGCATTAAAATTGAGTGAAAAAGCAGGGAACTGTGTGTTCAGTTGACATTGGGACAATAATATGTGTAGTGAAAAAAACAGACCCTTGGGAGATTGTATCTGCATCATCCAGACTAATATGACAAAGTACGTAAGAGGTTACAAGGTGAGGTTGTAGCCCATTAAATCTATTGGAATTTAAATTACAATCTTTACTTTCAGGAAATAACAACTAAGAAGAGATAATCAATCACGTAGAGAGACTGGCAAGTGGACAATCTTGACAACTCTATTCATTTTTTTATTGTTAAAGATGTGTTAGTATTTTGTGTACATATATTTGTCCAGTAGCAAAACAAATTGGAAGGGCTGAAAATAGCTCTGGTTTGTAGTCCATTACTTTGAAATTAGAAATGAAGAAATTGTTGTTGAGAAAACTTTGGAAAGTATGCAAACAATGTAGCAAAAAAAATTTTTGTGAGAGCTGTTAATTGATGTAGTAATAGCTAAAAAACAACAGCAACAAAAGGAAAATACCCTTTGCATAAAACTCAGAAGTAAGGGCCTGTATTGTGTGCCACTTGAAACAGTTGTATCCTAGCAATTCTAGGTAATAATAATAAACATACGAAAGTTAAAATGTGGTAGTTAAATGAGCCATAAAAATGAAGAGTAATTTGTATTGTATTGTGTCAGGTAATCGGATTAAAATAAAATCATAATTGCACTTATTTGTATTTGGGAGAAAATGAAGTGTAGCTGTTTGAGTGGTGCTACATACATTCCATCCTGGAATGAAAATCACATTGTTTTGACTGCGTTATTTCTGTATCCATGCTAACGATCCTCATCACTCTACAGTCCTTACCTCCTTAACATAACTGTATTTGTGTCATTGAAATTAGTGGATCTAAAGGCCCTGTGGAGAGACAAAGGGGAACAGTGATTTGAAGAAAAAAAAAAAAAAAAAGAATTGCAACAGTCAGGTTTAAGAAGAAAGGGCATTTTCCTTGTAAATGTTTTCCTAAATGGGAATTTTTCAGTGTGGTGTTTTGCTCATGTATTTGGCAGTCACTTTGAATCAAGTGAAGACTTGTGCTACATTGTGGGCTTGGCAATGACAATTTGTGTGTGTGTGGTGCTTTAGTTATATTAGCCCTGGAGGCAGAGTTAACACTTGCAGTGGGACAAGAGTATTTGCAGTCATCAGAGAACTTTGCAGTCAGCTTCAATAACATCACTCCATTTTTTTCACTTTTTTTTTTAACATTTTTTTTGGCAGCAAATCTCTTAGTAGAACCATCTGTCTTTCTATTAGTGTTTTTGAGTCCTGTTTTGAAGCTTCTTTGCTTGGCAAAGTCACTTTCATCCTTGGAAACCATTTTAAAAAAAAAGTTCTGTGGCTTTTTGCCGAAGAAGAGTACTATGCAAAAATTCCACACGGCTGTTCATTTTTGTTCTATAAGAATAAAGTTACTTTGTCTTTGTCTTAAAAAAAAGGCAAAAAAAAAAAAAAAGATGGAAAGGCAAATATTGGACAGTTAGTTCTAGGGTGACTGAGTGATTATGAGAAGAAGTAATGTTTAAAATGTTTTAATCTCCTGAAGTCCAGTTAAAATACATATACCTTGTAGTTAAGAGGATGAGAATAGAAAGCAGAGTATAGAAGTAACAAAAAATGGATTGAGTTCAGTGAATGGAGCCACATCTACTCCAGTTTCAGTCCCAATCTTAATCTCTCACTGCAAGGATTTCCAGCAACCGCACTCCTGAACTTCATCCTTGCAAATTGTTTCAGACTATAAAGATACAGGCAGCACACGCATAGGTGTTGACAGGACCTGGAATAAATTATGAGGTTACCATCCCAAATTTCATATCACTCTTCTGCTTTGTAGCGGTGTTGGGTGAACTGAGACATCTCCTGGATCTTCAGGAGATTAAATTAAAATTAAATTAAATTAAGATGCTGTACTCTGAGCTGTGGCAGTCAAAGAGCTGACACAGATTCTCTTTTGCCAGTTCTGCTACACAGGCAATAATGAAAGGAGTAATACCTTCTTATGCCTCTGGCTAAAAACACTTGTCTACTAACACCTTAATTCTCCTTGTTTCTTAAGGCTACGGACCACTTTTTTTTAATTTATTTTTTAAAATCTGTGGTAATGGATCTATATTTCCAACGCTTTACAGTACAATTACAAATCTAAGATGACCTCTCTTAAAAAATGAGTCATTCTCTACTGACTGATCTCCAGAAAATGAAGTTATACTTGTCAGTACGGTGGTGTTTTGTTTGTTTGTTTGTTTAATTAAAACTAGCCATTTAATTGTTTAATCTAGCAAACTTTCTGTTTCTCATCTGCGTGAAATACAAAGATGTTGTCCAGTTCTGCTAATTAAAACCTCTGGCAAAACTTGGTAAAAGCAATAGTATTAGATGTTGTGCCATGGCAAACCTCCAGTTTTGATGACTAATTTCTGCATGTCTTAAGTCTTTTGCAGTATCCACTTACAATATAATATTTTCCATTTCCTGGCTTCCATGATTGTATACGGTTGCTGTGTAAAGTTGAACAGCTAACAATTTAGAGATAGCTGTGTTATATTTGTGAATAAAGTGTCTCAGCTTTTCTCTTAACATCTCAGACACTTTGTCTTTTCACGTGTACATATAAATTCACATATATGGGCAGAAAATTAGTACTGACTGTGCTGTACATTACTTGTACATTACTTTTGCACACATTTGTACTTCTGTGTATTTGGATCTTTGTATTTGGGCTCAGTCAGGATGAAAGCTACTATTTGAGACAAAGAAATTGTTGCACAATGCGATAAAAGAAAAGAAAAGCCCACCCTGTAGTTAAATAGAACTGAGTTTTATGGACTGTGGGGGAAATAATTAATTGGAATATAGGTATGCGTCAGTGCAATCTTTTGATTTATTTTGGATTAATGTGATTCATATGAAGTGTTTTGATAATTAAGATGAGGCTGAATAGTTGATACTACTGGATCATTATGGAGGAGCATATTCAAACCTGACCTCACAGAGTAGAAGTCAGAGAAAGCCTGTAAGCAAACATTTTCCCCTGGAAAAAATTCCATGTTTGATTTTCCCTCTCCTGTTCAGCAGGTCCAGGGTCAGCTGCCTCCATTAATGATTCCCGTATTCCCTCCAGACCAACGAACCCTAGCAGCAGCTGCTCAGCAAGGATTCCTTCTTCCTCCTGGTTTCAGCTACAAAGCGGGATGCAGTAAGTCCTGTAGACTTGTTTAGCTGGAAGTGGGTATAGAGCACATTTTCATGTCAATCTGTATCAAAGTGTCACCTCTCTAACCCAGTGGACAAAGCCAGTAACTTACGCAGATGAGTTTAAAATGCAGGAGTAGTCAGTGTTGTATGAGAAAAGATAGTCAGATAAGTATGTGTTTCAATGTAACAGCAAAACATTTCACACAAGAAGTAGATTTGTGCACCTTCTTTCTGACGGATCTTTTTGACAAGTGAATGCTCATGACCACACAAACATACATAGATCTGAAGAGAAGCTATTTGAAATTCCCAATAAATTTCAACACTGTTGTAAGAAAATACTTTTTTTTTTTTTTTTTTTTTTTTTTCCTGAAGCAGCCTGCTTACTATTTGTGAACTGAAGGCCTATTCTAGTCTCTCTCTTCACACAGAACTCACATTAATCTCAACAGGGGTTCTGCACAGAGATCAAAGATAGCATATGCCTTTCAGTTTGATGGACTAACACTATATGTATGAGAGCCTAACACTAAAAAATACAGCATCTACTTTTTTTAATCTTTGAGAGATTTGTATTGTTCTCTACAATCTCCCAGTTTTTTGGGGGGGAAATTTTATTTAAGCTTTCTATAGGATTTCATGCTCCTGTCAGCAAGATGGTAACAAATACAAGTTAAAGATTAACTGAGGATCTCCATTTCCATGAATAGACTTAGCTAAAGGATGAATTTCATAGTCTCATTTTCATGCATTTGTGCTTGTATAACTCTTCTGATATCAGTCTCCTACTGAGTTGTCTGGTGTTTGCTTGCTCTACTGTTCTCTGTCACTAGTATGTGTGCTTAGCTTTATTATGTCCATGTTAGTGTATCCATCTGCACCATTGACTAACCCATGAATTCATCGGTTATTTTGAGTTACTCAGCACTTGCCACTGCAGTAGTTTCACAAAATTAGAATGTAAAAAGATTCCTTTAGTTAAACTGGCTTAGCCCACAATTTGAGATTTCTTTCAGTTCCTGTAACATTGTAGATACAGTACTAGAATGGGAACTTGAGTTGTTTGGCCACAACTGCCTTTTCCTAATATTTTATAGTCTGGGACCACTACTGAAAATTACTGTTCAAAGCACTTCACATCCCTCAGCAGCTACAGTGCCAAAGCATAGGCTCATTCAGTTCTTCCAGTGATTTCACACTCGTTCTTTCTCAAAAGGGAGAAGCAATGATTCACATTACAGAATGTTTAACTGAAGGCCACATTGGATGTGATGCTAACATAACTGTAGGCCTGGAAAAGGTCAAGAAAGGCACCCTATTAGATATATCTGGCAGATAAATAACTTCCATGTTAATGAAGTCTGGTTTGGATAGAAAGAGTTGAGGTGATTTTTTTCCTTCCTTGTACTGCATGTGCATTAACTGTAAGACATTCATATAGTACTTCACATCCATGAAGTACATATGACATCACATGTTTGTGTAACCTTGAAAATGAAAAAGAGCAAAGTGGCTGCTGCTCCTGGCAGTAAGGCTTGGAATTAACAGCATGCCAAGGTCTAGGACTGAGCAGAAGCCAGTGGAAAGACAGCTCTGTGTTTGGTGATTCCCTGGCATGTTTGACTGAATTTGACTGAGAAGCTGAGGAAAAGTGGTAAGTAGGCCAAAGGATTTTTTCTTTTCACTCACAGTTTAGTGTAAACAAAAGCATATACGGATTTAGCTACACCTAGAAAGCTTGTAGCAACGAAAAAAAAAGTAGCTGCCTTAAAACTATAACATGTTCACATCAAGTAATGTTTTTGACAGGCCATTAAAGCATATTTCTCCCACTTTTCTGTTTGCTCTTCTGTTTATCAGACCTCTTGGCACTGATGTGGCAGATTGTAAACCAAAGAGGTTTGCATAAAATTTTCTGAAGTACCTGAATGATTTAGGAGACTATATCTCCATTTGAAAAGGCACTGGGATCTAAATCTAAGGGATATTTAGCAAAATTTATACTATGAACTTCAGTACAGTCACCATTGCTAGCTTGAAATGAGCTAAAGTTGATACCAGTATAGCACTGCATCAGAGAATTTAGAGCAGATTGATTTGCTCAGCTTCTCATCGTATTAAATGCCTAACTTTCACTAAGTTCACTTTTGGAAGCAAAGCCTTTTTACGTACTTCTGAAGATCCCACTACCTGCTTCTTCAGCTGACTGCAATTGTGTGTTTTGTTCATGTACCTTATGAAAATGCATAAGGTGCACAGTGCATAACATGACTCCCTTTCATCTTCACAGGCCTTTTGGAAAATCTGTCATTTTTTTCTGGACTGATAGATTTTCAAAATTATTTGTGTGGTTGATTGATAGGAATTGTCTAGTGGCATTCTGTTATTTAATAACATTAACAACCTGCACATAGGAACACTAAAATCTGCATGGGACAGTTCAGTTCCAGTCACAAATAACTAATAGCCATGAAAATCAGTTCTTAGAGAAATCCAGACAGTGTTTCTCAATAAAAGGGAGATTTGAAAATTTGGGGGAAAAGGGAGATTGCCATGATAAATAATGTTCATAAATAATTACTGACATTGAGTACCTTGATTATGGGTATCGGGTTGAGGACATCTTGAAAGGGATGTAGTATTTTTATACTGTTACGTGTCCTGTCCATTTGTAAAATGAGACCTCCAAAAGAGTATCTTAACTTATGCAGCGTGTCGTCTAAGGCGCTCCAGCTCTCTAGTTGGTTGTGCTATGTGTCACACCTCATGGCCGGGTTACCTTCTGCCTGCAGGCCACATGGCTGAAGAGTTTACCACCTCCTGCCACTCATCACTGTGCCTCTAATTTCTGGTATACTGGCCAAGCTTCTTGGTTAAGCACTCCCTAACTCGCTTCTGTCCAAACTGGGATAGCAGTTAAAATTCTGTAAAAATTGCTTAAACTAATCTGGCTCATTTTGATGGAAACATGTTAGGAAGTGATTAAGCAAGCAGCTTGGTTACAGTGGTAACCTTTGGCAGGGGACTGTGGTGGTTGATGGCCTCTTCATCCAGCACAGCTGCCCCTGGAAGAGAATGTGTGACCAAGCCTTGAGGTTTGTGGAAGAGAAAAAAAGGATGATTACCTACTTATACTGCTATTTTTTGTCTGGTTCAGCTTAGATAATGAAACCAAATTAATTTATTCAATACTTTTTGATTCACCTATCCATGTTAGAGGAAAAGAGGGTCAGATGTATGTCTTCCAGTGCTTTTAGTGAGTGTATGTGGTAGGATTCCTCAGCCAGTGTTTCCCAATTGAATAATGACTTAACCAGAGACAGAGGAAAGGAGGAGTACTGTTTTCTCTACGAATACTTTCTTTTTTGAAGGTGAGACTGTAAATAACACAAAAATAGCCATAGCAGGTCATAGCAGGGGTCCATTTAGATTCCTGTCATGACTAACACCTAAAGAGGAAGAACAAAGGAAGAGTATACTAATACTTTGTACCTGTGTGCTTTGACAGATTCCAGATGTCTCTGGACTCAAGGATGTCTCCCTGACTCAGGGATCTTCTGATTCAATGGTGGCATCATTGTTTGAGAGTTACTCTGGTTGAAAAAGAGAGGTTTATCTGCTTAGGTTCCTATCTGAATGGAAATATTCTAGAAGGTTGAAATACTAAAGAGAATAAAATAATATCAAGCTCTAATGTATACGCAGCAAATTATTTACTTATACTTTTCAAAATATTTCGCAATATTAGGTAGATACAGGGAGGAGATGGGTAAATGTTTTCTTCATTGTTACATGGCAGGTTATGATCTTTGGCTTTTGATTCAATGTAGTAAATTTCCTTTTCTTTCTTCTTCTCGGTAGCAGGTCATGCTTGGGAGTGGCTTGGTTTTTCATTTTGTTTTGTTTTTTAAGCAGTTGGCTTTCATTACATAAGAGACAATTTACAGAAGTTGACACTTCCCCTTTTTTCTCTATGGCATATTGTGTAGTGGTAAAGTTGGCAGAGAAAAAGGGAGGAACTTCTATTAGGATTACATTTCTATTTAAGAAAAAGATTCATGATCTGTGGTTTCAATTGATTCTTGACCTCTATACCTAGGTGCAATGGCTTGGTTGTGTAAAGTATTAAATATTATTATTTACAACCAAATATTTTTTTTCATGTGAGGAAAAATAAGTTGTAAGTATGTGATGTGGCTATGTTATCTGTGATTAGCAAGAAAAATACTGGTTACCTACCTATTTGCTACATATCTAGTCACTGTGTGCTATGTAGAATTCAAATATTTTAATTTTTATGCAAGCCTCCTTGTATATTATTATTTGCACAATGTCTAATATTTTTATATTTATATTTATCTAGTAAATATTAATACTATACATAACATATAGTACATATAACATATAGTATTAATAATACATTAGTAGTTAATTATTAGTGTATTATTAGTATTAGTATGTATTAATACTATATATAACATAGTATATATAGAAGAGAAATCTCTTTGATGTTGATGTTTCAAAGTGGGGTGTTGACTAAGTGACTTCTGCCATGTGCAGCTGTTAAGAGTTAACCCCAGTATCCTACATATATTAATAGATTGTTTTTTACCAGCAGGTGAGCTCCTTACATTTCACCTGATGTTGAAACCAAACAGAGACAGATAATTGCATTTCCCAAACTATAGCAAAGCTTTTCCCACACTTAGACTATGCAGATTGACTCAGGTCATGTAACCCATCTAATTTTTTTTTCAGCCAGCAGTGTTTTACCCTATTATTTGTTACTACTGCTATTACTAGTTCAGCTCCACGTGTGATACTTGTTAGATAATACACAGCTCCCAGCATTTTCACGATAGTGACCAAAATGTCTGAGAAGCCGTTGCTGTTGACTTCACTGAAGTCAGATTTCACACCAAATGATACAGATCTGCTAGGGCCACTCTTAGAAATAATTAGAATTTATTTAGAGCTAATTAATATTTGTGAAGTGCATTGAAAGCATTTAAAACAGTGCAAGCAATAGAAGATAAGAAGTTTTCTATTGTGCCCTTGAAAAAACATGTAGTTCTACCTCAGAGGTGGCTGCTCCTTAGTGGTGCCCAGCATGATCTCTTTATGAATGCACATATGGATAGGTTTAAGTGTGGAAAATACAGTAAGATTGTCTCTTATAGAAGAGCTAACAAAGGGAAAGAAATAAAAACTTGTTAAAACAAAGGAAGCTGCTTCTGGGGAACGATTTACAGAAAAGGAAGAAGGGAGTAAGCTGGGAACAGTGGTAAATTAGTTATTCTTCACCCAATGTGAGCAGCAGAATTCACGAAGACAGAATTCTTCCCACTGCCTCTTCTGTGGTTGCATATTTACAGCATTGTTTACAATTATTTTTCTACTGAGAGACTCTGAGTAACACAAACTTCATAAAGAAGATGGGTTTCCCCCAATCAATGGTGTTAAGTAAGTTTTGTTTTGGAAAGTGCACTCCATTGCTTCTTTTAAGCATTTGATGAGCCCTTTAAAAAGATGTGAAATGTTGACTAGCCTCTTATGGTAGTGTGGCACAGTGTGTTGGTGTTGAGGTTTTTCAATATTGCTGAAGCTGTAGAATGCCAAATAGTTTCTTCTTTGGAAGATAAAGAACAACATGCTTCATTTTCTAAGCCGAGGTGTGCAAGAAATTGAATTATATGGGGATTTTAGGATTTGTTCTTTTTTTCTCAGGAAACAATAGTTGCTAATACTGTATTTCAAAATGTTATTGAAGTGGGATTTAGACCAAATATATTTACCAGGGTATTCAGAAATTCTCATGAAAACTTCTAGGTAGCCCTTTGTTTGCTGTTACACCTATGTTATTTTTATGGAAATATGCCAGATTTTAGAAACAAGAACTGTTTTTCCTTGTCCATTCCTCCTCTCCCCTGTGAATAATTTGTTGTAACAAATCATATTGTGTTCCCAGTCAGATGTCATCAACATGGAGCTTTCTGAAAGCACTTTAATCACTATTTCAACCATATCCAATTAAGGGGGGGAAAATGTGAATATACAATAGGTACGTTGTATGTTTCTTACATATCAGCTCATTGCTGCTGGAAGTGTTCTAAGTAAAATAATGCATACAAAGTTATTGATGAAATATCTAATTGCCTTTTAAAATTGGCAAAAATGTGTGAGATGAACAAGCCAAGCCTAATACAATTAAAATGTGCTGAATTTACTGTTCATCTATGTTCTGAACAGTATTTCCTTGTCTGATAAAAATGAAACTCAGTTAATTGTTTCCTTATACAGTACAATAAAATTAATGGTTAGGAGTTAAATACCGTAAACTTCCTTAGGGAAATTTGCTGATATATCCCTGTTTTTTAGTTAGTCACATGTTTTATTGTTTAATGGAGTATCATGTGGACTGTCTTATAATTCTTCTTGTACTTGGTGTCCGTGTGTCTGGCTTCTGAAGAGACTGAGCACTAATTTCTGGCTTAACTGTGTCAGCTTTATCAGCTGACATACAGGTCATTGACGATCACCAAATCACAAGAAAAAACACTGACATTGCTATGCTTTTATCAGAATGACAAAAATAGGAACCATGTGTTGTGAAGACCACATACTGTAGCTTCTTTATAAAGATGCTAGTCATCTTTCAGGGCTACTGTTTATGCCTCAGAAAAGACTGAGCATATGACTAAACTCTCATGTCCCCCCCCCGGCATATGAAAAGAATAATAGCATTGTAGATAGAAACAGCAAGAATGAGGAATTTTGGTAACAACTTTACCTTCTACCATACATGAGAATGTGTCACTTCTATAAGGCTGCAAATGCAATGGAAGGCATCGAAACTGCGAAAACTAACACCACCACTAAAGACTATTTCTAACTAAAAGAATCCCATATCCCCTACATCTGTGTGTGGCTTCTCACAATAATGCTAATAAAAACAAAACAGGCAAGCAAAATAATGATCCTGTGAAAACAGGCTGATAGTTTCAGCTCAGCTTTTAGACTATAACAGATACCTGATGTTTTAGCACTATTATCCCTAGTTGGGCTGCCAAATAAAAGCCTGATTTTTAAATTTATGAGCATGTACATATCTTGGTGGGAATACATTCCCTTTCCTTAGTACTCAGGCCTTTTGAATAAGCATCATGTATTCAACAGGTTTAAAACAAATATTTGGGCACACTGGAAATCATAGGATCATAAGATTATTCTGGCTGCAAGGGACCTCAGGAGATCTTTGTAGTCCAACTTCCTGCTCAAAGCAGAGTAGTATATGAGATAAAACTAGGCTCTCAGGGCTTTATGCAGTCAGGGCAAGAAAATATCCAAGGATAGAGACAGCACAACCTATTTTGAGAGCCTGTTTCAATGTCAGACTGTCTTCACAGGGAAAATGTGATCCTCTCTCGATTTAATTTATGTCTGTCCTCTGGCCAAACACTGCCATGAGGAGCCTGGCTCTGTCTTCTTGATGACCTCCTCGTAGGAATTGGAAGGCTGCTTCTAGGTCACTCCAAAGCCACCTCTTATACAGGACGAATTGTTTCTCTAAAGTAATATATAAAGTAATAAAGTTTCTATAAAGTAATATAAGCTAACCTCTTGTAGGTAGTAGTTGGTCAATGCTGTCCAGAAATATCCTCAAAGGAAGTCAGGAAATTTGGATTTCCTTTTGGAAGCCACTAGTGGTATCTTCTTGATACTCTTTTTTTTTTTCTTAACTGTCTAAATCTCCAGTTCCTAGGGCCAGAAGCTGGGGACCACTGCCCATGTCTTTCACAACCTCCCATTACTCTCACTTCATCACCACACCAGAAAACCAAAAGGAAAGTGGTGATGAGAATGAGGATGAGGATGAGAATGAGGATGAATGAGTGGTGAGAAGAGATGCAGTGGCTTACCTGTCAGTTACCCGTCAGCTGTGATAAATCATTATAAATATACTTAAGTAATAAATTGAGTGTAAAATTATTGTGTTTTTTTTTCTGGAGCTTGTCAGACATGGGGAGAAGATAATGTAGATTCCTTTTCGTTGAACAGAATCTACTATAAGGAAATGTTTATTCTGGTATATTTCATGGAATTTAGACTAGCATTCTGTTTTTTTTTTTTTTTTTTTTGAAATTATACTTTAAGGATTTGTTTTTGTTTCATACTTGTTATTCTTTTTTCCACTGTTTTTTTTCTTCTCCTTCCATGACCTCCAGCTTTTTTCATTTGCTGTCCCTGAAAAGGAGGTAGGAGGAAAACAGTAAGTAAAAGAAAAAAATCAAATTAACAAAAAAAAAACGTGGGAAATAAAACCCTTCTTCTTTTCTGGTTTCTTTTTTGTTTAAAGAAGAAAAAAATCAGGAAAAAATCAGAGTTCTATTGTTTCATATAATCAGGTTCAACCTAAAAATCTTGTCAAAACATTATAATTTAACATTAGCATGTAACTTGATTTATATAGCAAGTAAGACAATTGTGCCTCCTCTGAAGAGCTTACAGCCTGTCAGGAGACGAGACAAGACGCTAGGGGGGATTACACCATGAAGGAGAATAAATGAGATGAGTGACAGAAAAAGGAATACAAAAAATGCCTTGTGAGTTTGGGTGAATAGTGCAGCACACATAATGTTAGCTCCTATGTTTTCTTTTCCCTTTTAAAAAAATAAATTAATTTTCTTACTAAACTCCTTTGATAAAATTTTGCAAAACACATAAATGGTTTAAGAGCCACAGTTGTACTTCTAGAAGCATGGAAATCATTTAATATCTGTGAGTTTGGTAGCTAGTCAGTTGAAAATCAAGTTCCTAAGCACAGGGTTGTTATTTTGTGTTATGGGACATGATGTCCACTTGGCTCTGTACCACAGCTTACTTTCACAGGCTGTTTTCAGTGGAGGATGATGGGGAGGGTTCATAGAAAGAGTGGTTTAAAAGTGAATGTACTTTGTGAAAAATGCTCTTGTAAGCAAAATCTTAGAAGATTATTTTGGGCAAGAATGAAGGTGTGATTTGAAATTGAAAGAAGTTGCAGTGCATAAATTATCGAGAAAGAAGTTCTGGGTATGTTAGCAGAAGACGGACCCAAAGAAGGATAGAAAAATAGAGAATTGGTCCAGAATTGAGGGTTGAGCTTTGCCTTCTTCCTTCCATAAGCCATGCCTGGTTCATGGCATTCTCCTTTGCTTATAGTATGCACCAACACCTCTAATACACCCCATCAGCTCATCCAGGCTGACATATCCCATTCACTTATTTACAAGCTTTATCACTGGCACAAACTTATTTCTGTGCTCTTTTCAAGTAGTCAGTCTTGAATAATTATGTTCTTCAAAGTAAAGTCACAGGGTAGCTGGGGAATGACTATGTATAACAGAAGACTTTGTCAGCTAATGAAATAATTTTTATCATGTTCTTGCAATAAAAATCCCAGCCTTTGACCTGCTCCAGATTTTATCATATATTGTAGTAAAAAAAAAAAACAAAAAAAAAAACAAAAAAAAACAACAGCAACAAAACTCTCTGGTGCTTATTTTATAAGAAAAGGCCACTCAGAATAAGAGATGGAACATGAAAGAAATGCACAAAAGGTTTCTTTTGATAGCTGAAAGATTCAGAGAGGTACACTCCTGCCTGTGTGCATTAGTGGATTAGCAGCAAATTTTATGAGTTGAAATATAATATAATTATTTGAGAACTTATTGATCTTTTCAGTAATAGAAGCTTGTGAATGACTTGGAAAATAGGTATTTCTAATAACTGTGTATCTTGCTTCACATTCCTGACAGTATTCCCAGAGCTTGGGAAAAAATAAAAATAAAAGTGACTTTTTACATCTAAAAATAAGATATTTACTGAAGTATTAACAAAATAGTTACGAAACACATTTCCCAGACTTCAGAATTAACTAAAACTGCCTGGACAAAACCTTGTCTAATATGGGAAAGAATTTAAGGACAGTAGAAAGAGATACCACATTCTAGAGTAGTAGCAAAGAGTGAGCAGATAAGATACATATTTATCAGAGGAGACTTGAAACTTTTGTTAGTGCTTAGAGAGGTAGTGGTTGCTCCTGCATTATGTGATATATGAGTTCTTGGCCTCCACGTTCACATAGGACCTGGAACCTTCCCTTGGAAGGGCACTGGCTTAGGAGTTGTCTGTCGGTTTTCCACTGGCCCGTTGCATGACCTCGGATGAGGCACAGCATATTCCTCTCTTCTGTGCTTTTTCTCCTGTAGACAGTGAGCTCCTCCAGACAGAAGTGATCTTTTGTTACATGTTTGTAGCGGGCAAGCACAGTGGAGCACTAACCCTGATGGTGCCTCTGCTTGTCATTGTGCATTCTTCCAACTCCATCGCTGCTGCTGCTATGTCAGTACTGTGGGAGCAATGACAGGGATGTACTGTGCATAAATTGCACTTTTGAAAAATTTGGAGCACAGGCAGGATGTATTTTTCTTCATAAGAAGAAATGGCAAACCCCTAAGTTAAGCATGAGATAGCAGAGGATGTTCCCAAAGCAGAACGATGCAAAGATTCATGATGGACTACAGAAGCCTTTCAGATTTGTTTTATATTTTTGTTCATTAAAAACATTTTGGAGTGCCAGAAATATGCAAAACCCATTGAAGAGTGAACTAACAAACAACTTACCTAGTAGACAGGAGAGCCTGGTTCTGCACAGTTAAAATCAGCTTTTTGGATGAATTTAAGATTTTTCCCTAGAATTACACCTCTGAAAAACTACATTAACATGTATTGATGTAGTAGGCTCATGGACTTGCTTTCTAGACTTGTCCCTTAGGAGTCTATTGCTAAGGATGCCTAGGGAGGCATTCCTGTAAGCCATCAAACTCAGTGGTTGTGACTGTATGTGCATGACGATGGGGACTTCAATATATCTTATCTCATGAGTGCCTACCAGATATAACTACAAAATGAATCACAAAAAAATAGGAATTAGTGCAACAGATAGGGTATGAGAATCTGCCTGGCTGTTTAGGGAGCTGAAAATAGTAATATTTATCAATTGTGCATGAGGCTGTGGGAGACTGAGCTGAGGCTTATACATGTGTATGGAGAAATGGGGAATATGGGACTGCACATGGAGAAGTTAATATTTTAATTTTAATATAATTATTTATTTTAATAAATAATCTTTTAATTTTAATATAAATTAACTTGTAACTGCAAATTTAATGTAAAATAACATTCTGGTAAGCATTGTTTCATGTGTTATTCTCTTTGCATTTGAGAAAGTAATCATCTCATGTTCTTTTATGGCTGGTACTTATACAAAACATCCTCTTTTAGAGAGGAGTCTTTTAGAATGATATTGGGCTTAGCCTTTGAGCTACTAGTGATGTGGAAGCAGCTGAACATCATTCACGTTAAATCTTCAACCTTGTCTCTTTCTTCTCCATGTCTTCATATACTTAAGGCCCCTTTCTTGGGTCTCAGGGTAACTCTGAGAAAATTTCAAGTCAGAGAAATGTTTCATGCAATCCGTGATATGAAATGGAAAGTATATACCTCAGTTAAAGCAAAAGGAAAGCAGAAAATATTAAGCAATGGCATCCTCTGGGAAAACAAATCACCACAACAACAACAAACACAAATCAGGGAATCCGCTGCCCACTGATAATAAATAAATAAAATAATAAAATAATACATGATAAATAAATAAATAGAGAGCTGTGGCCTGGTACTGGTGCAGGGACATTTGTGAATGAGGATGCTTGGGTCAAACTTTGGATTCTCATTGCTTGACTAGGTAGCATTGAAAGACTGTGAGGCTTCAGTCAGCAAAGCATTATTTAAGATGTTCTCACATGTAAGTAGACATGCTCTTTGAGGTTAAATATCTGCTAAAATGCTTTTCCAGCCTAGTTTTTTTCTGGCCCTCCATCTCCAGAAGTCAAAGTATTTAATTTGTGACAGGAGATCAAAATCAGTGAATGAAAAGACCTCTGTAAAGAACATAGCCTTACAAAAGGGAAAAAATAAACAATAGCAGTTTTCCTGAACTAGTATACACCTACATGGCTTATTTCTAACATTTTAAAAACACAAGGTGTGTTTCTTTGCCTTTGTTTTCTGTGTCCTGTAACTTTTGATGGTTCAATGGTTTGATACCGTTATAAACTTTAATTCAGTAATAGCTAATGATTGTACAGAACAGCTTTCATTGCCTTCTTAATTTGTCTTTTTCCCCAGTTCACTTTTTAAAAGTACAATAAAGGAGGAAAAGTTTTAATCTCTCTCTCTAATAAAATGTATTGAAACATTTAGCTAGATTTTCGTTATAAAACATCTTCACTTTTCTGTGGTCTCTTTTGCAGTGCCTTTTTTAATGCTACAAAAATCATACATGCAACCAGAACATAGGGACAAATAGAAATCAAGGATCTGGTGATCCTTCTTTGAGTAGAAAGTACTTAAATATTTTATCATTTGGAGAAGCAATATAATGCATGTAGCATTTTGTGTGTGTGTGTTTTACTTTTTTTACCAGTTTTTTGTTGGGGAGTTAGCATGAAGTTTATTTTAACAAATGGGATAAATAAGGAGTGAATGCTTCATAGCATTAAAACATGCCTGTCTCCATCTTGATTTTTGCCACCTCAGATGATATTCCTTTATAAATGCCTGCAATTTTTCTCAAGCCTTTACTAGCTCCCTTTATCTTGCTCTGTACAATGAAACCCTTACTAAAGCTGAAACAGTTCTCACTCAAAAGCAAAACTGAATCACAAGTTATAAGGTGGAGTTGGTGTGGGATATCACAGGCTTGTCTCTGATGTACTCCACATGCTTTTTCCTGTTATAGGCTCAAACCCTGAAAGTGCAAAGCAAGGCTTTTTTCTCACCTAAAAGAAAACCCAGTAGTGGGGGGAGTGCCACTCCTGATCTGTGAGGCTCGGTTTCCTAACAGTGACCAGAGTTTGGTTAACTCCATATTGCAGACAAGCTTGTAAATTTGTCCCCTTCTAATGCTGTGATCTTATCAAGGTTGTACTGTTTCCCTTTTCTTGTCCTCCACCCCCATCTTCTTTCTTCCCTCTTTTTCTTTTTCTCTTTTTTTTTTTTTTGAAGTGCAGCCTTCTGATCAATGTGCACTTTTTTTTCCATTTCCCTAAATACATCATGAAAAAGGATGAGGTTTCCGCCTTAATTGCTTGTGCCTTTTATTCACATTCCTCTCTCAGCCAGAATTGTGAAAAGAGTGTTAGTAAAAGGCTGCACAATAGAGCTTTTCATTAGGCCTCAACAAGGCACACAAAAGAAGGCTTTTGGAAGGAGTAAATGCAGGACTTTAATTTGCAGGTGGAGAGCAGATAAAAGGTGCTGACGCCTCTATTATTCTCTTACTTAGGTGACCCCTACCCCGTTCAGCTGATCCCGACTACCATGGCAGCTGCTGCTGCAGCAACACCGGGTTTAGGCCCACTCCAACTGCAGGTAAGTCTGGCAGCAGGCGGCAGAGCTGCAGGTTCCCCAAGAGTGGTAAGCGGTTCTTCGCTTCCCTCAGCGCACAGTGGCGTGAGCGGGTTTGCTTGTCTGTGCTCTCCATGCAAAATTGACATCTGAAGTGAAATAGTTATCAGTCTGTGTTCATTTTCCTTGCACCTTTAGGAAACTTTTAATTACATTTCTGTATTTGTATCGCCAGTCTAACCATGGGTAGGTTGGCACGTCAGGCTTCAGCAAGCTGGTGTGTTAGTTGGCCCCTTCCACCAGACTTTCCAAGGCAGGCTGTGCAGGCCACTGGGTTGTAGACTCACACCATACCACAGAAAAGCTCTGTCCCAGCAAGCACTTATAAACTGCTTAAAAGTTGGTTAACATGATTTTGGCTTTTTAGGCTGTAAGCCTGTAAGCACAACTGGCCCCTCCTGACGTGTTTCATGGGACCCAGCACATATTAGGCACTGCTGTAGCGCCCATAACTTGTGATTATACTAATTTAACATAGGCAATTATAAAACAGGTGGAAGGGCACAGAAGAATCTTTTTTTGAGCTATGTTAAAAAGTAAGCCTGCTGGCTGGATGTATTGGATTCAAAATTCCCAATATCATTCTAAATTTTTGAGACTTTAGGGTGCTGTCCATGGGTCTTAATGATAGTGGTGCAGATGTTCTTCCGCTGTTCCTGATCAGCCCCCCAACCCTCATCAAACTGTTGGAATTAAGAAAATTTGATGTCCATGTCCACACGTTTACTTTGCTGGTAGGATAAACCTAGGTAAAATTTAGGATTAAAATTAAATCAAGTTCCAAATCATCTCTAGTTCTGCACAGTCCTGACTGACGCTCTTTTGTAAGAAAAGAAAACCCAAAAAAAACACATGCTCTTCATTGCTAATTTGTTTCCCTGCTCATGATTATTTGCCAAGTCACATGCAACAGAGAGCTTTATACCTGCTAGGAAAAGCTCAGCATTTATAAACAGTGCATGTAAAATGCATTCTCAAACTCAGTTTGGCCATCATAAGTATGAAGTAGACTATGTAGAACATTAGATATTTCAGTTGTTTGGCCAGCACACGAGAGCGTAGGACATAATGCTGAGGAAGATTTTTTTTTTTTTTCATTTTAACACAGCCAGCAGAAGTTAGCTGTTTCGCAGAAGTAGTTGCCAGTGTGTAAACTGACACGTTCCATGCACCACAGAGGTTAATACATTCATTCCTATTGTGTCTTTGTATTAAAAGCTACACTGTCTATGTGTTAGTTTCTGATTTTGTGAGTTACAAATACTGTAGGCGGCTTAAGAATCACGGGAGCCATAAAAGCCATTCCTCTGAAGTGAATCTTGAGGAGTAACGTCAGTATTGATAAAGTACTTGTAATAGCCAAACACACATGAACACTCATATGGAAGGAAGAGGGGAAAAATTAAAAACAAAAAAGGAGCTAGCTAGGAATGAGGGGGGAAAAAAAAAAAAAAAAAAAAAAAAAAAAAAAAAAAAGGTTAAAGTCTAATTCTCCTTATTTATGCAGTCATTCAAGCTAGTCCTAAAATAATGCATCAGTGCACCAGTAAGTTAGGAGGAATGTTTTCTTTCATTTCAGGACCAGCTTTGGGCTATATCCCTGCATGTGGTGGGTTGAAGTATTCTGATTAAAATGGGCTTTATCACAATGACAATTTCCTTATAAGAAGGTCGGCTTTGTGCAAATGTGACTGACTTTATAAATATCTTAAGATGAATTTAGGTTGTGAAGAATTTCAAAACCTTAGTCTTCTTGTTTCTGTGTAAAGGAGAATGTTGAAAGGAAAGTATTGACCAAATTCACCTATGTTGTTTTGCTACGTTATTTAGTCTGGGAGAGTTTGGCAGCCAGTCAGTGGGAGAGGTTCAAACTGCTACCTCTGTAGGCTCCTTCAAATCTTTCATGTTTGATCTTTAAGAGTATGTATCAGTAGGAAAAAAAAATAAAATCCAGTTTTATTTCTTCACATCTAATAGTGGTTTCAGCTATCACCATAACCTACTAGAAATTGGACATGCCTCTAATTTCTGGTGCCATTCGAAAGAGTTAGATAGGCTAGATGCTAAGAGAAAGATTTTACAATAAAGAATTTGAAATGGACTCTCACCCATGCTAACATGAATGGAGCTGAATCTGGGGGGAAATCACATTTTGACCTTATTTGGGAAGACTTGGTGATGCAGATCACTTGTAGCTGCTGGCCTAAAAGCATTGTGCTTTCTGAACTCTGTTCAAATTCAGTTTAGCTCTTTGGTGCTTGTTTATTCAGGATGCTTGTCGTTATTAGCTGTCCAAAGCCACCTGTAAATGGTATGAGTGAACATGCAGCCATTATTGTGTCCTTTAAGGAGGAACTCTTCTTCAGAAATTCACGTACGTTATATATAACCACAGTGTTCTCTACAAACGCTCTGTCCTTTGGTCATAAGACAGTAGAAGGTCAGAAAAGTACAATGTTCCTTCTATTCTCCTTTTTCTACCCTCCCTATTACTCATCTTTCAAGCTTTGTATACTAAAAGCAGCAGTATTCAGGGGAGATCAAAGAACCCGACACAATGCACATTTTGTTGCTCCCAGTAAAATTTGGTACGCAGCAGTATCTCAGTGAAGACAAAGCCAAGGAATTTTTCTTGTTTGTTGGTCTAGTGATAGTAAACATGCCTTTGTTATTTCATTAGAGAATTTTAAATCAGGGCATGACTTTAGTAGTATACTGTGAGATCAACAGGAAGTACTTTTCTATCCCTGGATGTCAAAATTGAATTTTCTTTTTATAAATGAAATGAAGAGTGTACTTATAGAAGAACAGCTAACATCTGATTTTTTTTTTTTTTTTTTTTTTTCCTGTGGCAAAGATACCCTTTGTCAGTGAAATGTAATCTCTCATTTTGAAATGCCCTGTTGATTCCCACTGACAGGTTTGTAGTCTGAAGCCCTCCATTTCTCTTCTCGCTGTTAAGTTCCCACTGGGGCATACTGATTCTGTCATCTGATATCTGCCACAATTAGCCATACACGATTGCCTTTATTTCCAGTATCCACAGAGAGACTAATGACTCAGTAAGAATGGAAGCTAAACCTTACGTTGTTAGATGTTGGGAAAAGGGTAGATGTTTGGAGCCATGTTGGAGAAGCTGGAATTAATGTGATGCATGCTTGAACCTGTTCTGTGATAAAGAGCTGTCTATCAACCCTGCATATTCACTCATAACCACATTTAATGACAAAATGTTGTTTGAAAAAAAAAAGAGCTTTTAGCTTTCCTCTGTTAATGATAATATTCAGTCCCAAACTGTGAGAAGTATCATTTGAAAATATACTTCTATTGCAGTGAAATCCTTCTTGGCTTGCAGGTGAGTTTCTTATGTTGATTTTTGACCTGTAAATGTTATATGGTCTTGTTCTTAAAGAGCAATGCAGTGTGGTGATTTTGTGCCAGATGAATCAGAACAAAACTGAACATAGTCTTGCCATTGTGTTTTACTAAATAAGGCTAATGAATTGAAAGTTCATTTGTATGCCTTATCTGAGCATGATATTTTTCTATATGGTTCAGCAGATGAGAGAATTAAATTCCTCTCTCTTGATGATCAACATTTCATAGCTATATGCATAGATACCATGTAACAGGTTTTACACAATGTAAATACTAAGTTGGTACTGAAGTGATTATTCTTATACCAGTTGTCTCAGCATATCTAGTATGAAACAGACATTTCCAGAAGTCTGAGGAAATTCAGTAAAAAAAATATTATTTTTTTTTTCCTAAGAAAAAACAACTCCTTAGAGCTTTCTGAGTATTTCAAAATATGGGACATAATAGCTTGATCTAAAAATTGAGAGAGATCTGTACCATTGGGAGTGCAAATGGTTTGTACTTCCCAGATTTTTTTGTTTGATAACCAGGCAGTAACAATGACTGATTAATTGGTAGTAATACAGATGTTGTATATACCCATAACTGTACTGAAAGATAAAGCTGGATATATAATGACAGCTGCTGGTGTACTATTACTATATGGACATTTTGTGTCCGTTCAAAACAATATAGCAAATTGATATAAAACAGACTTCCTTCAAACATCTGCTCTTGGGAAAAACACCCCAAAACATTCTGAGTGCCCACATCCAAACTTTCTTCCCTCTTCATCTTAGCATGAAATAAACAGAATATCATGGTTATTGGTGGTTTGTTTATGACCAAAGCTGTCTTTGTTCAGTTAAAGGTAGCCTACTGGCAAGATGAGGAGGGACTCTTTATCAGGGAATATAGTGATAGTACAAGGAGTAGCAGTTTTAAACTGAAAAATGATAGGTTTAGATAAAAGGAAGCAATGCTTCACTGTGAGGGTGGTGAGGCATTAGAAGAGGCTAACCAGAGAAGCTGTGAGTGCCCCATCCCTCGAAGTGTTTAGGGCCAGCTTTGAGCAATCTGGTCGGAAGTATCCCTGCCCATGGAAGGGGGATTGCAATTAAATGGTCTTTAAGATCCCTTCCAACCCAAACCGTTCTATGATTCCATGGTTAAATAGAACCTTGTGTCAGCTTACAAGTGTGAAGGTATTTTAGCTGGGTCTCAGTTCTGAAGACCAGCTGTTGAGGAATCCTGGTTGGTTCTCTTTAGCTGTTTACATGAAGATGATGAGCAGGTTTAGAACTCAAACCTATCTGAAACAATAATTCTGCCAATTTTTTTACTCTGCACTTTCTTTGCTAAGAAGTACTTTGGTGATGTGTTTTCTTCTACTACAAACGTGTTCTTTTCAGTGTTGTGGGAAGATGCATACCAAGGACTGAACTTCAATTGAATTTAGCATATATAGTGTGGACCACATTTTAAGAAGAATTTGGGTCACATTTAGGCATTGACATACCTGGTTAGCTCTCAGAAAAGTTAAACTCATTTGGAGTTTGAGTGCTTCTCAAAATTGTTCATCTTGATGTTATTTAGGTGTCTGACTCTATCGAAATTTTGGTTTGGAAAATCTTGCCTGTAGGTATCTTAAGGGTCACATAATCATCTGTGGTCTTCATGTTTATTTTACTTGAAGGAAATGAAAATTATAGAGCTATTTAACAAGTACACAGTAAGTGATCGAAGGTTGACTGTTCCAGTAGTCATATGACTTGCATATAAACATGTGTTACCTGTTTACATGTGAAAGAAAAATAAAACATGAAGACTGCCTGCTCAGCCAGATACTGCTTTTTCTTCTGGACTAGCTGCCTTTTGGCTTCTGCACCACTACTAGGATAAGGTACATCTGTCCACTTGCCAGTTCAGATTATTTCACTAAAGTATCTCCTTAAGTTTTGTTTGAAATGTTGCTGATGATAGAACTTCCCCTCTCTTTTTACAGAGATGGCAATATATTTTTATGCATTAATTGTCAAG
Organism: Nettapus auritus; assembly: GCA_011076525.1. Lineage (NCBI taxonomy): Eukaryota > Metazoa > Chordata > Aves > Anseriformes > Anatidae > Nettapus > Nettapus auritus. The sequence continues at coordinate 76,284,855 of CM021765.1, read as the reverse complement.
CACATTACTGTTCTTTTTTTTTTGTGTATGTCTTTCTGATTTCTTACTATGATCTATAGACATAACCAGTTGTGAATAGAGGAAGCAGTTGGACAACACCTCAAATCTGTGAAACAAGGACCTGAAAAAAACATTGTGAATGCTCTAGTGATACATCTAAATACTGAAAGCTTGACTCTTTCCTTGTATTAGGAGCCAACTTGCCAGAGCTGCCATGACATACCACAGAATGGTTGAGGTTGGAAGGGGCTCTGAAAATCACCTAGTGCAACATCCCTGCTCAAGCAGGGACACCTAGAACAGGTTGCCCAGGACCATATGAATCACTTCTGATTGAGAAGAAACAGCTGATGCCCTATTATTGTTGTTACTGAATGTAGCCAAGAGCCACCAATACTTTATTCATTATTCATTTGCTTTTCAATCTACATTCATGATCTCTTTGGGTTATTACTGTAGTTATTTGCCTTCAGGAAGGTAAACTCTTCCGTAGCATTGCAAGATTATTCCTTTTATTTTCTGGGCAGCATCTAACTTTAAGCACCATCTAAGTTGGCTTTTCAATAGTGAGAGTCAGTATTCTGTGTTTGCTCTTCTTCTTTACTTGTTCTCATTAATAGGACTCTGGCTTAATTTGTAGGGAATGAATCATTAGTGCACAGTTTAATTACAATATTATAAAACTCAAGCAATCCACTTAAGCATAAAAAAGTAGAATTTCACTGTGAGCACACACATCTGGGGAAAAAACCAGCAAAGTACATAAAAAGCAACATTTCTCATTAGCATAACCAAAAGATGGCAGTTGTCCATCTGCCATTAGTTCAGTGTATTGCAATGCTGTTTCTGATGGCCATTACAAACAATGATAATAATAGGAGTAATAAAACAACATAATATGTATACATTTTTGTTGGATGCCCTCTAAAATAGTTTTTTTTTTTTTTCAATTGTTGTAGTCATGCAGATTCTATATTCCCTGCTTCTGCCCACCAATTGTTTCTGACATTGTAAGTGAATGTGTTGGCCACAAGTTATTTGCCACCTGTTCTGCAAATGAGTCTCCAAAATGGACATTTAAAAAGAGATTACTGAAAACCAGCTTCCAGTTCTTTAGCTAGAGAAATGGAGTTTAGTGTGCTTCATGTAAGTGAAACTACAGCCATTTAAACTGGGTTACAATCTCTGTGTGGGTGGGGGAAGTTTTTTTTCAAAAATTTGAGCTTTCCATGATGTATTTTTTGTTATTAAGTCTTAGTCATGACTGTAAAATATTCATTAAACTGTATAAGCAACATTTGGGGTGAGGAGCAATTGGTTGCCTTGTACTGGGTCTGGCTGGGATGTTAACTTTCCCTGCAGCAGCCCATACAGTGCTGCGCTCTGCACTTGTAGCTAAAACAGCAGTGTTATCGCACCAGTGTTGTGTCTGCTGCTGAGAAGTGCTGGTACAGCATCAGGACATTCTCTAACTCTCCGAGAGGGTGGGCAAAAAAGTGAGAAAGAAACCACCAGGGCAGCTGACCTAAACCAACCAAAGAGATATTCCATACCATGTGATGTCACACTCAGCAATAAAAGGTGGAAAAGGGAGGAAGAGGAGAAGGGTGGGCTCTTGTTGCAAAAAGGTCTGTCCTCCTTGCGAACACCGGCTACGTGTGTTGAGGCCCTGATCAGGGACATGGTCAGGCATCGCTCATTTGTGGGAAGTAGAGAGTAATTTCTTTCCTCTGCACTTCCACATAGCCTTTACTTGTTTTGTTTTGTTGTTCCCTTTTCCCCTCCCTTTTTCCCTTTCCCTTTTTCCCTTTTAGTTGAATTGTTAATTAATAATATTTCCGTAATATTTTTTTCTCTTTAATTAAATTATCCTTATCTCAACCCATGAGTTGTTCTTTCCTTTTCTTCTTCCCCTCCTCATCTGAGGAGGGGGAGTGAGAGAGCAGTTGTGGTGTTCAGCTGCCTAGCATGTTAAAACCACCACATGCCTTGACCATTTTTGAGCAATCCCTATGTTTTTAAATAGAAAAAGTTTCTCCCCATTAACTCAAAGGCAAGTCTCACATCACCAGGACGCAACTAGTCCTCACTTCAAGGATACCTGCTGAGAGCTAGAGAGTGTGATAGATTGTATAAAAGCATGAACCACAGAACATATCAGTCCAAATAATTCTTGTTCATGGTGGGTAAATACGCTTTATAGTTGGCATCTAAATAGCCCATACTTGCCTTTGATATTAACTTAGACAATTTTACAGATAAAGTCAATATCTCTTATCAAGATAGATTTGAATGAAAAACTTGATCATGTCATTTGGTCAGAATCCAACCAGTTTCTGAAAGACAACCATTATGACAGAATAAAGATAAAGACTGTATTTTATTGAGCACTGTGAGCGTCTGAACATATGCACAGTGAACATTTACAGGCAGTAAATACACATGGTAAAACAATATCATGGCTACTCTGTGGGTTGTCAGATTTTAACTCCCTCCCCAGCCCTCCAGGGGAAAGAATTAGCCATGGTAGCATATTCATTTTATCTACATTAACAGTCTTTTCTGCATAACTTTCAGATTCCATCCATATCTATGAAAAAGACTGAAAAATGACCGGCCTATCTTCCTTTCGGTTGTAACTCAGGCCTGCTGTTTGCTAGCAGACCTCTGTCTGCATGAGTGAGTTTTCTTGTAGGTTTTAGAGGCTGAATTCCCTCTTCCCCCTCCCTCCGACCCTGAGCCTGCAGGGCAGACAGACAGAAGCACACATATGATTAATACAGCACAGCTGCAGTAGTGACTCATTTGCATATGTATTAATAGAGGCAAAAACAACAATTCAATTACATACAGAGACATTCTGCATACTAAAGAACATATGCAAATAGGCCTGGAAAAAGTGCAGCTAGTGTTTTCTCTGACTTTCCTGAGCCCATATGGGCTAGCATGAGAGCTTAGTAGTTTACAAGAAATCCCCTTTAGGAAGAACCTGTTACAAGATGCTTATACAGCTATTACTCCTCCCCCCCACCGTGGGTTCCCAGAAGAAGTTTGACATTTGGACAATGGAACTAGCACAAGCAATGTTTTTTTCCGTGTTATTTTGTATTTATCAGCCTTCAGCTTCATATTGTTGTCTGTGTCCATGTAAGCCTCAGCATGCAGAAGCCCATTCCTTTGAGTCATCTTCCATATGCACACATTTATTCTATTTTTCTTTCTCCTTGTCTCTTGGGTTGTTTCCATTTTATTTTGTCCTTTGTTTCAAGTTCTCTCTTACCTTCTTGACTTATATTAATTAGAAAAAAAAGATAACCATTTCTGTACCTTTTTCTTGTAGTGACCTTAAATGTCTCATACTAGCATGTTTTCTATGGTTTTCTGCTAGGGCGCCATTAAATACTTTTAGTGGGACTGAAAGGTGACTCAGAAGAGTTAACCTGTTGCAAATAGGCTTTTATATTATGATACTTGGTCCTCAACTCTGCTAAGAAGGTTGTGGAGGTCTCAAACCAAAAAGGTTGAAAATAAATAGCTCATATCACGGGTGATGTGATTACCATCTTCAGATCTGGTACAGAGTCTGATTCTAGTAGTGGAAGCAGATGTTCTCTAAATGTGATGGCAGTTTAATAGGGAGTAGCTTTGAGCATCTTCAGGTTGCAAGTATTTCAGCATTAGAACTTAAGACTGTAAGAAGGCTTATGTAGGCTATAAATAGTTTCGTTAGCTCGAAGTTATTTCTAATGTTTCTGTTGTAACTAAAACACTGTGTGTAACTATGGTGTGTATTAGATGTACACACTTAGTATACTTCCTCACACAGGCCATTCACACACTGATACACAACAAAATATTAGGCCATGATACCTACCCAGTGCATTAATTTTGGAAAAGAATGATATTTGACTTCATCCTCTATAGACTGATAGAGCTCTGTTTCAACTTGGAAAGAGATAACAAACTACTAAAAATGTTCAGAAGCCTGGTAATGCCATTAAGATGCCCAACTGTAATGTTTGGGTGGCAATCCCTGTGTTTTAAGCAGTCTTAATTAGTGTCTATTTGTTTGAAACGTCTCTGTGGTGTGAGCAGGGAAAAATAGGTCATACAAGAAAGTGTGCATAACTGTCTGGCAAGCATATTTGCGAGGTCAGGTCTTCCTTAATTTCTCTTCTCTTGTAAAAATGTTACACTTCTTTCTTTTTGGGGTTAGCCTGACAGACAGAAGCAGATTACTCCTTGATTATTTATAAGGCATTAATTTTAGATGAATATTGTTGAAGTAACTGACATCATAAGTAGTTTCAGCAGCCTGCAGGAGAGTCTGTCTACAGATTGGAATATGACAGACTTCACTTACACAATGTCCTGTCTAGGACAAAGTCTGAAGTATTTGCAAGAAGAGAAATCTTGAAGAATAGAGGAATATCTATCAGCTAAAACTTAATTTATTTTTCTGTGTGATACAGTCGGGGCTTTGGTAGGTTGGAGTGATGCTGTCAGTGGTGTGATTTCAGCCAGCTGCATGACAAAACCTGTGTCAAAATAGCAGCAATGGCAACACCTGTCTGCCAGACTTTAAAAGGGGGGTAAAAAAAAAATCCGAGAAATGTCTTACAAAGTATGTTCTGTTGAAAAAGAGGAAGACAGACACTTTGGTACATATACCTTGGGACAATCTAAACAATGCATCTGTACAATGGCAGCAGAGTAAACTTGTGAAGTGTTTGTGTTTTACTGAGCATGGTGTGTAATGCCTTTTGTTTTAATTAGTTCTCCCTGGAAAGGTCTGGATTAAAAATCTGGTAACAAAACCAAAATATATATATATATATTTTTTTTTTTTACTTTGTGCCCTTTGCACATTCCGGACACTGGGTTTTGAAATAGTTGGCTTACGCTACTGTTTTTCCTGTTACGTTGTTTGCTCTTCAGAGGGATGTTGCTGAAAAGAAGATTATATAATCATGCAAATAAGATTGTATAATCCTGAGCAAACTGTCTGTGCGGGGGGAGAAACGTGAAACCACACTGAGTGAGGTTTGGCTTGCTGGGGGGAATTTGCTCTGAAACCATAAACTGGGGGTTTATAGGCCTCCTATAAAACATGAAAGCTGCACTTAGACTAGTGATTTTTTTCTGGATATTTTTGGAATTCATTGTCTTCATGCTGAGCTTTGCCAATAGTGTGTGCATTTACAGTGTCTCAGCAGAACCTTGTGACAGATGAACACACAGGAAAACCACAAATCACTCACATGCACGCTTCAAAGCTTGCAGAATAATGCTGCAAATAACAACAGTGAGAAAAGCTGGCTTACAGAAAACTAACTTCTTGCTAACACTCAGTTACTCCTATAGGTCCAGAAGTCAGCTTTGCATCCCAAAAATTAACATAGAAGTTCTTTCCTGAAATCCTACTAGCTCAGTTGTACTTAGGTCATATGACATGGTGTGTTGTTAGATGCAGGTTGATATAATATGTAAACTTACAAGAATTCGGATTTATGTCCTCTTTCTTAGTACAATCACGTTTTTTTCTGTGACATTTTAGATAATTTCAAATTGACAAGGCAGAATGGGATAGAAGCATACAAACAGCATAGTAAATGTATAGACAGGGAGGGTATCTCTGGCCAGTGATATAAATTGCAAGCAAGAACAACAGTGCAATCCATTAAAAGTTCTTGGGCTCTTATTCTCATCCTGTTTTTCATGCATCTGATTCCTTTCAATGGGTAACAGTTACCAGTGAGGATATTTTAGCGTCTTTTATGGATGGAGGTTAACATTAGGCACAGTTTGAAATTGTGAAAAAATCTGTAGTTACTGTAGACCATAAATCTATGCTATAGACAGCAAACCTCTGAGGTCAAGATACTTGTTCTGTTTGTTTTCTTTCCAAAGTCAGCAATTAAACTTACCTCAGTAGAAGATACTGTAGTATCTGGAGATGAAACTTTCAGAGTGTTGAACTTACTTATTCTGGTGTGTCTGGACAGCATAAACCTGTTCCTGAGGTCAGGTCAGAGTGTAGCTATTTCCCCAATACCCTAGAATCAGTTTCCTCAATGCCTTTCTTCCTTTCAGACTGCTTAGTGGATTTTGTAAGATCAATCTAAACACAAAAATGTGGAGGCAATAGTACCTGTAGATCCTACTGGTCCTCAAAGAAAGCTTTTACATTTGTAACCCACATGAGCTCTACTGGCCTCTTGAATTAAGAGTCTAGTTGCTAGACTAGCCTCTACGTATCCTTTCCACCTTGCAGATGTGATTTATTTATTTGCTGTTTTTACCAATGGCCTGTTTCACTTCCTTTCTGCTCATTGATAGCTAAGGAGAAAAGTGTTGCAAGCGCCTAGATTTGTATTTCTTAACTCCTTGGTTATAGAGGCCAGTCACATCACAAATAATTTAGCCGAACAGAAACATACAGCAAATTTGCTAAGTCATCCCAGAGGCTTACAAACTCCAGAATTACAGGGAACTGGGTTGTCAGCACAAGCTACCACTTGAGTAGTCTTTGCCTATTGGACTAATAAATAAATTGGACTAATACATAAATTAAACACAAAACAAAATAAAGAAGCATGTGTACAGGAAAGAAAAACACTTCAAAAAGTCACTGTGTGTTTTTAAGCTGTGAGAAGCCTTGAAATCACTATCCTATGATTATCAGCACAACAGGAGGAAACCTGGGGACTGTTGTGTCATGGTTTTTTTCACCTACTTCATATAGGTACAGGATCTGTTTCTCCTGTACAGGCCCAGGATTGCCAGTGTGTGCAGAGAGTGAGGTAAATTCCTTGGGCATGTGGGGTGCCACGAGGGGTGGTTCCCATCCTCCTCCCTGATGTACTCAGGGGTTTGAAAAGCCAAGTCTCTGTCTGCATTCCCATGGGTGCTGTGCTGGGGAAGGCAGCCTGACCCTCAGGACATCTGCATGGCAAGGCCAGCATCGCCCCTGCCCTTCTGAAGGTGAAATGTCCATTCCTTAACTTAGACTTCTGTCCACTATGGAGTGTGAAAATAACATTTGGCAGCAAAGCATTTTCTTCTTTTTCTCCTAATTTTTCTTTTCCCTTTGTGGCTTGAAACACTCTTTACAAATTATAACAGTGTGTTCTCTGTTAATGCACCAAAACATTACAGCTTGTGATAGTGTTATTAAAGTGTTTGGGGCCATTACCATAAAATACAGCAGCATATTTATTTCATTAAGGGAACCAAATGGATCTAGCTGAATTTGGCAAAAGAACATGGCTGAAGTCCTATTTCATCTCTGATGTTGATTTTACAGTTAAACTCTGAACTTCTGAAAATTAGAAAATTCAAGAAAGAAACACTAATAGATGTGTTACATTTTGTAGTAGGTTAAACTGGCCTTAAATATCTCTTAGTTTCCCCACAGTAGTTCTGCATTACTGTCTGATCAATATTCCAATATTTACTTTGCAGATTTGGGGCTTGTTGATGTTTAGGGCAAGCAGTATGTCATATCACAGAATGGTTGAGGTTGGAAGGGACCTCTGGAGGTCACTTGGTTCAGCCCCACTACTCAAGTAGGCCACCTAGAGAAGGTTGCTCAGGACCATGTCCAAGTGGTTTTAGAAAATCTCCAGGGAGGGAGACTACACAGCCTCTCTGGGCAGCCTGTGTCAGGCTCAGCTGCCTGCACAGCATGGAAGTGCTTCCTGATGTTTAGATGGAACATCCTGTGTTCCAGTTCGTGCCCATTGCGTCTGGTCCCAGCGCTGGTCATGTCATGCGCATAAAACTTATTTCAACGTGCTGTCTTGCAGTGGCACTAATAGCTGCTTTGGAATATAGTTCCTATTAGGCTAATCAACTCTATTCTCATTATTATGGCAGCCTTGCTTCTTGCTATACACTAGTCTGATATACTGGTGGCAAAAGTAATTCGGACAGATTATATAAATGTCTATGTGGGAAAGATATTTAAAGAGGCCTGAAGGGATTTGGGAGCCCAACAATAATTAATTTCTTATGGTGGCTTTGAAAATAAGGTATTCAACATTCACACTTAATCCTTCCTCCTTTCCACAGCTGTTCTATTTTTCCTGTGATTAGTTTTGTGGAAACAGTCGTTACAATTATATCAGAATATTTAATTGAGAGGTGGCATTCATTTTGTAACTCAGTTTTCAGTAGCTGCAGTGCAAGATGAAAGTACCCAGCACTTCTCATCTCTAGTCCATGCTGGCCAAGCTCATATTTGCATGGTACCTTGTCTTTGAGTACATGGTGCTTGCATCCACTTTCAGTGGGGAAAAAGAGAGAACTGGTATAATTTCCTAGCATTTTGTGTTGTGTGCTAGGTTGTCATATCCCATATACTCTTGGGTTAGATTTTTGCTATTGCACAGGTATATGACTCTAATCAAATTGAACGTTCCCCTAAAAGCAATGTTGGTTACCCTGACTTGTATCATACTGTGTGGGCATGGGTGGATGAACTTGTATATGTGACCTGAGCTCAGCCAGGAGAAGTTAGAGAGAATCAAAAATGAGCCAGGGCACCTGCCTACTTAAAACTATTTTAAGTGTTATGGTTAAATTTATGCATATTTTAAAGTCTGATTTTTTTTTTTTTTTTTTTTTTTTGGTATCAGTTAACTTTCACTTAATTTCATTTCACTTCAGATTAATTGCTGCTCTGAATCAGGTCCTTAATGGATGTAGGATAGATACATGGTTGCACATCAAATATTCCTTTCATATCACACTGGGTGGCATTACAGGTTTGATTTCACTAAAAGGCATTGTTGCTCATGATCAAACATGAAAAGGAATGAATACTAAAAAAAAAAAAAAAAAAAAAAAAAAAAAAAAAAAAGAAATGTTAGATTTTAAAAAAAGAGCTGATATGTCACTTTGCTCATCGACTATGAACTAAATAGACTTCTAACCCTTAAAATACTTTCTCTCCCCTTTCCTTTTTTATTGCCTGGAATCTTAAGAGCTTTATCATTTGCAGTCATAAAATGAAAATATACACCAAACCCTCAAAGGGCAAGTATGAAATTAAATTATATTTGGGCAGCTGTAACCTTTTAAAATGATCAGATTCCAGTTAATGTATTTCTTCCTGTTCCGAGTGCTGCCATGGTGTTTGATGGTGGGAAGCAGTCCAAAGGGCACTGGGAGATAATAAATTCACTGGAAATTTCACCCTGAGGCGAGCCTTGATACACCAAGGCTTCCATTTAGCGGGACTGACCTAAAAATCTTGTCACATCCAAAGGTCACTTAAGTTGGGGTTGGTGTGTCCCATCTATCTTTCCCTGGTGCAAAGAATGACAGCTGAGCTCATAAACAGCCATCAGAATATGGAAGACAAGCAGGGGGAGAGTGAGGAGAGGGAGGAAGGATAATACAGCTGACAACTTCTTAGATTTCCTCTAGGCCAATGAGAATTGATACCATCTTTGGGGATACCATGTTTGCTGTAAATTAAATATCAGAGACAGCTCTCGGAGTGAAATAACAGAAGTAATTTTAAAGGACAAAGGTATATCTTTTCATAATTGGTCTTCCTTAATTGGGGATGTCCCATGCAGAACATGTTCAATGTGTCATAATGGCGCGGATCTCCTCAAAATTAGAGGGGGATGAAAGAGAGTGTGTGCTGGTCATCACTGGCATGCAGGTGGCAAGGATTCCCTCTTGTACCTTCCCTCTTGGTTGGAAAAATGTATTATGGTGGTCAGTTTCCTACTGAAACATAGTAACACCACACATGGTGTAACAGTGGGTCTGATTCTTTTTAGAATATTAAATTGAAGATAAAATTTAAAAAGAAATCACTATATAAAAGCAGTGTAACCTTGGACAAAAGAGGAAAAGAAATCACAGTGAATCACCTGTGTTCCAAAACTTGCAAGATACTCAGTGAGTTAGGTCTCTAACTCCTGCTGGGAATTTGCTGAAGTTGCCCTTTGAACTTCAGTAAATTAGATCTTTCTGAAGAAGATTGTAAATTGTATGTTCCTTTACTTGTTAAAACTGAAATGGAGTATAACTGTTATTTTCAGAAGTATTTCACACATTCTTACAAACACTATATATGAGGCAAACACAGTAAAATAGGGCAGTATTGGCCAGATGTCAGTGTTTGTCATCATTTTTTCTTGGGTTGACACTCTACTATACTTTAACATATAGGTTCTCTACACAAATCTGAATTTGCAATCTGGAGGCAACTTTGCGGGAGTTAGTTATATGTCCTCTTCTACATGTTTTGTGCTGAACATGTGTCTGTATGCCTTGCCACTTGTACAGCTTTGAGGAAGGCAAAGTCCCCTTCCATCTTACTTATGTAGCAAGTAAAAAGAAAATGTGTATTTTTCATGAACTTCAGAGGGGACAGGTACATTTCACTTTAAAGAATTCAGCTGCTAACACAAAATTAAAAAGTGGCACAGACATGCCAAGCACAGAGTAGTTGTTTTTTTCCTGGTTTGTACTCAGGGAGTTAGTATGAGATTTATCTTTAGCCATGAATGTGTAATTCATCAGGCCTAATGTTGTGTGTTCCATTCAGGTTTTTCTAAAGGGAGCTCAAGGTGATTAGCTCAGACCAGTCAGATGAATACCCCACGTACTCCCACTTAGTGTCTCTTTCCTACTGCAGTTCAGTTTCTTTTTTTGTTTGCCTAGGCAATTCCAGTTAGTAAGCAAGCAACAGAGGAAAATGAAGTGAGAATATCTCTATGTTTGCTGGTGGGAAATGGAGCCTAAAGGCCAAATAATTGAATATTTCTGTAGTGGTTAGAATTTGTGAAAGACACTGGTTTGGAGTCAGTGCAGGCAACTTTTCAACCACCAAATACATGTAGCTTCTGCCTGTCAATTGAGTTTTACATCCTTGGGAAGAGGAGATACCTTGCGGTGCTGGGCAGTGCCTTGCTCCTCTATGTTTTCATTGATAAGTTCATTCTGTTTCTTGCCAAATGACTTTGGACAATCAGCTGTGGTTCTGAAGTACGTTAATGTTGTTAAATATGTGATGGAAAGATAGATGGTGAGAGTAAGGATAGTATTTAATGCTTGTGATATTGGGAAGTGCTTTTAAGTTACCTTAGATGCTCCATTAATAAAAATGAATATGATCACTGTCCCAAATCCTGTGTTATGCCATGATATTAGCTGGAGAAATTGAGATATACTTTACAGTTTCTGACTTTGGCAAAAACAAGATGTGTCACTGCATGATGGAGGACTGTACTGTTTCTTGCATTATTCATGCTTCCCACGCTGGAGTCACAAACACTGGGTAATGTTAATAATTGTCATGGAAAATTTTAATTGGCAGAAGTGTGGAGGTGGGAGGGACAACAAGATGTTCCCTGTTCTGGATTGAAACGTGACACATTGCTAGCGATAAATAAGAGCACTGAATGGAGTCGATCATTGTTACGTGGAGAAAAGTGAGTAGGACTCCTGCTTGATATCCCCAGTCTTTCCCAAAATGGGGATATTTACCAGTTGCTGACTGAAGAAGCAGTGAGTACTGTTCACCCTCCCACTGTAAAGAATAGCCAGTCTCGGAGCAGCATAAAAAGGGTCAATTAAATAGGTCATATGAGGAGGCAGATGTTGGAACATATTGTAATGGATTGCTGTGTGGTATGTGAAGATGGCTTGTGGAGTACAGAGATGAGGTGGAGAAGCTATCAGTGATGTTTTCTGCTGTGGTCACTGTAAATATCCAAATTCTAGAGGAATATTTCTGAACACAGGAAATCAAAGCACTAGCATTCCTGCTGTGTTAGACTTGTGGGCAGAATGTTGGAAAGGGAAAATGAATAGAAGTAAGAGTCCTTCTGTAGTACTCTACGTAATATGAGTAAGTCTAGGTATTATCCATACACTGCCAAAGTCAGTGTCAGCCTTGGAATGTGCAAGTATTTTACCTGAAAAAAAAAATAAAATACAGAGCTTGAGACTATATTAAACACAGAACTTTTAAAACAGCTTCAATTTTAGCAGTGCCCCTAATTCACACCCACTCAAACACCTCCTCTCTCATTAACCCCATCATCAGACCCAAGTAACTCAAGTGAAATGAGATGGCATTAGGAATGAGGTAATGAACAACAATTTCTGGATAATGTTATTACTTCATGATAGCAGCTCTTGCTAGTGTGACTACGGTTAAGAGAGTCTTGGTGTTTGCGTTGCAAACTCTTTGGTACTCCCACCCCTTCTGCTTTACAGACAACTACTCAGCCAAAAGCAATTTAAAATCTGATTTTACATCAGTTTTGGCTGTTGTTTTGAATTAAAATAGTTTAATGTTTTGATATCGCTTTCTAAAACATGAAAACTGCTTTTTTCCCCTCTTAATCCAAATTTCCAGATGAACAATTTAAAATGTGAGTTAGCTCTTTTTATAACCCAGACACAATATTAGCAGTTGAAAAATACCTCCTAGGCTTGCACAGTAATTTCAATATGTAATGCTTCTGGACAAGCAGATCCACCTTTATGTTATAAAACATTCCATACAAAAAACTGACATGAAGGGGAAAATTCACAAGTCACCTTTTTCACTTAGGAGTCTATACTCTATGTCTGTTTTAAAAATTTATCCAGCACCTCAAAAGAGTTGTAAAAAAAATCAACTTTAATAAATAGTCATGGATGGATGAGGTGTAATAAGGGATTATAGAGATTGTTACTAGTTAACTAATCTTAATGTAGTGCCCATCACTGGTTGTAGAATGTGTGCTTATGTAGGACCATATGAGAGATGTGTTAGAGATTACGGCCTTTTTGCAATGAATGGCGTTTTTTTTTTTTTCCTTGAACAACAGGAGTGGGGAGAGAGATATTTCTGCATTCTCACCATTTACATTTAGGGGCAAAAGCTGTGTAGTTAAAAGACAGAGAGGATGCTTCTATAGAGTAGCTCAGGTAAGCTGGAGCCTGGGACTTAGCAGCTTTTCTCAGGATGGAAGGGTGCTGGTGGAGAAATACTGAGAAGCTTGCATCGTTCAGCTGTCACTGTAGCACTGGTTAGGCAAGTGCACAGACATCCTCTGGTCACAAGAGCTTTTGTTCTGGCATACTTAATTAGAATTGTGTGAGTTTCCCTTGGTCAGCTTGATATTAAGAAGCAGAAGGCTCACACTTGATCTGGGAACATGAGTTTTCAGCAGCCACTTGTTATCGATAAGGAATGATGAGACTAGAAGTAGCCATCATATTCTGCTGACCTGAATATGAAGTTCCAAAGTTCATCATACAAGTTCTCGTTATGCTTGGATGATACAGCATGTGAGGAAAATAAAAGTTAAAAATTTAATTCCCTTTGACCTTCAATCATGTTACTGTGTCTACAGTTTCTTAAACTTTGAGTACAGAACGTGCCAAAAGAGACATATTGGTATGAGTTCCAGGCAAGATTTAAAGGTTTTCATGCGTGGGCTGAAGTCTGACCATGCAGTGTCATTGGACCTTAGTGTTTGTGCTTTCATGTTAGTGAGAGTCAGAAACTGAATCCTGAGGGATTTCAGATTTTTTCCGGGACCACTTGTGGGGGAACAAAGTCTCTAAGAATTAAGAATTAAATATCTCTATGTGTCCTAATAGAATATGTAAGTGTCATTCTTCCCATTACATCAGTAATGGGAAGCATGGAAATAATGAGATGAACCAGAAAACAGCTTCTTATGTTATTTCCTGAGAAGTCTGCCAAAGCTTCACAGAGGTTTTCAGTCTCTCTGGAGTTTTATGGACTCCACTGGAGGGGGAGTTTTACAGACCACACCCATTTTTATCATAAAATCAAAGAATTAAAATATTTAGCATCTATTCAGTTGTGTTTCTACTACTTCATTTCATTAAATGGGCACTTCCATATAACAGAGCAAACTCCAAAATAAATAAATTAATTCAGTGCTTTTCTACTCTCTCAGCTCTCCACTTGTATTTTGTTTACAAATAAGGGCCCTCTTCTCCACACACTCTAACATACCCTTTTTGTACCTTCCCAGTCGAACAAACATGCGTGGGTTTTTTTAAGCATATAAGTTATCCAGCTTACAGCAATAGGAGTATAGGCACTTCTGTTAAAGTGGATAGGACTCACTATTGAGAACACTAGGAGGAGTCTGACCAGAGCAAAACTCACCTTTCTGGTTTGAAACACAAATCAAATTTGCTGTGATTCAATGAGGTTCAAGATGTTCCAGATCAAAGTTGGGCCAATTTCTATGTAGTTGGTTGGAATTAGTTTTTCCTACAGGTCTAGGAAGTTTGGTTGACCTTTTCTGCAGTCTTTGACTCCAGTAATAACAAGAGATGTTCAAGAAGAGGGAGATCCATGTGGGTCCATGTGAGAAATTGTACATGTGAGATGGAGCCATCCATAGTTTTTGCCATGTATTATGCTGTTGGGAATGTGAGCTGGTACCCCACATTGATCCCATGACTTCACAATAGAATCCCGTAAGACAAGGTAGAACTTGTCAGTTTTCTGAAGATCTTTGTTGGTGAGCATGTAAGGCAATGAGCATGAAGAAAAAATGAATGAAAAGTAAATGGATTCATGTTCAACTCTGATAGGACTTGTTTAAAAGTTTTCTATGGTAGAGAAACACTTAAGCTGAAAAGCTAGCACTATAGAAGGACTGGCATTCTTCCCTCCCCCAAATAATAACCTTATTCTACTTTCTTCACCTCCAAAAAATAAAATAAAAATAACAGTTTCAGCTGAATAAAGAGGCCATGTCATATCTTATTAGCACTTCCTGGTAAGGAAAATTACAAAGGAAAATATTCCTTCAGAACCATTCCAGGAATCAATTTGTTTGAGTTTAGCTTGTGGAATAAGTATATTTTCTTCTGCAACTTGGATGTTCTGTCCACCACCAGTCCCTCCATTTCAATTTTCTTCTATGCATACTTCCTCCATTATGTATTCTTTCCAGGGAGGCTTGGCACAAGGGAAGCAGCTCAGATGCAGTCCTCAGTTTGCCATTAAGGCACAAATGTCACATTCTTGAATCTCTACCCAAACTGGAAGAGAGTAGCTGTGGCTTTCTGAGCCTGTGAAAGTGAGCTGTGTTGAATGTTGTGTATGATGGAGTAAGAGTTTGTAAGTATCTGTCTCCTGTGCCTTTTTCCAGACCCTTTCACTAGATAATACATCTCAGTTCAAAAAGTAAATTACGTTTTTGAATGAGCTGAGTGGATGTCACTGAGCTCTGGTACACATCATATAACCAAGGAACAATGTTAATTTGTACTTTCAAGAACTGCAGATGCAATTGGATGGTTCTCCAGGCTCAGGAGTATTCTTTATGTTAGTGATGAAACACTAGAAAGAATACTTTTCTCATTTTACTATTTGATATTGTCATTAACAAATGAATATATCCATATAAGACCTTTAGGAATTGTACTGGCAAAAATATCCAGATGATTTTTTTTTCAATTTATTTCTGATGTTTTATTTATTATCATCTACTCCCCCAAACTGTACTGTGGTAGTATGACTCTGGTACTATTGGTAGGTGGTTATCATCTTTCTGCTGCCTCTCAGGGGGGACTTCAGAATTTTAGACTCTTTATGACAGCTTCTCACAAGAGTTTCTAGAGCAGGCTGCTTGCTGTGCTCTACATGTACTGCAAAATACCTATTTCTCTACTTTATTCCTGAAGGAAAGGAGAGCCAGTTCATGGAGGGATCTTATAATCATCGAGATTAAGATATCAACATTCAAGTGAGCAAATTCATGTTCTCAAAACAAGAAATGTAGTTGACCGTAGTCTTTCTACCATGAGCTCTGCTCTTAACTTCAGGAGAAACAGTTTTCAGATTTGAAGTAATTAATTCAGTATCAGACCTAAAGCAGGCACGCAGTTTTCCTGACTTAATTCCCTATTGAATACAGCAACTTAAAATGCAAACAGAAAATCTATAAATAAAATTGGAGATAGAGTCACTTAAGGAGATGTGTATAAAATAGTGAAATGCCTTAATTATAACTCGGTAATCTGAAATATATAGAACCTTATTTACGCTAATTCTGCTGGCAGTGTTTGCTTATTAACTATTTTAGTCACTTAATGGATAAGAATGAATGATTCTATACAATACCATCAAGTGAAGCAGTGTAATATGAAATAAGTATTTTGTCAAATAGCCACTCACAGAATTTTGCTCATTTTCAAATGGGAAAATACACTTACTGAAGTCAGGTGCTCAGAGCTAGTTGCCAAAAATTTGGATAAATTGAAAAATAATCTCTCGGGAATCATACTTTTGGTAAACAAATAGGCAGCAGTGAGTTTTCTCCTACACGTATATAATATCTATGCCACTTTTCTGTTTTCAAGCTTCTAAATTGTAAAAGCCATACTGGGATAGAAGTTTCCATGTGGAACCCTCATACAAACACTTCATCTTCATTACAGAATAGTCAATTTGTTATAAAGGGACAGCAGTTTACAAAACAAATGCCTATTCTTCTTAAGTTACACAGCCCTGTTGTTTGTTGGTCTTCTGCATTACCACTTGCCTATCTGACTATATTCTCCTTACTAAGTACGGTGTCAAAGGTATGTCCTTACTTCAAAGAAATTTTTACCTTTTTTTCAAACAGAAGAAGCTCTGTTGGCGTAAGAATAAGTAATAGCACTGGCAGCAAGAATGACATTATGTTCTGTTGCTGTACAGCAAACTAACACTAGGAATAAATTTTTGACTTTTTTTTTTTGTATGTACAATATTAATTGCTTCCATTGAAGGGACACCACTCATCTGTAACATTTCATCCAACAAGCTTTTTCCAGAAGACATTATCATGTTTCCTCTCCAATATGCATTCCATACAGTCACTCTATTTCAATTACTGTCATATGGTGTGAACATGGTATATATGGAAATGTAGGCCACTTGGGCCGTTTTCCAGTTAAAAACTCTTCACTTGTAAAGAGCAGGCAATCTTAAACGCGCAATGATTTTTTATCACAGAAACTAACAGATCTTATTAGCCTCTGATACAAAGTGTCTATTGATAAGTTCCTACAGTTGCATACTGTAGAAGGATTGTCTTCTTGCTAAGGCATAGGACAAAGGAGACACGAGGTCTAGGCTCTAATCAAGAGTTTCCTACAGACTTTCTGTGTGACCGGGAATGGTCAGTTATGTCACAGGTGCTGTTTCTCACCTTGCTAACACTTGAATAGCATTATCCACTGATAGAATTAAAGAATGCTTTTGAGGGAACACTGAATTTATTAGAATTTTTAGAGTTCTGTACCATGGTTATTGATTGTCCTTCCCATAAACGTTAATATAAATAACAAATAGCTAGCTGCACTTTACCTAAAATGATTTCCTACTCATCAAAATCAGTTTCTAACAAAACTCAGAGCTACCACAAATTGGTAGCACATTTCTTTATCCACTGTTTTATAAGCAAAGCAATCATTATTTTGAATGTACTGCATTGATGACAGAACCCTTTATTAGTCCAGATACAGACTTAGAAGTCATTCAGTTTTTCAGTGACCTGGGCTCCAGCCTTGTTTCTGGATGCTAAGGACCCTCAGTTGGTCATACCATGGAAGTTCCAAGTAAGAAAAGAACTAGTGCATTCAGCCTGGCATAGGCAGAACAGTTCTGTTGACTACAGTGAGATTATTCTAGGGAATAAGGGCTGTAGAGCTGGAACCAGGGAGATAAGCTACCAGAATCATATTTTATGGAGACTTGTGGTTACTGATTCTAAAAGTAGTGTTTTTCTAATATGAGAGAGATAGAGGTTACAAGACTGTAACTTGCAAGCAAGAAGCGTATAAATGAAGTCTTGTTCTGTTTGTGAATGCTTTACAGTTTTTCTAATGAGAACTTGTTTTTCTTAATGTTTCATTCTAAGGAAGTCTCATATTTTCAAAGGCTAGAGAGACTATTAGATTGTCTAGTCTGACCAAACAAGATGTGGAATATTATTGGGCATAATCAATTCTTTGTTTAAAATTAATCTTCCAGAAACACTTCGGATCTTGACTAAAACATCAAGGGACAGAATTAACCATTTCTTTAGGCAGTTCCTCCAAGTGTTACCGACACCCTCTGCTTAAAAGGAGCATATTACTTACCTATTAATTTGACCAGTCTTAACTTTTAAGTATTTATTGTTCTTTCTTAATTCATGGCTTATTTACATATCTTCTTCCCTACACTCAATGCTGAGCAAAGCTAGGATGTGAGTTTTCAAAGGAAAAGTTGGTTACTTTCACCACGCAAAAGAACAGTTTAGCTTTTCAACATTTAGTACATCCACTCTAGTCCCTGTGTGGTCCACAATTTTGGGGCAAATTCATCCAGCTTGCCATTTTTCACTCAGTGAATTACTTGGAAACACTAGTTCAAGTGAGGTCCTTCGCCAGAAGGAGTCTTGTTGGACTTACGCACATCTCAGCACTGACAGCCAGGGCAATTTCTGGGGGAAATTAGAGTGATAAAGATAGGTAGAACAGTAATAATTATCCGGCTCTATTCAGAACTCTAGAGAACAAAATTAAATAAAAATAAATAAAGTAGGTGCATCTCAGGATCTCAAGCTATATTGGCATTATGTGAAAAAAGACAATGTGAAAGCTAGCA
This sequence comes from Nettapus auritus, assembly GCA_011076525.1. Lineage (NCBI taxonomy): Eukaryota > Metazoa > Chordata > Aves > Anseriformes > Anatidae > Nettapus > Nettapus auritus. The sequence goes on along the minus strand of CM021765.1, from coordinate 76,266,206 downwards.
AACTCAAGCAATGAACTGAGTAAAATTTAGTTTCCAGTGGGTTCTCTGTGCTAGGTTTTAAGGGGACTTATTAAATTTGTGTTCCTGTACTGTCTTTCTTTTCTGAAATTCTCCCAGTTGGTGCGAACAAATGGCACTTAAAAGTCTTTGCTGAAGTTTTGAATGTACAAATTAGTGTGTCCTTTTGAAGTGTTGGACTAGGAATCTTTGAAGGAATCTCAGACACAGAAAAGATGAACATTTGGCATGTGTACCTTTTAGATATATAATGAGGAGAGAGATGAAGAACTTTTTTTTGCATATCCATAAAGAATTGCTACCTATCACTGATGACAGCATCTTTAATTCTAATTTCTGTAGTTATCCTTTTTCCTACATTGCTACTACTTTTAAAAACCTGTCTTACAGTAGGACATGTCAAATATTTAAGTGAATTCTTTTTTCTTCTATTTTTTTTATTTACTTTTTAAATTGAAAAAAAAAAAAAAAAAAACCACAAAACTGAACAGATCCAAAATTAATTCTTTCTGCCATAATTAAACACTTTGCCTTATATAAGCATTAAATTTGAGGTAAAGAAGATTTAATTTGTATTCTGAATGAGAGATCTCAATTTATACCATTTTTTCCCCCAGATTATGCAAAAATCAAAGCTATCAAGGCTGTGAAGTCAGAACAGGGCCATTCATGTGTGTATTTTTAATGATGGGTCTCAAAATGACACAGAAATTAAAGTGTTGAATCAGTCAACAGTTCAAACATTTAAGCAGTGTTTTGGAAATTCATTACTGTGGTAACTCCACTGAAGAATGAGTTTATATCAAAAACAAACTCATTGCAGTAACTGATTCAGTTTCAGTACAACCTCTCTCTCTCTCTCCATTTTTTTATTGTTGTTTTTTGTTTGTTTGTGTTTTTTTAAGAACTGCTCTTAATCTCTAGTGTTCACTAATAAAAATATTTTAATAAGAGATAATACAGTAACGCAAATGCCTATAGGTGCTTGAATCAACTATCTCTGCCTATGTAATGGGTAACGCTTTATTCAACCCTTTTTAAAGGTCTCATTCTCATTTTCTGTATTAATAGGACAAGAATTCATTTTTAGTATACCCACAAAGCAGTAACGAGCATTGTTAACATGTAACAACAGTGCCCAAGGGGAAAGTTTTCAAAGCTGGTCTAACCTTAAGACTTTACTATTGATGTACTACAGAGTCATCAGGCCAAGAGCTGTTAGAGCTAGTCCATTTGGAGAGTTCAGCTGAATATTTCTGTTTAATATATTGGAAGAATTATAAATGGTTTTGGTAGTGACCTAGGAAGACGTGGGGATTTTTGTTTAATAGCTTAAGAACAGAGTGGCAATATTATAAAAATAACTTTACCTCTTGCTCATTTTAAAGTATATCATACTCTGCTTTTGTTCTGATGATTTTGCTTCCATACAGTTTTTCATAAGAGGTTAATGAGAAAACTTTAACAAGGCATGCAATATTGCACATGGGCAGGAGAGCTGAAACATAGTTATTTAGTTATAAAAAAACAATAGATGTTACTTTTTAATTGCTTTTTCAGAAGCCTAGTTCTGCCTTCTTGAAGACATAGTACCTATCTTATTAAAAGCAGAATATTATCCTTATTTTATTTGTTATGTATAGTAAAAATAAACTTGTCTAGTAGTAGTGCTTAACTAGTTTCAACCAACACTAACTTCAACTAAATGCCCTAGTCACATTAAATGAGTCCAGAGCCTATAGATTAATTTTACAAATTGTAGTGCAGGAAAATGACCTCCTTGAGTGCTAGCATTTCAGAATGGTTCTTTAGGTTGGCTGTAGGTTGTATAAATGGCTTGAGGAGTCTGTGTTTGGTGTACATACTAAAAGACTCAAGAATAGCGTATTACAGCAGTGATATGCAATAACTTCACTTTCATTTCACTTTTTGTGATCTTGGTTTCATTACTGTGAGAAGTATAAGGTTATGTTTTAGATGATGGCTAGGTATTTCAAGAGAGACTTATTCCTACACTCTGTTGAAATTTTACCAGTGAAGAAGAGGTAGAAATGTTCTTTTGAGTTCATTTTGTCTGTGAAATGAACGCATAGATTGTTGTCATTTAGCCATCTTGATTCACAGCACTTCGGCACACTGTTGCCCTTTCCTTGGGTATAAGCTAAAGGTCATCATGTCTTAAAACATCTACATATGAACAGACAAGTTCAATAATGTCAAAGCTCAACAATATTGGCAGTCTAAGAAATGCACTGCATGTTGTATGTTTCTGTCAATTTTTTTTAAATGGTTGGGAATATAGAAGCAATTCTGTTGGTTAAGTAGAAATCGGACCTTTGCAATTGCATGAGATAGATGTTTTTCACCTTTGAGCTGGGCCCAATGTTGCTTTTCAGTAGAATAGCTGTCTTGTATTGTAGGAAGGGACTTTTTAAGAGGGCATTCTCACAAGGGACCTCTTATAAGATTTCATTTAATGTTTGCTTTAAATTTGCCAAATCAATCAAATAGAGGTGAGATGTTGAACCTGATAGCAGGAGGACTAAGTTTGTACAAATCAAGAATTAAGTCTTTACAGGTTTTCTTCCACCTCTCTTTCCAGATTACTCCACTCAACTCTCTTGTAAGAAATCTGTCTTGAGGTATATTCCCAGAACTGAGGAAATGGCATGATTTGAAAATCCATACAGTCCACACACCAGCTAAGGTTATGGCTTTCTCCTGGGCTGTCGCATGGGGAAGTTATTTCCCCATGCTTATTCAGTCATCGTCTTGTTTGCATGTTGTCAAAAAGCTGGTTGACGATAGTACTGTAAGGAGGAATGATTCCTTCCAGCACATTTCTCAGTGACCACTGGATGCATGTTAGATGGTAACAATTCTTGGACACCATGTTGAGAATGTATTTTGTATAATTAGTGCTTGTGATTCATTCTTTGGATCTAAACTGAAGGCTCAGAGCTGTTTAAGGTAGAGATTTCCCTTCCCAAAATCCCACGGTAGGGATTCTGTTTGAAATTTTTTCCCCAAAGGCTTACAGACATTTCTGGTAGTCCCTCTCATCTACAAGCCAGTCCCCTGTATGGGCCTGTCAGTGATCTCCAGTTGGTTCAGGACTACTAAGTGTCCAAACTGACTGTTACTGTTTTTTACCTTTAATTCTGTTGTCTGATACCTAATTTATAGATTCTCAACAAGCTTGAACCTTTCCAGCTCAATGGCCTTTTTGCTTTCTTTTGTCTTTTTTTTCCCTAGTTACCTCAATTTGTTTTGTTGGTTCTTGAATAGGGAACAAAAGAAAGGCAAAACTTGATCCACTTTATCATGACCAGGGTCCAATTATGTTGTGCTGTTCCCTAGCCATGTATCCTATTTTTTAAACAACTGTTGCCCTTCTTATATATTAATTCATACATAATGCTGGCTTGGTTTTCCTTGACTGCCTGCTGCAGATCTTCTCTGGTTCACACAAACCCGTTTTCTTTTCTCCTTGATGGATTTAGTCTTCTTTTGAAAGAATGAATGGATATGAACTTCAAATGAGAAATACATTCATTTGAATCTGTGACTTATTTGTGACTGGATTGTTTTTGATGGCTTTTATCTGTAGTTGATTTGCATCTATTTGGCTCTGACTGGCTGGGGGTAACACATGGAATAAATGAATAAATAAATCTGAGGAAGAGGCAGAGAGAGAACAGATGAATGGATGATAGGGAAGAATAGTGAGACTAAACAGAAAGGGATGGATAAATGGTGATTAAGAAGTACAGAAAAATAAGGAACAAGCAGCGATCAAAGTAGAAAAAGAGAAATTAAAAGGATTCAAAATTGAAAAGAATAAGAATTCTGAAAAGAATAGAAAGAATGAAAAAGAAGTAAGGACCTGGCACCTGATTACTCTTACAGCAACAGAAATTGGATGCTTTTAATTATGTGAAAGGGCTAGGATTGTTTACCGTGAAGGGAAGAGTTTGAGATGATGCACACCCTTACTCATTTCTTCACCCCTGAGTTGTCCCACACTCAGAACAGTAGATCTTCATATGATCAAGTTAAGTCTTTGCTAAGAGGCTTACATACTATCAGCTCTCAGTAGCAGTGTTTCTCTACCTTTTGCACAGTGATATGTGGAATGTTCCCTGTAAGTTTGATTATACTGAATCCTCATTTTGCTCTTTCAAGTTTGTTGGGTTTGGTTAGCATTCCATTGTGCCCTCCAGTCTGACCTTTGTTCTTTTATCAGCATATATAATTCATTAAAAAACAACAGCAAAACAACTAAGTAACACTAACAAGACTGTCTTAGACTAGTCATATTGAAGGTCCCATGTTTTTTCACATCAACTTCCATGTTCCTGCATGTTATCCCTTGTCATGTTGCATCTTAGACACTCTGTTGGCACCTGCAGGCACAGAGCACCATTGTGCAGTGTTACACATTACACATGTACTGCACAGTACAAATAATACATAGCATGACTCTTTGAAACTAAGGCTGTGACCGACGAATGAAAATCTTTGTTAGTTAGTACATTACCTGCTCTCCTAGGCATCTGACTTCTATTTGGCTTCACTTGAATTCCTTGCTATTCACAAAGCAACAACAATTGCTGCCCACCATATTTATTTTCTCCCCTTTTTATTCAGAGGTCAATGCAGCTTCCAGGCACTGACAGATTGCTTGTTTTCTCTCTGCTTCTGACCACTATCCACTAAAATCTTAGTATAGTGCTTAACTTTAAAGAGATGACTGCAATTATAAGTATTCACATGCTAATAATCAAATATGTGTTTAAAGTGCCTTGCTGGTTTGGTTTTGAAGGGAAAAACATTCCAAGTGTATCTGTTTTCTGTCACAAAAATAGATCTTAGTCCTGATGGGAACTTCTAGTTGTTAATGGATAGCACATCCCCACCAAAATTTATATTGGCTGTATTGGTGTTCCAGGACCCAACTGAGAGTGAACTCTCACAATAAGTGCTAAGGAAAGTTTTGATGTTCCCTGCCCCAAACACCTTACAGTCTGTGCAAACAAGACAAAGACATGACAAGCAAGATGAGGAAATGTAAAATGGTAGCACAGAGACTGATATCAAACATTATGTGAATTTCCAAGTGTTCAATGCATATTATTGTTGGAGATGCTGTAATAGCTGAGGCCTCTCAGGAAAGGAAAGATTGCCCAGTAGCTTGGGCAAGACATGAAGATTAACTTTTGTTACTTGTTTTGAATCCCTGGACACACATGGAAGCGAGGACATTTCTCATGGTGATGTCTGTCATTTGTCCCGTGAGGAATGAATCACAAAAGCTGAGATGACAATTCTTGTCTTGAAATATGCCAGTGTGCTAAATAAAAAATATCCATCAGAAAGACAATACGTGATCTACAGTAGAAATTTTTGGAGAGTTATTTATTGATTTTTTTTTCCCTCCTCTTTCTTTTCTTTGTCTCTTTTCCTCGTGTGTGTTTTCTTTGTTTGTTTATTTTTACAGCAGTTGTATGCTGCCCAACTTGCTGCAATGCAAGTGTCTCCGGGAGGCAAGATACCTGGCATACCCCAAGGTAACCTTGGTGCTGCTATATCGCCTACCAGCATCCACACAGACAAGAGCACAAACAGCCCTCCACCCAAAAGCAAGGTACTGTATCAGGCCTGGCGGCACAGCATTCCTGACAATGTTGATACTTGCATGAATGTTTTTTGTTGTTGTCTGTGTGCCTCTCAGCTGCAGGCAGCTTTGTTTTCATGATACCTTTGTGAAATGAGAGTATTCTTAGTGGGTTCCTTTGCAGTGCCCTAGCTAAGACGCTGTTGTTTCCTCCATCTTCAGTAAAGGGTAGTGGGTGGAGGTGACAGCCCTCCTGTGCCAGCATACAACTGTCATTTCCTTTCAGGGCACTAAACCGTGGTCAGATTAGCAATCTGGAAAGCAGTGAGGCATCCTCGGGCCCACTGGGAGTTTTTGGAGGATCTAGTCTCCAAAGCAATGTGTGTTGAGTTGTGTTGAGTTGTGTTGTGTTGTAGACCACTCTGGGATCTGTTCATAAAGGGAAGGGGTCTGATGAGTAGTCTTGGCCGTAGCTGGGCAATCAGGTCTGCACTCATTCAAGAGGTCAAGGTAGTATCTTGCAGTCACATCTGTGTAACACTGACAGTGCGTGATCAGTTAGAGCTAGAAAAAGACACAGTATGTTCAGTGGAAGAAGAAATGCTCAGCATAAGCCACAGCCAAGCAAAAGTAACCAGTCAAAATTGAATGGCACTTCTTAGTTGTTGCAAACCAGATAGGCAGAATTCAGTTACGGAATGCAAGGAAGAAGCTGTCCCATTTGGGTGACAGCAAGAGCTTGATAAAAATGTGCCCTTTCTTTTTGTCCTCTAGCATGCTGTCCATGTCCTTTATTGTGTCAGAAAAGATTCTTTGAATTGACAATGGTGTCTTGTTTTTTACCGTAACAGTAAAACAGCACAGATTAACAATAACCAGATGAATAAATAATAGCATTGTCAACTCAGTGAGATACATGTCCAAAGGATAAAATAGCTGGTGTGGAACCAGGGGTTGTTGTGTTAATGAATCAAGCTTTAGGTCTATGTTTTCTGCTTTTTCTCCTCAGTAAAGACTTTCTGGCTTCTCAAAGTTTATCCTTGGCTTGGCTTCTTCTTTTATATACTATAGAGCTAGGATCACAAAGTCATGCAGTGCCTGATGATACTTTTTTTTTTCCCCCAAACGTCATGTCTATGGTTAACAAGAGATTTTTGTGTGTTTTAGAAGGGGGGCTTGTGTGTGGCTAGTGGCTTGCTAGATCCACTGCACTTAAAATCCCAATGTTGATTTTGGATCTTTGTGCACAAGCAGAATGTCTGGTGAGATCTAAGGGGATTTAGTGTTTATTTTGTGGCAATTGTGGAATTACAAGGCCTGCCATATCTACTGGTAACATCAAGCACAACCGTCTTACTGGCAGCTGTCAAGATGAGCCCTTGTGTTTTATTGCTTTTTCATATTTGTAGGTGTTCCAGTGCCTGTGGCCTGCAGTCCTGTAGGACACAAACATAACTTATTTGCAAATTGAAAAAAAAAAAAAAAAAAGAGTGGGCCACAAGGGAAGGAAGGGGGCTCCAAAAGGCTGTAAAATTGTGCAGCATGAGCCCTGTGATGCATGCTGTTTTCAATCTGCTGTGTGCCAGTTGGAAGCTCAGAGAGAGAGCGAGAGAAAGAGAAAGGATAATGCTGAGAAATGATAGAGTGGCTGTGACCTCCAAGCTCAGCCTGGAAATCCAAGACATTGATTTCACTTAGCATTCCTGCTGAGAAATCCGGCGGAGTTCAGTTGTAATAAAAGAACAAGATTCTGTTCTAATGGTAATGGCGTATGACAGACATACCACTTTGTCCTCAGCACCAGAGAGAGGAGAATTGGAGAAAGGTCACCTGACCCACCTGTGGTGTTGTGCGAATGCTATACTGAGCTTTGAACTCCAGCCTAGAAGCACAATTATTTATAATACTAAATGATAAAGGAACCTTTATAGAGCCTACAGTAATTAGAATAAAGCTTATACAATAGTGCAGTGGCCTGGCTCGGAAAACACGCTGGCAAATCCCTCATAGTGGCAGAAACTGAAGCTTATATGTTGAAACTAAACACCTCTGTTTGTGTCTGTGTGGACCCTCCTTGGCTTTTTCAGAGCTTGTTTGTGTTCAACATTTTCAAAAATATATTGTTTGCTGATATTTTTAAATTAATACATATTTTTAGCTGTTGTCAGGGCATGTCTGTTTGAATTTCAGAGCCTTTTCTTTTTTTTTTTTTTTTTTTTTTAACCCCCAGCAGCAACTTGATTCATGAAGTTAGTTGATGGTAGTCTTCTCACTGTTACCGCACGTCAGATCTCCACAGATGAACAGTTAATGCCTTAGACAAGCTTTCGATAGATGCTGTTTGCTGAATTTTTATTTTCAACCCACAGTTTACACTGGCACAGCTTTAGAAATACACTCAAGTGTTTAGAGACATGGAGACAGCCTTACCTGAGAGTGTGTCAGGCTCCTGGCAAACATCTAGGTCACTTCTGAAAAGCTCTGTTTTTTCCTTCTTGTATAGTGTTAAAGTTAGTGTGCTGCTCTTTGCAAGGATTCTTCAAAGTCGGCTTCAGCAGCAGATGGAACAACTGCTGGCTCTAGAAATACTGAGAAGCATCAGAGGGAGTTTGCCAAGGATCATCCTTTAAATCTAGTAAGACTTCAACACATCCCTGAAACTCCTCTAAGACCTTGGCAACTCCCATTTTGGCAAACGTTTTATCAGTGGCGCTCACCAGTGTTTGAACATTGTGCTGGCCAGACTAACCTGGCATCTTCTGTTGTCTCACTTGCCTTTCAGCAGATGTGACCTGGAGCAGTCAAATTCACTTCCTAGGTTTCTGTATTATAACTTTTAGGAAACTGTAAAGTAGAGATGCCATTATGCTGTGCTGTACACATTCTGTCAAGTTTTGGTTAGGAAACTGAGCTGGTGTCGTACATTCTTCCAAGAAGAAATCTCAGTGCCAGAAAAATTGATTTAAGAAACAGAGCTAGTGGAGCCTGTCCAAAAGAAAATGCGTGCGTCTTGCGGAAATGGATTTTAACACAGCTTCTTCTTGAGCAGTTTTAAAAACAGCCGGTATGCTAATCATACCATTCAAATTTACCAAGGCTTCCTCCACAACCCATTTGAAAGGCAACTGTCTTTTAAGTTTGCCAAATTGTGCTGGATTTCCAAAGTCTGTCTTAAGCACATTTTGCATTTGATCCTGTAAATGCTTGCATGCTGCTCAGCTGGGTGTTCAAGGTGGTTACATGTTCCCAGATAAGTAGAAGATGGGCACAGGTGAAGATAAAAAGTAAGCAGAATAACTTAACCAGCCAATCTTGTGATTAACTTCAAGCCTCCTACTTGTACAAGACCACTCGAGGGGTTAAAAAAGCCTACAGTGTTGTAAAGAATATGTTTATCTGAACAGTGACCCCTACCACAGTACCAGGATCCTGTGGACTAAATGGCATCTTCATTGTCATCAGGTGAGGTCATCATGCTCTTCAATAAGTACAACAATATCACCCTCACTTGTAAACAGTCAGGGCTCTGTTCAATCCTGCTTTTGTTCCATGCTTTTTATGTTGCACATATAAATATAGCATGCTTGTGTGATGTTATATCCTAGCCCTTTCCATTTAACCTTTCAAGTACAGTAGTTCTGGAGTGAATTTTCAATGTAGCTTGTAAATGTAGCTAAATGATTCCCAATATTTAATGGAGCACAGTGCATTGTCTGTAGCATCTGTTGAAAACCAGGAGCAATTCAGTGTGAAATGTGACAGGAGAGAATTCCTGGGCAAATTTATTTTAACCTTGTTATGACCTGAGCCCTAACCCTACTCACAGTTGTGTCTCCATCAATGGCAACAGCACATGGATTGTCCAAATCAATTTTTTTATTCTTTTCAAATACTTCTGGCGGTGATGTTACTATTTGCTCAGCAGTAGCACCTGGGAGTTGTGAGAAGGAAAGGAAATGTGTTTCAGACAAGCTAGAAACAGCACTAAGCAGTTGAATATACACAATCAGATTCTCATCGACTGCAATATCCAGACTAATATCAGTATGAATCCTTAACCAAAGATGGTTTATTTTCACATTTTCTGATCCCTCTGATCACCTAAGTAAATGCTGGTTTGAAAAATTTTCATGTCACCTATAGTCAGCAATAGAATCTCTTTTGAAAGACTTGGAGCTTGCCCCTCTACCACAGCTCAGACTGGTCTTCAAATGGCCAGAGATTCTTCAGGGGAAGTTCTATTTTGAGGAATACCTTCTGGCAATGCTACAGTTGCTGCTACATGCACCAGCTGCCTCTTGCATTCTGCTTATAATGTAGGAAGGATAGAAAAGGGGCCTATAGTGTGCTTATTACTCCATTCTCACCCAGACAAGGCAGGCCTGGGTATGAAACTGCAACTGAGTCACTGTTGAGTTTCTTACCAACTACATCCAATACCAGGGACAAAATAAAGAACAGGAATGTTTGGATATGGGACTGCTAATTCAGACACACCACAGGCTGTGTTATTAAGAAAAATAAGAAAACTATTCACTATGGGGAGCTCAAAACTGGTGAGACTGTACTTTCCAGTTTCAGTGGGAAAGCTCTCCTGACTGGGGAAAAAAATGTGAGGGAAAAAAAAAAAAAGTCTAAACGGAGGGAAAAAGAACATGACCCTAAAATTGCCTAGTAACAAAAACGTCCATCTAGGTAATATTTCTGATTCTACTTCATACAGATTGTTGACTTGAACTTCATTTTAAGTGATTACCCTAAGCAGCCCTGTTAGTTTAGTATATCTGTCTCACTTTCTCTCATTTCTCTCTTTCATATGATAATGCAGAATGTCAAAAATCATCCTGGGGAGATCTTGGGGAAAAAATGAAATAGACTCCGTTATGTACATAGCTGCATTGGCTTGCTTGCCACATGAAGCTATGACTGTTTCAGGAGTCTAGCCAATAAGGCTAGACATCCAAATTCCTAGTACCGTCACAGTTTCCATTTCTGATCACATTGTTTTTCATGATTGAGGATGTTAAAGAAAAGCATTTAATTTCAGTTCTAGAGATGATAGATAGGTTGCTGTTCAAATGAAGAAGGACATCAGTGTTTCCCCTTCCTAACACTTCTTTTTATTTAATATAATCAAGTATTTTTGGAAATAAGAGCTAATAGTTCTTCACAGCATTGTGAAGTAGTTCAGTTATAGGGCAGACAGCTGTATCTTATAAGACTGATGGTTGCTGTGTGCAGGTGATTGAATGGTGTGACTGTGTTAGATGGGACCAGACTCTTTTCTCTTGTCTGCAAAGTGCTAGAGAGGAACAACCTGTCTGAAAGTAACCTATTCCACACATTATGCCTTGTATACTAAAAGCAATTACTGTCCTCCTTATTAGTTGCAGAGCTCAGCAGCTGCTGAATCCTATCCAAGCAGCAGGAAATTAATTCTTACATTCAGTAAAGGGAGTACTGGGGTATTTCAGAGTGAAGAACAAGAGTAATCATTAAAGTAATGTAAGATGCACCATTCCTGCTACAATATGGGGGCTATGTTTACAAAAGTTTATCTCCAAGATTTGCAAGGCTCTCTTATTTTTGAGAATTTCTGGTCTGGACATAATTTTTTATACACCAGTGATTAAAAATAAAACCCACCTTGTAAATTGTTCTATTAAGCTTTTCAGCGCCAGAATAGCAGTTAGTGCTGGAATATTATCTATCACTCCATTCAAAACGTTATTCAGTGCTTGGATTTCTCAATCCCTTTGTCAGTCCATCAAACAGGTTAGAAATAGCTGCAGGATAATTAAGAAAAAGTTTATAGTACGGATGCAGTGATGTATAGGGAGCTGGAAACCTCATCTGCCTTATCTGTGCTAAGCTACTTGGTGCTGTGCTACTTCTTTAGCATCTGTGTCCATTCTTAATGTAGAGTTTGTAGTTAATTATTTCTTTACCTGGAAACCTTTTTCCTTTGCTGCCCATGCTTTTAATCCCAAATAGCAAAATACACAGTTGGTGACAGAATCTTTGAGGCTGTTCTCCTCTTCTTTGCTCTCCTTTCTATACACAACATCCAGGCATATAAACAATGACTTTTTAAACCATTTGCCAGAGCACAATGAAGTGATGTGTGTTAATGGAACTTCTTAAGATGCTCTTCTAAAATACCGAGTGTGTTCTGAACAATAAAAACAGCATTAATAACAGTATCTAAAAGGCAGCAGCAATAACAGTAGGGACTTGCACAGCATTCTCTCTGCCTTCCAACCCTTCCTACTTTCCTAAAAATAAATTAAATACATAGGATTTGCTTCTAGGAGCTTCTAGGATTCTTTTTCAGATTAACTCTCCACAGCTCTGTTTCCCGAGATCATGTCTCTCTGTCAGGAGCCTGTCTCTCAAGCAGAGTTGCCAGCCAGTCAGCCCTTGTCAGGCTCAGTCAGCGCTTTTTAAAAAGAAAACTCAGAAGAAAACATAACAAAGAGAAAAGGGAGGAGGAAAAAAATCTGAAATCTGTGCTCGCAAAACAAAAGCGAGCCACATGAATTAAGCAATACCACAGCATTTCTGAAAGAGATCTTCAGAAATCAGACAGGGAACAACAGAGATATAAAGCAAAATGGTAATGACAGACTTGCAATGTGTGCTTCTTACTAGTTCATCGCTGTTCTTTGCTGCTAGTGCCTTCCTTTAGCTGGTATGAATAAATAAAGCATCCACTTCTTTCCAAGTGGGAAAGTTGGGTGGTAGGGGGGTGGCAGGTAGTAGTTTTTACCATTTTTGGTTAAATGAACCAGAGCAGTGGCTTAACACTGAAGACCATGCACTGTTACTTTCAGCCCAGGTCAGTTTCAGAATCCCTCAGTGCCCAGGAGTGCTAGAACCTGACATTTGGTTTCAGCTCTGTCTTACTCTGTTACTTAGAAAACATGGACTTCTGATGAAGCTGTATGACAGAGCTTCCCACTTACTGACACTTGGAACAAAGCACCTAAATGAGAAAGAGCAACATTTTGCAAGAAGAGACAGGAGGAGTCCCAAACAAGAAAACACTGTCACAGATCTGAGCGGTTTTTTTGGTAGCATTTTTTAATGCTACCAAGATAGCTGTTGAGTTGATGTTGCCAGTTGGTCAAGCCATCCTAAAAACAGCAGTAAAAGGGTTTAAGGAGAGTGTAAAATCTGGAGCTGCATAGTGTAACAGAGAAAAGTTAGATTTTTCTAGTTGCAGTGTTTTTTGTTAGTCATCCTCACCTTTTGGGCAGTTTCATTAAGTGGGAACAGCTGGAAACTGCTTAGGAGAGGTTCTTTCTGATATGGAAGTGGAACCAACCATGAGGAGAAATATGAGAAGTTCAGCTTGGAATCTAGCATTCTTCTCTAGGGGCTTTCAGGACATCTTTCACAGCACTGCAAAGATGAAGGATCAATACCAGCTCTAAGTTAAACATAAGTAACAAAAACAGCCAGTTATACCAGTATCACCGTAATTTCTAGTTCCCTTCATAATAAGAAATTATAATAAAGTAGAAGTCAAAAGTCCTTTATTCCACAGAATTACTTTTCTAGAATCTGTGCTGTTAGACTCTCTAAATCAATAAACATGTTTATTCCAGGATCACATATGCAAAAAAAAAAAAAAAAAAAAAAAGGCACTGCAGCCATGTACTGACTTCATGGATTAGGAGACAGCTTGAAATGGAGCAGAGGACTCTGCTTCTACCAGGTCCTTCTAGAAGGAAACCAGGTACTTCACTTAAGGAATGAAATCTTTCACAGCTTCAGCTGTGTTTGGGTATTTTGCAGTATGTGTTTATAATTGAAAGTAAAGTACATAGGCTTCTTTGGCAGGGATGTGTACTGGACAGCAATGTAGCCATCTTTTACCAAATAAAGAACTTCTCTTCAACACAGAAAGTAAGTTTCTGAGGTGAATGACTCAAATTCTAATATGATCAGTCTAGCAGCTTCCAGAAGTTCCTTGCTTTGTCTGTAGAGGAGTGGTTTGCTTCCATGTTACATGCTAGATTTGAAATTAGGTCCTCTTGACACATTCCAGCAGAATGCAACTCAAACTAAGCATCAAAGAAATAAATTTTGTGGTAAGTACTCCTGTACCCAGTGTTGATTGATCACCATTTAACAAGGGAGCTCTACAACTTTTTTTACAACTTTTTTTTTTCTTTTTTTAATCTAAAACATTTTAATCTGTAATGTTAGCTGTAGATAGCTGAAGAGAAACAACATGAGCAGCAGAATGATGAAGGAATCCATCTTATTTTCCAGTTCAAAGTGGCAGTTTCTTATAGGTTAGTGTTAACTCTAGAATTGTATGAAGTGCTTCGCAAATATTTCACTGAAGTTTCTGAGAACAACACATTTGTTGTACAAAATACATTTTGAATTATTTAGTCTAAAATGAAATGGTAGGAGCTGGGATTTCAGAGAAATTGTGTGTAAATCGACACTTTAGAGTGTACTCATTTCTCAGAGCAGTATAACTACATCTTGTTATTTCATAATGGACAGTTTCCTTGAAGTCCTAGCTCCTGGAATCATGTGAGTATGTGAGAACCCCATTTAAACAAAAAACTTCAGGCTATGATAGCTGAAACTTATAGTTTGATAGGAATGTATCTCGAAGGCTTAGAAAGCAGCTACCAAATAAAATGAATTTATAAGTTATTATTTTAATCAAGTGACATTAGTTTTCAGTCCAAAATCATAGACTTCATGTTGGCAGCTCTACTAAGGCATAGACATTTCTCAGCAAAATTATGCTAGCTACCATAGTATATCCTGGTGAAAATGCTTAAGTTCTGTCCAGAGAAAACATTTGAGAGCATCCAAGGAACATTAGAGACAGGCAAATGGAGGCAACAAGCCTTTTTTTTTTTTTTTTTTTTTTTTTTTAATATAATTTGACTGGAGCTAATACATGAAACCAGTTAGTAAATTTTGATCTCAATCATGTGCTTTTGTTCACTAGTGATGTCAAATGGCAAATTCAAATGTGTACTTTTAGTACTAATGAATTAGTTTAGTTTCTGTTCTGTTCTTTCATTTCATTTGCTATGTTTTTCCCTGCTGCTTTTAAAGGAAGGATAACCTAATGCCATGACTGGCATCTCTGGAAAAGACAAATATTAAGAAAAAAGTTTTTAATAAAAGATTATTCAGTATGTTGACATGCTGAGTGCATGGAGAAAAAGACCTTGTCTCTTACAGCTTCTCAATTTCCAGTCATGATGTTACAGAAAGAATATAACTTGGAGTGGTTCATAAGTTATTAGTTCTTCTTAAACTTTTTGAGTGGATGTGCCAACACCTGCTAGTAGCTTTAAAATAAGGGGCCATTTCTAAGAGCTAAGTGTGTACGGAGATGTAACACAAGGGTTCGTATGGGCTTTCAGCTGACATGCCAGGCAGTGACATGTCATGTCATGAATCAGCCACATTGAGTTACGTGATTTCAGGCTAACAGAACACAACAGGAGTTACACAATGACAAACACAACTCAATGTGACATATCCACTGGAAAACTGGCAGAAAAAGCTTCTTAAAATTGAGTTACAGGGGAACATTTATTACTCTCCAGAATGCTCCAGAGAAAACTATGAAGCAGAGTAGCAGCAAAGGGAGGCATGTAGTGACAGAATTACTAAAGTCGTTTTAATTCAGTGTCCGATTAGAATATATTATATATTATGTTATATATAACAATTCTGGAGAGTGTTTTTATATCACATTCTTGTGAATTTCTTTCTTTCCAAAGGTAGCTCTCTCAGGGCTGCGGTCATTCCAGGTCAGTGATTATTTTTATCTTTAGCCATGCTAAGAGCCGTATAGACTTCAGGTTACTGCTGTAAGTTAATATATTTTGAGTTGAGCTCTTGGTCGCCTCAGTAAATCTCGAGTCCTTCCAGTCTGAACTCTGTTGCTTTTTCTGCTTTGCTTATGGATCAGAGTGACCCCTTTGTGCCTGTTTCTAATACTCAGACTATTATCTGAAATTATCCTTTTTCCCTTTATGGATACTCCTATCTATCCTATTCTAATGTCCACTGAAAATAGAGTCAGCAATTAAAACACTGGGATGAATTAATTCATTTCTGTTTATGTTTTATGTTTCTGCTTATTATTCATTATAAATGGGTGGATAGCCTGTGCTTTCAGTATTCTCTGTAAAAGGCACAGACCTAATTCAAGGTCAGGGAAATTCAACACATACATTTGGCTGAGAAATGCATGTCAAGTAGTATTTCATTTGTGATATCAGAAGTTAAAACAGTGTCACATGACTGCCCGCTGCATTTCATATCTGAATTTACAGTTCTTCATTTCACAGCCCCAGAAATATGAATTTCTCTACACAAAGTGAGTCCTCACAGTAAACTGCAGCTCATAAGCAGGATGATGTAGTGGTGTAGTACCTGGGAGATTCACCAGTGTACCAAAAAAGTTAAGTATACAGGGGCTAGTGTGTGAAAAAAGATGACGACCACAACATTTTGGCTAGCCAAAATTAGCTAGTGAGAAAATAGCACAGATATTCCAAGGCCTATAGGCCAGAACAAATTGAATATATACTTTTCTTCTGCCTTCATTTTAAAACAAGATGTTCCAAGAGTTCCAGAAGTAGTAAAGCCAGGTTTCGTTTGCAAAGTCTCACAGTGCTTAGACTCTGGCTGGAGACGCAGCATACCTCTCTTTGGGGGATTCCTGGTGTCTGTTAGAATGTGAGTAAGCATTGGAGGCTTCTTCTGAGATGAGAAGTTTGCAGCGTCCCCCTTCCTCACCCCACTGTATCTTCACACAAATGATATGGGATCTCTGAGGTCTTCATTCCTTCATCAAACCTGATGAAGACTGGCTGGTGCTCTCAAAACACACATAGAGATGAAGGCTGCCAAACATGCATGTATGCACACTGCCCTTAT
Organism: Nettapus auritus; assembly: GCA_011076525.1. Lineage (NCBI taxonomy): Eukaryota > Metazoa > Chordata > Aves > Anseriformes > Anatidae > Nettapus > Nettapus auritus. The sequence continues at coordinate 76,249,636 of CM021765.1, read as the reverse complement.
GTGTACACCCACACACGTGCAACCCCCTTAATTTCAAGGCCAAAAGTAATCCCAAAGTTGGACAACTCTCAAGGGTTTTACAGGCATGACATCTAAAATTTCAAGTAGATGCAGAATGCTACTGCTTTTCTTGTGCTGCTGTTCTTCATCCCCAAATGATCACAATTCAGTGCTGGGTTGAAGGATTCCCACGATAGTATCATTTGGACTCACTTTGTAAATTGTTCTGGGCTCAAACAGAAGAAGATAATGCTATATAAGTATATGTTGTTACTGGTGAAGCGATAAAATTATCTTAAACTTACCAAGTATGCGAGTGTCTTGTCTTGATCATAATTAATCGGTGATATACACATTGAGTCAGTGCTCTAGGATTCGTGCCCAGAATAAGTCACAAAACACAGCAGCTTTAGTACAGGAGAAAAGGGAGGGGGAGAAGGTCTCTTTTTTTTCCTCTTCTTTCTTCTGGATAAGATATAAAAACTGCCCGGAGCTGGCCCTCTTCAGAAATAGTGAATCAGCCTCTTGGAAATTTTTTTAAGATGTCAACTTTCCTCTTGTACACTTCTGTGAAGACAAAGAATGTTTTAACATCTGTATTGAAGTCATCATTAAAATAAAAGGAGATCTGTAGACATCAGCTATAACTCATCAAGAAATAGCTTGTGGGTAACCTTTGACACAATTGAACCTACTTGAAATGAGCTAGGGCTAGATTCATTGCCTTTAGTGATGCCAGTGGGTGGACTAAGGTCCCCTCTCCCCCCTCCCCTCCCCACCATATCTTTCAGTGTTAGCTTCTGGGAGATGAATGTGTTCTGTCTGAGTGATGGAAATGCACTTGGATGTTTTCTTAAATAGACATTTGTTTTATGTCTGAAAAGAATAGGCCAATCTTAACAGTGTGATGCTCGGGCTATTTGAAAGGTATTTTTTAAGGCAGTTGTCTTCTTTCAGCTTTACAAAAACTATTTTAACCAATTGTTTAGGCTTGAGGAACAGCATGGAATATCTATTGTGTAGAGATGCATGCATGTTCTACAGAATTAACAGGAAAATGGTATACAAAAATCTGCCTAATTTTACATAATAGATTTTTGGCATTCTTGTGATCTGACTTCAAATCCATGCTGAGTTTCTACAGTATAACAGAAGTACTAGTTAGGAGTTGTTAATTTTAATTTCTAAGATGCTAGGTTTCAAAAGGAGCTAAAAGTGTTCAGCATCTCATGGGGACAAACTATGAGTCTTACTAATGAATCCAGCAATTAGTGGTTCATTGTGCCTGCCAGCAATTTGGCCCTGATATCGGTCCTGATGGTGATTTCATTTTTGCTGTTGTGAATCAGGAATAGGATCTGAAATCTATTCACCAAGGGGGGCTCAATACTTCTTCAACACTGTTCTGCTTGTAATCTGCATTCAGTACTGACAGAAGCAAACAAAAAAAAATGGAAGTACAATATATTTCAATTTTAATTATGATTATTATGGTTGATTAACATGTTCATTGAGATAATTATATAACATCAATAGTACTTATTAAATTTAAAGGGTTTTAAATTGTGGTGTCCCTATGCAGTTAGATAAACATCTATATGGTGTATGCCCACTTTGCATAGAAGAAACCCTTTTCATATATGAAAGGATGTATTTCTCCAGTCATACGAATAGAGAATTGAGACAAAAGAAGTGGCCCTTTACTTTCTGTAGGCATTTGCATGACTGCAAAACACTGACATTTATGTTTGGTAATATTTTATGATAACTTTTCAAAGATTTCAGTGACCATGTGCAGAATAAGATTAGATAATGAGTGACTCATTCAAGTTCACAGAGAAAGTTTTTTGAAAAACCAGGAATTAAACCCAAGTCTCTTTGGGTCCCTGTGCATGACCCAAGTAGTGAGCAACAAAAAAAAAGCATGAGTATGGCATAAGAATAGGAATGACCCTTCCCAGAAGTGAACTCTCAAGTAGTTAAGCCCCACATATGTGATTATGAGTGTGATATAAATATTAAACAAATCTTGTTTTTGTGTGAGTGCAGTACTCCATGATGAAGCATGTGTTTGCTTTGAACATTCCTTACAGTACATCAAACTCCCTCCAGTTTCTGGAACTGCTGATTAGATTTCATCTTACTGCTAAAAGGAAGTGAAATGAAAAAATACCCAGCAAGGCAGAGTTGTAAAATCATTTTGATTTTTGTGATCTTGGACGATGTTAATAGCATGCAAGTATTAAAGGCAGATGAATTTTGTATTGATAGTTTCCCTTTGAAAAGCTATTAGTTTGAAAAACAAGTTGTCAGGCAGGTCACATCTACAGTTACAAAACATATTTTGACATTTTTCATACAGCTGTATGTATCTATAAATAAAAACAGTGCATTTTATCTTTGCACCACTTATTAGTAGTGCTGCATATGTTCCTGCCTCTTGGTGAAAAATCCACCTAGACTACATAGAGATAACCGAAGTCAGAGAAGGTACAGGTGGTTTTTGAAAAAGAAATTTTTAGCCCACTGTCAGTCCAAGCTGTTAGAAATCTCTTTTATTTCATGCTTTTTTGACTTGTTTCTTCTAAAGTTTTCAACAGCTGTTTTTGTTGTAGTTGTTGTTTTGTTTTGTTCTGTTTTGTCTTTTTTTTTCCCCCCCTGAATTTTACAATCCGTGCAGCATTTTTGCTTCTTCTGCCTGACCACAGCAGGAGGAGGGGGCCATTGCTAATTTGTTTTGATACGGTACGCTTTGGTCTGTATTCTTTTTGAAATTAATTCCTTTTGCAGGTGTGGGGTTAGAGGTGGTGGTGTGCTCCCAGCGAAGGTGTCATCCACCACAGAGAGGAGGTGGGAGGCTTTGATCAGTGTGGCTTCTGTTTTCTTGTTGTTCATTTAAAATGTACCAGTTTGTAATGCTGTTTGGCTTTGCAGGTCCTTGTTTTATTTCCTTCCAAGTCCTTCCCCATCTTTTCAGGTTTTGTTGTTTTCACTGCTGTTCATTCTGCTTAACATTTACTGGGGATTATTTGCTGGAAGGTGACGACTCCAAGTTCCATTTAGGCAGCAAACAAAATACAGTCTAACGTCTATCTCTGTTTTTTAAACAGCCTTTAATATAAAGGCTGATGGGACATTATTAAGGACATTACAAACAAGTGGGACATTATTGAGGACAGGATACCTCATGTTGAGGCTTCTGGGTTTTATAAGGACAGAATTCTGTAGCAAGGACTTAAAAATCCAACCAAGACCCAAGCTACAAGGCATCATGCATGCTTCAGTGCATGGGCTACTTCAGTTTCTACCCAGCACAAGTTCAGGAATACATACCACAGATCAAACTATCTGACAGCTATCTACTTTTTCTTGTAACTTCTTTTGAAGCACCTGGATGTTTGGGGGAAGTTCAAGAAAGCATCCAAAAAACAAAGCAAGCAATAAACAAAAAACAGCTCACCACCAAATACTGACCTGAGTTAGAGTAGCAATTGCTCCATTCTTCCTTGTGACTCAGCTGTTTACTCACTGTGTAAGATTAGACAAATCGCTTAGCCACTTTGTGCCTTTTTCTTCTCATTTGTAAAATAAGGCAGAAGCTGTCAAAGTAATTATGAGCTTTAATTAATTAATATTCATTTCAAGCACTGAAGAAGTGATTTTTTTTGCTCTTGCCATGTATTTCAGTGGGGGCACTTTGGATGAAACATTCTTTTTAGGAAGAACCTTTCTCCTCTTGTCCCCTGCAACTCCATGATTCTCTTTAATGGTTTTACTTCAACTGAAGTAATTTACATGGTTAAAAGCATGAAAAAATAGTTGTTGGCTTCCCCTAAAGATTTGCAGTGTCTGTGTTGGTCCTTGCTGACCCATGCCTAAGTCACTCTTGCTGCTTAGTGGCTGACTTGAGCTATCTTAGAGAAGCACTTCATTATTAGCATTATACCAAATAGAGAAGTACAGCAGTGATTTGAGAAGTGCAGCTGGAAAATAATTATTAGAAGCAAAAAGCTAACTAAAGAACCCAAATTTGGCCGGAAGTCTAGACTAGCAGAATCTCAAATGGCCAGTCATTCTCTGCATTGGCTCTTGTATCTTTAGTCAATATGGACCCTTCTCACAAGCTTTGCTGAAGTTTTTGTTGTTGTGTTGTTGTTGTTATTGTTTTGTATATGAGGCTACTGAGTTAAATTTTCACTCACTCAGAGATGCAGAAAAAGGAGCTTTTCACTGTGAGGTGCAAGCAAACGCAGAAAGCCCTTTGTTCCTGCAATTTTGGTTCATGCTGTACTGAAAATCCATGCACTGAGTCCTGAGCAGCTCTCACTTCAGCTTGTTTTGGCCTAGAGGAAGAGCAAGTGCCCAAACAGCAGAATGATGTCAGTAGGAGTAAGCAAGTTATTTTTGTATGGATGAAAATGAATGCTTGAAGTTTGGATCTGGTTTGCGATAAGCATCCGTAAGTCATCAGGTTTCTCTAGAGGTGTAACTGAAAACTCATGATCAAGCAAAAATAGCCCAGAAATTTCATACCAACCACTTTCCTCAAACACATGGTGCTGTTTGTCTGTGGAGATTACCAGGAGACTTCACAAGGATGGTGGGTGTTTTGGCAGTCCAAAGCAAGCCAGAAGCTGCAAGTATGGTTTGCAGTATGCTTCTCTGAGGATTTTAGAAACTAAATGAATGATTTTTGAGTAAACACAAGTTTTCTCATTTTGCTAAGTTTTGCTCCCTGATGTATTCTGTTGGCCAAACAGCCTGCCTTGAGCTCCAGGAGACCCCAGGAGACTAGGTCCCAGAGTAGCACTTGTATTTCCTGAGAAGTTTTTGGAGCTGCTTTTAGCGTTCTGTGTGCACAGTCCTGTCCAGATGGTATGCAATATCCAGATCACAGTTGAGTGTAGACTTCAAGGAGGACTTCCATAGCTCCCTACACAGATCTGGGGTTTAGGCTGCTCTGTAGCTGAAACTGCCCCCACACTCTTCCACATCTGAGTTAACTGGAGGACTAAAGTGATCCTAAGCTTATTTGGCGTTTGGTCCTCTGTTATTTCTGCATCTGTATTCTGTGGGTCAGATAATAGGGTGATATTACAAAGTAATTACTGTATATCCAGAACAAAAGGTTGTGGGAAACAGAGGGAAACATGTAGCTCCTAGGGCCTTCCATGTTTAGAGACAGGTCATTTTGCATGCTCCTGTTTTGTTCTTCCTGTGTCTGTGAATCTTGTGTACAAATTCTGGAAACAACAGTACTACATACAAAGGGAAAACCACCCAACAGCTCTTTTCTTTGACAACATGTGGACTAGGCAAAATCAAAACTTGGGGTTTCCGGGCAGCAAATTAGCTTTGTAACTGCAGACTTCTTTCCTTTCAGTTCATCTTCCTGTAAAGAAAAATGAAAGGGGAAGAAATTAGGGATCTTTCTGACAGGACAAAGTCCCTGGAGAATATCCTCAGTGAGAGCCCATAGTGTTGTAGAAAAGGAATGGGAAAAGCAAACAAAAAAACAAGCAAAAAAAAAAATTTGTCACCTGTATTACAGAATAGAACAGATGAAGTTTGTGTTGTCATACCACTTTGGCCCCTGAACAGGAGTGGAGGCTGTGCAAGAATTGTCCTGTGTATGAATCAGTGTTTGAGAGTAATTGTTTCCTTGAGTAGTCCCCTAAAAGAAGCAACTGATAGAACAAAACCAATGCTTCTCATAAATTCTTTGTTTTGAGTCCCATGAGTAGGAATATTTGGGCAATATCAGTAAAGACTGGAAGCATTAACTGTGGTTTGGTAACACGTGCTAAGTCTAGGCAGTGTCCAGCTTCTGAAAGCAACATGTTTGAAGAACAACACTCAGCAAAGCAACACTGTAAAAAAAAAAAAAATAATAAAAAAATCTGCTTTAAATAAATTAAGGCTGAGATGTTACTGCATCTATCACATAACAAAAAGTCTGTGCACTTTGCAGGACCAGGAAGGAAGGAGACAGTTCTTTCTAATATTTGCCTTCTGTCTTATCTTTGGTGCCTTTCTTGTCCTCCCTGACAAGAGTCTGGTTGTACCTTCTATGTTTGTTGCTCAAACTCATGGGCAAGAGATACAGGAGAATAAAGTGAATTCTCTGCACCTGAAGAATAATTCTGTTGTGTTTATTATCGTGTCATGACTGAGATGCGTGTTTATAAGTCTGCATCTCTTTCTTTCTGTGTAGTTAGAGAAATTTCCACCTTTGCAGGAAGGGACACATTATTCTTAATCAAAACTTGAGAGTGTGGCAGGAGGAGGTGCAGCTGCAGATGAGCATTATCTAATTCACCCATCCTGTCATGTGAACATCCCTGCTTAATTTAATACAATTATTTCATCAGTGAGGATAATATCAGCAGCATGATTCATTTATACAACATATTTCACAACTGCCATTACCTCTCGGCTTCTTATTATCACTATTGATAATTTCACCATGAGTGGCTTCAGAGGAAGGGAAGGGAATGTGAAGAAAGCTGCCGGTATATTTGTGTGAGTGTGTGGACAACTGTAGTCTGGAAGGGACAATGATGCTGAAGGATTTTGCATATTTTGCTGTTGTACCTCTGTTTCTGTTATATGTTGGTTAGAGGTTTCTGGATGAGCAAGAGACTGAATGTATAAGCAAGCCACTGTTGGGCTGCATTGTTCAGTGTGCAACAATAGCATCTTTGTCTTCTGCCCCAGACACACCAGTGAGTGCTCTGTATTTTGCATTTCTGTTGAAATGAAGATCACCAAGAAACAGAAACAAGGTGGAGGAATGGGGCTTTATTTCTGGTGAGGTGGTAGGTGCATTCTTTTAGAAACTCCCTCTCCAGCTCCTTATTTCTACTCATTTGGCTGTAATTTGTACTGTCAAGGTCATTTAAATAGGCAGCAAGATGTGGCAAATATGTTCCCAGAGGTCATGAAAAGCCTCTTTAGTAGAGCATGCTAGGCTGTGCTTATGCCAGGCCATTTAAGCGCATTTGTATAGTCAGTCAGATGATACACAGAGTAATTCATAATTTTGTAATAAACCGTACAACCTGGACCTTCAGTGTGTGCCACAGTGGGATGCACCGCTTGGATTTAGATTACAGTACAATAATTCAGTAACTTTATTTTAATATTATTCCAATCTTTAAAATATGTGAAAAGAAGTTAGATTATAAAATGCAGATTGTCTAAGTTCTTCCTCCCAACACACCTTCTCTTCAGTCTCCCAGCCTAGTTCATTCATCTGGGCTATTGGCCTTCTATTCGGTTCTTAGTGTTGAAATAGCGCAATTTTTAAGAAGTGATTCAGAGACTTTCTCAAAATCAGATTTCAGTCCCTTCTTTCTACATATTCAGATGTAAAATAACCTTTTATCTTAGGGGGCAGTAAATAGATACAGTGTGACTGAAACATTAAAAAGACATCATTTCAGCCACCTATTTGTAACACTGTTTGACTGCGTGAGTCAGAAATCCTAGGGCAATCTGAAACTCACTACATTACTGTATGACCATCACCAAATCCTTTCCTTTTCTCTCTCATTTTTCCTCCCATATTAATAAGCACTTTGTGTTCACCTAGGATTGTATGTTGACCATACAAATCTTATAACAGCAGTGTTATGCATACTCAACTTATCAGCAGTATTTCTACTTAAATGTTGCTTGTCAGACACTTATGTTTGGGGATTTCCAGTGTCTGATGCTTAAATATGAAAGCTCAAAGTATTTCAAAACAAGGTAGAATGAAGCTACAAAACTCAGCTCTTGAATATTCTGTTGTAGATGAAGTGTTCTTCTTCCCTCTTATGTCTCGAGATCAGGTGAAAAAAAGAAATCTACATCAAATCAAGGATCTAGTGTTCCATAAACTCGAAAGTTCTGGTTGATGACAACCTTCCAATCCTGGGAAGCAAAGCACCAGCTTGCCCTAAAATAGCAACTACAACCATTCTGACACTGTGGTGATACAGGGGATGGGAATCTCTTACCAGTGGTTTGTTCTTGCTGTGGGTGCTCCATTTTGTTAGCCCCCCATTTCCCCTCGTTGTGTGTTTTTGCTTATGCTTTATTCTCTACATTTATTTGTGCATGTGTGTGTTTTGTTTTGCTAGACAAATATGCTACTTTAAAGGAAACATTTCATAACCTTAAATCAAGATCACATTTTACTTTTATATGTGTTTATATTATTACAAACCTTTTGGGTTTTAATGTCCTCTCTTCTAAGTATTAATTGTTTTGACTGATACATAATTAAGTGTTTGACTTTGTTTAACTCTTTAAACAATATTGGCTTGAAAAAAATTCTTTACCAATGGCAACTGAGAATAATTGCATGTCATTAAAAGGCAGGGACCAACTAATACTGAGGTTTTTCTAATAAAAACTAAGTGCAGCAAGTAGTTCTAGGTTCTGTGCCCAGTATCCCATTGCATAAAATCAAATCTCCTGACTATAAAGATACCAATCTACCTGGAGTGAATATGCTACATCTATTTCTTCTTATTATTGTTACTCTTATTTGCCCTAGCTGTCTTTGTGCTGCAACTATATGCAGTCTTGACATACCTGAAAGTGAAGCCTGCTAATCTATGATGTGGCAGAATGTTAACTGAAATATTTATAGTCAAAAACAAAATTAGGCCAACACCCAGTTCTCCTCTAAGTTACACATGTCCAATTCAAGAATGAAGATGGTGCAGTACTTGATTTAAACTGGAAGAGCAGAGAATAGGAACTCATCCAGAGAATTTTGAATTTCTGTCTGCAGATAGGATAAAGTGTAAAACGATTTACTGAGTATAGAAATGAAGATCCTAACAGTCATCTTCACATTTAACAAAATTGTATATTATTACCTGTCTCACAGATATTTTTTAGACTCCATGGTTCCACTGTGGTTAAGGAGATAATTTTAATTATTATCAACTCATGATTCAGCGTAGGATTTCTAAACTCTCTGCCTGAATTTTTTATATATTTGAGTTCCAGTGAGAATTTCAGAATGTTCTTTGAAATAAAAGAAGCAAAAATGTTATGAAGACCAAACAGTGTAGTAATATCATTTTGTAAATACATATAATATCGGAAACCTGTTTACTTATTCCGTTATATGAGAACCATGCTTCTGTGACCTCCGATTACTATTCCATTGGCCTGAACACACAATGAAAGTGAATGAAGGGGCAGCTTGGAATGACGTTTATCAGCCCTGGAGCTGTCAACTTCTATTACTTCCACAAGACCTTATACTTCTTGGCTCCAGAGAAGCTGTGCTGACTTGAATGAAGAAGAGCATTCTTACTACCAAGAATAGTTACAGCATAGACAGCTTCATCGTAGGATGAAGAACAGCCTGGAGAAAAGGAGGCTCAGGGGTGACCTTATCGCTCTCTACAGGTACCTCAAAGGAGGCTGTAGCGAGGTGGGGGTTGGTCTGTTCTCCCACGTGCCTGGTGACAGGACGAGGGGGAATGGGCTTAAGTTGCGCCAGGGGAATTTTAGGTTGGATCTTAGGAAGAACTTCTTTACCGAAAGGGTTGTTAGACATTGGAACGCGCTGCCCAGGGAAGTGGTGGAGTCACCATCCCTGGAGGTCTTTAAAAGACGTTTAGATGTAGAGCTTAGGGATATGGTTTAGTGGGGACTGTTGGTGTTAGGTCAGAGGTTGGACTCGATGATCTTGAGGTCTCTTCCAACCTAGAAATTCTGTGATTCTGTGATTCTATGCCTGCAATCGAGAAAATGTCTCCCCTGTTCTAACTTGCATTAAATGAAACCAAAACCACTGTTCTGTAGTGGATATGCACAAGACTTCACCTTCATACCACACTAAAAAAGTGGGACAGAAGAACTGAGGAAAGGGAGAGAGAGCAAGTGAAGGGAAGGAAACTTTGTAAGGACAGGATAACCCAGGGATTAAAGTGCAAGTGAGAGCCCTTGCCATGAATGATTTTGTTGGTCCACATGAACTGAAGTGCTGCTCTCTGACCGATTTCCATTGGCCAGAGGGTATGCAGCAGCTTTTACTACCATATCTTAAACTAATTAGCCCCTTTTTTTGACGCTTAGAATACAGGTCAGGAATTTAATATACGTAGAAACTAACCTTTCTTGAATTGAACTGAAACAAGTCTGCAGACAGGTTTGCATTGCTTCTGATACTGTCTTTCAAATAGATGACTGCTCTTCAGGGATCCTTGTCTGGCACAGGTCAGTCACTGTGTTTGGTTGGTTCACTGGTTAGTTTGAACTTAGACTTTTATGCAATTGTCTCAGTACTGATATAACAATATTATAGTTGCACTGTTGTGGGATTTTTTAAAATTGAAATCAATGGAACAGCAGAGCAAGTTCCCTTCCATTTCATGTATTTTAATCTATTATATTCTCGTACAGTTGGATTTCTGTAAAGGAATGAGTACCTTCTTATAATGCCAAATGTTGATTGAACTGGGCAACGTTTTAAACCCAGTAGCTTAAGTCTCCTAGAAGATCAACAGAACTTTGCCTTCTGAGAATAAAATAGATGGGTCTGAGAGTACAACTAATTTAATCCATTGTTTTTTACCCTTTTACTGTTATTCACAAGTTGCAACTAGGATGGCTTAAACACCACTTCAAGGATGACACCTTTGTCCACTATGTCCTTGACACAATTGTTTGCCAAGCTTTAATTTATTTTTAACTATGACTACTACAAAAGTCTTTATTTTTTTACATTTTTTATGATTACTTTTATCTACTATTTTACTACTTTTGTCTACTACTACTGTAATCTGCTACTAAAAATGATCAAACACAACAAAAGTGCTTAGCTCAGAGCTTGCTTCTTTAAGGTAATTGAAAAGTTATATGACAATACTTTGCAAAATTGTCTTGTGTTTGGAGACATACATCTAATCATACTTCCACATGTGACAGTTGACTATAAAATTCCTTCTATACTGCAGCCCACCACTCTCTGTGGAAAAGAGTCAGTATTGTATGATAGTAGTTGCAGATACCTTAGCAGTAACAGTAAAGCACTCAAACATTGTAAGTCTAATTCCAGTCAGCATTGCATTGCTGTGAGTCAGGAATAATGAAGAGTGAATGTACTTAAAATTTACAGAGATCAGAATTAACTTCTTTGGTGCCTGGAGCTAAAATAACATCGTGTGTTGTAGCACTTCCTTTTGCTTAAGGGATGGTTTTCCAAAGTCAGTTTGAGAGGAGAGCAAAGATATCTACGTGGTTCTAATACCGTGGTTCTAATGTATATACATTATTTCTGGTTACTTAAAAGTCAGTTAAAGTAATTTCTAAAGTATCCCCTTTGCTTAAAAGGTTTTTCTCCCTTGACTGTTTGGTTTTTTTTGTTGTTGTGATTTTTTTTTTTCCTTGCTATTATGGTCAAAGAAAAGCACATAACTTTGAATTTTAATGTGTTCTATAGCACTGTCTGTTACTATATATAATCAAGCTAGGTTTAGGAATAATTCCAATTACCCTGCAAGAAATATTAACCAGATATTCTGGTTTTGCATTGTAATGATTACTGAAATCCTGAAAAACAGCTCAGGAAAAGATGAGAAAATACTGGGGCTTATGCAGAATTATCCAGGTTATTGTTTCAAATTTTGTGGAAAGAAATTGCAGGTTCTCCCTGCACTCTTGTTGTGGTGGGAAAGAAGTGTTATGTGTCTTACGATATTTTTGTACTTGCAATTCTAAGCCTGGAAGTTCAGAGGAAAGGACAAGTTTAAAAAAAAGAAAAAAAACACAACAACTACCAACAACACCAAAGGCAACAAAACAACAACAAGAATAAAGTCTACTCAATCATTTTTGCCCAATTTGGATGGTAGTGGTTGAATTTTAAGTAAAAATTATCTCCATCCATATTAAGTTTAAAATAAAATTAAAATATGACAGTAAAAATACTCTTAATTTTCATTATAGAAGCACTAATATGAAGAGTTTCTTCAGGGACAGTTCTTAAAAACAAAGTGCAAATGGAGAATGTTCTCTGATTGTGTCATGCTCATTTACTGATCCATCCGTCATCTCAGTTCTGATCTGGAATGGCAAGATAGTATCGCATTTGATTTTAATATATATCATACAACCTTACAGGTTTAGAGGTTCGTATGAGCTGAAAACAGCTGAATTGCTTGGATGGTGGTGTGCCAACAGCAATTTTTTGATAACAGTCTTTTATCTTCTGCTCATCATAGGATGAAGTGGCCCAGCCTCTGAACCTTTCAGCCAAACCCAAGACATCTGATGGCAAGTCTCCCACATCACCCACCTCTCCTCATATGCCAACTCTGAGAATAAATAGTGGGGCCAGTTCACTAAAATCCTCTGTGCCAGCAACATTAGCTAGTCCTTCAGCCAGAGCTAACACAATAGGTAAGCTCACTTTCATTTGACCTTCCTCATAATGGTTAATAGGTGTTATTTGAAAATGGGCATTTATCAGACAGCAGTGTATGAACTGTCAGAGGCTGACCATAACACTGCATTTACTGATGCCAATAAAGAATCTGCAACAGACTTACCATTTCAAGAGAAGTATCTTAACTTTTATAGACTCAGAAAACAAAACTCTATGCTATTTCACATAATGCCTTATCAATAATGGTCAATAAATGCTGTTTGTTTAACAGGCACTAAAGATAAGTGATATTATACCACACCATATTAAAAAAATCATATGATGAATCAAATTTTAAAAAAAATAAATAAATGTCTACATATGCAAATACTTTGCCAAAATACAGGTTTAATGTTTAGTCCACTAAAAAGCTGTATGGGCCATTATTTTATCTCAGTCTAACTAGCAAAACGATTACCAGCTTCATTCAAAAAAACAAGATTTGTGATGTATCTTGTGAATAGTCTTGACTGGCTGTTTTTAACATTGTGGCAGAAAATAGCATAAATTTTTCCTCCTGTCAATATTACCTCTTTGCCTATAGACCATCTAAATAATAATGGTCCTAGCAGTGATTTTGCAAGTCCTCTGTTTTAAAGGGACTGGTCTTTGCATGTGTGTAAGTAAAGAATGCACACATCCCATTCTTCATCCTTCTAACTGAAACATTTTATTCCAAGAAGTAATTGAATGTAATATGAACTAAGATCTCAGTGTATAAATCAAGTTGTGCTAAGGGAATTGATGTAGACTGCTGTACCTTTGCTACTGTGAAACATCTCCAGTTGGCCACTTTCAGAGATGGCACAGAGAATGAATGAAACTGTGAGTCAGACCTATCAGAAGCAACTTTCATGATATCTCAGTACTGTGTAGTGAAACTATTTTGTTTCTCTGTGGGTCTCTTCCAAGCTCTCTGTAGTCCATGTTCTACCTGAATGGTTATGTTCAGTGTTCAAAACACTGTGCATACAAGATTATTGCTAATGTTGATGAGAGTTACGTATATCAGACAGTAAATATGCTCCTGTGTCCTATAGAAAAGAAAATAACTTTAGTATGACAAGTTACAACAGTGTAAATATTTCATAAATATCCCGTCATTAATTGTTAATGCATGTATTATTCTTAATAGTCCTACACTGTTTAACATTGGTAGATAATAACATATTTTGTCTTTCATTTGGTTGGCTCTACTGCTCTCCATGTACAGTGCACAAAATTTCAGTTTTTTCACATCAAATTTTTTGTCCTCAATAGACTGAGCACCACATTAAGATGTGGTATTAAGCGCCTGACCTGCATCTCAGTGGCAGGACATCTCTTGTTCTCCCCTCTTCAATTATTTCTAGCTACACACCTGATATTTTTCATAGGTTTAAGACCCCTGAAATTTACTTCTTTTAACAAAATGCATATTTTGAAATGCTGTACCTGTAATGAGTTATAATGTAATTGGATAAAAGCTGTGAGGATGAATGAAGCTTTAAAGGTCACTCTTGTAAGAAGAATTAATGTGTTAAACCATTAATAAACCATGGAAAACTGTGGAGCAAAAGATAACATACTTAAGTTATTGTTAATGACATAGAGTTCACTGTTGTATATCTCCTAGCTACAAATATAGGAAGTGACTTTTTGAGGTTGCTGAACAGTATAACTGTGCATACAGTATATATAAGATAAGGAATCTCTAGCTGTGCAGCAGGAACTGGACAGACATAGCCTACTTCTAATAAAACTCTATTCTTTATGGAGGACTACAAGAAGAAAAGGCTTATGAATGCTTCACAGAGTCCGTTCCTGCTAACTGCACAGTCAGGTCCAACCAACCTGGTCATTACTAGGTTGAAACCGTTTGGTGATCTTAGAAAAAATGAACATAAAATTTTAAGTCACCCTCCAGTAGAAGCTACACCACAAAAACAGCTTGATAGCATTTTAATAAAGGTAGTATGAGAGACTGGTAGAGAGACTGGTATACGTTTTATCTTGAGAGATGGATCTCTCCAGGAAAGGTCACTGAGAAATATGCAGTCACTTGTCAGAGAGTTATTTCCACCATTTGAATGATCAGGACTGTCAATGCAAGAAAAGGGTAGTCTGCCCTAGATGTGCCTGGCCCACCTTGCTGGGATGTAGCTGAGCTGTCACCTTTCACTGCCACTGACTTCAAATTAAAACCATTCTCTGAGAGCAGTTCTTCAGGCTGCTTGGTTCCAGTGGCATGGAGAAACGCTCGTGTATGTTCTGTTTTGTCTGGGGAATATAAACTTATACCTTCCTGTGATTAAAAGTGTAGCTGCAGTTGGTCATACATGTACATAATACTTTTCTTTATAGTGTATAAATTATGCTACAGACTGAGCAGTCACAAATGTCATGACTTCATGTATGACTTTAAATCCAAGCATTTCTTTGTAGGAACAGACATATGTCCGTGTACTAAAAACAGAAATGACTTCTCTCTGCCCTTTGCCATTATCTTCAACATCTCTATGCTAGTTTGGCAATCATTTTAACTAAGTGCATTTTATGTAATGCGGTTCCCCTCTCTGTCAATAATTCACCACCTACCCTAAACAACAATAATTTACATTCAACTCGCTTCTATATTAATCATTTCCCTACACACCAGCATCTTGGCAGCTACTGAAAAACATAAGGAGTGCTTGCTTTTATTCACTGTCATGTGCCAAACTGTCTCAAAGATAGCAGCATTTAGGAAAAGCCAAATAGTCTGGAGAAGGGCATGAATTCCAGTTCCTAGGCAAATTCAGCTGTATTACAGATTGAAAATATTATACCTAGCCTAATCAAGAGCACAAGCAGCAGTAATACTACTGTTTGTTTGTTTGCTTACTTCCTTTTTAATTTATTCTGACTACATGCAAGCTTCATCAGGAACAGATGCAAAGTGGGGAAGAAACCAAACAAGTTGTTAAAATGGATGTTTAAAAAAAAAAAGTCAACTGGTAAATATGTGTTGGTGCAGGTTATATCCTTTCTTACACTAGGAAAGCTGGAATTAATGGAATTCTGTTGGCTGGGAGTTGCTGAACAGGGACAGTTGATAAAAGCAATGTGGATCAAATTGGTTCATTTAAAACTCTACCCGTCAGTAAAATTAGCAATGGTCAAACTGCACAGAAACTTTTCTTTTTAGTTTTTGCCCACTGCGTCTGAAATCTAAAAAAGAGAAACAAACAAAAAACAATCAAGCCCAAACCCCAAATGCAGTGCAGCACTGAACTAATCTGACATCAGCTTCTTCCCCTGAAATGTTTTAAGCAGCAAGACAATGTCCTAGGTTTTTGGCAATCAGTGGATCAGATAGAAGAGTCTAGCAATACAACAAGGATGTGTAATCTGACATGATTAGACAAGGCTCTTTAGGAACAGAACATTCATAATTGAGACAAAGAAAGAGTATTAATAACACTTTCCTAACACGGCAGTTAGCCATTTTATATTTCCTTTCTTTAATCTTAGTGTTTTTCAACAAATCATGGGATTTAATAGCGTGTTTTGGCAGATTAGAGGATTTATGGCCCAGATGTTTTTTGTTCTAAAAATGGATTAGGGTGTAAAGTTTGCTGGAATCCATGGAACATGTTGAGGCAAGCCGGTCATTTTGTGTGTGATTAGTGCCTGCCTTCTGTCTCACAGTCCCTCCATCTGTCACAATTCACCAATGGATCTGGTTAGATTTAGCCTCATGTCACAAACAGAAGTCCCTTTTCTGGGCAATTTCATATTACAGATTCATTTTATGCCATTTTTATGCCCTAGTTAAAAGACAGAAAGAAGTGTGTGTGCATGTACGTGTATGTGGGGAGGGGGAGGGATATGGGTAGATATTAGCCTGTCCTTTAATGTTTGAAAAATAAACTGGGGCTTGGAGTCTCCCATCAGTATTCTATCCTGCAAATCACATGCGGATCATAAGTATAATCTACAGTACGCTGAAGAAAAAAAAATGACAGTGTCACATTTAAAATTAAATAGTATTATCTCTGCTGGTGATGCTTGTAACATTTTAAAAAGAAATAATTCAGCAACTACTAAGGCTAAGCCCTAGGCTGTGAATTTGCAACAAAACAGTGGACGTTTGACCTACCATTAGTGGCCTGAATAGGAGTGGGAATGGAGGTCCGTGTAGCTGTGGTTTCTTTTGCAGTTCTGAATGACAGGTGGTGGTGGAGAGCAGGCAGAGGATGAGGCTTCTCTTTCCAGCCATTATGTTTCATATATCTATAGCAAACCACCGCCACCTGTGGTTTATTGTAATGTATTCACAAGTTTTAAGACAGGGAAGAATAAAACCATCTATTTTTAAGAGTTTGGGATTGCTGACATGATCAAAGCCTCCCCTAACTCTTATCCAGTTACATCCTGCTGCATGCAAACCACAGAGCTAACCTCTGCAGTGTCAAGGAAATATTGAAACTAATGGGATCAGATGTCAGGATGATGATTCTGGCACTGATGTTCCTCATGCTTTATATCCAGGTGGCTCTACCATAACAGTAACAGAATTACAAAGCTTAGGCAGGTTTGTGGACACTGCCTTTTAATTCTTTCTCATGAATGGTGATGAAATATTGATGAATTTCATATATGAAAGCTAAAGTGTTTCCTTGTAACTTTCTTTTTTTAAGACATCCTTTCTTCTATCACGTCGTCAGGTTATTTAAATGACCACGATGCTGTTACCAAGGCAATTCAGGAGGCCCGGCAGATGAAGGAGCAACTTCGGAGAGAACAACAGGTGCTGGACGGGAAGGTGGCTGTTGTGAATAGCCTGGGTCTCAATAACTGCAGGACAGAAAAGGTCAGTGTCTGAGTCTTGCTTTGCAAACCCCTAGAGATTGCATTTGCCTTTACTTGCATAGTTTCTTCCTCCCTTTTTTCCTCCCTTTATTTGCTCTATTTTCTTCTTCACAATTTTAAAGAAAATAGTTGCTTCTTTCAAAAAAGCAAAAGAAAAAAAAAAACACAAAAGTTAACATGAGAGAAAGATGTGGAGAAACTTTGGGGAGAGGGGGGAGGCAGCAGAAATGGTTAAAGCCCTCATAAGAACTTTGGAGGCCACTAATTCTCTGTTCCAGCCTGTCAACATGTATTATGGCAAGGTGCTATTGGAAATCTCTGGGTCTAAGTGGAAATCTTGCTTTATGGAAATGCTTACGTGTGTTTGTGAGATGAGTTGGATTTGAAAATATTCAAGCTTCTTTAGGATCATAAGCTTTGCTGATAGTCAGGCTCAGCTTCTGGGTATTTAGCCTTGTGAGATTGTCATGTATTATATTTTGTGACCATTGCAATGTAGCACTGTCACGTCACGTTAGATGACTTAACAGAATTGAAAAAATGAAGAATTGACAACACAAAATGCACCAAGTATTTGCAGTAAAAATGTGGAAGCAGCAGAATGCATGGACCTTACTGCCTTCCACTTTTGAGCTGGCCTGTGAAGTTGTACTGTAACAACATAGCAACAGTAAATATCTCTAGAAAATTTCTGTGTGCTCTATCGCATCTGCTGAAGAGAGTGTGATCTCCTGCTTTTCTCTGGAAATAGCTGATGTCTTTCCATGCACTGTTTTGACTTGCAGAGAGTAAATACACCAGCCAGTCCTTGCTTCCACGTCTATAGTAAGCTGTACTTAAAATCCTGCTGTTTAAGATACACATCCCAACTCCTGTGTGTGTCTCAACATTATGTGCATAACAAGACTCCCTCCTCAATTCCTCTCTTCCCTCTGAAGCATCTTCTGAGATGTCACAGCTTTTATTGTTCTGTACAGCTAAAATGACTGTTGCTGCATTTGGTGCAAACTGAATTTTACAGAAAGCTCTTCTAGGGCTTTTCACTGTAGGGCCTTGTGTAAATCGCTGAGATGGGCAGATAAATAGAATGAATAAAAATGATCAGCTATTTAGCAGAAACTTGAAAGTCAGTCATCCTAGGAAGCTTGTGAGTCAAACAATATTGTCCAGAACGAGCAGATTGCTAATTTGGATAGCTTTCCATTTTCCCTGTTTTTAGATGGAGTTTGATCAATAAGCTGTGAGAAGCCAGCAGTCTGGGGAACGAATGTTAAATGTCCATGTGAGTCTCTCACTACTGTACTTTTTTCATCAGCCCATCCTGGATATAAGTGATGTAGAAATGACTCCAATTTCATGCACTTTCTGGAGAGGAAGGGGAAGGAAAAAAGAGGTCAGTGTAATAGGTATCCAGCAGTACATACAATCTCTCTTATAAGAGCATTGGTACAGAGAGAGAGAGAGAAAAAGAAAGAGAGGGATGGAGCATGTTTACAGCATTTCACATAGAAGAGTACCAGAAGGGAAAAGGGAAAAGCAGAGTGTCAGATATAAGAAGAAGTGATCACAAGCACAAAGGAATTTATATTCAAATATTTAAGCATTCTTGAAAGGATGCTTGGAGCAGAAATTTCTTTTCTCTGCTCCCCATGTAGAAATGACTTTAACACTCAGCCAGATGCTAATGCAAAGTGACTCAAGCTATTCCTTGCAAGCATAGCTAAATTGCCGTTATTTGTTAAGCGCATTGAATTCAGCTGTGGATACAGCAGTTGGTTGCATTCAGAAAGCATCTGTACCCTTTTTTTTTCTGTTTCCCTTTTTTTTTTTTTTTTTTTTTTTTTAATCCTCCAAAGCAGAGACAACTCTACCTATCTCCCCCTTCTCCTCCCTAGTGCTGGCTGGGAATTGTCAAATGACAACCGACCAAATCCTTTTGGACAGGAAGCCTTCATCCTGAGTTCTATATACTTGCAAAGCAGGCCTTGTGGTTGGATCAGGAAGCCCATTAAAAGCACTTTGATGGTATGGAAATTCATCTTCATGGAGCACCCAGGCCCCTAAGCAGCATGCTGTTTAGCTGTGGTTACAGATCAGTCATTCACATCGGAGGGCAGTAATTGTGCTGACGGCTTGTTCAGCAATGGAAGTACATAAAATAATCCCAGGCCCTCCACCATAGCACTGCGAGTTAATCTTCTTTAATACAGATCAGCTGTTGTTCTAACACATGACTTTATGCTGGCTCTAGTGACTCTGCACAGCTTTTTGATTAAGTAACAAGACTGGAACCATCTGCATTCACTTTATTCTGTTACTTTTCTATTGTTGGGATTCTCCTTGCCCCTTCTGTTTTCACTTCTCACCCTCAACCCGGGTTGAATTTTATTTTCCTCTCTAATTCATGCCTCCTGGTGGCCTTGTGGAAGGCAGGGAGAAGTTCTTTTACATGGTAGCAGGAATAAAAAATTTCAGCTCAGTTGAAAATTTCTCTAAAGCAACTGTAGGGTTTAATTAGAAATGTATGTTACATTGATACTTGTGTAGAAGAAAGGTTACTCCTTCCTTCAGTTATCTCAGTCTTTATGTGCAACAAGTACTGATCTGGGCCTGTCTCAGGTTTTCCTCCCTTCTTTGCTGTGATAGCTAGTATAGCTATGGAGGCTTGGATCTCTGGGATCTCGAGTCTTCTGTTGCTATTGCAGCCTACCAATGAAGGTAGGTCCTTTATGCCTCTGAACATGTAACTTAGTCTATCAGTAGGGATTTATTTGCGGGGGTGGCTGGGCAGGCTCAAGACTGGAAATCACCTTTAGGAGCCTGTTAAAGCTCTCGAGGCTTTTCTCCACATGTATGCATGACCTGTTACCTAGCTCCTGTTCCCAGATGGGTTGATCCTTGTGGACAGCCAGATCAGCCAGCTGTAAGGCAGTAAGTAGTCAGACAGGAATTTTGTAGAACTGGAGAGACACTATATAAAAAGAATCATATATGAGAAAAGATTTTCAAAAATGGCTAGGATGATTTGGGTGAGTCACTTTATGGGCATCCAACTTGGACCATCTTGAGGGATTTGATTTTCAGAGGATTACAGTAAAAGCCATGAACATCATGATGAACATGGATTTTACTAAAACCTATTTTAATTGCAAATGCAATAAAACGTATTTTTACTTTACTTTTCTTGGAAGCATTTCTGTGTATAAATGAGAAGTGCGTGTATGTTTTTCTGGTTTCTTGGAAACCCAGGAGCATAGTTTTATTTGTAATTGTCATCTATAGTTAATTATAGCTTGATACGTACTATACATAAACAATGTTACCTATTATACATGTAGTTGAGAGCACAGATTGTCATCTAGTGCAAACACCACAGTGGGCAGCATCAGAAAGTGGACTCTTCTATTTGCTTGGCCCCAAAACTGCATGTTCCTCTGCAAATGAAATGTACACAGACACAAAGAACCAGAGTGTGTGTGCATGCATACAATCCTACAGCACACTCTTGCACAGATACACAGCACAAACATGCACAAAGCTCGCCAGTAATTTTTTGACTGTAGTCAGAATTTCAAACATTCATGTATGCACTTGGGTAACAAAAATAGAAGGGAAAGGGAGACGCAAGCAGGTATTTGAGTTTGTGTCTGCATACACTGATGCACACACAGGTATTGGCTTCTGAATGCTGGAGCCTGCTGCTAAAGGCACAGGCAGCTGACAGGGCTGTGTAAGTACACATAGCCACATAAGAATTTCAAACGTGCACGAACGCTCATAGCACGCTGAGAAGAGTGCATCTGAATACATAGACATCCTGTGCTGAAGTGCTGCTTAACCTGTGATACAAATTCTCCTGGTTACTGTGAGGAGTGTGCCCTTCTAAAAGGCTCTGACATGTACTTGTCTGCTGGGCTGTAACTAAAGAGCTATTTGTAACAGTATTTATTCTAGCTTTGTAAGCAGGAGCCTGTTTATTACTCGTGCTTATGGAACACCAGCTTCAGGATGCCTTCCCTCCCGTTTCCACCCACCTGCCTTCCACCACCCTCCCCACCCCCACCTCTCCTTCTTCCCCTTAAGAGAGTGCCAAACATGAAATGACAGTGACCAATGTTGACTTAATGTGGATGTTTAATAATGAAAAAAGTGTGTCAGTTCCAGCATTAGTTACAAATGGCAGTAAGTATATCTAGTGGCAGCCCTGTAATAATTTTACATCCATCATTCCTTCCTGATGCCTCACTGGCTGCCTGATGGATGGGGATAGCACAGTTAACTCTTAAGCAACTGCTGTGATCCACTGAGCTGAAATGAATTCTGTCCCTGCTCTCCCCTCAAACTGCAGATCCTGCTGTCTTTGAAAAATAAAACACTACAGCTCACTTTACTAAAGGCATAAGGAGGAGCTGTTTTAACACACGGGATTTAAACTTCTCTTGCAGTAGAGAATTTTCCTTCAATAACAGATTATTTTTTTTAATTCCCCTAATGGTTACATTTGAACAAGAAAGGTGGGGAAAAAATGGAGGGGAGAAGGGAAGAAAGGGGAAGGGTCGGTAAAACTGAGTCTGACCCAGTGCTTGCTGCAGACACTGAGAGTCCGTGGGTCAGACTTAAGTGCGTAAGTTGTAATGACTGCAACTGCAGAGAATGGCATCTGGTGTGAGCTGGGCATCTCTCCAGACAGGAGAAAAACCCCTGGAGTTTTCGAAACCAAATCATAAACCAAATCACTCTGTGAAAGTTAAAACCTGCCCATTTTCATAATCTCTGAAGTATTTTACTTGTAAAATACTTCAGCATTTCCAGAGGCTGTACTGCCCACAGACATTAAACACACACATTTATCCCTGCATGTTCACCAGCCTGCTAATATATGTCCTGTAATTTGTAGCCTGTTCTATTCCTCCCTGGCCTGTAAAACACCAGGAAGGATGATCAGTATGATGTTTTTGTTCTCGTCTTGCAGTGTGAGAAGAGATCGTTCTGTTTGGAATAATTATTATACAGTGTGGGGACCAGGAAGTATCTTGTGGACAATGGACTGATACAGGCTCTAAATCACCCTACAACACAGAAGTTAATATATTATCCTAACAATCGCTTCCACTTCTTATTCCCCTTTTCCCTACCCTGTTCCTAATTTTGTCTGACTGAGTTTCTTTGCCAGCAGAAATTCTTCTACGTGGGGTGCACTCCTCTTTGTTAACGCTATCAACACAGAGCAGTTTTCAAAAAGCGTGGCAAAAAGGCAAGCAGGTATTATGTCATCACCCATCCATCACGGTGTATGTCAGCCTTTCAGTAAGTCCAATCAGCAGTCTCAACAGCATCGTTCATATTAAAGGAGTCGTCTATTCAGCAGGGCTACTGTATGCATTGTAATTTCTCCCGAAACTTTGCCCAAATTTAATTAAAAACACGTCAAGTTTGCACACTGCAAAGATCAAAATTGTTTTTGTCCAGCATTGGTAACTAGGCATTAAACATTTGATTTGTTTCAGCTGAAAGTTTATTCTTTTTTTCTCCCTTTCCTTTTTTTCCCCCCATTTTATTTGCCATTTGCTTTGTGTAGCTTGTGTGTATTTATATTTACAGCCACTGCATTTAATGGCCACATGCCTTATTTTCACAGATGGCCAGTGGAAGACTTCCCCTCCCCCCTTTTCTTTTAGTAAAGCATGCTTTTGGTTTTGGTACTTTTGTCACTGTGCCACTACTCTCAGTTAGCAAGTGCCTATGCATGGGAGGGAGAGATTTTGCAATGAGGATATTTTTTAATTCCTCCAACAATTTTACCTATGTTTTAAAATGTTTTTTTTTTTTTTTTCCTTTTCCTGATAGACCATCATCTACTAAATGTACAGATATATTTTTCAAAGGAAAATTAAGTGTCCGTGTCTGAGTTTAGTACATCGTTATGGTAGGGATGCAAGGGCAAGATTAGCTAATAAAAAACGAAACGTACAGAGGGATGGACAAATGCTGCCCACAGATGTGCCTGAAACTCCCACAGAAATCAAGGAGAAGGGCATACAGAGGCACAGGAAGAACTCCTGATCCTTCCAGCTGTCTGAAGTCTGAATGAGAACATAAGTCTTCATTTACTCCAAAGAGCAAAGGCTGGAGGCATTCACATGCTAGTGCGGATGAGTGAGGAGTGCAGCTGTTTATACCTTAGTGGAAATTTTATTAAGCCAAATAAGGATGGATCAACTTCCTCCTGAAAAAAAAAAAAAAAAAAAAAAATCATATAACTGATTTGAGTTCTTTTTACTTCTTTTGAGCTTTTTGAATCTTTGTGTTAAGTTCTCATTAGCCATGAGAACTAATTACTTCCTGAGATCTTGTTATTACTGTTACATAACCACATGTCCCCAGTAGCTAGGGCTTAAGCACGTTCATGGGCACCAGCATCAGTGCAATACCTCTGTCCAGTGCAACAGAGGCAATTCTGTGAACCATGCCTTGCAAGGCCCCTGGGCAGCCAGCCTGTCCTGTTCTGCTAGTCGTGGTGGGAAGGTGCTCTCTCTGCTGAGTGACAAGCAACCACCAGTATGTCCTCAGGGTGCAGAACTTCACCTTCAATAATACTGATGCTCATGCTGGGGAGTAGAAAAACTAATAAGCCTTACTTAATGACTGGGAAAATGTGGCAGCTTCTTTCTTTGAAGACAGACTAGATAGTGTGTGAACTTCTTCGTTGGGGCTGGAAGAAATGTTAGCAAAGGTTCTGCAGCCTTCACAATTTTAAGACCTTCTAGGGAAAAATGGGAGAGAATAGTCTACATCTCAATAATGCTACTGCACAGGTGACACACCCATTGTTTAATAAACAATTGCCAGGAAAATGGAGACTGTGTTTTTGCTTTCTCTTTATATGTGTGCACACACCCCCTTTCTCAGGATATCCTGACTGGGTTGTGATTTTCATCTTATTTCATTTTTGCTGTACCACTTCTTTTCCCCAGTTAACCCTTCCTTTCCTCACAGACCAGCTGTAGCATCTCTTTCTGACTTGCTTTGAAATCTTTCATTGGAATTTACAGAGCACATTTCATCCAGGGATCTCAAAACTCTTCACAGCAGTGGGAAAAAGTCATGATCTCCATTGTGCTTAGTTTTGTGCAGAGCAACTGAACAATTCAGACAAACTTATAGAGCATGTCAAACCAGAAGGCAGTCTAGGTGAGAAACTGGGTCATGTAACTCTTAACCTATTTGCAATCAGCAGATTACAACTGGATTTGGTTGAGGTCGATGCCTATGCCTGCACTGTAAAAACTTTTATAGGAAGCAGGCAGTGTCTCACCATTCTACTTTGCTTTTGCTTTCTTTTTGTTTCTTCCTTAAAGAAACAGGTTGATCCACCTGTACCAGCGTTTTCATTTAAAAGTCCTGACTTACACTATCTCTCAGAGCAAATAACCAAAGAAAAGGAGGACCTCAGCGTCCTAATTTCCTGTAGAATTGCTGCTTTCTTAAGTTTGTTTCCAAGTCAAATAATATATATATATAAATAATTCTTCCTAGAATAAAGAATTATGAATATATATTTTTTTCTATATATATGTCTTAGGGAGCTGCCCCTTAGGGCTGCCAATTTTGTGAATATTTCTTCCCTTTTATTTCCTCTGTCTTGCTGTGAAAGGTACTGACTTGGGAGATCTTAGAAACCAAAGTCCTACATCCAGCAATGTATGGCAAAGAAAATGACTATACAAATTTCAGCAAATTCTTTCTGTGATTGGGTGTCTGTTCCCATGAGGAGAATGGTTAAGTTCCTGGGCCTGCGCAATCCCTCATTTTTTTTCCCCAAAATGGCTAATAGGTAACCTCTCTATGGAGTCCATATATCACTAGATTACAAATCAGATGCAATGGTTTTCAGGTGGTATTGAATCATTCTGGATTTGAATATATACCCTAAACCAAAATTTGACATTCCTTTACCAAGTGACGTAGTCCCAATTAAGACTGAATATAACAATACTGAAACACGTACTGTAAAATCAGGAAGAACTACAGATGAGGAATTTTTTTTCTTTCTTCTAATGCTGCTTTTAGGTTCTGTGGGTGGACTATTCCATGAAAAAGAGAGATTTTCAGATAAGGAGGACTGAAAGAGCTGATGGGGTGGTGAATGCATTGTTTCTTCATACTCAACTTTGATGCAACAACAACAAAAAAAAATCTCCCAGATGATAAATTGCTGAGATATTATAAATAATCTTTCATCTTCTTTGGTGGTCCACAGAGTTTATATAATTGGAAGGCTAAAACCCTTCTTTGTTGTTTCTTCCCTTTTCATTAGTACAGTAGAAGACTATAAAATTGTGCAGCCAGAAGGGGTTTAACAATTACTGAGTCAACATTTGAAAGTCTCACTCTATTTTATTATTTCATGCATGTGCTTTTTATGAGTTTTACAGCCCTGCAAGGTCCATTGTAATGTTGGTTCTGTAACTGCTCTTACTTTATTTTGCTTTCCCTAGTAAAGTGCCATCAGCAAGAATCACAATTCCACACACAAAGAAACGAGAAGATCAAGGTTACATTTTTTAGATAAGATTCAGGAGTGCTAGTTCTGGTTCTGAAAACCACCAGACTTGCTGTGTAGCCTTTGACAATTTACTTAAAATGAGACTCAGTTTCCCATCCGGTAAGCAAGGATAATTATATTGCTTTTTTTTTTTTTTTTTTTTTTTTTTGTGAGATTACATGGCTAAATTCACTGATGAGTGCAAAACACTTGGGCAGTGTGATCTATTACACAGAAAAACCTTTATGTAAATAGAGGAACCCTTCAAAAAGAGCCAGAAATTCTCTTACAGCAATTGTAGGCATAACATGATCTGGACTGTAACATGGTTAGGACCAGGCCATAAGCTGTGTGCACACTATGTATTCTGAAGGAGCGTGACATTAATGTGCAGGAGTAGAGCCTGAACTGCAAATAATTCATCATATGCAAACTTCTGTGTGCAGCTGGCAATACTGCCATCAGTTTCTGTAAGTTCTTGCAGCTCTGTGTCATCCATAAGGCCCACCTTCCTCCTGTTTACCACATTTTGAAAGATGGTGGATCAAGATTTTATAATACAAACTATTCTGATGCTTATTATTGTAAGAGGCAGAGGAATTGGACAGAAAAGTTCTACAAAGACTTCATTCATATCAGATGTAGGATAAGACTCTTCACCTTTTGGGGGAGCTAAGAAAAATGTCATAATTTTGAATGGTAACACCTGGCACCACCAGTGTGTCTGATAATTTAGGATGTTTTTCTGTAGTAAACAGAAGTGAACTTTCATTGCTGGATCATAGTATAGCAGCTTATCTGCCCGGTACTTTAAGATTTTGTGCATATTGACCAAGGATTGTGTCTGAGCGGTTGATATTTACTGGGACTTGCTGAGAGAAGACTTTTGCCTCAGCACCACAACCTTCATTAGATGATGCCACTGGACCTGCTCAATAATGTAAGATTATTAAAACTGCCTATTTGAAAATACCACCTTCAGAGTTTAGATGTGAATTCCTCCCCCAGAGCAGGATGGTAAATAGCTGGACAAACTGCACTTGGAGCAAGGGAAATGGGACAGTGAAAAGGACAATAACAGGCAACCATCTGTTTCTTTTTACATGTTGGCACCGAAGAGAACAAAGGTAGCAGGCACTCTGTCCATCAGTGTGTTTGTAATTCTTTGGTGCAAGAGCTGATGAGCAAGTTTCTCCTTGCAGTCCATATGTAACAGTGCTTGGCTCTCTCCAGTTTCTCTACAAACACATTTTTTTAGCCTGGCCTTTCAGTTCACTTGGAAAAAGAAAGGCAAGAATGTGAAAAGATGTGCCTGAACACTCCTCTGTTTTTCTACACTGGCTGTATCTCTGCAGGCATCAAGCTTAGAGGAAAAATAGTATCAGGGGAAATGGGGGGTAGGGTTAGGGGAGTAGAAAACTGAAGAGTGGTCTGCTTCAGTAAAACTACTAACCTTGAATTATGCAATCGGAAAAACATCTCTTGCCAAAATACAATTCTAACTGAGTTCAGAGTACTGTCAGTGGTTGCCAAATACCCCAGCCAAAAGGATGTCTCCAAGAGGGGGAGGAGGGGTCCACTGCCATATGCCCAACATTTGCAGCATTCTGGAAGAATCGCCCAGTCCTTCAGGCGTGGAGGCATGTGCTTGCTCTTAGGTGCACCCTCAGTGTTGTTACCCAAGCCCAACCCAAGGCGGGGATGTTGAGGTCAAAGGGGATTAGGTAGATGAGTCAGAATGTCTACTTTTCAGACCTTCCAAGGTTTTGATTCACGTTTGTGTAGTAGTGGGAGGAGTTCTGGCGAAGATTATTAGGCTGTTCTACATATGTTTTGACTCTTCTTGTTTTATGTTTCTTCCATGAAAGAGACTGCAACCAAGTTCTTGTCATTTTTAGATCAATGTTTTGTTAAACTATGACAGCTATCCATGACAGAGAGCCAAGTAACTTTTGCAGCTGACCACAAAACTGAGTCTGACTTGCGGTGCTTAGTCATTTTATACATGTATAATTTTTTTTCTACATGACACATTCCATGTGTGTATGTGTTTTTCTTTTTTCTTTTAAATATAATTAGAACATTACTAGGAGCTGTGCTACAGATCAGTCTTCTCTAGCAGATTACTTTGCTTGATTAATGAAGTTTTAGAAACTTCTCATCACCTGCCTATTGATGAAACCTGTCTGGTTGTACTTTGGACAATTGGGCTATTGTGGGATTGCTCTCTACAGTATTGTCTTCCTTGTTTTGCCAGTTAGAATTTTAGATGATCTAGACAACAAGGCTCTCACTGTCCCTTCAGAGAGTCTCTCCTAGAGTCCAACAGAAATGACCATTAGGACAGTTTGTCTCAACATCTGCCGAAGTTCTTCTTGGAGTTTAAAGAGGAAAAAGATGTTTATAAGTTATCTATTCAGTCTTTTGGGGCATGATCCAAAATTCAGAAATTTAGGAAAAAAAGAGTCACTTTATCTTGAACAAGAGATCCCCATGTTTCTTTGCCTGAAAGAGCAGAAGTATTCCTTACTACTTGTTTCCGTTGCTTTATGCAGTGTGATTTTTAGCAGGTCTCACAAGCAAGTCTTTGCAGCACTTCTCTGGGTCTGGACAAGCCTTGCCTCTTTTCCCAGCATGATTGGGTCCAGGCTCCATTTGATGCCAATTGCAATGATCATGAGATTAATATTATTTTGTACCTTTGTGGTGTGGGGCAAACGTGAAAAGTAGGGATTATCATTCTTGCAGCTTGTAAAACCTGAAAGCACGTAGACTTTAAATCAGCTGAACTCACTTCCCCCTTTCTTTCTGTGACTGGCAAAGCAAACAGTTGTGGAGCTTGATACAGTGATTAAATAAGTTTAGGTCCACCATAGTATGGAGAAATATGCTGCAGCCTCCTGAATTCCAGTGCTGTGTCACAGCTGCTTCATTAACATATGTTGTTGAACCCAGCATGTATGTACTCCGCCTGCTATCACTGGATGGTACCACAGCTTGCTACTGTTCACACAGCTAAACACAACATAATGGAGTGGTGGCAGTTTTAAGAACATGTAATTTGCTATCAAATTAAGGTACTGACGATAAATAGATCCTCTTTTTGTATAACCTTGAAGCCCTTGTCTATCTCTGTCTGAAGTTATTCAAGAGGTTCTCTGAGATGAGTCTGGGCTGGCACTGCCAAAAGGTTGCCGGTTTATTTGGGGTCAGGGAGGAGCAGGTATTTTTTTCCTTTGTTAGTTTGGAGCTTCCATAAATACTTTCTCCATAAACTGAAAGGATTTCTAGGAAAGCTAGCAAGAGGCTTCAGTCAAATGGAAAGTGGTAACCCATCAACTGAGCACATTCAAGCAAAACATGGGAGTGCTGCTTAGCCCCTTTCAGGTATTTTATAATTTTTAAAGTGCTTTTGTACATTGGGATTGGGGAAAATCAGCTGCAGTGTATTTTGTAGGAAGAGCATAGAACAGGAAATCAGCACTCTGCTCACATAGCCAGGCTTTTGCATCCTGTCAGAGTGTCACTGACTCTTTCTGTTCTCCAATGCTGTTGCAGAGGTTTAGGAAAGAGCAGGCCTTAAACTTGTCTTTGCCTGATATTTTTTTTAACTTCAATATTTTTAAACATTAATACAGAAGAGTGCATCTGGCTGTTTTGGCATCCTCTGTTTCAAGAGCAACATTATGCAGAAGTTCTTTTTAACTGCCACCTTAGAGATAGGGACTGAACTATATTATCATTCTTGGTGTGAAAGTAGCAAGGAGTAAATAAGCACTGTCCTGAAAGGGTGTTTTTCTGCTCCCCTGTGATTCAGCTGTCCAGAGAGCCACCTCCAAGCACTGCAGGTGAGCAGTGCAGCCCATGTGCTCAGTGTCTCTCTGGCTTCCCTTCCCTTCCCTTCCCTTCCCTTCCCTTCCCTTCCCTTCCCTTCCCTTCCCTTCCCTTCCCTTCCCTTCCCTTCCCTTCCCTTCCCTTCCCTTCCCTTTTCCCTTCCCCTCTTCCATCATGCCTTCACTCTCTCACTTCATCCAGTGTGGCTGTACCTCAAAATGCAAAACTTTTCACAAGATGGATAGCAGTGGAGCATCTGTAGGCTTGTTAAGTCAAACTCTGATAAACGAGCCGTACCCAGTGCGTACCTTGCAGACAGCATGCCAGAGTATTCGCTGAGCTTAAGACTCAATCAGATCATGTAGGGAGAGTGTGGTTCTGAATGTGACTGCCTCCGACTTCGACAGCTGCGCTTACTGCATAAAGAAAAAGCTGTTAATCCTGTGCCCTTTGCGCTCTCAGCTGTTTCTCTAAGAGGTTTATACATGATTCAAGAAAAAATCTGCAACAGAATAGCTCCTCTCCCCCGTGGCGTACCGAGCAAGAGGAGATGTTCTTTTATATTTGAGGTTGGTGGCAACATTTTTAAATGATTGCTGACATACACATTTGTGAACTCTATCATTATGAAGTTGATGGCAAATAGATTTTTGGAGGAAGAACTGTTGACTTGCATTGTGTATCTGGGATCCATTTGGAAGAGATACAAAGTCAATTTATTCCTGACGTTTTGTATGCTCACAGGCTGCTTTGGAAATGAGAGCTAAGTTAAACCAGTAAACCAAAGAGTTTGGTAAAGCTAACTGCCTGAAAAGTTCAGGTGCTTATTTGAAGCTTCTCCAGGCTTTCTGGATCTCTGTGCTTGGGAAATGTTACCAAAACATTTGCTTGTGACAGACTGACTCTGCCACATGGGATTTTCTTGCAAAAACCAAGAGGATAATCCATCTTGCACAGTTTCAGCAGTGATATATCTGGTTATAGACAGAGCACAAAAGTGATCCATAATGAAAGTGAGTGTGAGGGGAAAGAAATTCAACCTAATGTTCCCTAAACTGTGCGAGCCTAGCCACTTGAGCAGATTAGCCTTATTTCTAAATCTCTCAAGAAAATCTTTGGAAAATGGCTTATGTGAATTTGAACTGTTCTTTGAGTTGAAGATGCAGGGACATCACATTGGGGGAAGCATTTCTGTATTCATATTGTTCTCTTTTCTGTTTTCTTCTATAATACAACCCAGTGACATTATTAGACTATAAGAATAGTTGTAAAGTCTATGGTTGCCGTGTGAAATCTGAAAGTTTTTTTGTTTGTTGATCTTTTACAGTCTTCAGGAGTTAAACAGATCAACAAATCAGCAATCTTTCTTTCAGGAAGAAGCTCAAAAGACTTTTTTCAACTGGAGCCACTTTATTATAATTCAGCATCATGTCATTTTCTTAGCTTTGCAAAAGGCACAGTGCCTAACATTTTGAAATGTTAGTATTGCTTTCCTGAAAGATTTATTTTTAAACATATGATTGTCAGGAAGAGAAAATGTTTATAAGTAATATACACAGGGAAAACAAAAACAGTTGGAAAATGGAACACCTTTGTATTTGTAAAGTCCAACAATGCAGAACGAAGAGAGGTATTTTGAAGAGAACATTGGAATTAATTGCCCTGGCATGTTGTTCTGGCAGTGTCTGTAGACACCACTGCAGCCTGACAGATTAATTGGCAGCATGCACTAGTCTGTTGCAATCCAGGGTTCACAGATAGTTCTGAGTATGTGAATGACAGAGGGGCTGTTAGGAGGGTTGGGCAAAACAGTCTGAACAGGAACACATACCACTGCCTAAGTATCATGCTCAGTCCAGGCTGACCCTTTCCTGAGACCTGAATAAGTTCAATCTTAAGTTCTTGTTTTTTTCCCCCTATGGTTGCTTCCTAAAATACCGCATTATAAAAAAGAAAAAGGGCAAAGTTACCCATGCCTCTGCATTTTGAGTTCAGGCTGGAAATAGAGTAAAACAATAAATATGTTGCACAAGAGCGTGTATCATCTAAACTTCCAGTCCAGCTTTGCAGTCCCAGGGAAACAGCTGAAGTATTCTTCAGATGTGCATCCAATTTTATCATGCTCAGCTAAACCAATCTTTTCAACACTATGAAGTTAGCTCATCACAAGCTAAATAGCATGTTTTAAAAAAGTCTTGGTAGAGTCTGCAACCATATTGCTTCCAAAAAAAAAAAAAAAAACAGTATGATGTATTCTTAAATACCTGGCTCAGTAAACTGTTGTGAATTAATTGTTATCCAGCTTACCTATCAACCTTCTACATAACCTACAAACTTTGCAGTTACAATAGTTAATGATTTTTCTGATCCAAATCCTGCCATCTTCCCCATAAAGGACAAAACAACACTGGAGACCCTGACTCAGCAGCTCGCAGTAAAGCAGAGTGAAGATGGGAAGTTTAGCCACACGATGATGGATTTCAACATGAGTGGAGATTCTGATGGTCAGTACACATGGCTTATCCTTGTTTCTAGTTTTATGTGTACACATCTTTGGGATCTGGGGGACAATCCAAGTGTTTTGGAAGTCTCTGAGGAATTAAAGGGATTAGCAATAGTGGCTATGGAACAAGGGGGGAAAAATGATTCCTCATGTGGTGTTTTAAGTCTGGAGGTGATTTTTAGCCTTCTCTTTTGTACACTGTACATAACAAGGCAGGACCAAAAATGTATTTCTGATGGTGAAAGTGAATAAAGGAAGCAAATAAATGGGGGATGCGATCATATGGTAAATCCATGAATTACAGACCTGATCATCCATGGATGGTGCACACTCTGCATCTGTGGGAATTTGTTTGGATTTGATGAAGCAGGCTTAATGTTCTTTTATTTTCTTTCTCTGCTGTTGCTTATGTTGTTATGGAGGGGTAAGCGTAAAAACAGGCAGATGTGTAAGTGTTCAATTGCTACTTAGAGACTTGCTTAAGAAGAAACACCTGATGTTGCCATACATCACACCATTGCCATCACATTCTGTAAACAACAAAGGAAGAAAGTAAGAAGAAAATTTACATTTAAAAGTGTTGATTTTAGGTTATTATGTAGTAAAAGATGTCTTAGGAAAGCTGTTCGATGTTTTATGTTAAAAAACAATGGGAACACTTCATCAAGTCTATACTATGTGATACCGAATCAATAGAATAACTAAAAATTAGTCATTATACAATATACAGTATTTCCTACTGCTTCAAGTAAAAGAAACACCATTAACCTCTTGTGAACACTGACTCATTTAATGTGCAGCACCTGACTTAGGTTATTGATGGCAGAAGCAGCTGTATGATGAAACACAAGTCGGGAATGCTTTTCTCTTTCTTTTTAGGAAGTGCAGGAGTTTCAGAATCTAGAATTTATCGGGAATCCAGAGGGCGTGGTAGTAATGAGCCCCATATCAAGCGCCCAATGAATGCATTCATGGTGTGGGCTAAAGATGAACGGAGGAAGATCCTTCAGGCCTTCCCTGACATGCACAACTCCAATATCAGCAAGATACTAGGTAAGATTGATAGAGCACTGTTCTTCCTGTAGCAAAACTCAGCGCTTTTAGTGGAATAGAACTGAGCACCTGACACAACTGAATTACTGTCTCTAGACTCTCTAGTTAGCTGCTTAATGATGGCATCAAGGACAGCAGCTACACAAACTTCCACCATGCTGCCCAGTGCTATACATTAACCATAACCTGAAGTGCTCTCATGACTTTGTAATTACTCAGATCGTGGTGGTGGTTTTGATGCAAAAATGTGAACGGAATAGGTAAAACTGGTTAGTTCATTTCATTAGGCTGTTGAACAGGCACAAAATGACTGCTATCATGTATTTGTCCATGTATTTCATCTAACTAGATTCTATGGGGTAGCACACCACAGCATTCGATGTGTGCTTTAGCCCTTTCTGTTCAAAACAATGGCCACTGGGGAAAGATCCTAAAATACATCCTTTTATTTTATACACTGACAGTTTTAAATTATTTTTATTATGTTCCTGTTATATTAAATTTCCCTTCAGTGCATGATCTCTATCACAAGCTGCTTTTATTCTAAACATTCTGAAAAGAATTCTGAAATCAAAAAAGAAACATCAGAACTAATTTCCATATCCTTAACTCTTCACATCTCAAGCAGTATTTGTCATGAGCAACATCTATTGTCATGAGCAACATCTACCGAATTTCATGCCATAGTTTTCCAACTTTTTACTGCTTGCTCAGATTCCCAGGACCACATTCTGTCCTGAGTTATTCCTCAATGGGATGCTGAATGATACACAAGGTGAATAACTGAGGATTTTTGAGGCCACTGAATTACTCTTCTGCAGGAAAAACAAAACAAAACAAACAAAAAAACTGTGACCGTGTTAGAAATGGTGCATTTTTACCAGCACATACTGTGTTACAGAAACTAAGCATCCATCATACCAGTAGGTAAAAGCTTAAGCAGGGGTCACATTTACCTGGGCTACAGGTTTGGCTGGCTTTACAAAGATGTAAGGCAATTGTAATGGCAGTATTAACCAGTTGCAGGGCTGGTAATATGCTGAGCTTAGTCTG
This sequence comes from Nettapus auritus, assembly GCA_011076525.1. NCBI lineage: Eukaryota > Metazoa > Chordata > Aves > Anseriformes > Anatidae > Nettapus > Nettapus auritus. The sequence continues at coordinate 76,215,379 of CM021765.1, read as the reverse complement.
GTCAGGGGTTCAGAGTTCAGCCTGATTAGGGTGGTTTTATGAAGAGTTAGCAGGGGGCAAGTGGAAATGAGAAAAAAATGGTCAGAAGCAGAATGCATTGACTTTGGATGGCAGACATGATATTAACCCATGATTAAAAGGGTGGTACAGGATGATTAGATTAGTTATGGGAGCAGGATTAGAAGGCTAAATAGGTTATATTGATGGTAAAATAACCATATACTGGTTAAAAAGGATTATACTGGTTACAGGTGTATGATGTGATTAGTCTGAGGACAGGGCAGTAATAGTTTTGGTCTGTTTCTAAATTGAGAGTGGTCCTAGTTAAACCTGTTTTTAAATAATCAGCTTAAAAAATCTACAAGATAATTCTGAATGGCCCTTTTCATATAGAAAGTACAAAGAGAGCTTGATGTTTTCCCTCTTAACTGATTGTTTTGGATAACAACCTCCGACAGCACGCTGCTAATTCATTCTGCTTAAAACAGGCGCTTGAGCTGGGCTGACATTTTACGCAGTCTCTGGGGATCCTGGTTGACATTTTAAAGGGCTTCTAAGCATTTTATAATACCCTAAAATCTGGTTTTAATAAGCCATTCTGCTGAAATTGTTAACATAAGGAATCACCTTTTACTATTTGGCTCTAGATCAGGGAGATATGGGGACATCTTTTTCTGATTAGATATACAGTAGTTGGAGTAAAATGTGCAAATTCATTACAGATCCTGTTGAGGTGACAGACAGTATAGCTGACTCCAAACTCTTTACTGTTTTGCTGCCAGATATGGGGAAAAGCAAGGTTTAAAGCAGGAAGAGATGATGTTTCTATTTCTTTCCAGCATCACGTTTGATTTTTTCTATTTCTCCTCTGCAAAAGAGAGGGATGCCCTGATGCCTTCTTTCCTGACAGGAACGTTGCAAAGGTCTCCCCTCAACTGCAAAAGGATAGTCTTTTGAAGTCAGCAGGGAGATAGCTCTCAGTTAACTGGCGTAGGGTGAGCAGCCAGAAATTTACAGTTCAGCCAGTATTAGGGGCTCTTTATTAGAAATCCACCATTTTTCCTTACCATTTTTTAGCAGTGCTACTACACATTGAGGTCAGAGAGCTCATTGTCACTGAGAGTGGCTTAGATGGAGTTGTCACCCATCAAGGGTCATTTTTGTAGTAAAATGAGAGGAGATGCCCTTCCCAGCACTAGCATTCTCTAGGGATTATGTTTGACACTGTGGTATTATGTTTTGAGCATAAAAATTAGATACATGGATTTGTCACTAAATTCATCTGTGCATACGTTTGTCATCCATCTGTTCAGTGCAACTTAAACTTGTGGATAATGATTTTTTTTTAGTAAATTGTTAAAAAAGTGCTAAAGCGGGTCTGCTGGACCCTATCAATTTAATAATGCATTGTTTAGATATTTTTGTAAATATTTTAATTAATTTCACTGAGAAATTTGCATAAGGAGATTAAGAAGTTAGACAGTACCTTCAGAAATTCTCTCATAGATGTATGTGTGTGAATACAGGCTTATACCTATACATTATACATGTGCTTGTATGTGTTCAGGTATTTTTAAACACAAAAACAGCTCGATGCAGATACCCAGATTGAAAGATACCAGTCCCGTGGACTAAAAATTAGGAAGTATTATAAAGAGCTGAAGATTCTTGATAGAGAGGCTTGGCTCAAAATCAGTTGTCAGCAGAGCTGTGAACCCCACTGAGAGCACACGTGTGTGCACCCGAGCACAAGTGCGTGTGCACTGCTGGGTGCCTGGCTGTCTGCAGCTGCCAGTGCCAGACTCTGGTATCTGGCTGTCCTCATCGGCCCTGTAAAAGCCTCATGTGGTCACAGTTCTAAACTGTCCTAGCTCATGTTGGGGGCAGGAGCCACGTTTGGTGCTGCAATGTCTAGTAATTTTAGCGTTTATTTTCTAAACACTTCAGCCAGCAGATCGGGTAGAGCTTCGTGAGAATCCTGCCTGTCATTATTATGTATGCATACAGGGAGGGGATGGGCTCATGTTTTTGTAGTCACGGAGAAAAGCCTTGCATACTTGACCCACTCAAAGCTTTCAGACACAGATGGTAAGCAGAAAGCTCACCAAAGAGTGTAAATCTTCCCTTAAAATTCTTTTTTTTTTTTTTTTTTTTTTATCAAGATTTTTCAATTACACCTTATTTGGCCTTGGGTTTACACTAGGCATAGGTACCTATGTCTGCATGCATGTGTTTATTGACATAAAAAACAATCACAGATAAAGGTATTGGAAATATATTTTGTCCAAACACAAGGGATTGTCAACCAGTTTTAGCATGCTGATTGATAATACTCACTCTTACCTTAGCCTGCCTGCACATGCAAATGTCAGGATCAGAATAGTATATTCTTCAGAACTTCAGAAGTTCATATTTAAGACCAGTTAGAGAGCTGCTTGGATTTTGCATATTAGTAAGACAATAAATGAAAATTCTAAAATGTAAAAATATAGGATTTATCATCTGAAAATGTGCCCATTTTAAAAATTTATTTTGACAGTACTGTTTATTTATGATACTTCAAAACATACTCATATATTATATTTAGTGTATTTTGCAAAAACAATGAAGTCATAATAAGAGTAGGTATCACTGCAGAAGGGAGCTTTTAAAAATTTGCTAGGAAGAGAGGTGAGACTGCCAGGATTTTTGTTGCATTGAGTTTGCAGCTTAGGAAGGAAAAACATAACGAATGACATTTATGTATAAATATTGTATGTGTAACTGCATATACAAATATTATGCATCAAAATTTCAGTTTTTATGGCCCTGATCTTGCAAAGACTTATGTGTTTGCCTAAGTGCATCCATTATTTACAGATTTTTTCACATGAGGGGGTAGGAATTTGCCTGTCTAGGTCTTCCTGTAGGATTGCAGCAAAATAGCACAGTGGAAGAGGACTTGTGCTGAAACAGAACATTTTCACGAAAATTTTGCAAAAACTGATTTCAATTTCTACCTTTCTGTGTGTTGGTCTCAGAACATAGGTGACTATTACTCAGTTCCTGAGCTGCAGGTCCGTTCACAGCATGTAAAACATATGTCAAGATTTGTTTAAAGTCAGTGAGGTTTTCAGCTTTGCTATTCATAAATAAAAACTGTTTCATCAGTAGGAAATGGGGCTGGGGTGTTTTTTTAAGCCACCAGGACTACAGCTTGTTTGTGGTTAGAGGACTCTAGATTTAGACTAAATTTCATTATTTTCTTCATATGGTAAAAAGCCAAAGTGCTGTTGTCTAAGAGGTAGAATTTAGAAGTAGACCTACATCTTCCTGTGAGAGCTGTGTAAGCTTTACCCTGAATTTTTGACATCATTCAACACAAGCCCTATCTATGTTTCCATCTTGCATACTAAGCCAGCATTAGTAGGTGTTCAGTGTCTTGGCAGTCTCCACATGTTTATCACTATGTCATTTAGCCTGAAATCTTGGAGGCACTGCAAGTGGGAAGTTGGTGTCACTTTTTCTAGTCACTCCCTCGGCCAGAAAAAACATGGGATAAATTCCCTGCAGGAGACAAAGCTGCTGACCACGATTCTGTAGGCAGAGTTTTGCTACCCTGTCTTAACACAGAGCCCTGTCAGGGATGCTTGTGCTGAGCTACCAAGTCTGTTTGGCATATGAAGTACCATGCAGGAGTTTCAGATCAAATCTTAGAAGCAATCCATTCATGCTGATATGATGCTGCACCTAAGCTAATAACAATTAGCAGAAACATTAAACTGTCTCCCATTCCAGAAATAGCTGGAGGATTTCTCCATCTTATATGTGAAAAAAAATGATGTTTTTGACTCCACAGTAATGTTTGCTATAAAAAGGATGTCCATTGTTGCACCTCTGAATAAGGACACCATGATTTCCAATCACTTGTCTGTCCTTGTGTGGCCAAGTTGGGTAACCCTTCGCACCAAAAGCCCAAACTGCAGCTTGGACTAAAAATTCAAAGAGCACTGGGGAAAATGGTGTCAATAATCAGAAGGGGCCTTTCTGGAGGGAACCAAACTATTTTCTTGCCCAGGAAGGGATAACTGTTCTCTGTGGTGAAAGTCTTAGGTACACAGTGAGCTAAGACCAGCCTGAGTAATAGCATGAGCTAAGTACAGCATGAATAACCATAAAAAATGAAGAAAAAGAGGAAGTCAAGTATGACATATGACATTATGGGCCAAATAAACTGAGAAACTGTTCAAACTTTTTTTTTTTTTTTTTCCCGATGGGAAAATGGACTATTTTCCAATGAAGTTTTCCTTCTAGGCCACATGTTTCACAGCTTGGACCATTCACGTTCTTTTGAAATGTATCGTACCCTGAAGCATTTCTATCGTCCATGAAAAAATAAAATAGGATAACTAACTCAAGAAATTTTACTTTCTGCTTCCATACTATATCCTTTAAACAATATTAGTTTTTAAATTGCAGGAGGTATTTGAAAAAAAAAATGAAGTCTTCTTTACTTCCCTAGCTCAAATATCCATCTTAGCATAGGAAGAATGTCAGAAACCAGCCTGCCAGCAATCAAGCTATACTGCAAGTCCAATGGAGAGGTGTGCCATTATCCCAGTGCTCTTCCCTTCATGACACATACTAAATTATTTGTTAAGTTGGAGCTGGCGGTGATCACCAGGACTTGGTCTTGGAGTTAACACACCACTGAGACATATGGGATAGCTTGTAGCTGTTAGAGGCATTGCTTCAGGATCTTTGCAGGCTCCTGTACCCAGCAGCATACTATCTATGATCAATTCATGTTCTTTTCATGAACCTGGCAACTAGAAAGATAAGTTATTTGTAATGAAAGACTAAGCTGTAGGCATGTGCATATCCAGAGTTTATTCCTGATCCAGCTATGGTGAAAAACAGCAATCAGATCCCAGCAACTGGTATTGCTGCCTCCTCTAGAAGAGGAGGTGAAAACAAGACCATGGCCAAAGGAAGGTCTCAGCAGAGTAGGTTTGATGTACCTGAGGGTTCTCTGACTATTCCACTAAACTACACTGCCTAGTTTTCTCAAAAGTGTCAGGGTCTGCTCATTTTCAGGATGTTACTCTTACTGATCATCTGAAAAGCATCATCATTTAGAAAAGTTTCAGTAAAATAGTGAGTGAAAACTTTGAATATCATCTCTGTCTGCCTCAAGGCCATTCTCAAGAGGTTTACCAGTGAAATGCAAACAAGACCTGACCCTTGTCTAGAAGCTATGACAGATTCCCAGCCCAAAGCAATATGACTGTCAGTATCTTGTCCCAAGTGACCTACTTGCTTCTCTGCCTTTTAGTGCTTGTGGATGAGTAGAACCTCATTTCTTGTTCTTTTTTTTGTTTGTTTGTTTTTTATTTTTTTTTTGTGACAGGCTCTCGCTGGAAAGCTATGACAAACCTAGAGAAGCAGCCATACTATGAGGAACAGGCCCGACTCAGCAAACAGCACCTGGAGAAATACCCAGACTACAAATACAAGCCAAGGCCGAAGCGTACCTGCCTTGTAGATGGCAAAAAATTACGCATTGGCGAGTACAAAGCTATAATGCGCAACAGACGCCAGGAGATGAGGCAGTATTTTAATGTTGGGTATGGGACCTTTAAAAACTATCACTAATTTCAGCAATATATATATATATATATTTCAGGGAGAATTCTTAATTCACTGTGGTAAATGTTGTATTTTATTGGCAAGAACATTATATATTGCTAACGGAATGTGAAGCTTATACTTTAAAACAATGTGTTCCAGGAGGATGTTAGGCAGCTAGGGATTTTTTGTTGGCTCTGCTATACGTTCATCTTACAGTTTCAGCCAACTGTCTCCTTTCCACACTGATCCTGCAAAAGAAGAAAAAAAAGCTTAAGATTTTCCAATGAAATCTAAGTCTTCTAATAAAGTCTTATAAGTACTACTTTATTATAGGACCTCAGAGGGTGTATCTGAATGGATCTATTGTAGTGTCTATTAGTCCAAAAGGCAAAAATACTTGTTTGCATTCAGTATGATCTATTGCAAGTGGTCTGTAAAAGGAATGCTGAACATATTGAATTTGAGCTGGAATATGGACTTCAATATCAGGCATGAAATTGTCTCCATTGTTCATCATGATGGCATTTGTCATATTAGGGAGTGTCTTCCAATTCACTAAGCTAAATGCTTTGTATTGAGTATAAATTTCAAGACTGGTTCAAGAAACTCTTAATAGATCAGCTTGAAATGATTAAACTAAAATCTGCCTGGAAAACTCACATGTATTTTTTCTCTGGAAATTCGACTTGGTTTTGATTACTGCAGATCAGAAGGATCAGAAGTAATCAAATATTCTGCAGTATTTCTGTAGTCACTCCAGAAAATTAAAATACACACATTGGTCTTTAAAAAAATAAATAAAAAGCAAAAATGGCAACAGAATCAAGCCTCAGAAATAATGGAATTTGTTTTCTGTTTCATCTCAGGCTGAATTAGGAATCATTTTAATATTAACTGAACCGAGCTGCACATCTCTTTAGTTAACAGCTAGAAGTAGCAATAAAGGAGAGAATATCTGTCCAGCAACTGTTAAGTGTCATCAGACTGTGTTTTAAACAGCTACAGTGTGCATTGTTATAATAAGCTGCTCAGCAGAGAAATTTGAGCTTCTTAACCCTGTGGTGCTGGCAGGTCCAGTGATCCCAATGGTAAGCACTGAAACAAACACAGGGAAGTCAGCCAACATTTGGCATCAAGAGATTAAAAAAAAGAGGAGGGGGGCCTTCTGGAAAAATAATAGGTGGCAACAGAGACCCCAAAACACTGCTTATCTGGTTAACATGCATGCTTCATCATGGGAAAAAAATTAACCTTGTAATGCTCTGCATATTATTTAGCTTTCCAAACAAGGCTGACATTGAATTCAAGACATTTCTGCAGATAATTTGCACAGGGACACTGGAGCACAGAACCTGCGGTGAAATCTTAATAGAAGTTACTGACAAAGTGGCCAGTGACCACAGTGGGGTCAGTGTTTGATACTGGGAGTCCCAGCACTGGAGTTGCATTCCTGGTTTTGGTTTCCCATCTGCCACATCACCCTGCACAGATCATATAGGGCTAAACTTCCAAACACAAATCCAGCTCCTGCTCAGGCACAAAAGTAAATGATGGGGTTTTCTAGGAGCTCTCATTGTGCCGGCTGCCTGGACACACTGAAAACCTGCCTGAAAGCCTCAGAGTGGGAAGGATTGGGCATTTTTTGCAGCTCTTGTACTTAATGCCTTTAGGTCTTACTGTCCTCATCTTTAATGGTGATATGGCAAGCTCACCTCATCCTCTGGAGTGGACATCCTATAGAAGTGTAAAAATACTATTCTTAAATTATTTAATATTTGGAAAGCACTCTGAAAAGCACCATTTAAGTGCAAAGTATTCCTATTGTTAAATATTAAAAGCAATTTAAGTGTGCTGAATCTTGTTATGGAAATGCTGACTCCAGAAAAACAAAACCTTCCTATTGAATTAAGAATAAAATGCAAATTAGACCTGCTCCCTACTTTAAGAGCTATGTCTTCAGCTGAGACAACTTATATTGTTTCAGAAACAAGGAAATAATAATTGTACTGACAGTGGCCTCACTCGAATGGCAGGCAGGAAGTATCTGAAAATGCAGCTAGCAATTCCAAACAAATGTAAAGCTCTTTGGCAGAGGAAGGTCTTTCAGGATCACTGTACTGTGCAGGGCTTACTGTACAGTCAGGGCACAGCCAGGCAGGGGAACAGGGGAGGGTTTCATTCTTAATTACGAATGTTCATCTCAAGAGACGCTGCCCTGTCTCCTGTGGCAAGGCTTTTCAGTGCAGATGGACACACCGCTGATGACATTACAATGTGCAGCATGTACTGAAGAGTATTACTGCAATGGAATTACTTCATGCAGCAAGGAAACAAAAGGAGCATGAATTTTAAACCTCTAGGCTTGTTGGGACCCTGAAGCTTCTCAGGGAAATAAACACTGGTATAACGCAGCTAGTGTTCTTGATGCAAAGGGAATTTCTATGGCTTGGAATAATTCGTCTTTCATTACTGCAGACAGGTTTCCAAGGCTTAGACGCTGTATAAAGGCATCCTATAGAGGATTTTCCGAAATGCTCATGTAGCTTGCTTGCTTTTTATTTATGTTTAAATAATACGTGCTTCCATTTTAAGTCTGGCTTTTCCCAATTTTGATCAACCCTGCTTCAAAGGTTCTGCTTTTCACAAGTGCCACTCGCTGTGGAAACTATCACCTTCCAGTGGGAGGCCTTTAGGGATCATCCTGTAAACCTATGTTGGCCCCAGAAAACCCACTAATCCCCTCCCTAACAATGGCCAGGTCTTTGAATGTGCATGGCCTCATCTGTGAGACCTTGGATTTCTCCCGATCTGCTGATACTTCCCTACAGCACCTCCCCTTTCCTGTGTGAACTACCTAGCCCTCACTTCATTTCTCCTGTTGGCAATGTGTTATTTTTATTTCTAGTCCTGTCAGTGTCTTACTATGATTAGCTAAGAGGAGGATTTTCAGAATACAAGTTTTTGTATGTTGGGCCACAGTTGAAAGGGTGCTTGCTTTTGTCTAGCAGCTTAGGGGACACAGTTGACTCAGTAAAGTTGCATCACAGGTAGGCAAGCTGAAGCTGTGTAATTCAGGTACCGCTACAGATGTTTACAAAGGTTGGTTTTTTTTAGCAGTGAAGTTGGTTTGGGCTTGCTGTCCATTTCAAGAGCATCAGTTACTGAATCTGGAATACTGATAGAAGGGTTGCATGGCATGCATGGATCAACCAGGAACTCCCTCTGCATCCCCAAGAGCATGTGCTATGGGCTTGCTATCATACTTAAGACTCTCTGCTCCTCCCAGTATTCCAATGTTCTTTTACTTTTTCTCCACGGCAGGCAACAAGCACAGATTCCAATTGCCACCACAGGCGTAGTTTACCCAGGAGCCATCGCCATGGCAGGAATGCCTTCCCCACACCTGCCCTCTGAGCACTCGAGTGTCTCCAGCAGCCCAGAGCCCGGGATGCCCGTCATCCAGAGCACTTACGGCATCAAGGGCGAGGAGCCTCACATCAAGGAAGAGATGCAGACCGAGGACGTCAATGGAGAAATCTATGATGAGTATGATGAAGAAGAGGATGACCCCGATGTTGACTATGGCAGTGACAGTGAAAATCACATCGCGGGGCAAGCCAACTGATCAGGGTCCAATATCACATGACCTACAGGACTTCAAGGAGAAAAGAAAAAATAAATAAAGCCCCATCTGGTTTATCCTTGCCAGTGGCCAAGCACATTAACTTTCTCATACACTGACTGTTACTTTAACTGTTAGTCTTAACTAGTTGGGACATCAGCTGACTAATAGACATCAGCCTGCATCAGAAGAAAAAAGGCTCAGAAGAAAGGAAACAAAGACAACGACAACAACAACAACAACAGAATGATATAAGCTATGGGTAAAATAATGCCAGTAATTCAGCTGCTATACCCAAGCACTGAAGTCTTACCCGTCGACCTTTTATTATTATTATTTTTTTTCAAATAAACTTTATGGCTGTTTGTTCTACAATATTCTAGAAATTCTCACTCAGGTACACAGTGCCAACAAGTGGCTTGTGAATGTGTTTTGTTGTTTTGTGCTACAGTTTAAAGAGAAATAATTTTTTTTTTTTTGGTAATGCACCTGACAGGAAAGAAAAAAAGACAAAATTCCTTTTCCCCTTCTGTCTCCTCCTCCTCCTCCCTGGCACGTCTGGGTCAGAAGTGTGTGTGTGTGTGTGTGTGTATGAGTATGTGGGCTTGCGTGGCTGGCAAGGAAGGAAGTGGGGAGCCTGTTTCTGTTAACCCCAACAAGCAATTATTTCCTTTCAAGAGAGGATTTCTCTTCATCAGTTGCACACCATACTGAGTCTGAGCAAGTGCCAAATTTGTACTACAGCGCTGAACTAGTCCAATTCCTTTTTTTTTTTTTTTTTTTTTGGTCTCTGTTTTTGTTTTTCTTGGTTTCCTTTTGCTTCCTGCTCTGTCTCAAGTTAGGACAGTGTTGTATCTTAGACAATCCCTTGAAGAACCTGATATACCAGCAGCTGGTGAGATTAGACATATATTTCTGGTTTTGGTTTTGGTTTTCAAAGGAAACTGTAGGTGCCATTCTCAGGTGAAAAAAGAGAGAGAGAGAGAGAGAGAGAGAGAGAGAGAGAGATAAGAAATTTAGAGAAAAAAATATTTTACGATCTTGGATTTTCATGTGTGCGTGTTAATGGTACTAATAAGAATAATACTGGACTATTGTGAGCAAAAAGCATGTTCCAGAATGAAATTCCACACCCTCCAAAGGACTTGGTCTGTAAGGAGCCTTTGCTTTTCATTTACACTTCAAGTGGCAATATTCTATATTTTTTAAAAAAGATTGTCCAAAACAGGATTTGTTCAGCACAGGACAGGCAGCTGGAAATGTTAACTCCTCACTGAGCATAATTAGGTTACCGTGATGTTCAGTTTTAATGAACTTGTACCTATGGGGTTGTTGAGCACTGATCTCCAATTCAAAAGGCAGTTGTGTTTATTTTTTAATTGGCATTTTTTCTCCTTTGTACTTGCAGAAATCCATTTTTATCAGTAGGATGTTTGTGTAGGAAGGAAGACTAACAACTATGAAGAACTTTTTATGTTCAGAAAAGGCATGTAAGAACCCCAGACTTGACAGTGCTAAGTTTCCCTTGCTGCTGCCTCTCACAAGTAGAGAAGTTGTCTCCTGGGCTGTAATATTTCCAGTGTTGTTCTAGAACCCTTAGATACATTGCTTGCACAGTTTTGCCTTCCTTGAGTAACAGCAACCAGGAAGAGGGAGGCAGATTTACACAAGTGTAATGCTGAGCAGAAGTTAGCCTACTGTAATATCAATAACATTCAACTGAATGTTACATTTTATTTCAGGAAAAAAAAAAAAAAAAGAACATAAATAGAAAGGAATCACAGAGTCTCCTTTCATCTCCTCACTGATATTCCTCTAGAAAGAAAGGACCCAGGTTCATGTAGCAAGACAGAAGCATTAGATCTAAACCAACCAACCAAAACAACTACCTCTCATTTCAGGCAGCAGCTGTCCAGTAGATCCTCTCTGCCTTGAGAAGGAAAGTCTTAGGATCGTACAGAGAAAAAAAGCCTTCCTCTGAATCAGTTTTCTAACTGAGGATGTCACCTTTGTGTGGCTCACTTGAAAATCCCTGCTCCTAGAGTGACTCATTGCTAGCATTCACTTTTAACTTGTGAAAATAGCCCTGTGTATCTTTGTGCCAGCCAGATCCCAACCCAAAGGTTCACCAGAAACATGGTCTTCAGTAATTGGCAACACTGATTTTGCAAATGGTTCCTTAATCAGGCAAATTTAGACCTCAGAGTAATCAGCTGTTTAAATCTAGGTGCCGGGTGGAAAGGGCAGGTAGCAAGAGGGGCTGGGAAAGAGGATGTGGGGTTTTCCTTTGTCTGCTGGAATACCACTTGAAGTGTAACTTGACCTCTGCAGACCTTGTGCAAAGCAAACAAGAAAATGCCACTGAAGAGTTAGGACGTCACTCTGGTGAGCGGTTTGGACATGTAATAGTTTTACCCTGCAACATCTGTTTTATTTTTCTCCTTGTTTTCCCTTTTTTATGTCCACCTCTGCCTCACAAAAATTCTTTTCTATTTTCTCTCTCTCAGAAGATTTGCTCTGAAGTTATGCTTGGAGTAGCTGATCATATCCTCCATGTCAGAGAGGGTTCTTTTTGTTTATATTTTATGACTGTTTTTTTTGTTTGTTTGTTTGTTTGTTTTTCAGTTGAACTGCCTCTTCTTGCTAGTGTTGTAATGGTAATTATTGTAATAATAATAATAATGGTCAGCTGTTCCCAGATTAGTAAATTATGTATAATTTATTTTATTCCCTCCTTCCTTTTTTAACTTTATTTTATTCTGTTCTAATTTGGCAGTGCAGCAAATGAAGCTGTTAGTCTATTTAAAATGGATACCCCTCCCCACCTTGCCTTTTTATATATATATAAATATATATATATATACATATGAAAACAAATTGCTTCTTCTTCTGCTCACACCATTCCTCTTTCTGTTATTTTAATTTTGGCCCCAGCCATGTCAACTTCTGATGTTTATTATGATGGAGTGAATTAATGGGAGTGTTGTTTTCAATCTTAATTAACTTCTGCTCTCTCATCACTCATTTTAGTTATTTAATTACGCCACTCATCTAGAGCCAATTTTTTTGAAGCGCTCTGTTTGGATAAGAAGGAAAAAAATAGGCAATTGTTTTTATATCATCATTATGTACAATGTGAAAACAGATATTTGCTCCTTTTTTTTTTTTTCTTTTTTTAACTTTTAAATTTGTTCCCTGTCTTTGTGAACAAATTACTTCTGACTCTTGTGGGTTCACCTCACATTTGCTGTATGCTTGATTTCCACCACATTATGGAGACTCTGGTTTAATTGTGTAATGTTGGGCTACCAGAATACTTTGTTTTAGCTCTAGATAGGTGCCACGGCTGCAGGCATAATTGGAGCAAATCTTGGACATGTGGGCTGGAAAGCCAGCCTCAATGAAGTCGATGGAGAAAAGGCTCCTTGACTTCAACGGAACTGAATTTCAGCCCTGTACTATGTCAGTGCTGCAGGAGATGCTCTGGAGATGCTCTCGAGGTGGCCCCGTCCCAGTTAGCATGGTCTGTCCCATGCTAGAGGGCAGCAGGACTGAGTTCTACCCTTGTCACTTAGTGCATTCTCCTGGGCTAAGGCTCCAATGAACGCTGTATTTATTACCTGCACGTTTCTGTCTGAGAGACTGCGCTAGAGCCTAGGGTTTGGTCAGGCTGTTGGAATGGGTAGCTGTAGCAAACTATCTGCCTCCTGCATCTGGATGCTGAAACTGATGCAGCAACGATGAAATAGGGAGGAAAAAAAAAAAAAAAAAAAAAA
>CM021765.1:76136820-76188601 GCA_011076525.1 Nettapus auritus | reverse complement strand
AAGGATCTAATCTTTCTTTCTTTCTTTCTTTCTTTCTTTCTTTCTTTCTTTCTTTCTTTCTTTCTTTCTTCTTCTTTCTTTCTTTTCTTTATTTCTTTACTTTTTTCTTTTTTCTTTTTCTTTTTCCTTCCTTCCTTCCTTCCTTCCTTCCTTCCTTCCTTCCTTCCTTCCTTTCTTGTTCTTTCATTATTTTGTTCTTTCATTCTTTCTTAATGAGGCTATCTCCATTTTCTTCTTCTACCTGTTCTCATTCTTCTTCTACCTATTCTCATTCTTCTACCTATTAATGTTAAGTTATTATTCACAACTCCCATTTTTTGAGGGGTGATCACCTCCTCCAAGCTGTAACTAACTATTCTTACTTAAGTATTTCTAAAACGGCTGGAGTTCTTGTTACTAACATTCACATAGGACACTTTAGCCTTTTCTGCACTAATCACAGCTCCTCCCTCTGATCTAGCCTATGCCAACACGTGCAGGTTTCCACTCAAGGTTGTGCAGCTTTTTGCAGTCAAGTACTGGCATTATTAGAAAACACCACCATGGACAATTGTGGGAATAGGAACAAAATACTAATCTTTTGGATAAACTTATACAGTGTTATCAGTATCATCATCTGAATTCAGTCATAGAGGTAGACTACATTCTGGTACAGCAAAGGCCGCTGTGTGTGTGTGTATACTCACTAACATGTTTGTAGGCACAGCCTTGTTCTTGTGGTTCATTTAAAGTATTTTTGCAGACGCTGATCCTGCATTATCTCAGTACTTCATCATGGGACAGAAGAGCTTTAGCTCATCTTCAGGGGGAGCTGATATATAAAGAGTGAGACACAGACACATGTGGAGAGGTGCATAGCTGTCCACAGTGGGTGGTTTCAGTGGAGGCAGAAACACTTAGCTCACCTGGTATTGCATGTCTCAGCCACAATGGGAAACCTCTGGGGAAAGAAGGATGTGACCCTGTGTTGCTCAGGCTACAGCAGCTGAGCAAAGCCACTTACCTCTCTTCCAGCTCTTCCCCCTTTGATGCCAGCGGCCAAAGCAGGCCTCTTCCCAAGTGATGTAGCCCACTTCATTTATCACCTCAGTTATCACCCAGGAATTGAAAAAGAAAACAAAAATATTACCTAACTTCTTGAAGCTCATAAATGTTGCACATGGGTTCATTCTAAGTTCTGGGCAAATGTTCAAATATACTTTTTTTTTTTTTTTTTTTTTTTTTTTTTCATAGATATATATTTACACTGATCAAAACCTTATTCTTGACTGTCATATTTCTTTTTTTTTTTTTTTTTCCTCTAGTGTTTCGTGGCACACATAGACTAATGTCAAGCAAACATGCTGAAGGACTCATGTTATATTTATCTAGTAGCCTTGATGTGATTGCAATCTTCTGTATCTTCATGCTTTATTTTCTCCTCTGGTTTACAGTTCCTCCTGTTATAATTCATTTCATATCACTTCTTTTCTTTGTCTTCCTATTCTTCATCATTAATTTCTGAGCCAACTTTTTACTTATTCCATGACTCCTGTGTCCAAAAACATTAGTATTAACCTTGGATGTGGAACTTTGTCAAAAATCCTTTCTGAAGCATAAACAATGCTGTCATTTCATTACAAAATCCACCACTGTGTTCCAAAACGCTCCTTATTATAAAATTCAAGGTCACTTACCCTCTTCCCCTGTAATATCTCAGCTCCTTGTGGATCCCCCTCCATCGTGCCAGGGCCAGGAAAAGGAGATGTTGAAATCACAGGGGTCAGTGCTCCAGAAATTACACCTGGCCTCATGGCTTGGCCACCGGCGTTTGTTCAAGGAAATCCAGAGCATGATTTCCGCATCATGATGCTTGGTAGGAACAAAGCAAAGGGCAAGTGCCGCCTGGGGGGCGGGTTGCCTTCTCCCTTCTTCTCAAGACATACAAGAGCCATATGTGAGGCTCGTGCGGGTGCAAAGGATGGGGAGAGGAAAAAAGGTCACAAGTCCCACTGGGCACCCGAGGTAGAACTGCTTGCCCCATGTGGTTTGGGACTGAGGGCAGGATACCATGCAGTGGGGAGAAGCCCTCCTGCAACAGGAGGGCTGCAACAGGGCCCATGCAAGGGCCCTGTGTGTATGGCACACCACAGAAGTGTCCCAAACCTGCAGGCGCTGGGCCTGATCCAGCACGCAGCTCCTTGCCTACCTTTCTGTGGCATGTGGGATGAGCCAGCAGGGAAGCAGGACCATCAGTGTTCCTGTTTAGCCTTTATTTACATGCTTCATACAGTCTGCATTGCTGTTTTATACATTTCTCTATTTAGATGATGTGTGAATACCATGTACACTTTTTTTTTTTTCCTCAGAATCATGCAGCGAGTGTTTGTTTGTGCATCTGTATTGTGGTCTACTTTTCCTCATGTTCACAGATTTTTATTAAAATATTTCCATAAAACAGGTTGTTACCAAAAATAAATGAACACATACAAATTAATACATAAAAACAGATGAGTTATATAGAATATTTACAAACAATGGGATGGAATTCAAAACTTCTTGTAAACACAGCATATAAATAAGCATATACATACCCCATGTTTGCTACCATTTATTTTAAGAGTTGCTTAGTAGATCTGAGGTAGGCTAAGGCTGACAGAAAAGATTTTTATTCCCATTGTAGATTGTGGATGCATCAAAAAGAAGTCATTTAACAGCCAAATCAAAAAGATCTTATTTTATGCACAGCTTGTGGTTCCTCAGCCTGCAGAAATAAATGTACACAGTGTAAAAATTGGGTTCAAGGGTCATACCCAGGTGATCAAGCCTCAATGTCCATGTGTAGTAAATGAAGCTCAGAGGTTTGACGTGAACTGGACAAGGTAATGAAGTATGTGTATGGCACTGACACCTTCCTAGAGGGTGGAATGTGGGCATGGGACCCACATTCACTCCAGAAGAGCACTTTTCGCAAGGGGCAGGGTTCAAGTTACATGCTTAGCCACTCCTTCAGCATTGCTGACCTTCTTGGGATGATGCATGCAAAGTTGTAATTGTGTAGAAGCTAACACAACCTTCTATACAAGCTGATAGGAGAAAATATTTGAACTTAATAATGTCAAGTTGCAGAGGCAAAGCTGTATAGATCTTAATGATGTTACCCATCTCTGCAGTACAAGATCACTTTCTACACCCTTTTACAAACAGGCTTATTAAGAGACACAAGAGGCAGGGTTGACTTTTCCTCTGCTTCCAAGAGGAGGCTGTTTTGTCAACGTTTTGCCAGATTCTAGGAGTGTGAAATTGGCTGTTCATGTGCAGCCTGCACAAGTACTGTAGTTTGAAAGTGAAGGCAATTAATTTTAGTTGTTGACTTAAACTGCTGTTGAGAGGTACTTCATTTCCCGATTCTTCCTCCTATAAATAGATTAAGGGTTACATGAAAGTCAAGTTGTGCTCATTTGTCCTCCCTCTAGATAGATTTCCCATGACTGCTTATCTATCAGCTCTCCCCCCCTTAACACAATTTGTTTCTCAAATTAATTTAGCTCACTCGGTCTACAGCCAAAACATTGTCTCCTGTTTCTTTTTTTCAATTAAAAAGAAAAAAAAAAAAAAAAAAGAAAAAGAAAAAGAAAAAAAAAACACTCTGGAATTAATATTTTCTGGAGGGAGATGGAGCAATGCATGTCTTGAACTTATGATTGAAAGAGCTACAGAAAATCTCTTTTGGAGGAAGAAACATTTGTGTTAACAGTCTGGAAGGACTACTGGTGTTGGAGAGCGAAAGCTACACAAAACACTGCAATAGCTCCTTGCATGCAGTTTTCATTGATCATCTATTACTTGGCAAAGCTTTTAATTATTATTTATTCATGTGTTGGCTGCAATCTTTCCTTGCCTTCTGGTATGACCTGTGAAGACAACCATTTTATCTACAGAACTAAAGAACAATTTTATTTCCTACCTAAACTTAGTTTCAAGAAGGAATGTTACCAATTCTGGGGATATTTGAAGTGTCCAACTTGAACACATGCATGCAGACTGGAGAAACAAAGTTGACTGATGCACATTGATGTGCCTGGAGATGTACAAGCTCCATCCTGCTGTTTAATGCAAATTAATCAGAGTGTTTGCCCATGGGCTACCTCATGTCTCCACTCCAAAGCAGTTCTAGTCCCACGACTCAGCCATAAAACAGACACAGCTAGTGTGAGGGTTCAAAGGACAGGCATATTTTCTGATGCAGATAAGGATGTCTGGGTAAGTATGAATCACCATTCTGAGGGAAGCATTTGTATTTTTCATGGAATGCATATTTAAAGAAAATAACTCCTTGATTTAAATATTCTGTACTTCAACTGATCTGTGATCTACAGCTGCAAAATGAATTTACTCTTTACCATGAAATATAGACCTGAATAGAATTAGGAAAGGTCTGTGTTTTATCACTGGAGATGCCAAATCATTATCTGCTAACACTGCACTGCAGAACTCTTGCCAAAAGAGGAATAATTTTAAGTAAGAAGTAATAGAAGTAATTTTAAGTAAGAGCAGGTATTTGGAGATATTTAGAAATCCCTTTCCTTCTAATAATGGTATTCTGGTGAGTAAGAATGTGTGCTTGCTCAGGGTGTCTAAAATCTTTTGATAACCTAAAATATGGAGCCATTTTTTTTAATTTATATATGATGTCATATTTTTCAGAGCTATCACACATGATAGGCCCAGTGCTTGTTTTTGACTTGTAATACATTTGTATTGATGTTAGAATTGGAGGGTTTCATACAGCTGTCCCTCAGCTTGGCCAGAACAACAGCTCCCACTTCATTGATGGCTATTCAGAAGTCCCAAATATGTGAGGCCACTGCTAATCCTCTCTAGTGAGCTGGGCACTTCCAAGGGGTATCAGACTTTGTACTCCTACCATGAGCTGTGGTAACTCTGACATCCTGCAGACCCATTTAAATCAGTGTGCCCACACAGACAACTTGGTGGTACACCAGCAGGAGGTGTGGCAACTCCCAGAAATATTGGGTTCATTGTACAAAGTGGCAGACTTCCATCCAGGAGTATTTCTTCTAACATCCATATGGCTGTCCCATTTCATGTAGGGTCACCTTCTGCAGATGTCCAACATCAGGAATCTTGTATGTCTTTCAAGTGTAATAATGTTCTCAGTCCATTATAGGTAATCAAATTATAGTGGAGTTTGGCTGTGAGCTGAAATAAGGTACATATGCTGATGAAATACTCTAGAAGACAATAAATAGAAGGTGAAAAGGCTGTCATGACTTTGCACCATTCCTTTTCCTGAAATACCTAGATAGAGCAATAGAATATTAAGCAGATGAGAAGTTAATAAAATAAATGCATATGCAGATATATATTTGATCTCTTGCGTTCCAAACACAAGATTAGACTTTTGGTGGGAAGGCACCCAGTAAAACTACCTACAAACTAAATTGGTGTAATTGCACAGAAACATTACCATTAGAAAAACAGGGTAAAACTAATGCCCATTTTGAAGTCTGAAATATGTCAACATGTCAGGCAGCCACTACCTGGCTAAAGATCCAGGTCAGAGCATGTTTGCAAGTAGATGCTGAGTGTAACAACTGCTTTATAAAAAAAAAAAAAAAAGTGGAAAGAACATTTTTTTTTTTTTTAAATAAAAACTCTTGAAGATAATAAACAAAAAAAAACTACCATTTAGCTGTCATGTTGCATCATTTTACATCTCACCCGATGCTCCTGTAATTGTTGCTAGTGATTCCGTGCATGAATTGCATAGTGGGGCACATGAAATTATTAAGGTGAAAGGTCAGGGTACGTCATTGCCACCACAGGTTTTCAGGAGCTCTCAAACCCTATTCAACAGAAGTATGCATTTAAATCGGACTCGCATTAAATATCAGAAAATCCTGAAAATACTTAACTATTGCTTGTTCATAACTCACAATGCAGAAATATTAGTTATGAAAAATTTCAAAAGCAATTATAAAATAATTTGAAGTCACATTCATTTGTTGTTTGTTTGTTTGTTTGTTTGGTATGGGGGGGTATAATTTCTTTTTCTGGTGTGCAGAGGTTCCCACTGACAATAGCTATCGTGAGTTGGATAATAATCTATTCTGAGGTAACTTATCATATTGCTGCATCTGATTTTAGGAAGTATTTTTTCTACCCAAATTTTACTTCAGAAAATGAGAAAACACATCTTTCTTTCTCTTTTTCTTTCTTTCTTTCTTTCTTTCTTTCTTTCTTTCTTTCTTTCTTTCTTTCTTTGTCTTTCTCTCTCTTTCTCTCTCTTTCTCTCTCTCTCTCCTTTCTCAATTTCTTAATTTCTTATTTTTTTTTTTTATTTCTTAATTTCTTTCATATTTCTTAATTTTTTTATTGTCTTTCTTAATTTCTTTCATTCTTTCATTATCCTTGCAGTGATAAACTGAGGTTCCTGTGGAGGTTGTGGTTTGGAGTCTACCTCTGGCCCTCACTAACTTCTTTGCCCTGCACAGGCATAACAGCAGCACCCAGTTTTCACCTCTTCCTTCTGGCCCCCCGCCGCTCCTCTGGCACTTGGCTTTTTAACAACGATGACCCAAGTTTACTGCCTTCTTCATAAGCTTGGTCTGAACTCCTTTCTTGCCCTTCATCTGTCCTGGCGGAGCTTCCATGCAAAGATAACTGTTGCAGTGTTAAAGTTTTGTCTGATGGGTTGAAGACTATGCTAATGGCTGAGATAATTTTGTACCTGGCCGAGCTCTTTATTCCTTCAGTTGGCTTCCTTCTGGCTGCAGCACTCTGCATGAAGCTTCAGATTGCGGTCTAACTTTTGACAGATGTATCTGCAGAGAAATTTTCAAACTGAACCTTATTGTCCTGCTCTCCTTTTCATCAAAGGAAGAAGAAATCCTCGTAATGGATGTTAGGGAGTGAATGTAAACTCTCAGTGTCGCTCCATTATTGCCCCAAATTTGAGGACAAGCTGGATAGAGCCATGGGACATTTCTGTGCTCAAAGCTCTGCAGTTCACAGAAATATACCTCACTTTAATTTAATTTAGATCTTTTGGGGAATAATAACACAGTAGTTGCAAAAGCAGCAAGTCCCATATAGGCAAGCATTTTTTTTGCTGAGGCGATCAGCTCCGGGGCAGACGTGTTCTGCAACGGAGTGGGGGATCGGGCCAGGCAGGGCTAATTTTCCGGCATCGAGCCTACTTGAGGGAGCCGCCAGGACCCGACAGCCCTCATGAGGGAGGCTGACGAGGCGTAGGCGGAGCCAGCAGCGCCCCCTCCCCAGCCGTTCAAAAGCTGCCCCTAGGGAGCGCGAGCGATCAGGAGCGCGACGACCAGGGCAGGCAAACAGGGCGTGGCGCGTCAGAAGGGAGTGGCGCGGCAGGAAGGGCAGGGCGCTCTCCCCCGCCCATACGTAACACCTCCTGTAACGACAGCCGTTAGCTAGGCGATAATGGTCTCCACCAGGCACGGTGCGCTCTCCAGGAAGTCAGTACACACCCAGACCGACTACCCGTTAAAAAATGCAGCAGTTCAGGTCGCCGGATGCAGGGAGTGTCTGAGCCTGTTGCTGCCATCGGCGGGAGGCAGAGAAACTGGGTGCGTGAGGTGCAAGCAGGTGGATGACCTGGTCTGCATGGTGACGGTGCTCAAGGAGGAGGTGGAGAGGTTGAGGGATATCAGGGAGTGTGAGCGGGAGATAGACTGGTGGAGCAGCTCCCTGCAGGGCCTCAAGGAGAGGTACTGGGGTGAGACCCCCCAAACGGGGGTGGACCCCCTGCCCTGTCGCCATCAGGCAGAGGGAGGGGATCTGGGAGTTGAGGAGGAATGGAAACAGGTCCCTGCTCGACATCGCAGGCGATGCCCTCCCCTTCCGGCTCCACCTTCCCAGCTGCCCATACATAACAGGTTTGAGGCCCTGGAGCTTGAGAGACCGGTGGGTGAGGAAGAGGTAGCAAGAGTACCCAGGAGGATGCCTAGGGCGAGGAGGTCGACTCCATGCCTCAGGACTGCCTCCACCAAGAAAGAAAGAAGGGTTATTGTTGTGCGAGACTCTCTCCTCAGGGGAACAGAGGGCCCTATTTGTCGGCCTGACCCTACCTGTAGGGAGGTCTGCTGCCTCCCTGGGGCCAGGGTCAGGGATGTTGCCAGGAAGCTTCCCAACCTGGTTCGCCCCTCTTGACTATTATCCTCTTTTGATAGTCCAGGCAGGTAGTGATGGCATTGAACAGAGAAGCCTGAGGGCTATCAAACGAGACTTCAGGGGACTGGGACGGTTAGTGGATGGAGCGGGAGTGCAGGTGGTGTTTTCGTCCATCCCTACGGTGGCAGGGAGGGGTACAAAGTGGACAGGGAAAGCCCACCTGATAAACACGTGGCTCAGGGGCTGGTGCCAACACAGAAATCTTGGGTTTTTCGACCATGGGGCACTTTACTCGACACCCGGCCTGATGGCCGCAGATGGGTCCCTATCTTTTAGGGGAAAACGGATCCTGGCCCAGGAGCTGGCAGGGTTCATTGAGAGGGCTTTAAACTAGGTAAGAAGGGGGATGGGGCTGAAGCAAGGATTGTTGAAGCTGTGCCAGGGGGAACAATAGCAAGGCCGGGGGATAAGGCAATGGCCCAGCTGAAGTGCATCTACACCAATGCACGCAGCATGGGTAACAAACAGGAGGAGCTGGAAGCTCCGACTTGGTTGCCATCACGGAGACGTGGTGGGACCACTCTCATGACTGGAGTGCTGCAATGACTGGCTATAAACTCTTCAGAAGGGACAGGCAGCACAGAAGGGGTGGTGGTGCGGCTCTCTATATTAGAGAGTCTTTCGATGTTGTAGAACTCGAGGCTGGGAATGACAAGGTCGAGTCCCTTTGGGTTAGGATCGGCGGGGCCAACAAGGCTAACGTCCTTGTTGGGGTCTGTTATAGACCGCCGAACCAGGATGAGGAGACGGATGAGGAGTTCTACAGGCAGCTGGCAGGAATTGCGAAATCGTCAGCGCTTGTTCTCGTGGGGGACTTCAACTTCCCTGACATATCCTGGAAGCACAACACAGCCCAGAGAAAGCAGTCTAGGAGGTTTCTGGAGAGCGTGGAAGATAGCTTCCTGACGCAGCTGGGTGGTGAGCCTACCAGGGGTGGTGCCCCGCTAGCCCTTCTCTTCATAGAGAAGGACTGGTGGAGGATGTGATTGTCGGGAGCTGTCTTGGGCAGAGTGACCACAAAATGGTAAAGTTCTCGATACTTGGTGAAGTCAGGAAGGGGACCAGTAAGACCTCTGTCTTGGACTTCCAGAGGGCTGACTTTGAGCTGTTCAGGACACTGGTTGGCAGAGTCCCTTGGGAGGCGGTTCTGAAGGTCAGAGGAGTCCAGGAAGGCTGGGTGCTCTTCAAGAGGGAATTCTTAATGGCTCAGGAGCGGTCTGTCCCCACGTGCCCAAAGACGAGCTGGCGGGGAAGAAGACCAGCCTGGCTGAACAGAGAATTGTGGCTTGAGCTTAGGAGAAAAAAGAGGGTTTATAATCTTTGGAAAAGAGGGCAGGCCACTAAGGAGGACTGTAAGGATGTTGCGAGGCTGTGCAGGGACAAAATTAGAAAAGCCAAAGCTCATCTGGAGCTCAATCTGGCTACTGCTGTTAAAGATAATAGAAAATGTTTTTATAAATACATCAACACAAAAAGGAGGACTAAGGAGAATCTCCATCCTTTACTGGATGCGGGGGGAAACTTAGTTACAAGAGATGAGGAAAAGGTGGAGGTGCTTAATGCCTTCTTCGCCTCAGTCTTTAGCGGCAATACCGGTTGTTCTCTGGATACCCAGTTCCCTGAACTGGTGGAAGGGGATGGGGAGCAGGATGTGGCCCTCACTATACACGAAGAAATGGTTGGTGACCTGGTACGGCACTTGGATGTGCACAAGTCGATGGGGCCGGATGGGATCCACCCGAGGGTACTGAGGAAACTGGCAGAGGAGCTGGCCAAGCCGCTTACCATCATTTATCAACAGTCCTGGCTATCGGGGGAGATCCCAGTTGACTGGCGGCTAGCAAACGTGATGCCCATCTACAAGAAAGGCCGGAGGACTGACCCGGGAAACTACAGGCCTGTCAGTTTGACCTCAGTGCCAGAGAAGCTCGTGGAGCAGATTATCTTGAGAGTCATCACGCAGCACTTGCAGGGCAAGCAGGCGATCAGGCCTAGTCAGCATGGGTTTATGAAGGGCAGGTCCTGCTTGACGAACCTGATCTCCTTCTATGACAAAGTGACGCACTGGGTGGATGAGGGAAAGGCTGTGGATGTGGTCTACCTTGACTTCAGCAAGGCTTTTGACACCGTTTCCCACAGCATTCTCCTCAAGAAGCTGGCTGCTCTTGGCTTGGACTGGCGCACGCTTCGTTAGGTTAGAAACTGGCTGGATAGCCGGGCCCAAAGAGTCATGGTAAATGGAGTCAAATCCAGTTGGAGGCCGGTCACTATTGGTGTTCCCCAGGGCTCGGTGCTGGGGCCAGTCCTCTTTAATATCTTCATCGATGATCTGGACGAGGGCATTGAGTGCACCCTCAGTAAGTTTGCAGATGACACCAAGTTAGGTGCGTGTGTCGATCTGCTCGAGGGTAGGAAGGCTCTGCAGGAGGATCTGGATAGGCTGTACTGATGGGCTGAGGTCAACTGCATGAAGTTCAACAAGGCCAAGTGCCGGGTCCTCCACATGTGGCGCAATAACCCCAAGCAGAGCTACAGGCTGGGAGATGAGTGGTTGGAGAGCTGCCAGGCAGAGAAGGACCTGGGAGTGATGGTTGATAGTCGGCTGACTATGAACCAGCAGTGTGCTCAGGTGGCCAAGAAGGCCAACAGCATCCTGGCCTGTATAAGATACAGTGTGACCAGCAGGGCTAGGGATGTGATTGTCCCCCTGTACTCGGCTCTGGTGAGGCCGCACCTTGAGTACTGTGTTCAGTTTTGGGCCCCTCGCTACAAGAAGGACATGGAGGTGCTTGAGTGAGTCTAGAGAAGGGCAACGAAGCTGGTGAGGGGCCTGGAGAACAAGTCCTATGAGGAGCGGCTGAGGGAGCTGGGATTGTTCAGCCTGGAGAAGAGGAGGCTCAGGGGTGACCTTATCGCACTCTACAGGTACCTGAAAGGAGGCTGTAGCGAGGTGGGGGTTGGTCTGTTCTCCCACGTGCCTGGTGACAGGACAAGGGGGAATGGGCTTAAGTTGCGCCAGGGGAGTTTTAGGTTGGATCTTAGGAAGAACTTCTTTACCGAAAGGGTTGTTAGACATTGGAACGGGCTGCCCAGGGAAGTGGTTGAGTCACCATCCCTGGAGGTCTTTAAAAGACGTTTAGATGTAGAGCTTAGGGATATGGTTTAGTGGAAAATTTGTTAGTGTTAGGTCAGAGGTTGGACTTGATGATCTTGAGGTCTCTTCCAACCTAGAAATTCTGTGATTCTGTGATTCTGTGAAGATGTCTATACATTTATCCAGCCTCTCTAGAGAGTTTTGTAACCTGTGCTGAGCAATTGGCTTTTGCTGCTAGCAGTCCCCAAACTGGTAAGATTAAATGATACTTAGTTATAGATGACCATTGTGTGTATATATATGCGTGCATATACACATATACACCTACGTTATATATACATACAGGATATACTCGTCTATCTGTAAATCTATACACATTACATACACATGTACTCATATACCTAAAAATGACATCTTTGCTCCCAGCCTTCCACAATGTCAGGTACGGCTCAGGGTGAGGGGTAGTTCTTGCTCCCAGTAGCTACGTGAAGGTGCATCTGGGATCTCCTAAACAGCTAGCAGACGCCTCTTACACAGCACGCTGAATCCAAATTAAAGTAATGCAACAAGCAAAGCAAATAAACCTATTTAATACTTCTTTCATATTTTGTGTCTCTAAACGATTTTATGGCTTTGGTAAGTCTGCCATATTAGCAAAGTCACGAATTGTTCTTCCTCTGGGTTGCACAGCAAGTGTTGTGGTGATGTATAGCATCAATTAATATAGCATTCATGTAGTATAATGTAATACCCATTAGCACAATACAAAGTAATATTATGTGATTTTATTAGCTTGTATTATTAAACACAAATTGCATTAAAAGCTGTTTCATTTTTATTTTTTAAATGTTTATTTATGAAAGAATAGCCCAAACTACAGAAGTCGATGATTTTCTGACACTACAAAAATTAGCTGACTGCAAATCAGCTTAATTTGAAGGCTTTCTGTCTTCTTTGAAAAGGTTAATAAAACTGTGGCTAAAGAAGACCCTGTGAACCTACTTATTAGGATTTCAAAAGCTTTTTGACAAGTTCTCATAAGACGAGAGTATGAAATAAAATAATTACGAATGAAATGATAGACAAAGCTCATAAAGAAATTAAAACCCACTTTAAAGTCTGACAGTTTCACTTTGTTTTAATCATTTTCTGCCACAGTCACACGTGACTGCATTGAAAAAAATACTGTATAATGTTTCTGTATCATGGCTTCAGCTGTTACTGTATTGAAAAGGTCATTTACAAACTTTCGAGTCAATATTGAAAAAAGAAATATAAGGGACCAATCTTACAAATGATAGCATTAAAAACAAAAGAAAAAAAAAAAAAAAAGAAAAAGATAGCAATAACAACCCCCTTTCATTTTAACTAAAAATTCAGTTTAGTCATTTAAATTTTGTGTCAAACAAGACAAAAATACTAGGCAATATGCTTAACTGCTGTCAGATAGTTATATTCACAAACTCTGCAGAGCAATGACACTTGACACTGGCTGAGGATTTGGGCCAGCAGATCCAATAATGTCGCATACATATGCTGAGATATCTGAAGATACAGAGAACTGTAAAGAGAGCCTCAATAAAAGATGTTACATGTTTGTTGCCAGTACGTTGAATAAACATTTGCCCTCTGGACAATATATATTTCAATAGATAATTGTCTTTTCCAAGCTTTTCCATTTTGCTATCAGTATTCTATATGACAAGTTTTTATTTTGCTGCTCATGATCATATTGCCTCAGATTGCATTTTGTTTTATGGGAGCAAACTGTTTCCAGCATAATGAAGACCATTCTGGCTCAGCAAACAACAGACACGTACAGCTTTCCACAGCACAACAATTTATTAAAATATGAAGGAGATACTAATGATACCTACTTAAAGGTAGGCAAAGCACATTTCATTGTATTCATGATGGGCTTTCTAATTAATTTATCCAGAAACAATGAAAAGGTATACAAACATTCAGACACACAATTACTGTCTGCACAATCACAGTTTCACTGCAGGGACAGTGGCCTTGGTGTGGAAATCACCTTGACTAAAGCAGATAAACGGTTTCCATACTTTGGAAAGGCTTCCTTGCTTAGAGAAGATAAAATAACACCAGCTTTCTGTTTACCAGGTAGAATGAATGCATTTTAAATACCTAGAATACTTTTCAAATACAGTTATTGGAGTTGGTTTTTTTTGTTTCTTTGTTGTTGTTGCTGTTTTTTAACCCATGGATGCAGACATTTCTGAACCATAATATCTCACATGTATTATAGAATAACAAAAACAGGGCAAGTTCACAAGACAGCACTGCAATCCCTAAATTCACCTTCCCACATTGCCTCATTTGCACTAGGTGTAACATGAGGGATTCCAGTGGTGCCAGAAATATTATGGTATGGTGGTGTGCTACAGTATTAATCCCCTTGCACTCACAGTGTGTGTCATTGGTATAACTGGCATTTTCTTTTGTTCAGGTATACTGATGAGAGATTAAATTTTTTAAATATGAAAAGGCAGGGCTATATGTATATAAACTCCATCCAAACTGGGAACATTTTAGTGGTCACAATAACTACACTGTCAAACTGCTCTCAGATCTGCAAAATACTTCATTTTAAGCACCTGGAAGTTTATATATTTAAAAGTAGAAGTGTAAATAATTGGTATAGGGGCCCTGTTGCTTGGAGCAGTCCAGCCAGTGTAGCAACAGCCTTTGCACAGGCAGGCAGAGGAGAAATGCACACTGAAGGCTGAATCCACCTGCACCAGCTCCCCTTACTCCCACAGGGAAGCGCACTGAAACCAGTAAGGCTCTCCACCTGCAGAGCCCTTTCTGAAACAGTTTTAATTTGCCCAGTAATTTCCTGTTACTGATCCGGGGAGATGAGAGCACTGTTACGGCAACCTGCGTGTCAGTGACCCAGGCAGTGGTGGAATGACGCCAGTGAGCACCTGAAGCAATACCCAGCAGAGCAGCCTGGAGGTTGGCAAGACTGTGCGCCTCACTCGGGCGTGTCTGCAACCTCCTTCCCCAGCTGGCCTAAAATTAAGAAGCACCGTTTTGAGATCCTTCTATAAGAAGTAGGAGCTGAAGCATGTTATTAGAGCACTCTGGAGCCTGAATGCAACCTTTAATAATTGGGGTAAAAAATCTCAGAGAATTCTGCTGAGATGTAAAATAGTGAAATGCCAGACAATGTCACTGCAAGTCTATAGTGGAAAATACAGGCAAAACAATGTCAGTGGATGTCTGTGTAGACAATGTTATGATTTGAAGAAAGGCAAAATGCTGTCAATGGAAGTATATATGCTGTAGATAGCATTACCACTCTATGTGAATAAAGGCAAAATGATGTCAGGGCAATACACAATATGCTCAAGACAGAATATATTTAGTCTGAATAGAAAATCTGTCATGTAAAATAGTTGTATTGATTCTCATCTTCCACAGTGATGTGCTGTTATTTTTTACACTGTCTCTCTTTTTTATTTAGATTTACCCTATATTCTAATCTGCTTTTTCCCACATTAACACTTCCTTTACTTGCTGTAAGTGAACCCACTACCATTGACTTTATTGTCTTTGATTTAAAAGAAAAACAAATTTGGACCAAAATCCTCACTTAAAACAAAACAAAACAACAACAAAAAACACACCTACATCCACACTAGAATTAACAGGACCAAGATTTGACTGTCTATCCTCTCAGTGAGTTTCACAGACAAAAACAGAATAAAGTTGCCTATAAAATATATGGGTACACATATTCACATGTATGTGCCCAGGTAAAATTCTAATCTGATCAGGGCAATATATATATACTTAGATGCATGTTGATTACTAATATTTTTTCTTAATTATATGTCATTTCTGCCTAAAAATGCTCTGGTGGTGACCTTACATGATTTACACTTACATAAAATGGAGGCCTAATATCCAAATTAATTTAATTTGTACACATTTCATTATTTTTCTTAAGTCTCAGATTATTAGGCTCTGGGTCCAAACAAATTTCTAGTTTTGTCTACAGTCCTCCTAACTTCAATCAAACATTCATGTCCTAAATGGTCAGTTAACTTCTGCTAGGGCAGTCATGTTTCAGTTGCCAAGGGAAATGTAATATATCCTGTATGTTTTGGGCCCACTCTGCCCTCTTCTCTAAATCAAAGCTCACTTCAACTTTCAGCAGCTCTAGTGGTTTAAAGGTTAAATTTGCCCATAAGCCCTGCTTCGCAAAGCAAAGTATCTGTACTTATTGATGAAAGACTCTAAAATATAACATGTAATTATCTAAATTATAATCAATCAAGGAAAGCACTGAAGCTCTCGGCCTTCTTCAGCCTGGTTAAAACTAACATTATTGCATTTGGTGCTCTTTTCTCTATTCTTTTCAGTGTTTTGACTCTAGACACTTGCAAGTCTAGCTACATCTACAATAGCAAGTAATTTGGCATAATTGAAGCAGATATGCAGACTGAAGCAGCCAGTGTTGAGGTCCATGTAGCTACACTACATGTGGTAGCTGTTTTTACTTTGGACAAGATGTAGTTTGGTCTCATAGGCCAAAAGACCCACCCATGTGTGTAGTTCACAGACTCTCCACTGCCTGGTTGTTTATGTGGATCTGTGGAATTTGTGCTTCTTAGAAGTCAAGACATTGACACCTGATATTTATCACATGCACCTGGAGAGGAGTGTCTAGATTAGCTTCCTTCTCAAGGGATGCCATGTGGACATTTGGCAGCACTGAGAACCAAACCAGTGTTCAGCAGCTATGGGACAATGGGAAATTTGCTTCAAGTGGAGGTGCTTCTGCTCTGACTTAATACACAGAAGGAGGCGCAACTCCACTTCAAAGATCTTGTTTTCTAAAAAGCTGGTTTCACGCTGATTCCAAACTAAGATTTTGAACCTGTGGAGAAAGGCAGTCATGAAGTTTGGGCTGCTCCTCCGGTGAGCTCAGTCTGGACACATAGACTTTGTAACTTGATCTGTGCAGTGCAGTAGGGACATCACTGTTGTGGCACCTCCAGAGTGCAAACTGTCTGAAGAAACAGAAAGCTCTAGGAGCTGCACACTGGCTCCTTTTCATCCCACCTAAAACACTGAACAACCAGAATTTTGAAAGCTTGGCGGGAGGGTGGGGGGGAGGGCATTGGGGGTGTAGTAGCATCTACCAAGTCATTAAGGAGCAAAACTGGCATAATCTCAGAAGAAACTGGCAAGAGAGGTAGATGCAATCTTGGGAGCCATATCATCCAAATAGGCTGCTTAAGTTGTGAAAAGAGAAATTATCAATGAAGAAGGCAAATTTTAGACAGAGCCTTGAATGCATTCCATCTTTCCTGCAAAACATTTTTATTTTTATAATCATCATTCTTTGAAAAAGACAAATCCTGTAGGAGCACATCTGTCACTCCACCCATCTCATTTCAAGAGTGTTCCAGCATGTTAAAAAAATACAAATTCTGAACCAATCCCCGTAGTCCTTAAGTTGTTGTGTAGAGAGTCTTAGCTCAGATTTTTCTTGATCTTTCTGCCTTGCATTTCAACCTTTATGTTACATTAGTATGGTGTTCTTATGTTTAATTCACCCCTCATCTGGATAATGATAATGAGCTGTTATTGACTAGCATTTCCAGTTCAGTGCAGTGAACATTGGGTAGTATTCATAAAATGTTCCTCTTATGCCAGCTGAAATTGGTAGTGGTTTTGAGGCAAAAGGCCAGATTCATCAAAAGGATAATGGGCAGATATATATATTTTTTGTTGGTTCGTTGTTTTTTTGTTTTGTTTTGTTTTAATTTTAATGACCGAATTGCATTGCTATTCTTTGTTTATCTCTTTTTGAATTCCATCAGATAGCTTTAGAGGTAAGTATCCAATTTCTGTATTTATAGGAAACTGGCACAAACTGAGAAAACACAACACTTCTGTTGTTTATGAAGCATGAATTCTCACCATAAATGTCAATATATTGTGCATTAATACACAGGAATTCTACAGTAAAGAATATATATATTAAATGTTAATTATTTCTGCACAAACCTTCAGCTTGGCTATTTTGTATGGCATCAGATCACACCAAAGTCTTCTTGGAGAGTATAAGACCCAGCTGTACCCACTGCTGCTTTTCTGTGAGAAGACCCCCATGTCCTGTGGCACTTCTCCCCCACCCCAATCCCTGCTGACAGAGAGCTGTGGACCAGGGTGAGCCCCGTACTCCCAGATGTTACCATGGGGGTTTGAGCTCTGAAGGACCTTGCTAGGGCAAGAGGGGGCTTGGGGAGAAGCGGTCTGGAGACAAATGAGGTGTCTGCCCATGCTGCTGCCCCAGAAACATCCAGAAAGGGGGATGCTCTACCCATTCAAGGAAGCAGGAAGGATATCTGTCTGTGCTGACTTTGCAGGGAAGTCTGATTGGGTTTGCAATACATCATAAACACATTTATTTTTAAGGGAGTTGTATGCTTCATATGTGGCATGGTTGCCAGCCCATTACGGAAAATAAGAAATGGATCTCATTTCAGCAGTTTGAAAACTACACTTGTGGTATGTGCATCTTCTGCCAGTGCCCACTTACATCTTATGCTTAAATTTAGTATGAAATCTCCTCTCCTGGTGAATGTCTTGGAAATATGAAAAAAAAATGTTTTTTCTCACACTAAAATTGTTAGGGAAATAGAAAACAGAGCAGCTGGAGTAGGCAGGAAGAGGACTATGTCTGCTCAGGTGAAGCACCTGAGAGGTGTCTGCCTAACCACAGCCACATGCAGTTACCATACTCTCTTTGAAGGTCAAAAAAAAAAAAAAAAAAAAAAAAAAAAAAAAAAAAGTAAATAAATCACCTTTCTACCAGCATGAAAATCCAATAAACAAAACCCAAACCTCATATGAACAGCAATGGGCAGCAGTACTGGATGGAGAGGGGTGGCAGACCCCCAAAGGTGTTGCAGAACTGCACCCGGGGATGTTGAGCCAAGCTAGTTGGACTGGTCAGCCATCTATCAGGCTTTCCTGAAGACAAGACCCTGTTTTGTATTTATGTCATGTGGCTTGGAGAAGCATGATGATATCAAACAGCAATACAGAATACAAAATCACAAATGGGGGGGTGTGGGGGGAAGGCTGGTGTCTCACTTTTGAGGCCACAGCTCACAAGGGGATGGACATGTGGTTGAAGAACAATGTGCAAACAGCCTGCGGACAGCACCCGTGTTTCATGGCACAGAGAATGTCATCTTCAGAGCCGCATATCCCACCTCTATTTTGTGATGACTTTCATTACCATCTGACAGATAATATTGACTCTATTAAGGAAAAGAACAGCTTTTAGAGCATTTGCATTTTCTCCCTGAAGTATGGCAGTCCAATCAACGTTTCTGTGGGCACGTAATAGAAATCTTCAAAGACAAGGAGGACAGGAAGTCATATTTAGAACACTGTCTGGGATCAATAGATAGATCCTACAGAAACTTCACATCCTTTGGTCACTTGTTCCTGTGAGAAAGGTCAACATGAATATCTGGAGGCTTGCAGCAATGGCATTTAAGCTGCTCATTCAACTCTATGCAGTAGTGTACTGGGTCAGCACTTGGGCTTCTGCAAGCTGAGATACAAGTATTAAAGGGTAGGTCATCCAGTGACTTGGACCTTCAGTTATTCATACTTTGCCTTGGTTCATTTAAGTCAAATTCCTCTGTATAGAGCTGATGTGAAGCAAGCCCTTAATGACCTATTTCATGTAAATGCAGTGTCTCCAGATTCTTCTGCATTCCAGACAAGGAGATAAAAATGATGTGTGGCTCACAGAAATCTCCCAGAAAATGTCTGCCCAGGCCAAAGGATGGCACTTTCAGCTCACAGCACAAATGTGGCTTCTACTGTCTATATATCTGTTGAAATGAAGACTGTGTCAGGCAGAAAAGATTTTCCACCCCTTAGGTATAGAAATGGATGTTCATAAGCCACCTTAGGTGAACAGACATAAGATGTGTCATATTCTCTATATTCTCTCCTCCTCCCTGATGTGCATACAGTGTACCACAAAAAACTATAGCCTTCATTGCTCACCCCTATATACTAGACTACTGGTGAAAATGAACACAATGTGACAAGCAGAAGGGTCCAGAGGAAGAGTTACATGAACTTTGGCTGGTGCATGCTTTTTTTTTTTATTATTATTATTATTTTTTTCCAAAACTTCATCTGAGATAATCCACTGCAAAACAATCTGTTGGATTAACTACTTTGACCTTGAGTCCTCCTGCACAAACAGCTGTTTGTTGCAGCTGGAGTTAGGATACTGCACTTCTGAGTCACCTTGAGTGAGGAAGAGTATCGAAGAAAAATTTGTACTTGCCAAGAGTACTGGTTTACCTTGATTGAAGAACAGGCACAAGTTGTGATATGTAATGCTATAGCAGCTAGAATCTGGCCCTGCAAGTCAGAAAACTTGAGATGATGGCAAAAATGACTTGCTGCATGGCTGTGCACGAGTCATTTAATTTGCTCGTACCTCAGTCTTTTACAGTCACCTGCAATGCATGATTAATAACATTTTTAATGCCCATCCCCTGCTTATCAGGATAATGAGCAAACATTCTCAAAAACGGCAAAATACTTTGTAGATAAACACTTTGGTTGTTGGTGGGGAATTAGCTGAACACAAGAGCTGGGCATCTGTATGAAATGCTTCCACACAGCTCTATCCATCAAAGCTCACTGAAGTTGCAGGCATATGGCAATTCAGAATGAGGGTGGGTGAACACGTTTAACCCAGTTTGAAACTCAGTGGAAGACTGCAGAATCTAAGACTGCACAGCCAATACTGAGTTCTCAGACTGCTTAGAAGAGATTCAGAAAAACAAGCACAAGAGAAGAGAAAAAACAGTGTTCAAGAAAAGGTCATATTAAGCACAGCAAGAATAGCTCCTTCACAAAGACATGACTCTCTCAAAAATACCTAACATTTATAAGGGATCATTGTTCCACAACACAGACATGCAGATTTGAGTTAATTTGATGATGGAGTTTCAATATATTATTTTAATTTGGTTTTGTTATTAATTCTTGAAAAGGAATACAGGGAAAATATTTCTGAAGTAGACTCAAAAGTTAAAAAAACTTCTGCCTTCATTAATGAGGCTTACCTTTTTTTAATTCAAAGTGAGCTTTTCTGCCTTCCTGTGTACAGAACTGTGAATGTGAGGGATATAAGAATCCACACATCTTCCTAAAACAAGGAGCTGACTTCAGTGAAATGAAAGACTGACCCATACACAGGATTTTTGTTCTACTTGTTACAAAATAAGATAATAATAAAAAAATGCTTCAACATAAAAGGCTTTGAATGTGTTTTAAGAACCATAAATACTTTATCAAGGAATTGAATAATAATTGTGGGAAACAGTTTAGCTGTTTGGTTAATTATCCTTTTTGCTCTCAGATCTTAATGTGATGAAGTCTGTATCATTTCTAGGGAAGTGCTAACTGGGTATGACTAATAAATTATGTTATAAAGGGAAGAGCTTCAGCAATAAAGCCTTCTTAGCTATTTTAACCTCTGCCATTTATACACAGTACTTTTCGGCAACTAATTGGTATCTACTGAGATATAGCTATTGCTTTGTACAAGCATTACTAGCTGTTGTTTTCTTTTCCTGTATAACATTCAGGGCTTCATGGAAAACTTTGAAAAACTCTGATAAAGCTTAGCCTTGGTGCCAAATATCTTCCTTATTTATTTTCCCAAGTGTTTTATTGAAATAATGACTTTTGTGCATATGGTGCAGTTTCTTGTTTACACAATGAGGCTCCATCCCTCTGTCCTTGCAGTATTGTTTGAACCTCACTTTGGCATCCCTTTCTATTGCCGGAGCTGGGTTTGCACAGATGAGAATCAGACTTCCATGTCAGCATTTGTTACATCCAGGTGCCTTCCCCCTCTAATACTATGTGAAAGTGCTACAGTTATCTGCTATTTGTGATGATCTGTTTTCTGAACACCAGCAGTGGCAATTCATACTAAATGAGGTCCAGATCCTAAAAATTATTATTTTGTTCATATATTGGATATGTGAGCTACTATGCTTGGTGAAATTGTCATTTAGAAGTGTAACACTTTATCTGATTTACCTTTTGGGTTGGAACATTTCTGAAAGGCTTGTCAGGGATTAGAGATGGGGTCCAGATCTAATATGCTGTGGACAACTCACAGTGCAATACACATTTTTTTGCAGTTGAAAAGATGGTTAAAAGCTATAGAGCACAACATGCAAAACTTAGATACTAAGTCTCTGCAGTTTTAATTCAAGTCTCTTTCAAGTATACACTTTGATATAGCCTTTCCATATATGATCAGATTCCATTTTTTTTCTAAGAATCCTGGTTCTTTCACTGAAAGGTGGGTACTAAGCATTTCCATCGAGCTATCCAGCTAAATACTTCTTAAATTTTTCCCTCTACCAGCAGACACAGAGGCAATGTCCGAATCTCTAGGAAGGATTCAACTATACAAAGTACAAGCAGTTTTTCCTCTTTCCCAATTCCCATGCCTCCTTCTCCTGAGTGGTTGCTTTTCAGATTCTGCAAACAAATGAGCCCTTCTTCACTGCAGGCTGCATGGGTCCATCCTGTGCCCTGCATGAGGCTGGGAAAAAAACCTGTATGTGATCATGCAATTAAATATAGTATGCTAAGGCTTACACACAAGGTGGAGGTCTTAATTAAGACTACAGAAGCAACCTTAATTCTAGAATTTCCTGACTTTTTCCACTCCAGCCCCTACTGTGTTGGATAATTTAGCTGTCAAAGTCTCACAATTCTTCATTAAGTGTAAGTTTAAGTGGGGTTTTGTTTTGTTTTGTTTTGTTTTGTTTTAGGGGGGAGCGCCATAAGCTGACAATTTTCTGAGGGTGCAGCGAGAGGCAGATCTCAGGCAAAAAGCAAGGGATTCATGGTCTTCTTGAAATCTCTACACCAAAACATAGAGCTGGTACTGCTTTTCAAAAAAGTGCCTGGAAGAATTCTTTCAAATGGCCCAAACATGGCATTTTTCCTTAACTGCATTTTCAGAACTGTCTAAACCATTCTAGCTGAAACTTTCCAGAAAAAGTTTGCTTGAGACACCTGGTATGGAAAAATTCAGTCCAAGTAATTTAAAGCTGCAAAATTATAAGCAACTAAAAACAAAATCTTGTAATGGGAAATGTCAGGCAGTTTTAGTTACTGATGATACTACCAGCTCTGTCTGTTTCAACATGAAAAATAAAGAGAGACAGGAAGATAAAGCAAAATAAAAATAAAAAGAGACAGAATTATAAATGATAAAATGAGAAAGCTTGCTTACTGGAAGAGGTGGGTTTTGAAGAGATTTTTGGAAGTGAATAAAAGGAGGTTTGACAGATGAGGTCATGGAGACTGCTTAAGGTGTTAGGAAGCAGCATGAGTGAAGGCATAAAACTGAGTGAGTAAGGGGAAGAAAAGAGCAAGGTAAGTCTATTGGAGGGTGTTCTGAGAAGGCAGATGGAATAAGAAATGAGTAACACTACAAAAAGTATAGTATGAAAGTTCCATTGTTATGACCATAGCTAACATAATACATAGAATATCATTTGGCTTCACTTGACATGCTCAGGTGCTTTGTTGACAGATAGATGGAGGAGACTGCCTTCCGAGGAGACATCCTGTTCTAATGTAAATACTCGTAAAATACCATGGGGTGGGGAGGTAGGGTGTGTGGACGGGGGGGGGGGGGGGTCGACGATGACACACTGCCTAAACTCACTTCTCATATGTCTTAGCTGCAGCTCATTTCTAAATATATTTTTTTTTCCCAAGATCCTTATTCCTACTAGTTCTGCTGACTTCAGTGGAATTCAGTAAGAAGCAGAAAACATCTCAAAGGCAGATTTTTATTTCCAGTTAATTTTTTAGATCAGAATGTTCAATGCTGAATTCCTTGACATCTTTTAGGGACTTTTGAATATCTACATACTGCAGAACCAGTGTCAGCTATAGTTCTGAATCTGTTTTCATTTGGCAGGGTCCAGCCTTCAGCTTCTTGAGATCTTTATTAATTTAAGAAGCCCTCTTGACTGAAGTCGGTCATGCTCAGTTTTGTGGCAGGACATCTCAAAAACTAGCCTTTAATCTCCTTTGTTTTGCAAATGAATAGACTTTAGTCTTAATGATAGTGTAGAATATTCTACAAGTTTTCACGGTGCAATATTGGCTCTTCACTCTTCTACCTGCACCTTATATCAGGTCCCAGAGATATAGAATGACTCATCATTTATGAAAAGCATTTTTCTCTATTTATATGCTAGAATCATATTTATTTGGGAACTGCTTGGAAATCTGTCATTATGGTGTTTGTGACAACTTGCAAGGCCTGTTGCCATGGAAAAGCTTTGTGATGTTGTACAAATATATTCCTAGGTCAGAAGTTCTATGTATTTTTTGGACATGGATGTTAAAGGGAAAAAAAAAAAAAAAAAAAAAACAAAAAAAAAAAAAAATAGTGATTAAATATTAAAAAGCAGAATAATAAAAATAACAAAACTAACATTTGATGCTATATTTTAGTAACCAAACAATTTCTCAAAGCATTTCATTTATGCTGTAACAATCCATGTAGCAATAAAAGTTCATTTATTTCCAGGGTTTACCCCATCCTTAAAATATTCTTATTACAGCCCTTTTTGCAATACTGATGATTCCTCTATTAATAGACTAGCAGACAAGGGAGCTATTATTCTCACCCCCTATCTGTTTTTCCATTAGGTAAGGCTGACAGTCTCTGACTGCTCACAGTTCTATAACCTACCATGTGTTCAGGCCACTAACTAAAACTCATCCTCACATGTTGTTTTTGGTGAAAATTATGACTAGACAGGAAAAGAGACAACAAAAACATGTAGAAAAGTATGAGAAAAAGCTCAACATAGGTTTGCATCCAAAATAGCAATATTTTTTGGACTCAGAGAGAAATGAAGAAGTGTCGGCACAATGATGTGGAAAGTCATCTGAGAATCTCTCTGCAGTTTGTCCCTGTTAATAACTGATGCCCTGTGTTTTAGCTCCAACTGTACCTTCACGCTGACACAGAAGCAGTCTTTCCAGCTCTTTTTGCTTTCTGTAACACAATATTTATGTATTTCATAAGGGGATTCTTGAGCATGGACAACTTCAGTCTGTCCTGAGCCAATGTGATCCATGGGCACCAGCTTGCTATCTTGTGTGCTGGCAGCAGCCTCAAGAGAAGACAGTTCTCCCTCAGTTTCCTTTTTTTTCTCTCTCTCTATGCTTGAATGCAGAATTTTTACAAGCCTATTTGTTGTGACAACATGCTTCTCCAAAACAGTGCTTGAAGTGGGGGAGTGGGGATAGGTTATGGCCCCACCGTTGTGAAAGGCTGAGGCCTAAGTGCAGGTTATATCCCTGGCTGGGGAACCTGACTCCTGCTCAGCTCAGGATCCATGAAGACCTGTGGGCCAGGGCCGTCATCTCTCAAGGTGTAAAATACAACTGAAAAGAGCAGTGGCTTGGTTTCACCCTTACAAAAGATGTTTTCCCCCAAGCCAGCTGGCATTTCCAAAAGACACAAGGAACATGCTGAAGGTCGAGGCAAAAATACGGCAGCATAGCATGGCACTGTGTACCACTGTACTTTGAGCCTGACTCAGGAGCCTGTAGGAAACTAGAAATATCTTTGACCAGCTTTCCTCACCTGCCACTCTTGCCCACTGCCTTCCCCACCGGCCACCCAGCTGTGAAAGCAGCCAGGGGAAGGACCTTCCTTTGGAGCGTTAGCCAAAACCTAGATCTCCTGTAACTCACTGGGCTTCGTTAGTTATCTCTGGAGACATGCAACGTTTGCAAAAATGTTGTTATAATCTTTTTTAAAGATCAGGAAAACTTTTCCAATACTCCAAATTTTCTCAAATTCCTAGACTATGTTGTTTAGTCAGCTCTTTTTCTACAGTAGGATCTGTCTGTGCTCTATTTCTTCCATACGGGTTTTGGCTTCTATTCATCTTGTTTGCTTAATTATATCCCATCAAAATATGAGGTACTGTATTTGAGATCCTTAAACATCAAAATGCCATGTATTTTTACTTAGAGTTCCCTGCTGTTTGATCCTTATTTTCCTTAATCAAAGTGCTAACTTAAAAGAAGGGGAAAATGGCTGGAAGCAGTGAAATGAGAATCAATCTATAGTTTGAATGCAAGCCACAAATATGCCATGAGAATGTAGACACAAGCACACAGTGCCATCAAGAAAAATATCCCAACCCTCCCACACTTTTTACACATTACAACATATTAAAAAAATATTTCTGGTCAAAGTGAAATATGTTGAAATAATAATAATAATAATAAAAAAAAAACCCTACGAAGTTGTCAGTACCTCCAGAATTTTCTGCAGACAGAGGCATGGAATTAAAACAACTCAGAAAAACTTTCCTGACAGTTCATTAGTCTAATCTTGATTTTTGGAGTTGTGGTCTACCAAATAAAGTGTGAATAGAAGGGAAGGTATTCAGATGACTAGTCTAGTTACTACCTGCTCCAGCAGGAAGCATGGCACTTCTGTGATAAGAATTAAGATACCATTGGGCAAATCAACTTCACTTCAGGTACCTGCATACAGCGGAGTAATAGGACATCACATAAGAGTACACATTTTGCATGTATTGTGTATCACCAGCTGTGTTGGTCACCTATTCAGGAAAACACCCTTAAGTGCTGTTGCACACAATGTTGAATAGGAGCATCAGCTGAACAGCACCAATGACCATGAATATGGGACAAGCCACACGTTTCAAAAGCTTGAAACAGAATCATCATTACATCTGTCTAAATAATCTGGGAAACTGAGGCATAGGATGATGTGCTCCAGACAATGCAGGGCAGCACTCGCAGAGTTGTGCCTGTGAGGATGCAATTCATGGTCCTGTGGCCCATCAAGCAGAGTGATTTTTTTGGTCTCCTTTGGAGAAGTGTTGTTATATACATTATAACTCTGCAAAGACACCAGGAACTTGCCCCAGTAATTTATCTTTCAGCTCAGTATCCATGAAAGCTTTTAAGGAGAAGATTATAAATAAGGAAAAAAAAAAAAAAAAAAAAAAAAAAAAAAAAAAAAAAAAAGGTTGCTCTTTCTCACCATAATTGTAAACTGAAAATAAGCACTTATACAACCTAGCCCAAATATTTAGTTAAAGAACAGGTTTATAACTAAGGATATCCTAAAACATGTTTGAATTATTATATACACTACTTAAACAGTTAAACTGTCAGCTTCGAGTTTTGTATATCTACCTCATTAGCCTGCCTCCAGGGCCTGTGGTAGGTGAATCTGCATCTTATAATTTTGTATTTTTCCATGCTTTATGCATCCTGTAAAATGCCTTGAGAACTTTATGAGGGATGTTGCATTAAAATGTGTGATTATAAATATGATTTAAATATCTGAAACATTACAGAGTGATTATTGTTCAATAAGGCAGTGTGCATAAAAGGGTTATCTGCATGCTGTGCTTAGGTTTCGACAATATAATGTAATGAATTGTTCAATATAGTTTGTGTGCTATTTGTCTCTGTTTCTTCTCATACTCCAGAGATGCCTGATATGCAGTCCTCTAACAAGGCTATCATAAATTGCTGAACAATAAACAGCCCTTGAGATTTTTAGATAGTATGTGGTTAGTATGTAATCCATCTCAAGGAACTTGATTTAGTGCCACAAAGGAACATCCTTGAAAATGCTCAACATTGTTTTAAACTGCTGCTAAATCAATTACTGCATTTGGGAAATGCCATGTTTCTTCCTCTCTGTGCTCCATGCCGGTGGCCTAGCTGCTCAAGGAGAGATTTAGGGAGCCCTGCTACAGAGACAGATGGGTTCCCTGGAAACCACTGAAGTAACCCAGCTTGAAAAAGAGATAACTAAGGCCTCCTAAAATCTGCACTAAACTGAGCAAATGAGATATAATTTGGCTGGATTGTCCTAGCTGTGTATAGCAATGAATGGTTTACAAAACAAACAAAAATGCTTCCTTTTAGATTGGTGCTGTGTCATGGAACAATAATATCCACACACACACGTGGT
The DNA here is from genome assembly GCA_011076525.1 of Nettapus auritus. Taxonomy (NCBI): domain Eukaryota; kingdom Metazoa; phylum Chordata; class Aves; order Anseriformes; family Anatidae; genus Nettapus; species Nettapus auritus. The sequence continues at coordinate 76,161,191 of CM021765.1, read as the reverse complement.
AGCTGCACAAAGTTTTTCATGCTCAGAGTGTGCTATTGATTAATTTCCCCTTGTGACGTCCCAGAGAGTTGGAGCAGTGTTATCGCCTTTTCACAGAAGAGATGCACCAATTACTTAGACAGTGCAAGGCTGCCAGGGGGGTGGGAGTAGGGGGAGGCTCACAGACCAAAGATGAATGCTCTCTTGAATATAATGATGTTACAAAGGGTGACCCGAAAAGTTAAACAAGACCAAGGCCATTTCTGTGTCTTTAATGCTTTCTTTTGCTCATCTGTTGAGGCAATTGCTGGGGACACTGAAGGCAAACAGAGAAGGGCACTTCATGTGTCTGAGCTGTAACCTTGCCCATCTGCTTTAGAGACATAAATAAGGATTCCTAGGCAGTATTTTCTATATCTCAGGAGACTGCACAGGAGGAATATTGAGATGCAGTTATTACAACAATAATGTTCTGACATGTTTCAGGGGCTATGACAGTCTCAGAAATATCACTTTTATTGTGAGAAAAGACGACTTGAGGGAGGGAGAAACAATCCTGAGATCAAGGTAGAACGAGGCAAATTGTGCAGGATTCATTACTGAGAGCTACAAGATCTAGTTTCTGAAGGATTAATATCCTTTCACCTCACAGCCTATACATTCCAGGTGTCACATCACCAGCCAAGGGGACCACGTAAGCTTTCAGTCAGTAACCCCTCCAGGCTCTGGAGTTTCGTTCCCTCTCTCTCCAACTCCTGTCTTCAGAGGGTGGTCACCTTTTTCCCTAAATAGCTTTATGTCCCACTGATTCTGTACTTCTCATAAAGTCAATCTGATCAGGTATTGATCCTTCATCTACCTCATTACTGGAAACGGCAGCCAGCTGTAGCTGTGAAGAACAACAACTGGCAGACACTCTGGTTAGTGTTGGCACTGTCTCTCTCTTACGAGATCCAAATTCCTGGGAACCAAATGTTCCTATGATTCTGGCTTTCTGCTGCCAATAAAGCTTATGATACAAAGCTAATTGGCTTGTAACTTTTCTTGGAAATCTGGAAGGGAAATGGATAGGTTGCATCTATTTATACACTGATATACCAAGAATCTGCATTAAGATAAGGGAAAAACTATATACAGCAGTAACCATAAAAAAGCCAATGTTTACACTTCTTCACTACGAAGTGGTTTCTCAGACATATAAGTCGTTTTTATTTCAAATAACCTTAACCAAACTGTAAGGGTTCTTTTTCCCTCTATTATCACTGTGAAGAATAAGAACAGGAGGAGTTCATTGCAAAAGGGTATTTTTAAAGTCTCCTTCAGGGAGGGATTTCATTAGGGATTTGTATCCATTGTGTATCAAAACTGTGGCCAGTCATCACCCAGAAAATGAGAGCTAAACCCGCTGTGAGAAAGATGTTTGTGGAAGCTTCCCTTTGCTCAGCAATTGATGATTCATATCTCCATTGACATGTATGTAAAGGATGAGTTTATGACTGAAGAATATCTTATTCATCTTTGTATGCTTCCTTGTAGCCAGTCTACTCCTATCAGTTGACAGAATGCAGAAACAGCAGTAAAATTCACATCTTCCAGGGATTAGAGGAGAGGAACTCTCCGAACCATAGAAAGGTTGCTTTAGATTTGGCTATCATGTTAGGATCAGCTTTTGCTAAAAATAAATAAATAAATAAACATAAAAAATAATGAGGGCCATTTAATTCTGAGTGCTTTAAAAAGCATTTCAAGAAGTGTAGTCATGGAAATATAGGTCCCAGTCAAGTGCAAAAAAAAAAAAATAATAAATAAAATCCCCGTGGGATAGAAGGAATTAAGATTTAAATTGTCTTGGAGCATTTGTGCCAAAATCCAAGCACACTACTACTGAAGGTTTGTGGGTAAAAAAGCACTTTTCCTATGAAATAGTTCCTCCTGCTATGGGCCAGATCTGTTTTCACCCTTGTAACTGAGAGCAGTGCTTGGATCCAGTTGAGCAGACATTTTGTTTTATGGGGCTTTCCTGGAATGAGAAGAAGAGTACTTAAATTGGGGAAGAATAGTTCTTTTTTTTAAATCTGTCCTGCTGAAACTGTTCATAAGGCCTGTTGCCCACATTGAGAGGACCACAGAAGACCTAAAACAGAGCTGGGTATAACATGTCTAGGTATAAATCACAGACGGACACAGAAGGAGTTAGGATGCAACTTCAAACATTTCCAGCTCCTTCCTCTGTTTACAAAATACTAGTGTTCTTACACTTTTATTAATGTGCCTCTTTATAAAGCAACAGGGAGAAATAGAAATAGCTCTTTTGCACAAAGTGGGACTGAAGAGGTTAAAGTCACTAAATTCTGTCATTCTTGATGGATCTTTTTATTTTCTTCTAGTTTATTTTTTCCTCAAAAGAATATACACATTATTTTTACCTTAGGTGTATCTGCTTCACTTGTTTTACTTTTCAGACAGTTACCTGGCTGTAAGCCAGCACTGCAAAATCAAATCCTGCCATTTATTTTAGGATTTGCTTTTATTATTCTTGCCCGAATTTCATATTTTTTCATTTCTTATTACTTTATGTCATGCAGGGTTTTTTTTGTTGTTGTTGCTGTTTTTCTTTTCTTTGTTAGCTGTGTTTGTTTCCTGTCACTCACTGTTTGGTAGCTCAACTATCAGAGCAGAATGGAAAAGCTACATGCTAACCCAGGTTATATATATTACTGTCACTTTCCTACCACTGAAAAATGCAAACGGCAACCAAAAAACGAGCAGATCTGAGGTAGGTCAGTAACTTAGACTACAGTTCTTTGAGTTATGCCAACTCACAAGGAATCTTGAATTGCAGATACAAGGGTTGGGCTTTTAAAAAAGTCATTCTGCTTATTGAAGATGAAAACAATACAATAAAAATGAGAATAAGCATGAACATGATGAAAAACAAACAAGAAGCAACCCAAGTCTCATCCTGGGTGTAATGTACACAGAGAATCTTTTTATTCTTCAAAAGAGCAAAAATGTATTTGTAGCAGTCGGTTGCAACCTAGAAGTTTGTTTGGATCACTGAATCATACCCTCATACTGTTTAGGACTATACATAGTTGTGACTGAAACGATACTGGAAAAATCCCCATCTACTGCTTAATTTTTTTCTTCTTGAGGTTAAACCCATTTTCCTGCTAAAGATGTATGGGGAAATAAAAAAAATTGGTAGAGAAACAGAGGCCAAATTCCTCAAACCAGACACTTAAAAGTAGTTCTTGCACTTTTAAGAGATGGACTGATTTTCCACACAAACTGGGCATCTGCCAACTTCCAGTGCACTCTGAGAAAAGGAAAACGCAGTGGGTGCCTACATGCTGCCTTGGAGAGCCTTATTGTAGCTGCCTCTTTCTGATTTGGACTGGTTTGAGGATTAAGGACAAATCCACCTTAAAGCTTCCACTTTGAAAAATGTTGTCCCAGAGTTTCCTGCAGCCCAATACCGTCTCAGATACCTCTCCCCCTTTTTTGGCAGTGGCCTGTACCTGACGGTGAGACAGACTCAGATAAAGCACCAGCCCAGGATGAATGCATGGTGTTATAGCGGTTTCCCTCAGGAAACGGACACACTTTCTGAGAGTGTCTTAATTACAAGAATATTTATGATATCCCTAAGTTTTCCCTTATCTTTCCTTGATGTCTCATTATTCCTCTCATTATTCTAAGTCGACCAAGGGAAACCAGCTGATGTGATCTTTTTGGACTTCAGCAAGGCTTTCGACACTGTTTCCCATAGGATCCTACTGGACAAAATGTCCAGCATACAACTTAACAAAAACATCATACAATGGGTGAGCAATTGGCTGACGGGCAGGGCTCAAAGGGTTGTGGTAAATGGGGCCACTTCAGGCTCTAGTGGGGTCCCTCAAGGCTCTATCTTAGGGCCAGTTCTCTTCAGTGTCTTTATAAATGATTTGGATGTAGGATGTGAAGGTGTTTTGAGCAAATTTGCCCACGACACCAAACTTGGAGGAGTTGTAGACTCGGACAAGGGTGGAAAGGCCTTGCAGAGAGATCTTGACACGTTGGAGAACTGGGCGATCACCAATCGCATGAAGTTTAACAAAAGCAAGTGCTGGGTCCTGCACCTTGGACAAGGCAACCCTGGCTATACATACAGACTGGGCAACAAGACGCTGGAGAGCAGCCCTATAGAGAGGGATCTGGGGGTATTGGTCGACAGCAAGTTGAATACGAGCCAGCAGTGTGCCCTGGCAGCCAGAAGGGCCAACTGTATCCTGGGGTGCATCAAGTACTTGATCGCCTTGCCGAGGCAATCGGCTCCAGGGCAGACGTGCTCTGCAGCGGAGTGAGGGATCGGGACAGGCAGGGCTCTTTTCCCGGCATCGAGGCCACTCGAGGCAGCCGAGGCAGCCGCCACGACCCGCCAGCCCTCGTGAGGGACGCTGACGAGGCGTAGGCGGAGCCAGCAGCGCCCCCTCCCGGCCGTCCAAAAGCAGCCCCTGGGGAGCGCGAGCGACCAGGACGGGCAAACAGGGCGGGGCGCGGCAGAAAGGCGGGGCGCGGCAGTTTGCGCAGGCAGGGAGGGCAGGGCGTTCCTGCCTGCCCATAGGAACACTTCACCGAACGGCTGTCTACCAGCAGCTAGGCCACTATGGCCCTCGCTAGGCAGAGAGCTCGCGCTAGAAAGTCTGTAGGCACCCAGACAGACTGCCCGCTCCAAAATGCGGCAGTTCAGGTCTCTGGGTGCAGGGAGTGCCAGAGCCTGCTGCTGCCATCTGAACGAGGCAGAGACACCGTGTGCGTGAGGTGCGAGCAGGTGGATGACCTGGTCCGCCTGGTGGCAGAGCTCAAGGAGGAGGTGGAGAGGTTGAGGGCCATCAGGGAGTGTGAGAGGGAGATAGACTGGTGGAGCAACTCCCTGCAAGGCCCGAAGGAGAGGCACCAGAGTGAGACTCCCCAAGTGGGGGTGGACCCCCTGCCCGGTCACTGTCAGGCAGAGGGAGGGGACCTAGGAGTTGAGGAGGAATGGAGACAGGTCCCTGCTCGATGTTGCAGGAAATGCCCCTTCCCCCCCCCCACCTTCCCAGGTGCCCTTATGCAACAGGTTTGAGGCCCTGGAGCTCGAGGGAGAGGTGGATGAGGATGTGGAAGAAAGTTTACCCAGGAAGCCTAGGGCGAGGAAGTCTGCTCCACGCCTCAAGACTGCTTCCACCAAAAAGGAAAGAAGGGTGATCGTTGTGGGCGACTCCCTTCTCAGGGGAACGGAGGGCCCTATCTGTCGGCCTGACCCTACCCGTAGGGAGGTCTGCTGCCTCCCTGGGGCCAGGGTCAGGGATGTTGCCAGAGAGCTTCCCAACCTGGCTCGCTCCTCCGATTACTACCCACTACTGATAGTCCAGGCTGGCAGTGATAACACTGATGAGAGAAGCCTGAAGGCTATCAAATGGGACTTCAGGGTGCTGGGATGGTTAGTGGATGGAGCAGGAGTACAGGTGGTGTTTTCATCCATTCCTACAGTGGCAGGGATTCGTTCAGAGAGGACACGCAAAGCCCACCTGATAAACACGTGGCTTAGAGGCTGTAGCCAACACAGAGGTTTTGGGTTCTTTGACCACGGGGTGCTTGGCACCCGGCCTGATGGCCGCAGACGGGTCCCAACTGTCCCCAAGGGGAAAACGGATCCTGGCCCAGGAGCTGGCAGGGCTCATTGAGAGGGCTTTAAACTAGGTAAGAAGGGGGATGGGGAAGAAACAAAGCTGTTGGAGGTGTGCCAGGGGGAACAGTGGCAAGGCTGGGGGAGAAGGCAAAGGCTCAGCTGAAATGCATCTACACTAATGCACGCAGCATGGGCAACAAGCAGGAGGAGCTGGAAGCCATTGTGCAGCATGCAGGCTATGACTTGGTTGCCATCACGGAAACGTGGTGGGACCACTCTCATGACTGGAGTGCTGCCATGTCTGGCTATAGGCTCTTCAGAAGGGACAGGCAGCACGGAAGGGGTGGTGGAGTGTCTCTCTATATTAGAGAGTGTTTTGATGTCGTTGAACTTGAGGCTGGCAATGACAAGGTGGAGTCGCTATGGGTTAGGATCAGCGGAAAGGCCAACACGGCAAGCATCCTGATGGGCCTGGCTGAACAGAGAGTTGTGGCTCGAGCTTAGGAGAAAAAAGAGGGTTTATAATCTTTGGAAAAGAGGGCGGGCCACTCAGGGGGACTACAAGGATGTTGTGAGGTGGTGCAGGGACAAAATTAGAAAGGCCGAAGCTCATCTGGAGCTCAATCTGGCTACTGCTGTTAAAGACAACAAAAAATGTTTTTTAAATACATCAATACCAAAAGGAGGACTAAGGAGAATCTCCACCCTTTACTGGATGTGGGGGGAAACCGAGTTACCAGAGATGAGGAAAAAGCTGAGGTGCTTAATGCGTTCTTTGCCTCAGTTTTAGCAGCAAAGCCAGTTGTTCTCTGAACGCCCAGTACCCTGAGCTGTTGGAAGGCGATGAGGAGCAGAATGTGGCCCCCACAATCCACGAGGAAATGTTTGGCGACCTGCTACAACATCTGGATGTACGCAAGTCGATGGGGCCGGATGGGATCCACCCAAGGGTACTGTGAGAACTGGCGGAAGAGCTGGCCAAGCCGTTTTCCATCGTCTATTTGCAGTCCTGGCTGTCGGGGGAGGTCCCACTTGACTGGCAGATAGCAAACGTGACATCCATTTACAAGAAGGGACGGAGGGTAGACCCGGGGAATTATAGGCCTGTTAGTTTAACATCAGTGCCAGGGAAGCTCATGGAGCAGATTATCCTGGGCGTCATCATGCGGCAGTTGCAGGCCAAGCTGGCAATCAGGCCTAGTCAGCATGGGTTTATGAAGGGCAGGTCTTGCTTGATGACCCTGATCTCCTTCTATGACATGGTGACACGCTTAGTGGATGAGGGAAAGGCTGTGGATGTGGTCTACCTTGACTTGAGTAAGGCATTTCACACCGTTCCCCACAGCATTCTCCTCAGGGAACTGGCTGCTCATGGCTTGGACTGGCATACGCGTTGTTGGGTTAAGAGCTGGCTGGATGGCCGGGCCCAGAGAGTCTAAGTGAATGGAGTCAAATCCAGTTGGAGGCCAGTCACTAGTGGCGTCCCCTGGGCTCGGTACTGGGGCCAGTCCTCTTTAACATCTTCATCGATGATCTGGATGAGGGGATCGAGTGCACCCTCAGTAAGTTTGCAGACGACACCAAGTTAGGTGTGTGTGTCAATCTGCTGGAGGGTAGGAAGGCTCTGCAGGAAGATCTGGATAGGCTGGACTGATGGGCCAAGGCCAACGGTATGAAGTTCAACACGGCCAAGTGCCAGGTTCTGCACCTGGGGCACAACAACCCCAAACAGAGCTACAGGCTGGGAGATGTGTGGTTAGAAAGCTGCCTAGCAGAGAAGGACCTGGGAGTTTTGGTTGACAGTCGGCTGACTATGAGCCAGCAGTGTGCTCAGGCAGCCAAGAAGGCCAACAGCATCCTGGCTTGCATAAGAAACAGTGTGGCCAGCAGGTCCAGGGAAGTGATTGTCCCCCTGTACTCGGCTCTGGAGAGGCCACACCTCGAGTACCGTGTTCAGTTTTGGGCCCCTCACTACAAGAAGGACATGGAGGTGCTTGAGTGAGTCTAGAGAAGGGCTACAAAGCTGGTGAAGGGTCTGGAGAACAAGTCTTACGAGGAGCTGGGACTATTTATCCTGGAGAAGAGGAGGCTCAGGGGCGACCTTATCCCACTCTACAGGTACCTTAAAGGAGGCTGTAACGAGGCATCGTTTGGTCTTTTCTCCCACATGCCTGGTGACAGGACGAGGGGGAATGGGCTAAAGTTGCACCAGGGGAGGTTTAGGTTGGATATTAGGAAAAACTTCTTTACTGAAAGGGTTGTTAGGCATTGGAATAGGCTGCCCAGGGAAGTGGTTGAGTCCCCATCCCTGGAGGTCTTTAAAAGACGTTTAGATGTAGAGCTTAGGGATATGGTTTAGTGGAAGATTTGTTAGTGTTAGGTCAGAGATTGGACTCGGTGATCTTTTCTTGGTCTCTTCCAACCTAGACTATTCTGTGATTCTGTGATTCTGTGAAGTACGGTGTCACTAGTCAGGCAAGGGAAGTGATCGTCCCACTCTGCTCTGCGCTGGTGCAGCCTCACCTTGAGTACTGTGTACAGTTCTGGGCACCACAGTACAAAAAGGACATTCAACTGTTGGAGAGTGTCCAGAGGAGGACGACAAAGATGGTGAAGGGCCTGGAGGGGATGACGTAAGAGGAGCAGCTGAGGTCACTGGGCCTGTTCAGCCTAGAGAAGAGGAGGCTGAGGGGGGACCTCATCACAGTCCACAACGTCCTTGCGAGGGGGAGTGGAGAGGTGGGTGACCTATTCTCCATAAACACCAGTGATAGGATCCAAGGGAACGGCGTTAACGTGAGGCAGGGGAAGTTCAGACTAGATATCAGGACGAGATTTTTCACTGAGAGGGTGGTTGCGCACTGGAACAGCCTCCCCAGTGAAGTAGTCACTGCACCAACCCTATATGAGTTTAAAAAACGTTTGGACTGTGCACTTAGTCACATGGTCTAAACTATTGGGTAGACCTGTGTGGTGCAAAGAGTTGGAGTTGATGATCCTTATGGGTCCCTTCCAGCTCGGGATATTCTATGATTCTATGATTCTAAGATGCTTCCTACTCTCTAGCTGTTGGAACTCTTTTTGCAATTGTACAGCAGATACATTGCCTTTCAGTCCCCTTTCCTAATCATGTAAATTCAAACTTGCATGGAAGGAATGAAACTTCTGAGTGGCGTGACTGTTATTTGGGCCCTTCAACATCTGATTCTTTTCTCTGTAGCCTCAGTAGCCTCAACCACGTGCACTGCAGCTATCTCTACATTTTGAGTGGAATGAGAAAACAAGCACCCTTCACCAAGGGAGAGTATTGCAGCTGGAGGGAGAAACGCAACTGCACTGCAACCAGCCACCGCTACCAGCACGGGAAATAGCCAATGTGGCACAGCATTTGCTAGCCACGAGGGGCAACAAGGCACTATTTTATCACCAGATTAGGCAGCCAGGCCCTACTTTTCTTTGGGTTATTGACTCGTAACTCTCTTAATTGGTGAAATCTGCCTCTGGTCAGTTTTGTAAGCACACAAGAACAGTGCCTTCTGTCTCACACTTCCCAACCTTACATATTAGTGCAATATGCAGTAATATGTTAAATGCTGTTTGGTCTTCATAATCCAAGCAGAATATGTTCATAACTTCACCTCTGTCTGCTCACAGTTTCATCTCCTTTCAAAAATGTTATAGCATTTTTTTAGAAAAGTTTCACCCTTTACAAGATGGATTTATTTTTAACTGCCAGGTCTTATTTTCTCATGTCCTACCTGTACCAGTGTAGTCCAATGCACCATATGGGGCTCCACAATCCTGGTATATTCTTCTCAAAGTGCAATATGGCAATAATATTTGCAGTTCTGAACTTGCAGTTCTGAACTTGCATTTCTGAAATCTGTGATAGTTGAAAGTAGAAGTGTGAAACAGTAATTAGTCTACTGATTGTTGTTTTTACAAAATAGAATATTTGCATTACTATTTAGAGGCGTTACAGCCTAGCTGCAGGCCCCGGCTGCTCATTCCTGCTGCAGCAAGATGAGGCCACAACAATAGACTGCAGCTACACAAACAGATGATTTACGTTTGGCATAACTGAGAGTGTGAAAAACCTTGTCAGGGAGGAAGAGGTCAGAAAATGAGTGGCTGATGGGGAGGGAGGATATATTCTGACTGCAGATGTAAGAGGAGCTCTTTGCTTGGCAGAAGAGCTGTGCTTGCAGGTCACCACCCACCCCTGGCCCCTGGCCACATCTCCCTGTACTTCCTCCAGAGTTTCTGCCTCCTCAGCTGGGCCCAGTGTCAAATCAGATATCTGTGTGGCTAGTTTTCATTTTTTAATTGAGGAGGCAAATAACTCCAGCAGAGGAGAGAGGAAAGCAGCAGAACAGAAAGGATAACAGGCTGGGGGGGGAGGGGGGCGGTGTTCTCCTTCAGTGTCTTTGTGTTGTTTGGTGCTTTTGTGTTGTGTTGTGTCGTGTCCGTGTCCGTCCCCACGTCCCCACCCCCCCAAAAAAAAGATTGCTAATCATGCTTCCACAACAAAATTAACTGTCCCATTTAAGACCATTTCAGGGGTGAAATCTTGAAAAGTTTTGTCATTAAGTTCAACTGAAGCAGGCCCAAGCTCTGAAAACTCTCATATCCTATTCCTTTTGGTTTTCTCATGTACTTAATCCTCACTGTGCACTGAGTAAGGCAATGATCCTACAGAAAATAATGTATTATCACATAATTGCAGATTGCATTATATGGTGTATTCATTATGGGGGCTAAACTGAGGTTACACAGACAGCCTTAATTCTGGCATCTCCTAGCTTTTTAATGTTTGACTTTACATCCTTTATGATGGATTTGAATGAAGTTTGCAGTTGTAAGTAATGATTAATTTTGATGTAATTATTACAACTTTGCTTTATATCTGTATCTTATGGAGAATTTCACAGCTGTGTCCTTCATAAACAACGAGGATAGGAATTTGCTTGTTCACATGCTTAAGTTGCTGAGCTTTTCTCAAAATTTTTTTAAAGAGCTTTGATGACTTTGGATACTGCTATCACTGTAATTTTTACATTGTGATCCAGTAGTATATTGCACTTTTTGAAGTATGAGCTTAGTAACTGATTTCAATGGACTGAAATATGTCCATCATGAATCTTATAAATAAATAAATGTATATATTTGTAAATATTTATACCTGCTAACGATATAATTTTTCCTCTTTATACTTTCACTGTTAATTGGTGGGTTCTTGCATCAAACCTGGTGTTGAAGCACTGAAGGCTGAGTCAGTCTGATACCTGCGTTGTTCTTACAAATGATGTTTGTTTTAACAAAAAGCTCATGATCCATTTTCAAAACACATTAAGCATTAGGGATTTCAAGTGAGGCACATTCAGAAGTTCTTGGGATTAGGATCTGTATGTAACTGTGGGCATAAAAGTCATTGTACTGACTTTGAGTTTTCTGAAGAGAAGTGAAGTTACTCTGGATATAAAATTTGCAGGATTGGAAGCCTAATTTGAGGTCACACTATATCCCACTCACTTCTTGACCCTGTAGTAAAAAATTGTAATATGCACTGTTACTACTCTGTTATGTAGTGTAAGGTAATGAAGTGCGTGTGTGTAATGCATGAAGCAAAGTATCTTGGCTATGTAGCCATTACACTCAACTTCCTACTTCTGACTCTATCATCCCCTATTCTAACAATTCTAAGGAAAAAAAATCAGAATATCAGAAGAGTGTTAATGTTCATTTTGTATTAAGTTACAATCTTGCTACTTTTAGTTTATAGAAGATAGCGTTACAGAAGACAATAATTTCACCACCTGCTGGAGAAAGGAATTAAAGGAGAATAGTATTCAATAGCCATTTTTCTTAACAACACATTATTTCATTGATGATACATTAGGCTGCACAGCATTTTACTTTGAAAGAAATATGAAATAAACCTCAGAAATTTCAGATTATTTTGGTTCAGTCACAGCAAAATTTAAGAAATTCTAAGTTGATATACTTTACAGTATTTCAAAGGATTATATAACAAAAATGCAAAAATTCTTGTATTAGACTAAATATGACTTAAAATCTTGGTTCCTATAACTGCATACATGGTAAAAATGAGGACTAGTCTATTAACATTAAACTGTTTCAAATAATTCTGCCCATAGGCCATCCCTGGTGACAAAACTGTTTTTGTCGGTGTTTCCATTATTAGTTTTGAGCCAAATTTCCAGTGGCTTTAAAATTAATTAATAATGGTATTACTTCAGGTTAGACAAGAATGCAGAATGTTCCTCTCCTGCACTCCTTCCTCATCCATTGTTGCCATTGAAAGTGGTAGTACTACCATCAATTTGAACTGATCATCTCTCTGTAGAACTCCTGATATCACAAAAATCTCATATTTCTGTCTTAATTTTTGTAAGGGATCACAGTCATTGCTGAACCTAATTCAGGCATGTTCTAAAATAAACAAACGTACTTCTGATTGCTAGGTTGTCAGTTCAGATCTAGCAAATCTCAAAGTGATTAGAAGTAAATCACAGATCTGGGGAAAATTTAAAAATATGGATTCATATTCTGCACTAGAATGTGAAAATGGCTTTTCACTGTATTGGTCAATTTCATTTAATATTTTACTTGTTTCTTCTGGATGAATCACCTGGAATTTATTTAGCAGTCTGTGATAAGGTCATTGAGAAACTGGGGATTCCAGAATAACATTAGTTAAGGTATTGCAGGCCTTTGAATGAGCAATGGATGAAGTCACAGCCAGGCCTTTCTCAAACTGAAAGTGCTGTGCCTTGGTCACCTAAAAGTGAGATGAGGGATATGAGTCATGGATGACTTTTATTGTGAGGGGGTGTGTGTTGAAACCAAATCACTTAAGTTTTGACAAACTGTCCCATACAAAGTTTTTCTTAGTCCAAAATACAGGAAAAGGAGAAGAGAACAGGGAGAGGAAAAGGGGGAAAAGACCAAACCCTTCTTGACAGCAGCCACTCTGCTAGCTATTGCAGTATTTTCCAGGGATATCAGATACCAAATTTCAGGCTCTGAATCTTACCCTCAGATGTGTTGCTAGTAGGAGCTATGGCAGCCTCTTACACCTATAGATGTATTTTGAATTCAAAATATCTTAAACTTCATATTTTAATTATTATCTTCATATTTTAAAGTTAATCAGACTACTGCTGAGATTGTGGATGTGGATTGTGGAGGTTGTGGATGCCTCATCCCTAGAGGCGTTCAAGACCAGGATGGATGGGGCCCTGGCAAACCTGATTTAGTGGGTGGCATTCCTGCCTATGGCAGGGGGGTTGGAACTAGATGCTCTTTAAGCTCCCTTCCAACCCAAGCCATTCTATGATTCTATGAGATATTGTGCTCCTCTCTCCTTAGTATTTCTCTGTTAAAAACTTTTTCCTGGCAGAAATAGGAATATCAGTGTTTTTTAATTACTTTATATATGCATTTGCTTTTAAGATATCTCTGCTAAATAAGCCTATGAACAAAGCTAGGAGTCCTGTTGTTGCCATGTTGCTGTTGCCATGTAAGGTGGCAAATTCTAATAATACTTTTTGAAGCCATCTATATCCATTTACTTTTATTTACATATCATAAACTTCTGTGATTGGTAGCTCAGTAGATGCAATTTTGTTCTTAATGACAGTCTGGCAATTATATATTTATTTATAATTTATCTTGCTTGGTGAGACTTCACCTATCTATTATTTGAGAATACTTTTAAATAAATTATGGAAAAAATCATTCATAAAGAGAAAAGTCTTTTTGCTTCATTAAGATTGTTAGCTATACTATCAAAACATCGATCTTCTCTTCCTCATTTAAATCTTCATTAGAACAACTTTGTAGAGATCTTCTTCAGTCTTTGGTACAGCTTTGCTACTGACACAGCCCATGCACTTGAGGTCATTCTCACTACTTATGCATGCTTTCTGTGGCATGGGCCAGGTGGACTTTCATTCGTAGACTTCAGAACAGCTTTGGGTGGTCCACATTCCCTTTGGCATCAGCTGTCTGGCCAATGCTGCAGAGCTTAACGTGAAGGGGTTAAAAGAGAAGATATCTCCAAATTCTTGCTTGAGAGTTTACATACAGTGCATTTTGGAAAAGACAGTCTATACACGGGGAAGCTGGCTGGAAACTGCTTAACCCCAGCTGGCACTGAAATGTTGATAACAACATTCACTGATATCGCTTGTTGCACTTTCAGGGACAGACAGATAGCATGTGAATTTTTTAATTGCTGTAACAAATCTGGTTCTCCTGTGCTCTTCCAGACTCAGATTTCTTAATAACTATGCTCTTTGCATGCGATTTAAAGATCAGAGCTTTCCTTTGTCACTAAACTACTGCGCAGACTTTGCACAGTGTTTTTTTTTGCATACTTATTTCAGTGTTGTACTGTGTTTTACTGAGTGAAGTGGAACCTGATCATATATTAGACAAGATAAGACCAGGAAGTGGGAGTACAAAGAAATTTGTCCTGAGAAATGATATCTGATATGTCTTCAACAATTGAAATATTGAGTACATAAGTACAGATCTCAGGGGAAACAGAATATTCACAGCACACCTAACCACTGCAATCCTTTTTCCACCTTTCCTCAGCAAAGAATTCGACAGGAATTGACTCCTGATGTCCTACCCAAATGTCTTCTCCATTGCTGGATGCTGTGCTCAGCTTTGTATCTTCTGCTTCTGGATCTTCTTGCTTCTCTCAGACCTTTTGTGGTATCTGCCAGGATGCCATGAAAAGTACATCCGTTCTGGTGTTTTTGCAATGCCGAGGAGGGCTAATCACAGGATATGTTCCACAAGTTCTGCAAATGTATTAAGCATTCATTTCACAGAAACATAGACAGAATCACAGAATAGTCTAAGTTAGAAGAGACCTACAAGACCACAGCGCCCAATCTCTGACCTAACACTAACAAGTCTTCCACTAAACCATATCCCTAAGCTCTACATCTAAACGTCTTTTAAAGACCTCCAGGGATGGGGACTCAACCACTTCCCTGGGCAGCCTATTCCAATGCCTAACAACCCTTTCAGTAAAGAAGTTTTTCCTAATATCCAACCTAAACCTCCCCTGGTGCAACTTTAGCCCATTCCCCCTCGTCCTGTCACCAGGCATGTGGGAGAAAAGACCAAACGATGCCTCGTTACAGCCTCCTTTAAGGTACCTGTAGAGTGGGATAAGGTCGCCCCTGAGCCTCCTCTTCTCCAGGATAAATAGTCCCAGCTCCTCGTAAGACTTGTTCTCCAGACCCTTCACCAGCTTTGTAGCCCTTCTCTAGACTCACTCAAGCACCTCCATGTCCTTCTTGTAGTGAGGGGCCCAAAACTGAACACGGTACTCGAGGTGTGGCCTCTCCAGAGCCGAGTACAGGGGGACAATCACTTCCCTGGACCTGCTGGCCACACTGTTTCTTATGCAAGCCAGGATGCTGTTGGCCTTCTTGGCTGCCTGAGCACACTGCTGGCTCATAGTCAGCCGACTGTCAACCAAAACTCCCAGGTCCTTCTCTGCTAGGCAGCTTTCTAACCACACATCTCCCAGCCTGTAGCTCTGTTTGGGGTTGTTGTGCCCCAGGTGCAGAACCTGGCACTTGGCCGTGTTGAACTTCATACCGTTGGCCTTGGCCCATCAGTCCAGCCTATCCAGATCTTCCTGCAGAGCCTTCCTACCCTCCAGCAGATTGACACACACACCTAACTTGGTGTCGTCTGCAAACTTACTGAGGGTGCACTCGATCCCCTCATCCAGATCATCGATGAAGATGTTAAAGAGGACTGGCCCCAGTACCGAGCCCAGGGGACGCCACTAGTGACTGGCCTCCAACTGGATTTGACTCCATTCACTTAGACTCTCTGGGCCCGGCCATCCAGCCAGCTCTTAACCCAACAACGCGTATGCCAGTCCAAGCCATGAGCAGCCAGTTCCCTGAGGAGAATGCTGTGGGGAACGGTGTGAAATGCCTTACTCAAGTCAAGGTAGACCACATCCACAGCCTTTCCCTCATCCACTAAGCGTGTCACCATGTCATAGAAGGAGATCAGGGTCATCAAGCAAGACCTGCCCTTCATAAACCCATGCTGACTAGGCCTGATTGCCAGCTTGGCCTGCAACTGCCGCATGATGACGCCCAGGATAATCTGCTCCATGAGCTTCCCTGGCACTGATGTTAAACTAACAGGCCTATAATTCCCCGGGTCTACCCTCCGTCCCTTCTTGTAAATGGATGTCACGTTTGCTATCTGCCAGTCAAGTGGGACCTCCCCCGACAGCCAGGACTGCAAATAGACGATGGAAAACGGCTTGGCCAGCTCTTCCGCCAGTTCTCACAGTACCCTTGGGTGGATCCCATCCGGCCCCATCGACTTGCGTACATCCAGATGTTGTAGCAGGTCGCCAAACATTTCCTCGTGGATTGTGGGGGCCACATTCTGCTCCTCATCGCCTTCCAACAGCTCAGGGTACTGGGCGTTCAGAGAACAACTGGCTTTGCTGCTAAAACTGAGGCAAAGAACGCATTAAGCACCTCAGCTTTTTCCTCATCTCTGGTAACTCGGTTTCCCCCCACATCCAGTAAAGGGTGGAGATTCTCCTTAGTCCTCCTTTTGGTATTGATGTATTTAAAAAACATTTTTTGTTGTCTTTAACAGCAGTAGCCAGATTGAGCTCCAGATGAGCTTCGGCCTTTCTAATTTTGTCCCTGCACCACCTCACAACATCCTTGTAGTCCCCCTGAGTGGCCCGCCCTCTTTTCCAAAGATTATAAACCCTCTTTTTTCTCCTAAGCTCGAGCCACAACTCTCTGTTCAGCCAGGCCCATCAGGATGCTTGCCGTGTTGGCCTTTCCGCTGATCCTAACCCATAGCGACTCCACCTTGTCATTGCCAGCCTCAAGTTCAACGACATCAAAACACTCTCTAATATAGAGAGACACTCCACCACCCCTTCCGTGCTGCCTGTCCCTTCTGAAGAGCCTATAGCCAGACATGGCAGCACTCCAGTCACGAGAGTGGTCCCACCACGTTTCCGTGATGGCAACCAAGTCATAGCCTGCATGCTGCACAATGGCTTCCAGCTCCTCCTGCTTGTTGCCCATGCTGCGTGCATTAGTGTAGATGCATTTCAGCTGAGCCTTTGCCTTCTCCCCCAGCCTTGCCACTGTTCCCCCTGGCACACCTCCAACAGGCTTTGTTTCTTCCCCATCCCCCTTCTTACCTAGTTTAAAGCCCTCTCAATGAGCCCTGCCAGCTCCTGGGCCAGGATCCGTTTTCCCCTTGGGGACAGTTGGGACCCGTCTGCGGCCATCAGGCCGGGTGCCAAGCACCCCGTGGTCAAAGAACCCAAAACCTCTGTGTTGGCTACAGCCTCTAAGCCACGTGTTTATCAGGTGGGCTTTGCGTGTCCTCTCTGAACGAATCCCTGCCACTGTAGGAATGGATGAAAACACCACCTGTACTCCTGCTCCATCCACTAACCATCCCAGCACCCTGAAGTCCCATTTGATAGCCTTCAGGCTTCTCTCATCAGTGTTATCACTGCCAGCCTGGACTATCAGTAGTGGGTAGTAATCGGAGGGGCGAGCCAGGTTGGGAAGCTCTCTGGCAACATCCCTGACCCTGGCCCCAGGGAGGCAGCAGACCTCCCTACGGGTAGGGTCAGGCCGACAGATAGGGCCCTCCGTTCCCCTGAGAAGGGAGTCGCCCACAACGATCACCCTTCTTTCCTTTTTGGTGGAAGCAGTCTTGAGGCGTGGAGCAGACTTCCTCGCCCTAGGCTTCCTGGGTAAACTTTCTTCCACATCCTCATCCACCTCTCCCTCGAGCTCCAGGGCCTCAAACCTGTTGCATAAGGGCACCTGGGAAGGTGGGGGGGGGGAAGGGGCATTTCCTGCAACATCGAGCAGGGACCTGTCTCCATTCCTCCTCAACTCCTAGGTCCCCTCCCTCTGCCTGACAGTGACCGGGCAGGGGGTCCACCCCCACTTGGGGAGTCTCACTCTGGTGCCTCTCCTTCGGGCCTTGCAGGGAGTTGCTCCACCAGTCTATCTCCCTCTCACACTCCCTGATGGCCCTCAACCTCTCCACCTCCCCCTTGAGCTCTGCCACCAGGCGGACCAGGTCATCCACCTGCTCGCACCTCACGCACACAGAATCTCTGCCTCCCTCAGATGGCAGCAGCAGGCTCTGGCACTCCCTGCATCCAGAGACCTGAACTGCCGCATTTTGGAGCGGGCAGTCTGTCTGGGTGCCTACAGACTTTCTAGAGAGAGCTCTCTTCCTAGCGTGCCTGAAACATTTGGAATTTCTCTATGGACAACTGGTCATAACATTTATATGATGACAAGTCATTAATGCAGTTTCTTCCTGAAATGAGTGTATGCTTGCTTCTCTATGAACTTTCAGTAGCTATCTACAATATTTTGCAATCTAGATGACCAGATGGCAAACAGACAAAGCCTGTCCAATTAACACATTGTGCATATCCAGGTATCCTCAAGAACAGCAAGCACACATTCAACTTCTGCTCTGTCTCAGCAAATCCTATGTATCTAAAATATGCTTGAGTTGAATTGCAATTATATAAAGTTGTATTATTTCTCTCCATTATGGTACCTACTGACTGTCCTTGATTTAACAGTAAATTCCTTTATATTTCTGAATGGAATTGTTGCTTATTGTCTCCTTGATGATCCTCCAAAAAGTGTTAGGGAACCAGTCTAAACCAAGAATTCTCTACCTTTATGGCATAGATGGATAAATGAATAGCAATAATCAAAAGACTCATTTGTGCATGGTAGATTGGCAAGCATAGGTAACAGTCCACATGCACAAACAAAATTTCAAGGTAGTGTCAAAGTGTTGAGGAGCTGTTTGGTGTGCAAGTAAGGAAGCATCCAAACTAGGCTCTTTAAGCACTACAGTCTTTTCAGTTATTCATCTGACTCCACCACCTCTCCAAGCAACAGCAATAGTTCTCTTGCTCTTCAAACCATTAGCCAGGGGCTTTTCTTGCTGTAACCTAGTGAGTGGAGGCTGAGAAGCAATGATGTGATCTTCTCTGCATAGTCTTTCCTCAAGTCTATCAGCATCATCACAAGACAATGTATGGTGACAGTACCAGCTCTTCTTCTGAGGCTGATCCTAGCTTATAGATAAAAAGGCTTGCTTCAGCCTATTTAGTTTTAAATTTGCTGTATCAAGAGTCAAATAAGCTCCACATTGCCTGTTAAAGACTGAACAATAAATAGCAGCAAAACGTGCTTGGTGGATGGATTTCTTACAGCAGGTGACTACATAAACTAAATCTTGACAGTAGAACTTCAAGTGAGTGAAGTATTGTGTTTGATGGTCTTAAATCTTTCTTCCACTAATGCTGTGCTGGAAAAACTGTGACTGAAATAGGTATAATTAGTGAACCATGATTGAATTCTCATCTTCAAGAAGACAACAACTCTTTCACAGTTTTTACTTTGATGTCATCTCTCATCTGTAAAGCTGTTCTACTCAAAACCACTTGAAGGTATTTTTCTTTTGAATTGGCTGCTTTAGACTGTCTCTAGTGCTAGATTATCCATGTCAGGTTTATCACAAGCTGTCCGGATACAGGCTGATTTTTCTTTTCATGATAAAACATAGCACTCTAAATTCTGCTTCCAGTTCATGATGAAGGTGCTTCTTGCTTGAATCTTCTGTTGCTGGCTTCCAAATATCCAGAATCTGGATCAACAATCTTACAATCTTCTGTGTCGCTATTTTTTGTTTTATTTACACTTCAGAGTAACAACTTGGGTGATAATGACTTGCTACAGTCACTGTCTCTCCGCTGACAAGAGCAAAGATCTGTCATCATCTTCTATCTAGAAGCATTTTGCACTTCTGAAGCTGCATGTAGTGTATTACACTTAACCAGCACTTCACAAGTCCTTAGTCTCAAGCACTTGTTATATATGTATTTTTATTTATTTTTCCAGAAAAAGACACTATTCACCTTATATCTTGTTCCTCCACTTACTTGGAGGTTTTCTTGGCAACTTCCATAAGTGTCTTCTGGATCCAGGAGCTGCTTTTGATGTAATAATTAATATGAAAAAAATAAAAAATAAAAAATAAAAATCATTCCTTATAACCATGCTGCAGAATTGCTGATAACATGTTGTACTTCACCAGCGTGTAAGTTTCTGCTGTAACCACACCTTGAATGCTGAAGAAAACTATCCCATGATTTTATGCCTTAAAATGACATTAGATTGTCAGCTGAGTCTTACAAGTTTTTGAATAACACATCATGCATGTGCATGCTTAGAAAGGTGCTGACTGGTGTCTTCTTATTTTCCAGTTCTCCCTACCTTTGCTTCAAAACTATAATGAAAACTGTGTGCATGTGTGCATTATGAACAAAAATTCAGCAGCATTATTGAAGCAGAAGCACTCATAGGAGACATACATAATGATTAATACTGTGGTATCCACTTTTCATTTCAGCAATCATCCTGGGAAAGCTACTCCTGCAGAAAAGTTACCACATATGAAAAAAGATACAGTAAGCCATACCAGCACCTGCCCCAGACTCAGACTTTGTCCCCCCTTTAATGCCAACCAGACTGGCTGATGGATAAAGTGGCTAGATTCTGAGTGGATATATGCATTAGAAGCACATTGTTAATAGGATAAACTTCTTATTTGTTTCTGTATCTGAGAAAAATCCCTCACTGTTTTTCCACTGAGAATTTTTAAAATAAAGCTTTGACATTTAATTAGTTATTTTCTTTTAAACATTATCTTTTGTCTTTGGAGTATTCCATTGTCCCTGTGAAATGGAAGAATTCTTGCAGATCTAGGAGCTGTGTGAATGAGGAAAATAATTAAATGGGTCACCATGTTGATGTTTTGTAGCACGACATGGAACTAACAGCCACTTCTTGTTTTTTTAAGTACTAAAAAATTCTTAATCTAATTAGTTTCTTTAATCTGGCAAGCAAAGATATCTCCTCTTGACTCTATCACTTTCTTGCAAATGTGACACCTTGAAGATCAGAGATGTTTGCAGAGGGGTTGTATTAGGATAGCTAATTGAAATAAGTCTAGAGAACCTGAAATCAGACTGTCTGCTGCAAGTGGTGGTTTGTATGTAAGACTTCTTGTACTGGTGGAAAATGCAGCCCAGGTGAAAATTCCCAAGCACCTCTGCATCACTCACTTATACGTAAAACAAAATTAATTGTGAACTGGAATCAGCTGACAGTGAATTTGGATAAATGAATACTTTTTCTCTTGGTTAGTAAAATACAAGTTATTAAGAGTTGAAATGAGGAGAAAAGTGCTAGGCCATGGAAAAGCCTGAAGGCAGATTTGCATGGGGTTTACACATAATTCTATAAAACCAGCATTAGACATTGCACACACACATGAAACGAAGTCCCTGCTTTAATTTTAACTCTCTGCACTTCAGGAGGGACCAGGCAGAAAGCCTCCTTTTCTGCTCAGCGCAGCTCCCTTCACCCTGCAATTTCCCACCTGCAAACACTCACCCTCCACTACACCCTCTGTTTCTCCGCCCCATGCCTTTGCCTAAGGACGCAGTATCCAGCCTGCCTCAGTAGCTGCAGTAGAAAAGTCTCAGTGGCTGCAGAGCAGGGGGCACTGAGGTGCCTCTGCAGGCAGCAG
The DNA here is from genome assembly GCA_011076525.1 of Nettapus auritus. Classification (NCBI taxonomy): domain Eukaryota; kingdom Metazoa; phylum Chordata; class Aves; order Anseriformes; family Anatidae; genus Nettapus; species Nettapus auritus. The sequence goes on along the minus strand of CM021765.1, from coordinate 76,139,860 downwards.
CAAGCTCCCTGGAAACCGCTTCTATGCAGGCACCTACCCCATCATGCGCAGGGAGCCACAGAACTATTGCAACATGGAAGGAGGGGTATGAAATAACAGATTCCTCCTGCTGCTCTGGTGGCTATCACATTTCACACCATACCTCTCTCCTTTTCACAGGCACTCTGGCTGGATTAAATGGATTAAGAACTGGTTGATAAATATGAACGGAGTTGTAAGTTGATGTGGAAAAAGGTTTTCACTGTTTCATTCTCTATGAATGAATCATGAACAGAAATTTCGTCAAGTGCATTAGGAATTAATTTCTAGAGACTCCAGTTTGTCAGTCTGAGCAGAAAAAAAGAAGAGCCAAATTTTGCAAGAATAATAAGTTTCTCAATTTATCTGAGAACCTCTTGCTTCAAACCCTGACTGCTGGGGTTCACTATGTGGATTATTCCAGTAAAACAACATAATATTACAATCTGTTTCAAGTAAAAGGTTCTACTTATAGTAGAAAACTTTAGATTTCGTAGCATGTCTGCTGTGTCAAGTGACTGCATCTGATCAAGTCTCCCCACTGTAGTGCCGCACACTTTAAGTGGTCTAAATCTGAGATTAATTGATGTTGAGGAATTTGGCTGAAGGTTGGTTTTTGGTTTTGCTTTGTTTTGTTTTTTAATCCTGCAATATGAGGCTGCCGTCCCAAAGTTTGGAAATGCTGTTTTATGTTATTCACAAATTGACAGTAGATCTTTCACATATATAGATATATAAACACATGCACAACCATATCTATATAAAGATATATATAAAATTCAGATCTAATTTTAGATTTAAAGTTCCTGGCAAGTTTGTATTTGTTTGGGTCTGATGGCATGTTTAAGCTGCCTACTTGCTGTAAATACATTTCAATGTGAAATTTGTCCATTTGCCTCACATGGATAGCATATTTCAATCCACAACTAGAAATAAAAATACAAGGGGTGTAAGCAGAAACTTCTGAAACAAAGAACAAAATCTTGGGAACATATTTTCTGATCTTCCAAGAAAATGGGGCTTATCACTTTGTCCCATATGTGACTCTGTTTAGCTGCTTTTCTGTCACTACCCCCACATCTTTCCCCAATAAGTTTGGAACATATTACTTACTGTCAGTCTAATCTGTAAAAAGTCTTAAATATCATGACATAGTGAAAATTAGCAGCAGAGTAAAGGAGCCAGTGCTGACTGCCACATAAAGCAAACACTTCTCTTTTCCATACCATTTCACCTTCAAGAGGCAACAGCTAGTGAAATGAAATATAATACACCTATGGTCTAAGTGAGCTTCAAACTTGATATAACGCTGACAGCCCTCTGAGAGGCAAGGGACAAAAAGAAAGGGAGGGGACCTGGAGGTAACTGTGGACATTACATATGCCTTGGCACAAGAAAGAAAAATGCTTATGGAGTGCAATGAGATCCTCATGGCAGAGCACAGAGACTTGCAGAAGGTCTGGAATTTTTTGGATAATGAGATTTTTCCTGGAGATTAGGGAAGACCCTAGGTTTTGGGGGGATGGAACACAGGCAAGTGGACACAGACCTTTAGAAAACTGGGTTTTGTTATCCCTTGGCTCACAAAAATTATTTCCAAGGTGGGGAGGGGAGAAACTTCCCCCTTTATAATACTTCTGAATATTCCTAGGTCCTAGCAGTTCCAGGCTTCATTCTCAATGAAGTCTGCTCTGGCATGGTTTAGTTCTGATTAGAAGCCAGTACTTGTGAAAGCCTCAAAAGAAGGCCTCCTGTGAGACTTTCAATTGATACAGCAGTCATGTAAAGCTGAAATAATTCAGTAATAATTACAAATTATATGACCTGCACACATGATCTGGATTTAGCCTTCTGGCCTTCTACCTATTCCTCAGAGAAGGGTTGGAATACAATAGTTTTAGCAGCACAGACCATTCACATAGCCAGACAATGGCTCTTGCAGAAAGAGGAGTGCCAGCAAGTAGCCCGGCTCCAAATCTGAGTTTCTGCTACTGTGCTTGCTTCGGAGAAGGTCAGGAGTTTGATCAGTACTTGCCTTCTACCAAACCCGTGGGTACTTACCACCTCCTCTGCATCAACATAGCTGAATGCTAGGGCAGCTGTGAAGCCTAGAGTAATGTTGATTAGTATATGGTATCTAGGCTAAATTACCTAAACAGTTCTTTTCTGCAGTTTGCTCAGAATGGTTAGGCATTTTGGCAGGATCAAAATACAGCAAGGACTAAAGGCATCAGTGGTAAACATGGCCCTCATGTGGTACATACTGATAAACTGAAAATACTGGGTGGTGAACACATACTGAATTGCATCTTGAGAAGGTATGACTGTATAGATATCTCTCTTCCATATGCTGCCACACAGGAGGGAATTTGAAGCGTGCAGAGCAAGTAAGCTGTTTGGTGATTTGCATTATGATGCATCACACAGATCAGCTCTTCCCTGAAGAGGCCAGCTAAGGAAGAGCCAGTAAGGATGTGAATTTGGAGAATTAGTCTGCAATAAGTCCAGCTTGGACACTCAGTGCTCTATCACATTACTGCAAGAAAGGAGTGCTCACCAAGGCACTTCAAGCGTACCAGCTAATGCCATAGGAGAGCAGTAAACTCTTATCCTTGCTTTCTTCCCAGTAATAAGTCTGCATAGTTATATCCTTAATGTACTTTAGATAGAGTAAGCCACAATGCAATTAGGATGTCCATATGGAGAGTCAGTGCAGCATAGCTACTACACTGTAAATTCACATCCTCGCTTACTGAGAATTAATTATCTTGTAGACAAGCCATGTGTCAGTGAAATCCATTTATTACTTCATAGGATATATGGTCTTCTAGGGAGGCTGGACCAAAAGAAATGGGGGACTGAAGCTATGATTGGCAAAGTAAAAACATTGGTAGGAAATGTAGTTTTATGCCAAGTCAGCTGATTTTCAACATCCCTCCCCCATACTATAATTTGGGTCAAACAAAGCCAAACTGGAATGTTTTGTTTTGGTTTTCTACGGGGAAAATGATACACTTTTTTC
>CM021765.1:76015804-76136720 GCA_011076525.1 Nettapus auritus | reverse complement strand
TTTTTTTTTGGTAAAATTATAAAATTTTTTCTTTTTTTTTTTTTTTTTCCCTTTCTTTTTTTTTTTTCCTTTCTTTTTTTTTTTTTTTTTTTTTTTAAAGAGAATCAACATTTTCACATGGAATTTGTTCAGTTTCTTTTACAGAAGTTGCTTCTTTGTCAAAGTGATATTTATACAAAAAATTTTCATTTGGTTCCACTTTAGCTTATCTGTCCAAACTTGTATCTGCTGTATGTTCACAGAAGTCAACAAGGTTAAACCAAAATGAATAATCCTCTTACAGAACATGCTTTGCTGGAATGGCAGCCATTTTCCTCCCTGTAATCAAAATATCGCTGGAAGTAAATCTGTGTTGCCATTGCACCTATATAACAAAAGACTGTCTTAAGAATTCTTATGATTTGAAAACTAGGTCAGTTAATTGTCCAAAAAATAATATGAAGAAAAGAAGTGGGGAATTACTGCCGGAAACAAATCCATTCTTCAAATTTCAGTGAGTCTGCTCTTGATGCAGCCAGACTTGATTATGGTTAGTAAACCTTTGAGATGGAGATTGGGTTGTGTCTCATATCTTCATTACATGTGATTCTAGAAAAACATATGCATGTGTCATGGCACCTTGTTGTTCCTCTGATGATTTATCATATCTTTGTGGGATGGTTTTGTTTCCCACTATGAAATGCAAATTTATCTTGCAGTGCTCCTGCTGTCTGTACAAAGGTTAAAAGATATATAGATATACATTTAATATTATTTTTGCTACTTTTAGAACTGGCTTTGAATGATTATTCTAGCACAATAAAGATTTTTCACTGCCTACATTTTCGGATTTTAATTATTTTGTTTTAATTAACTTTTTAAAAAACTTTGCAGTTCAGATCATACAATCATGGACCAGTTACAGATAGACTAATTCACAGAATAGAGTCAGTGCCAAGAAACTGCAGTTTACCATGTTGTAAACATTCAAACATTGCTTTAAGGCATTTTAATGGGAAGACTGCAAATACTCTTCCCCCAGAAATAATAATATCTTCATATAAATTCAGGGTTTGGGGCACTGTTGACATCAAAAGGTTTATAATCCCTGTGTGAGTAATCAGCTGAACAGTTGAAAGTACCTTAAGCTTTCTGTGTGTCAGCAAAACTCACATAAGACGAGAAGAGTGGCTATGGCACTATTTGAACCTCTCGTTATTCCAAACTTCACCCATGCAAGTCACCAAAATGAAGCTCCATCCCCCAAAGACTATGGAGATTCTCTGACACAATTGTGTGTCTACTTGAGGTTCAGTGCAGCTTTTATGAAGCTGGACAGTTGAATACACATAAGATTTCCAATAAGCTTCTAGGCCTAGCCTTCTTCGCTAGTGTTACTCCTAAACACCAACACTTTGTTTCACTAAAGTGAAGCCCAATTTGGAATAAAATGTGCAGCTCACACTGGTATTCATTTTCTTTTCTCATGCAAAGAAATGGGCACTTTTGGGATAGGCACTTGTGCTGATGCTGGTATCATAAGTGCTAAAATCTCGCTTAGATCAGTGGGATGCACCACAACTTTCTTATTTGCTACATCATAACTTTCTTGTTTGCTACAAAACCCTAAGTGAAATTATAAGCATTAAATAAAATAATATAAAAAATGATTCCAATACATCATACAACCATACTGTGGACCCACCTGACTACAGATTATTCAGGTATCCATTGGTCGTAGAATCATAGAATAACTTGAGTTGGAAGGGACCTACATTGGTCATTGAGACCAACTCCTGTCTCCACATAGGACCACCCAAAAAACAGACCCCATATCTGATAGCATTGTCCAAATGCTTCTTGAACTCTGGTAGGCTTGGTGCCATGACCACTTCCCTGGGAAGCCTGTCCCAGTGCCCAACCACCCTCTGGGTGCAGAACCTTTACCTAACACCCAACCTGACCTTCCCCTATCCCAGCTCCATGCCATTCCCTCAAGTCCTGCTGCTGTCCCCAGAGAGCAGAGTTCAGCACCTGTCCCTCCGATCCCCTCATGAGGAAGCTGCAGGCCGCCATGAGGCCTCCCCTCAGCCTGCTCTGCTCTGGGCTGAACAAACCAAGGGAACTCAGCTGCTCCTCACATATCTGCCCCTCTAGAACCTTAACAGTCTTTGTAGCCCTCCTTTGGACACTCTCTAACAGTTTGTGCTCTGCTTTTACTGAGGTGTCCAAAACTGTATACCTCAAAGTAAGGCTTCACCAGTGCAGAGAAGAGTGGGATAACCACTTCTCTCGACCGCTAACAATGTACCCTGGTGCACCCCAGGGTACAGGTGGCCCTCCTGGCTGCCAGGGCACTCTGTTGACTCATATTCAACTTATTGTGGACCAAAACCCCTGATCCTTCAGTCATATACATTAAACTTCTTTCCAGTCTTTTGCTTATAGACTCTTTGCCAATGAACGTGGATTTCTTTTTTTTGGTTGGTTTCCATTGCTTCACACCAGTCTTGCTCTTTGCCTTCTTTACAGATAAAGACAAAAACTGCTTACCACTTTCTGTCCCTCACAGGATGTCTACTGGTAGTTAGCATTAATTATGAATCTGTTCTGTTAGGTCTTTTTTTCCCTCTGACTCATTTTAACACTTACTAACTTAAAATTATGGTTCTCCTCAAAATCTTGAGAATGCAGATAAAATTTAATTTCTCCTAAACCTCCACCCTTTGCTTTTTAACTTGTTATAAAAATAGTATACACAACAATGAAATCTAGGAGGGAAAGTACATTTCCTGAGAGCTTGACTCTCTACTGTTAGGGACTAGCAATACAAGTGCCACACTCAAATACAAAATCTTGTCCTAGCTTATTATTATGTCTAAGACAGTCACCTTAACCAACATCTTAAAAATCAGATGCATAAAAGAATACACATACTGGCATAAACTAATATCAAATTAAATCCAGTCCCACACCTTATTTTCAGCAGTTTTTAAGACCTTCACCAACCCATCGCACAGTTGGCTGAGACCTAAGTAAAGGACTGAGCCCACCTACACTGTAAATAGGATTGCATTAGGATGCAGTCAAGCACACTTGTCAGCTGAGAGGAAGCAGATAGGAGAAAAGAACACTTTAAAGCTACCTACCAGCTGATCCTGGCAGCTAGAGTGATGCTCCTCTGAAGAGAGTTTACACTAAGCTGTTTGACTTTGCAACAGAACAGACAGGAGGAGAAGAAATGCTCACACAGTCAGGTGTTAATCCCAGCTGTGGAGCAGAAGAGACAGCCAGGTGGAAGACATTAGCTGCAAGAGTTTCTCAATGATGCTGCTGGTGTTCTCCTGTGAAGGCCAGGCTTACTTCTTGTAGGTTTCCAAGCAGAGACAGGTCCCTGGGGAGGGAAGCAGAGTGGTTTGGGTCATCAGACAATTAAAGTTCTCATTTGGACAGAAGCCTGGTCCTAATTAGCAGTGTGAAAACACCCCAAGTTAGCTTTCAGTATCATTCTCTCTGGTTAAGGACTTCAATCCCTAACTTCTTACTAGGCTCACCATTTCACTTAAATCAGGGCTTCCTAAGCGAAAATTTTGCATACAGAAGATGTTATTTAGCTCATGTGCCATGGCATGACAAAGATGTGCAACAGAAATGAAATCTGATTTCCCTGTGAAATGAAATAAATAAATAAATAAAATCGTAAATGATCATTTACTTATTCTTAAAGCTTAGGCTCAGATAAGATAAATATATCAATTTAATTTGCATGCCGGCGGAATTTTGCCTTCAGTGAAAGCAGGTCAGTGAGAAGAGCTTAAACTGAGGGGAGTTTGAGTGTCTGATGCAAAAAACCATGTTTGGTGCTTTTTCTCCTGGCAGCATAAATAATTTTTCAAAGAATAAACTTGTGTATTCATTAGCACCACAGCCCCTTCCTCACAGGGTGCTCCTTGGAAAAGTACCAAGCAAGCACAACTATTAATTCAGATCAATATGTGACTCTGACGGAGAATGCAAAGCATACCTAACCCAGCTAACTATGCCCCTGATAAATGTCGTGAGAGCACTGTGTCACCCGTGCCTTTCCTTTCTTTATTTCCATTATCCATCAAGACAGGCCATGAGGGAATGCCTGGGAACTGTGTCGTTCTCTGCAATAAGCCACAATGCTAATGAGGCATAACAAATTGAGGAAGTATCATGTATAATCCTGATCCCTCATTGACACTATTACCAGTATAGATTTCAATTCACCATTTGTTACATGCTTAATACAGACAAAGAGGGAGGGTGTAGAAGAATTACTCCTTCGGTCACTGAATTTTTTAAACAGTTGTCATCCTCCAAGACAAAACTCTCTGGTAATACCCTCTGTTTTTACTACTGCTGTTTCTCAGCAGGATTTGCTGCTTGTTCTTGTAGGGGGTCAGCCAGACTTTGTCTTTCTCACAGTTTCAGATTCCTACTGGGATTAAGGGTCTAGCATATTTCTGCAACAAATCAACTGAACCCAAGATAAACAAATGTACTGAACAAGATGGCTCTGGTATGCACTTGTATTTTAGGAGTCAGCTGCAAAGTTTGTTTTTCATAAGGTACTCCAAAGGGAAACCAAGGTGAACATATGATTTTAGTGAGTTCTCATCAAAATGATGGCAAATCAGAAAAAAAACTCTTTCTTTGTATGTGCTGTTTTTAGTCAAGTACTCTGTCATGCTCCCCAGAAATGGTATTTTGCATTACTTTGAAGAATCCCAGGGTGCCCTGCAGACAATGAACAATGCTTCACTGCATACTTACGATGAAAAATGGTAAAACATTATCAAGAATATTGGGCCAGTCTATTAGTCTTTAAGTCATTCTTTTGTTAACCTAAGAGCTCTGTGAAGAGCTTCTGGCCTATGGAAAGACTCCCTCCATGCTGCTCATTCCCTACAGCCTTGCCTCCTGATGGTGGAATTGGGTAGGAGAAACCTCCCAGCAGCTCGTTGACCTGGGGAAGGTGCTCCATCCCCCTGCCGTGGCCAACGGGGATAGGGACAAGAGCCAGGTACTTCCATGGGATTTTGTTTCCTCCTTTTGGGGACCATTCTGCTTTTGCAAGTACATAGGCAGAGGGAACTAGGAGGCAGGCTGAAGGCCCACCAGAGCAAACAGTATGCCTGGACAGCAGTTATTCAAGCATGGGGGTACTGGCTGCTAGGAAACACACCTGGGTCCCAGTAATCCAGTCCCAGGTGCAACAATGTACACAGCTCTCAAACTGGTGCTTCACCAACACTGGAATCTGCATACTGATGACTCCATGCTAAAAAGGTAACCTCTGCTTTAGACTTTTGTTAAAAGGTGTGTACCAGTGCAACACTGGTATTCACCTGGGTTAGAGTTTGGCACCTCTACATGTTTTAAGTGATGCATTTAAACTGCTGCTTAATCAATAAATAAAGAACTTTTCAAAGACAGAACTTTTCAAAGTAGAAATCTTTCCATGGTAATGAATGCATTTTAAATGGGGAATAGGTGAGATTTTCACAGAGATCTAACAAAATAGAAGACTGATAACAGATAGAAGGTATTTGACAATAAGGTATAAAGTTATTATCGCTACTTGATTAGGAAGATTTTTATTAGTCACCTCTGATTGCTCCTCATAAATGGTGAGACCATCTAATATCCCTATAATGATGGCCTCTATGCATGAGTATTGTGATAGTTACAGTAAACGTACTATGTAAGAGCACTTGAATCTCTTTATAAGACCAGACTTGATTAGGAATTGAACTCCAGATATGCCTGTATTAAACTGCGCACAACTTTAGGGCCATATATTCATTGTGCTGAGTGCTTACAGCTTTGGGAAGAAGAATTAGTTCCTGTTCAATTCAGTATTTTATATTCTGGATAAATGCACTGGTTTGAGAGAAAAGATATTCACTTTAGCTCAAATATGACTATCTCTATAGAAATGTACTGTATATGAAAGGTCTTTGATTTAAGTTCTTGACATGCTTTCAGATGATTGAGTGTCACAGAAAGTGGTAACTTTTGATCTCATTAATGAGCTAACTGAATGATAGTTTAAATGTAGCCTAGCATTTTCATGATTTAAATTTTTATCAGGCTGTTTTAAATGGAAGGACTGATTAATTTTAATAGGATTTCTATCATAAATGGGAAAACTGTCCAAATTTTGTAACCAATACATTTTTCACTTGAAACACTCTAAAGTAAAAAGCTACTTAATCAGGTGATTCAAGCCAATATAGGGCAGGTCTACACCATTAGCTGCTGTCTCATTCATAGATCTCCAATAAGTTAATTTCCAAAGGTTTATGGTCAAACATAGATGTTTAGCATAAAATAACATGTCTTTGGATAAATTCATATATATGACTTTTTTAGTCATATTAGCTATATATTACAGCTAAATTGAACTCCTGTTTGCTAAACTCTGTTACAAAAGCTGTCAGACAGTATAAAAAAAAAAAAAAAAAAAAAAAAGTCCTTCTTAAGCTGATGATAAGGAAGTTTAACCAAAAAGTCTTACTGCTGCAGAGGTGAAAGAAAGACAACTGCTCTTTTGGCCCAAATTAATGACAAAGCTGACAGTTTTGGACAGCTGACTGTAGAGACCTAAAGATTCTGTGGAGTTTTTAGACCTAATTTCTCACTTACAAAAAGATGAGTTTCTAGTGTCCTGATTGTGTAAGGGACTCATAAGGTAAGTATAATTTTGATCAAGGAAGTTTAAAGTAAAGGTCAAAGTGAAAATGCAAACCTAGCTGATGGTTTTGTGCACTATGTGATACTACATATTACATATCTGTACAGGGTTTATGTGGCAAGGTTTTGGTAGTGGTGTGGCTACAGGGGTGGCCTCTGCAGAGCCCAGAAGCTGCCCCATATCAGATCAGAGCCAGCTCCAGCTGGCTCCAAAAGGGACCTGCTGTTGGCCAGAGCTGAGCCAGTGAGCAATGGTGTGAGAGAGGAGTGCAAAAATGTAAGAGAAGTCCTGTAGCCACCCAGGTCAGTGCAGAAGGAGGGCAGGAGGTACTCCAGGCACCATAGCAGAAGTTCCCCTGTGACCTGTGGAGCCCATGGGTCCCATATGGAGCAGATCTCCACACTGCAGCCCATGGAGGAGCCCCCAGTGGAGCAGGTGGATGTGGCCTGGAGGAGACTGCGGCCCATGGAAAGCCCCTGCAGGATTTGCCCCCAGGCTGGAGCTTCAGCCTGTGGAGAGGAGCCCACACAGGAGCAGGGAGCCTGGGGGGAGCTGCCACCTGTGGGGGACCCATGCTGGAGAAGTTTGCTCCTGATGGATGGACCCCATGGTATGGACCCATATTGGAACAAGACTTGAAGATCTGCAGCCTGTGGGAAGCCCGCACAGGCTCTGTTCAGGAAGGGCGGCATCCTGTGGGAAGGACGGAGCAGGGGAAGAGAGTGAAGATGGAGTGGCAGACACAAGGCATTATGGACTGAGCACAGCCCCATTCCTCTGAACTGCTTGAGGAGAGGAGGTAGAAGAGGGAAAAGGTGTTTTTAGTTTAGTTCAGCTCTCACTGCTTTAGTTAATAGGTAATAAATTATATTAATCTCCCTTACACTGTCTGTTTGATGGTGGTTAGTGAATGATCTCCCTGTCCTTACCTCAACTCATTAGTTTTTAGTTATTTTTTTCTTTGCATTCTATTTTATCCCCCATCGTTCTAAGGAGAGGGAGTGGAAGAGTGGCTTGGAAGTTCTTAGCTGACCACCAGTGTAAAGCCACCAAAATATCACACTTTTTTCCACTTGTTTTTGCTCACTTATTGATGCTTGCTGCTTTTCTCCCTACTCTTCATCCCCTTTTCCTTTTTTCAATGTTTTCTTTAATTTTGAGAATAACTGAAATTCGATTTCTTCAGTGTGATTCAATACTCATATATCTAAATGAAATACAGGACATTTTTTTAATTGAAGAGAATGATTTGTGGGTTATATTGTGCTCTACATTAAGATCACAATAGAAAATTAATAACAAAACATGAAAGGAAGGTAATAGCTAATATGGTTTGTTTTGTTAGATTATGAAGTTGATTAGCTTTTTATAATGATTTTTATTGCTGACATCCTGTAGCAATAAATGATCAAATCTATTACACATAATTAACTATCATTTATTATTGTATCCACTGTTTATAATTCAACAGATAATTTCCTATTCATTATATACTACATTAGGCATTCAGCAAGCCCTAAATCTGCCTGGTAGTTTCAGTATGTAAATATAGTTACACAACATAGATAAGCTAAGTAGACTAGGAAACAAACAAAAAACCTAAGTTTCTTCAATTTGTGATTGAGTTTACATTACACTCAATATCAGGCCACATAAATTGAGTGCCTCAGTTTCCTCATCTGTGTTCTGAGAGTAACAAAGCCTGTCTTTCTGAAGTGTTTTGATAGTCCTGGATGAAAGGTTCTAAGTACCAAGCATTATCTGTTATAGCTGTGGCTTTGCAAATCTTTGCTAGTTAATAATGCAGTGTGAGTTGCTGAAAATTGAGAAAATTTGCTTGCTAGTAACAAAGGACGACTGCTTCACCTTATCTCCTTTTTGTCATTGTAATGGAAGCTATGAATATGCATCTTTGTTGCATTACTGCGAGAGGCAGTTATTTGCCCCTTCTGAAAAAGCCACAAATTGTACTTCAAAGTTAACTGAAGATGGCATTTTTTTCCCTTTATGTTTTTCTTTTTTAAAATTAGTTTGGGAAAACTGTGTGATAGAACATAAGCTCACAAGGTCTCTAGGCATGAAATTCAATGGGAAAGCAATACAAATAAAACCAGAGAAGCCCAAAGTTCTCTCCCATAAACTATGGAGCTTCACATAGATGTTCTAACATTTTAGCTATTTTAAACATGGATTGCTACAGCAAAGTCAAAGCAAAAAATAATAATAATAATAATAATAAATATATATATATATAGTAAATACCTAATCACTAAAGTCTGCTATATGTACAGAGATATGCTGGTTGTATTTATTTCATGCAAGGAAGAAAAGCAAAATGGTTATACAAGGTTAGCACTTAGCTTAGACTACTATTCATATAAATATACTGATAGTAATAAGGACACATGCTGGAAAAGTTAGGAAAGGCCACCCATTTAAGCTCCAAGATAGGGCACTCACAGGAGAAGATGTACTAGATGAGAAGAGGCGTGCAACACAATCCTTACAATCATTAGCACCTAAGTACTTTCTAGCAGGTGGAGATGCCCACCTTACCCATACTGAAGGCTTCAGTGCAGGCACAGTGTGCTTCCTCTGTGTGATGGGGCTGGCACACCCCCACACTTCCAGCAAGAGCAAAACAAGACTCTGAGTCAGATGCCATGAAGTTTGAATGAGGGCTGCCATCCCCATTCATAGCGTCACCTTTGATGATAACCTTCCTATGCAGTCAAGGTTTAACGGAGTATAAACACAATGTGAAAGAAAAGGACATCTGTTTTATGCAGTATTCTGATAAGAAATTATTTTGTTGTTGTAACATTAATCTTGAGATTTTTTTCAAGGATGCTAGTACAATCCAAAAATAAATTATAATTGACGCAGAGAGGAACACTTGCAAAATTCAGGACTGGCAGTCCATGTCTGATCACTCTTGCTGTCCTGGGAGATAAAACATTTATCTGAAAACAAGGAATTGTCCTGAGACAAGTATCAAGTAAGAAGGTATCTGTAGCATGCTGACATGCACACATAAGCAACTATATAGAAACTGTACTTTGTCTACATAGTATAATTTGCATTTGGTTAAATGTATTAACTGATTATAAGCACACACAAAGCTTCAACAAAGACTCTAAAATCTGAATTAGCCAAACTTGCATCAGCAAGGCCATAATTGAAGAAGATGCTGGGTGACTCTGGACAGCTGGTCACAGCCAGTGAAAGACTTCATGGGTTATTTCTCCATGCTAACCATCAGCCTTCAAATATTCAGAAGATGTGGGTTTCCCTTTTGTCAGCTCCCCGTTGTGGTTTTCATGGTGCCCAGAACTCCAGTACTTAGCACTTCAGAGAAAGAAACCCATAATGTCACTGCCAAAAGTGCAATGCCTTAGGGGAAAAAGTCTCATCTCCAGGCCACGAGGCAATTTTCTTCTACTCTGAAACATGAAGCTTGATTGCCCTTGCTCTGCTTCAGTACTCTAAATTTGGCAGAAGTCCTATAAAAGTGAGGCATCATTTTCTTTTCTGGAGTCTTAAAAGCGGATTTACAGGATGCCATGTGAAGTGTTAGCTGCACAACTGGCATTAACATTAATGAGAGACTTGGGTGTAACTTTAATGCAGCAGGTAGAAAATGTTTCTCTAAGTGACTTGTTTCAATGTTTTACTTCAAGTATGTTTCTACATTATTTGGCTAACACAACTATGCACTGTGAGTCAATCACAAATATTTGAATGCAGCACAACACATGTTAAGGCCAGCAAATAAGTACTTTGGAGTTGTTTTTAAACCATACTGGGACCATTTCACACCAATAAGTCAAAGGAAGGGGGTTGAAAGTGGGTGCAAATGGCTTTAGAGTCTCTATACTTACACAGACAATTCTGCTGTTCTCATAGTCTCAAAATAGTGTATATCAAAACATTCTAAAATCCCTTTTTTCATTGGTAGCTTCCTAACATGGCTTTTTAAGTAACTGGCCAACTTTAGCCCAGGCTTCCCTTTCAGTCTTGGAAAAGAAAAAAAGAAGTTGGCATACAAATGTGGATGATTTAAAAATGAGATGCTTTCATCTCTTGAAACATTTCAAATGTGTTGAAAAATAGATTACAATATTGAAAAAAAAAAATCAAGATTTCAAAATGTTTAAAATAAGTTATTCTTCATACTTGAATTACTCTGCAAAACTTGTTGAGGCCCAAAATTCCTTAAGGCATTTGCACTGTAATTTCTTAACTATATAATCTCAAAGGAAATCCTATTTTAACTTTGTGTGTGTCAACTAAACATGAATCTATATTTTTTAACAGAAAGAACTGGAGCAGGTAGCAAGTAGCATAAAAATATGCAAACATTTCCATTTGTTTTTATTTTAATTTACATGTGAAAATTTCATCAAGAGCATGTCAAAGTGTCCAGTTCAAATCTCTGTCCAGTTCTATTTGTATTATAAAGAATAAGCTCAATACAAAACCAAGATTTTGAACTTCTCTTCTTGAATGTTCTTGTTCTCACATTGATTGCTGCATGTCATTCTTTTCATGACACTGCTTTTGCCTTAGAAGCCACTTCTTTCATTTTAAATTATTTTTCCACAGACTATATGCATGTTATATATATACACATTATATATGTGTGTGTGTTATTATATGTACATATATATGTACATATATATTATATGTACATATATGTATACATATATATGTATACATATATACATATATATATACATACAAATAACACTTAGCTAACACGTTTGGATGGAACCTACCACTTCCCAAGACTTCAAAAGCAGAATAAATCAGTTAAGAGGGCTAATGAAAGGGGATGGTTAATAACCACAGTCACAGGAACTTGTAAAATCAAGATTTATAGTGGCTTCAGTTCAGACTTCGATCTTACTACTGCAGCAGCTTGGAGATGCTTAGACTTTGCTTTGTGTCATTAAATGTACAGAAGGAGGTTTGGCAGGGGCAGGCTCCTGAGGTACAGTGCAACAAATGATAGGTGCTTAAAAGATCAGAGACATGATAGCTTGAGTAAAGGACTGATGACAGTTTTGTCAGTTTGATTTTAATACCTGGAACATCTGTGGCATCACCAAACAGCCTATGATTTAGCTAAAACATCATAAAGATATTCAGTGTCATAGAAGTAACATTTTATTTAACCTTCCTGTAACAACTTTAAGAACAGTAATCTGTTAGAGTAGGCTGCATGTCTGGCACATGATAGTGGATGAGAATGAGTAATCAAATCTTAAATATGTATTTGTAGCAATATTGCTTCAAAAATTTTGCAAATATTGTTAAAAAGAGTGTGATGGGAAGAAATAAAAAGAGCTACAGCAAGCAAAATAAAATTTCATTGTCCTTAACTGGGAGTTGGGAGAATAGAGTTTCTCACTACATCGACACGGGTTTTATTTATTGCTTCATGTCACTTTATGCCAATCCCACTATGGTTTTCTGCCACTCCCCTGCCACAAGCAATGGAGATAAACGATGTATCTTCACAAAGAAAAACATTCTGAGCTGGTTCCTGGACTCTTTTAATTTTCATGCTTTGTGACTCCAATTATGGACCTCAGTCCAGCGCTCAGCATACTTGGCATCTGAGAACAGGGACGAGGCAAAGGCGCATGGCACGTCCTGATGCTTTACAAGGGCAGGCTGCTGTACCAGGTCTTGGGATCCTCGCCGCCAGCCGTTCCCACCCAAGCTGCCTCAGAAAGCAAAGAGGCATTTTGCAAGCCCTGCCGGGCCTGGCTGGGATAAGTGCCATCTCCCACATGCCCAGCTCTAGACCAGCTCAACTGGAGAGGTTCATGCTATGGGCAGTGGGGCATACAAAAGCAAAAACAAAGTGCTAGCACCTCCAATCTAAAGGAAATCTGCTTTCCACATAAAATAATCTGTGCCTTGAAGGCATCTTGTATTCATTTATTTATTCACTCATTCACTTCTTTGTTATGCTTTCATACGTATTTGATATCTTTCCTGCAAGACAAGAAGAGACAAATAATACCTATGCTGCATTTCTGTAAGTATAGAAGCCCCAAGAAAATGAAGGATGTTAGACAAGGACTTTTTATCCCAGTATCCACAGTTTTGTGGGATCTCTACGTTACTGGCAGTTTTCCTAATCTTCCTCCTGGACTCTTTATCACCCAAATATTTCTCAGTGCTGTTTACTGCAGTTAATCAGCAGTATCTCAGTCATCCCCTCCCCAGCCTCATCCCTACACATCTCCCAAATCAGGGTTTTCCAGGACTCCTCAAGAAGAACCACCCTGCTGCCCAGGCACACACCAGTGCACCCTGACCTCTGTGCCTCACTGAAGAGCTGCAGAGCATGGGTAACAGTCTCCATGCCAGGCATGCTCTGGTTGGCCAGTGGTCAGATACAATGGTGGCTACGCTGGCAGCTGAAGTTGCCTCTGCCATTTGCACAACCTTATATGTTAATGTAGGGAGTACAAGGCAAACCTGTGTATAAAGTAGCTTTATGCTCTGACAGAACTTATGATGAGAACTTCTGAGGTGTTTATTTTTGTTGCCTTAACCACAGTTTTCCTGTTCTTGGTTTTATTTATTTCCAAATAGAAAGAGACAAAGTCCTCATTTTGTTACTGTCAGACACACTGGTGACATAGCCATTCATTTGTTGCAGGCACTGTGCGCACTACACAGTGAATGCCAAGTAGGTGCACACATTACTACATTTAAGAAATACCTTTATGTGTTTTAAAAATATCTTGGTCTGCATTGTCTTAAAGAAGTATGTAAAATGATCATTTTTAATGCTGCAGTCTGTTACCGTGCTGAGCCTTGACAATCATGTAAAAGATTGTGCTGGGTTTTACTGTCCTCCTAACAAAGCAGCTGCTCCCACTATGAAATCTCATCCCAACCTGCAAGACAATCAGCAGGTTGGGACTGACGTATGGGGTGACGGATGGTGAACAAATATGATCACTGCATGTATCAGGGAGGGGCTTTCACGAGAGACAGGGAACTATCATTGCCATTTGTCAATAAGGCAATGATGAGGCTCCGTCAGAAATATAGAACACAACTTTTGGCTATCAGAGATCTGCAAATATAAACTAGAGCACAAGCAAAGAATGACTGCCAGGAAGATGAGGAAATGAAGAGTACACCATCTGAGCAGAGACTAAGAACTTCATCCTTTTGCACTGCAAAATAATTCTGTGAGGGTTATGACTCTTTTTTCCCTACATCTGAGGGTAAACACTAAGAGGGAGAAGAGCTAATTAAGTAAATGATAAAACCTGGTACAGTAAAAAGTTGCTATAAGCTGGCCTGAATAATTTTGGGCTGAAAATAACAAAATATTATTACCTATCAGAATAGTGAGACTCGGGGTCCATTTCTGAAAGAAACTATGGATAGTGATCACCTGCTCTTCCAGAGAAGGCAGTTCATTAAGCCTGGGGATACTTAGCCTTTGTTCCTTTGTTACTGATATTACTTATAGAAATGGTGAGAAAACTAAAATGAAAAATGATGTAAAGGCAAAAGTGCTTCATGATTTTTATGTGTAAATATGCTTCAGCCTCCATTCTCAGACGCATACAGTAAAGGCAAAATCACTTCAAGATTCTGAAAAGAATAAGGAGCAGTAAGATCACCAGAAACACAACCATCTTTTCATCTATTTACTCCTGCATGGTGGTCAATAACGTGTTTGGCTAAAGCATGTTATCTACATATTATCTGGGATGAAGACAGGAGACCAACTCTTGCAACATCTGACATCAACTGGCTTGCAAGAGGTTATGCTTATTAGGTCCAGTCTTTTTCAGTGCTTTGGATTAGGTCTTTAGAGGTCTAGGAATCACTGACTGAACTGCTGGACAAATGTAACCCACTTTTCAAAGTGATGACTGGATTTCTCAATAGCATAAAAACATACATAACCAAAAACATATTTTGCATGTCCCTGAAATAACACAGATGCTGCTTATATCTGTACAAGGCTGGCTTATGTGACTATTTCTGTTCAGGAGCTAATGAAGTCCAGTCATGAAGACAATGTGTTGTGTGGTTACAGCAAGGGCTGGTATTCTGGTTTCTTTCCCAGGTTCTGCACTGACTCGGTATGGTGCCCTCTAGTATGTAAAGTTACTGTCTAGGTACATTCACCTTCATGCCTGTAAAATGGATTTGTATTTATCAACCTCACATTCTATTTCAAATTCACTAATACTTGTGCAGAAATTTGCACTACAATAGTGCTATATAATATTGCATATAGATGAAAAGGGAAACTTGCACTTGAGATAATTGGGAAGAAACCTCGTAATGGGCAGGGGTTTGGTTTTAATTGAAAGAAATCCAAAAGAACAATAGTGTAATCAAGCCACTTTTAAAATTTGCTATTAAGTTACTAATTTAACTAAGAGTAGAACTTGCCCCAGTGTCAGAATCTAGAATATTAATAAATAATGACATAAATAGTGACTACAGAATTAAGCAATTAATGAGTTCTTTTTACCACATGAAAGGTCCTGATACAGACCCTTTAGCTCTTGCTAATGAGAAAACCAGACAGCTTCTCCCACAGGCAGTCTGTCAGCTTTCTTCAGGCATTTCATGGAGTTTGGTCAGAGCGTCCATGATACACAGGATGGCATGTACAGTGCAGAAGGATGCTTAAAGCCAGACTGAGGCTGGCCATCAGTCCGAAACTTAGCTTCACGGTTTATCAAACTTAGGTAAAAAGGGCAATCTTGCAGAGAGTTTAGAAACATAATTATTTGGTCCTTCCTATTGTTTTATGTGAACTTTTCTTTCTTTTCCACATTAATCCACTTTATGAGAACAGACACGAGCTGAAGAAAGCCAATTATTTGACAATTTAAAAGGGGGAGGGGGTAGAGCTAAAACAGTCACTAAACAATAATGAAACTAATGTTGAATGGCATTCAATTAATATTCATAATATGCAGCAATATTAACAGCAGAATTAACTTATTTTTGTATGTCTGACAGCTCTCTGGTTGATTAAGAATTGCATGATAATATTTTGCATATTTCCCATGCAAATACAGTATTATTTGCACAATTATTTTTATCTTTAATTGAAGTTTTGTTTTGAAATCACTGTTTTCTTCTGTACTAAAGCTCTGTAAGTGATCTTAATAGGGATTTGATTTTTTTCCCATCATCTTATCATGCAAATCTGCATTCTATAGGCTATATATTGCTATAGTCTTCTGATGCAAAACAGGAGCCTCAGAAGAGCTCATATAGGAGCTCCTTCTCAGATATTGGTGGGAAGACCATGTAGTAGTAACCACAATGACAGGAACAATAGTAACACGACTGCTTCTGAGCTCCATCAAGGGTGGAAATCTTGTTTGTACTATGGCACTTAAGAAATACAAAGAACGGTGGTCCTTGCCTAATACAATCAGAGTACAAAATCTTCCACTTTTACAATGCTAATTTAGGGAACAGTTTTGGTAGAACCAGCCTTGACTATAGGAAGAAAATTATTCAGCTAATACTATTTCATAACTATACTTTGATCTTTACCAATCTGCCTGCTTGTCTATTTTTACCTGTCACTAGCTAGCATTTTCAAATGCATCTGCCCAAAACCTATTGCTGTTTATGTTCCCAAGTTACTTAGTAGAATATTTACATGTGTACCTAAAATTGCAAATAAATGTTTAGTCAGATTTATGGAAACAATCAGGCCAGAAGAGAGATGGCTTGCACTGAAAATCATGGGAACTGGGTGTTTAGCCTAGTTTGCATTAGACATCTATTGCATCTCAACACAGATAAGAACTTCTCTAAACCTGAGTTTAAGCAGCTTTGTAAAAGGACAAAAGAAAGGAAAACAGTAAGGTTTTGGAGCATTCACCTTAATGCTTCTCATAATTTACGTGGAATGTTGTAAGCCTCCCCCAACAGGGCACCCAGTAAAATAAATACAAATGATACTGTGAGGATGGGGTGCCCAAGTGCAAACAGCCCTTTTGCACTGCTGTGCATCAGTACAATTTTGTGCATTTCATTTCCTACTGGGAATAATTTTATTCAGGTTTTGATTAGACTTACTTGACATAATCCTGGTTTCAGTCCTAAAACCATGTAGAGATTTTGCTGAGTTATTGGTTTATGAAAATGGAGGTAAAGATCTACATGAAACGTGGATGTAATGGTAAGGACAACATAGAAAAATAACTTAGTACATCCAAAATTTAATGTCAAAGGAAGGGTGGAAGCCCTCATGACATGAGTAATTTAAAATTTCCCTGGCAAAGGCACTGCACAATAGATAAGCTCAGTCCTGTACTGGTTCAGTATGATGATACAATAAACTTTTCTTTCTCCCACATTAGAGATTCTGTGCTAAAGGTCTGCACTGGGAGATGTTTCTCTGTACTGCTTAAAAAGAGAGGAAAGGACAGAAGTGGAGGGAGATGGAGCAAAAAGAGAAGGAAAGGTTTTACTGGTGTTTTTAACTCCTTCCCACTCTCATGATTTTCTCCCTCTAACAATGCTGCCCTGCTTTCAGCAATGAAGAAATAAAGGATGAACATAGCAGCAAGAATTTATCTCTGTCTCTAATTCCTTCCCTTTCTCTCTGAACAACATTCAGAAACTAGGCTGTGAAAAAAAGCATCTTCCAGTAGCCACTTTTTCATGCACTCCTGAGGCACCCAAAATGACAAGTTTTGGATCTACATCTGTATCTTCACACTGTTTTACCATTCCTTTTCTTCTGAGTCATTTACATTATTTGAGATACCCTAGTAATACCTATCAAGTTATTCAGAACACTGTATTAAAGAATAATAATCAGATTTTTCTATTAATCACAGAGGGAAAAAAAAAGTATAAAGATGTAAAAGGGAAAAAAAGAAAATGGCTCTGCTTGCCCTAGCAGGAAAGTATAAACTCAAAACACCTGAATTCATGCCTTGCTCTGCCAGAAACTTTGTATATGACATTGGGCAAATCATAGCAAATCATGCACCTGGGACGGGGCAACCCTGGCTATACATACAGACTGGGCAACGAGATGCTGGAGAGCAGCCCCATAGAGAGGGATCTGGGGGTCATAGTTGACAGCAAGTTGAATATGAGCCAGCAGTGTGCTCTGGCAGCCAAGAGGGCCAACCGTATCCTGGGATGCATCAAGCACGGCATCGCTAGTTGGTCGAGGGAAGTAATCATCCCACTCAACTCTGCGCTGGTGCGGCTTCATGTCGAGTACTGTTCTGGGCACCGCAGTACAAGAAGGATGTAAAACTGTTGGAGAGTGTCCAGAGGAGGACGACAAAGATGGTGAAGGGCCTGGAGGGGACACAGCAGCTGAGGTCACTGGGCCTGTTCAGCCTAGAGAAGAGGAGGCTGAAGGGAGACTTCATCACAGTCTACAACTTCCTTGCGAGGGGGAGTGGAGAGGTGGGTGACCTATTCTCCATAAACACCAGTGATAGGATCCAAGGGAATGGGGTTAACCTGAGGCAGGGGAAGTTCAGACTAGATATCAGGACGAGATTTTTCACCGAGAGGGTGGCTGTGCACTGGAACAGGCTCCCCAGTGAAGTAGTCACTGCACCAAGCCTGTCTGAATTTAAGAAGAGATTGGACTGTGCACTTAGTCACATGGTCTAAACTATTGGGTAGACCTGTGCGGTGCAAGGAGTTGGACTTGATGATCCTTATGGCTCCCTTCCAACTCGGGTTATTCTGTAATTCTATGATTCTATAGCCTCTCTCCACCTCTGCTTATGAACTGCAGGATAGGAACACTATGTACATCTTCCTTCTTCAGTGCAGTGGGTAGGGTTAAGGGAAAACATTTGTCTTATGAGAAGATACAAACACTTTCTGTAGAACAAAAAGAACAATGTGAGCAGAAAACATACTCAAAATTGTGAGGCAAGTGTAGACTACTGTAATGACAACATGTAAGTACAAAATAAAATAACTGGCCTAGGCTGTAAAAATCTTAGGTGTAAAGACTACCAAAAGTATGGCATGTACTTTCTTTGCGTGGAGTATAGTGCTACCTTATACTAACAACATAGAGGAAGTGGCTTGCTCTTATGTATATCCACATATAAACAAGCATCTTAAATGAAACCTGCCCTGTACCTATCATCTTAAATTTGCGCAAAATATAAATCTATTTTTAAAAATTATTTCCTTCTGGCAGTAGTGTATACTCCTCTTCCCTATACACACATACAAAAAAAGTTAAGCTGAACAGTGGTAAAAGTCTTGAGGTCAAATTCTGCAGTATCTGGGAAATTTTAGGCTGTATTTTCAAAGGAACTGAGAGATGAGGCTGTTTCTAAACACAGCAAGAGAACATAGCTAATTTCAGCTCACATTTCTTCATTTTCTCCAGTATCAGCAAATCAATACTGGAATTACTACAGCAGGCAAGAACACACCTTCCTGCCCACAGCCTGGATCCCTACCCTGGAGTTAGGCATGCATGATGGCCCTCTTGACCAAAAAAGGGTCCAGGGCAGACCATCTTATCAGACATAAGTGAAAGAGAAGGAAAGGTCTCCTCTCTTTAGTGGTTAGACTGGGAAAGCAGGAGAAGCCAGGACAGCTGCCTGCAATCCCCTACGTGTAGATTTGAGTGATTCTGATCTCTAAAGGAAGGGAGAAAGCTCCGACCACCAGACTAGAAGATACTTGGGGATGAGGAAAACTCAGCAGCTCCATCTTGATGGAGTTTTTCTACTGTTCCCTGTAAGTGAAGACTCATTGGGTCATATCATAAGAGAGGGAAGGAAGGATTTCAGCTGTCTAGACAAGCAGACAGGAACTTCTGGATTCCAGTCCCTACAACATTGACAGCAAAAACATTCTTTCAATAACAATTTATCTACTATTAAATAAAGTAAAGAACTATTCCAGAAAACAAGAACTTCTTCCTTTTAGTCAAATGTCCTAGCCTTCAGGCTATATTCTCATATACAATCTTATTCTTTTTGATAGATAGATACATAAGAACGCACGTAGAATACAATGCTTATTCAGAGACATTCTCTGTTTCCCAGTTATTTTTATTTTCATTATTCCCTGACTAGCTTTAAACTACCCACAAATGTGCCCCTGATAATGGTAAGTCAGCACCCCTCCTTTGAAGTGGGAGCTGCAGGCTCAAATCCCTTGAGAATAAAAGCAAAAATCAGAATAAGTTTCCCACACCAGGACTGCTCTAACCCAGGGAATGGAAGGGGGGGGGGGGGGAAGGCATCTCTTTTCTGGCATTTCATGAGAAAGCAGCGTTCATGGCTGTACCCCGCTTTCAGCTTGCCTGTCCAGCTGTTTGTTGGGAATACCGATGTGCACACATCTCCAGCAGGTGTTCAAACTCAATTTAGGAATGAACCAGACACTAAGTAGGTCAGCCCAGGCCAACCAGAGGAGCCTTCTGAGCAAAAGCCAAACTGGAGATCCAAAGGTCAATGGTAAAAAGTGGAGCATCTCTAGGCTTGCATCTGAGGTTAGTGACGGGTTTTAAAGACTTTAAAATCTTACAGTGGGGATCAGAGTCCCAGTGAATAGGTGATTCGATGAGATAAGCTTGTATCCTATGCTACAGCAAGGCCTGCTGGCTCCTGGAGAGGTGTCATCTTGGTGCTTGCTCCTTTCCCTTCCCCCTCATCTAGGTAAGACATTGTCATGGTGTTACGTGCTTGCAGGGTGAGGCATGCCTCCCTGCCAGCTCCCAAGTACAACCCCCTCCACCCAAAGGACTCAAGCATGGGTGGCAGGCCTGGCTTACACTGGTGCTGCACCTTGTCCCCCTGGCTGGAGGCTCACAGGCCCCTTCTGCCTGAACGACCCCGCACAATGCATGGGGAAGCTGAGAGATGGGTGCTGTCTCTTGCTGAAGTTCAACTCACTTCCATGCAACATCTGCCAGCCATATCCCCACAACTGCTTTTTGTTTTCTGCTACTGGGGGGAGGCAGGCAGGGCAGACTGCCCATGGAGGTGGCAGCTGATGGGGTCCTGTTCCCTTCCTGCTCACACTGCAATGCCATTCCTGCACTGAGGTCGTGGTAGTCCTAAACATACACCCCTTGGTTTGCATATCACTTGAAGAACCATGTTGATTTCAATCCTATGCAGGCTGAATACAGTTCTGGTGTCTCTTAACAGGTGGGTATGGCTTGCGTTAGCCATTAACAGATATACCACTGAGGTTACAAAAGGTATCACACCAGAACAAAAATACCCCACCGGATGGCTAGTTTTCCTTTCACCCACAGGGAGGCTCTGAGGGATCTTCCCAAGAAGTCCTGAACGTGGGAGGAGGCTCCCAGTGACCTCCTGAGGGACTTGTGACCCAGCTTTGTGAGCCTGTGCTGCAGCAAATCATCCACATGTCACGCTGTTTATTTTAACTGCCCCAAATCCAAACTTTTAAGGTTCCCTCACTAAGCTGCAGCTTGAGGACAGCACAGACTTCTTTTTTCATTGGAAAGGAGATATGGGAGGGAATGCGGTGGGCAGTAAGCAATAACAAGTACAAGAGAAATGTTCATTTCAAGTAATTGAAGAAAGCAGTTAGATCCCTTTTTGGTTATGTTTTGAAAGCAAAATGAAAGGGGCAACCTTCTGATTTAAATTGTTTAAGAATAAAAATAATAATAAGAAGAAGAAAGCACACTGTGTATACAAAAAAAAAAAAATCTAAAATTTGCTTAAGCATAAGTATGCTAACGAGTGTAGAGTTCTCCAAATATGGACTCAGTGTGCATCAGAGGGGCAGGAGCCAGGTCTCATGAGTAAACAAAATAAAAATACCAGAGGGAATGTTTTAATAGCTTCTTTTAATTCCCAGTTTAAATAGATTCCTTCCTTAATTTGTTAAAGTATGAAGCAGTGTTGATTTGGTAGTTGTTATCTGTTTGTATTACTGAACACGCCAGGGCCTGATCCTATGTCAGGGTGACTTCACACCAGCAAACTACACTGGAGACAGGAGTGAATGCCAGTAGCGAAGCGAAGGACCAGAACCATGATTTCCAACAGGCTGTTTTGCAAATAAGCTTTTTAACCAATGGAAAATCACTGTTCCTCCGACTACTGTAAAAGCACAAGACTTAAATCTTTGCTGAGACCATGCAAATCTAGTAGGTTGAACTTTCCCAGAAAAGCATATTAATCTGTCAGCTGAAAGAGTTTCAGACAGAAATCCTGACAGGGAGTTGAATTGGGATTTGGGAAACCTGTGTGCAGTTCTTGGCCTGACTCTATCACTCAGATGCTTGGCGGTTTTAGACCTGTCTTCCCTGCATGGTGCTTTAGCTGCACACTTGGACACTGGAGATGCTGAAACCGTGTACATTAATTAGAGATCTACCAATAGTAGCAAACTTTATCAATAGTTGCAAAGCCTGGGAACTGCAGCCTTCTGGAAACCTCTCTGCTGCTGCATCACCACATGCCTGAATGCAAGTCATGGAGTTTCTCTGCTTCACTGTTTACACATGTGCCAGTCAGACACAACTCATTTTACCCGCTGTGCAGAGGACTAGTAATAACAAATTACTCTTGCAAAGTCCCTCGGAAGCTTTAATTATTAAACATGATCATTTGAATCATCCTAAAATAAATGAAAGTTGGCCAGGAAGAGCTAAAACTTGAGGTACAGATTCTCATTCAAATTACTGCCCTTTTTGTTAAGTGAATTTTAGTGACCACAGCCTGATTGAAAAACTATTAGTTGTGAATGGCAACAACACCTACAATTTATAAATCCAATACCTTTTTTTTTTTATTCTCATTCTGGTTGAATTAACTTTCCTTTTCAGTTAAATGACTCTAGACAGCCATTATTTCTATCTAGCTCCATGCCTACTGTCCAATTGGACAGAAAGACATTTAGTTAGTAAAGTTGGTGCCATTTCTTTGAGGTTTCTGGAGAAGTACATGTAAAAAGAAGAAAATTGGCCAGTGCCATGAAATACTGCTCAAAACTCATAAGTAATATCTTCTGCAGGACTTATAATTTAAGGAGGAAGATTAGCTATGGTAATATGAATTATTATATTTTTGTCTCCACCCCACTCTCATATCCTTTGCTTCTCAGACACATTTTCACCAGGTGGACAGGCAGGTTTTTATGTGAGCAGAGCTCTGGCTGAGATCTGGGTTTTACCTTCAGAGCTGGATGAATGTGATCAATTTATCCTTTTCCTGCTCTGATTTGTCTGCTGGCAAATCACCAAGCAATTCCCAGCTAAGAAAATGTTGCTGTAAGATGATATATAGGGTGAAATGGAGAGCAGTTCCTTTCTCAATATAGCTGCAGATGATATAGTCAATGATAGCCATTTTAGGTGGAGAATAAAATTCAGTCATCTAGAAGGCAGACTTCCATCTTGTTTATACATTCTGAAAAAGCTGTTACACTGGAAACATTTTATTTGCATGGCCAATGCAATATTTTAGACATAGAATAAAGTTCAGTCTCATGGAAGGCAGAACTTCATTTTTTAATGTATCCTGAAGAGCGCTTACACTGCATCCTACTTGTATATTCATGGTCAAGAAGATCCTGTGTTATTAAGACAATGGAAGAAAGAGTGTATGTTAGCTGAAGGCACCTGGGCTCCTTTCACAAACAGGGCTTAGACTCAGTGCTAGTCCCTCCAACTTGTGGGTACCCTGAGCCTCAGAGGATTCAACACCTAGATGGCTGTGGAGGGGAGAGCACGATGCCTGTCAATGAGATTTGCTAAACAAGTAACCCCATAAATCAGCATGTAGAAAACATGCCTTAAACCTCTGCCACCTGTGTGCATTAAAACTCCAGGTGTCAGGGGGAGGGGAAGTACCAGTGTGATGATTAGTATTAAATGGGGATTGGGGGGGGGAGAGGGAGAGGGAGAGGGAGAGGGTGAGGGTGAGGGTGAGGGTGAGGGTTGCAGGCTCATGTCCTAAGATTGGTCATCTAGGTTCTCAGTTGGGCTAACTCCCCTATCTTCAGTCTCTTCCTGGCTGAAGTCCTTTGAGGAAAATCTCCTAAGTTTGCTGTGGGTGCAGGTGAGTAACTTTACCCACCTTTCAGAGAAATGTGTTTGTCTTAAGACTCCTGAAGTTCAGCCATCAGGTTATTTCAGCCATCAGGTTATTTCAAGAATGGGCATGAGTGGGCTGAAATTATGGAGATAGTGCTTTTATCTTTCTTTGAGAACGTTTGGAAGCCAATCCTTGGTAGAGACTGCATTTCCTTTTCTTGTGGTTATGGCTTTGTACGCTTCCTTATTACAGAACAAACCTAACCTAGCAAGAACCTTTAGATCTGGAGGGGAGACTGTAAGAGAAGTGAGGGAACAACTTGACCTCAGACCATTGAAAGAAAGAGTCCTAGGGATATTTATGGTAGGAATGGCAAGGAAAAGAAGATTCCAACAATCTGAAACTGCTTTTTTGCAGGGATCACAGATTATTTTCTCTCTTTGCTTTCTTTCACCATTGTGTGGACAAGTGGGCCTCCCCACCTCCTCTGCCTGCTGATATGATCATACAAAATGGCGTGGAAGTAATGTGCGTCTCCAAGATGTCAGAAGCTGCTGAACAAGCACAAAAGAAAGTTAGGATGGGAGAGTCATGAGGACATGAGTAATGAATTTCTTTCAATCATCAGTTCAATTACTTCCTGCCTCTTAACAGGAAAATAGCTACCACAGAGTGAGTGCAGGAACATCCATAGACACAGAGAAAGTTTGGAATGTAATAGATATTATTTAAGAAATAGCTGCTGGTTTAAAGAAATGACTTAAATTTCTTGCAAATTTGCTTATAGAACATCATAAAGAAAAACTGTTAGCTTTGCTAATTGAACTTGGTTCAATTAGTTCAATTACCTAGGTTTGCATGGTGTCCCAATAAATCCTGTACCACATTCTTTTTTTCCTGACCCACCCCAGTGGTGCTGACAGCGAAAGAACTGGTTCTTCACTCTCCATAACATGAAGAATTCCTCACAGAGCTGCGGAATTAAATGTGGCTGTTTAAAACAGATTGCCTTCTCCTTAAAATGATGTTAGTTAAACAAAGCTATCATTTCCTATCACAATATTTATGCTTGCTACTAGCTCCTCTGTCTCTAAGTTGCTTGCTAGTGCAAGGTGGTGATCAGAAAAGAGAAAAGTCTGTATTTTGGGCCTTTTTTATTTATGAAACACTGGAAGAAAGATTAAGTAGCATTAATTCATCTTACAATGTTTTCACAGCAGAAAAAAAAAAAAAGTTGGCAAAAATTATATTATACAAGCTCAGTCAGCCAGCTCCCTAGGTTGTACTGCTATTTGCCCTGGGCCAATTATATTATACATGATCAACACACCCAATAATTAAATAATGAATTTTTTTTTTTTTTGGAAACTCTATAAAATGTCATGGACCAGAGAATATTTATCTTGCCTCTGTGATTCCTCCTGAAGAAACATCTGGTTCTTTTTTCTTCAATCAACATGAAGCCTGAAGGGACACAAATTCAAAAGCAATTATATTTTATGTCATTTATGTGCATTACAGACTCACAAATTTAAGTTGTTGGAATATGTGATCCCACCTTCCCTATCCAATTTATGCTGATCACATTTTCAGACAGCCATGGAAAGAGCTCTTGCAGATTGATAAAAGTTGTTGATCTATCAACTCCTATAACTTCATTGCCAGAGTTTACAACAACAAGGTACTTGTTTGAACATAAAAGCAACCACTAGACTGTGCTTCCCAGGGAACACTGCCAGGGAAAAGCCCAGAAAATGTCTCTTTGTATACACCTAGTAGCAGGTCCTTCAAGTACTTTCAGCCCTCATTTGATTTTGAAAGAGAAGCACAGTTTTTTCTTTTAAAAATGACTTTTTTTTTTTTTTTTTTTAAACTTTGAGAAGGTTAGAAGATTTTAATGAAAGAAGCCTGCAGTTGCAAATTCTGGATGGTATTACTTTCCAGTTCTCATAGATGACTATTTTCATACTCAGTGTTTTGAGCTTCACTGTTTCAGACACTGCATCGAAACTGGAATAAGTTTTATGGATCAATGGTACCTCTAATGTTTGTTCATAAGCAATAAGGCAGGTGTATTTAAGCAATTTATTCCCATATTCTGGCATCCTAGCCGAGTGCAAAAGCTAAGATGGTGAGGAGACCCTGAAGTATCTCTCATGTCAAAATGCAGGGTGTTGGAGATTTAGTACATGGCAACATTTCTTGCAAGTTTTACTTGAATCAAAATCTATTGGACTGTGCTAGGAAGCTTAAATAGCACCATGACAATACTCTCAGGAACATCTGATGTGGGTGGATTAAATGTCAGGCTGCCAGAAGTACTGCCTTTGAGAAGAATAGAGCAACAAACTCTATAATAAGTATTGTTATGTAGTCAAAAAAGACAGCATTAGCCTCCACCAACTTAGACAGTTGATCTCAAAGCTCATAAGATGTAACAAAAATAAATAAATAGAAGAATACATGTTAGGTGAGCTATTGGGATTACTTCAATATCACTTTGAATTTCCAGTTTATCACCTTGAACTTCCAGTTTATCAGAAATTAACTTAAAATTTTTGCCTGTTTTCCATAATCTGTTGAGATATGAAACCATGCAGCCAGAGCTTGCCTCCTTGTAAAGGGGATGTCATGGCTCCCCTGGTGAAAGTTGGCAAAACTGGCTAATGAGTCTCTTTATGAGTCATATGAGTCAGTTCCAATAACAGTAACTATGTTTTGCCAATGTAATACCCATTTCCAGTTTCTGCTGGGTCCTTTTTCCCTCCCAGTTTCTTTGACTCTTTTACTATAAGAGGGGATGAAGTGGTGGGGAAGATGTGGATTTGGATAGTTGCATACAGATAAATGCATAAGTCAGTTTCTTAGCTTTGGAAAGTATTTTAGGATACATTTCTTTTCTGTGCATATATTCAGATCACTTCTGTTTATTACAAAAAACACATGATTTTGCTACAGCTAACCTTCCGAAATACAAATTGCAATTCAGAGGAGTATCACAGAAAAGTCTAGGTTGGAAGAGACCTACAAGATCACCGAGTCCAACCTCTGACCTAACACTAACAAATCATCCACTAAACCATATCCCTAAGTTCTACATCTAAACGTCTTTTAAAGACCTCCAGGGATGAGGACTCAACCACTTCCCTGGGCAGCCTATTCCAGTGACTAACAACCCTTTCAGTAAAGAAGTTTTTCCTAATATCCAACCTAAACCTCCCCTGGCGCAACTTTAGCCCATTCCCCCTTGTCCTGTCACCAGGCACATGGGAGAATAGACCAACCCCCACCTCGCTACAGCCTCCTTAAGGTACCTGTAGAGTGTGATAAGGTCGCCCCTGAGCCTCCTCTTCTCCAGGCTAAATAGTTCCAGCTCCCTCAGCCGCTCCTCATAAGACTTGTTCTCCAGACCCTTCACCAGCTTCGTAGCCCTTCTCTGGACTCACTCAAGCACCTCCATGTCCTTCTTGTAGTGAGGGGCCCAAAACTGAACACAGTACTCAAGGTGCGGCCTCACCAGAGCCGAGTACAGGGGGACAATCACATCCCTAGCCCTGCTGGCCACGCTGTTTCTTATGCAAGCCAGGATGCTGTTGGCCTTCTTGGCTGCCTGAGCACACTGCTGGCTCATAGTCAGCCGACTGTCAACCAAAACTCCCAGGTCCTTCTCTGCTAGGCAGCTTTCTAACCACACATCTCCCAGCCTGTAGCTCTGTTTGGGGTTGTTGTGCCCCAGGTGCAGAACCTGGCACTTGGCCTTGTTGAACTTCATACCGCTGGCCTTGGCCCATCAGTCCAGCCTATCCGGATCCTCCTGCAGAGCCTTCCTACCCTCCAGCAGATTGACACACACACCTAACTTGGTGTCGTCTGCAAACTTACTGAGGGTGCACTCGATCCCCTCATCCAGATCATCGATGAAGATGTTAAAGAGGACTGGCCCCAGTACCGAGCCCTGGGGGACTCCACTAGTGACTGGCCTCCAACTGGATTTGACTCCATTCACTAACACTCTCTGGGCCAGGCTATCCAGCCAGCTCTTAACCCAATGAAGCGTACACCAGTCCAAGCCATGAGCAGCCAGTTTCCTGAGGAGAATGCTGTGGGGAATGGCGTCAAATGCCTTACTGAAGTCAAGGTAGACCACATCCACAGCCTTTCCCTCATCCACTAAGCGTGTCACCTTGTTGCAGAAGGAGATCAGGTTCATCAAGCAGGACCTACCCTTCATAAACCCATGCTGACTAGGCCTGATTGCCTGCTTTCCCTGCAACTGCCGCATGATGACGCCCAGGATAATCTGCTCCATGAGCTTCCCTGGCACTGATGTTAAACTAACAGGCCTATAATTCCCCGGGTCTACCCTGTGGCCCTTCTTGTAGATGGGCGTCACGTTCGCTATCCGCCAGTCAAGTGGGACCTCCCCGGATAGCCAGGACTGCTGATAAATGATGGAAAGTGGCTTGGCCAGCTCTTCCGTCAGTTCTCGCAGTACCCTCGGGTGGATCCCATCCGGCCCCATCGACTTGTGCACATCCAAATGCTGTAGCAGGTCGCCAACCATCTCCTTGTGGATTGTGGGGGCCACATTCTGCTCCCCATCCCCTTCCAACAGCTCAGGGTACTGGGCATCCAGAGAACAACTGGCTTTGCTGCTAAAGACTGAGGCAAAGAAGGCATTAAGCACCTCAGCTTTTTCCTCATCTCTGGTAACTCGGTTTCCCCCCACATCCAGTAAAGGGTGGAGATTCTCCTTAGTCCTCCTTTTTGTATTGATGTATTTATAAAAACATTTTTTGTTGTCTTTAACAGCAGTAGCCAGATTGAGCTCCAGATGAGCTTCGGCCTTTCTAATTTTGTCCCTGCACCACCTCACAACATCCTTGTAGTCCCCCTGAGTGGCCCGCCCTCTTTTCCAAAGATTATAAACCCTCTTTTTTCTCCTAAGCTCGAGCCACTGCCTCGTTCAGATGGCAGCAGCAGGCTCTGGCACTCCCTGCACCCAGAGACCTGAACTGCCGCATTTTGGAGCGGGCAGTCTGTCTGGGTGCCTACAGACTTTCTAGCGCGAGCTCTCTGCCTAGCGAGGACCATGGTGCCCTAGCTGGTGGTAGACAGCCGTTAGGTGAGGTGTTCCTATGGGCGGGGAGGAACGCCCTGCCCTCCCTGCCTGCGCAAACTGCCGCGCCCCGCCTTTCTGCCACGCCCCGCCCTGTTTGCCCATCCTGGTCGTTTGCTCTCTCCAGGGGCTGCTTTTGGACGGCCGGGAGGGGGCGCTGCTGGCTCCGCCTACGCCTCGTCAGCGTCCCTCACGAGGGCTGGCGGGTCGTGGCGGCTGCCTCGGCTGCCTCGAGTGGCCTCGATGCCGGGAAAAGAGCCCTGCCTGTCCCGATCGCCTGCTCCACTGCAGAGCACGTCTGCCCCGGAGCCGATCGCCTCGGCAAGTAATCTGTGGCTAGGCCTTACTTGGAAGAAAATGCTTCACTTGCTTGGTCCTGCTCCCTGCCCATCCTCACCAGCTTTGAAGATGCCACTGCTACTTCCTCTTCCCTCCTCCCTGGGATGCTCATCACCCCTCTTCCTCTCCAGCCACGTCTGTGGGCTGCTGCAACAACTCCAGAGCTGAGCGAAGACCAAACACACCTACCCAGACAGTGATGACACACTCCAGAGCTGGTCGGGTGAGCCAACACACTGGTCCTCCTCTGGGAGCTGTGGGCGAGACACGGGCTTGTTTTGGGAGGAGGCACCATGGGTCTGGCTGGGTCCTGCCCCGCGCCCCCGCTGCAGTGTGCTCATGGTGAGCTGCCTCACCACTTGGAAACTGCTTTGCTGGAGAATAACTGGAGATGATGAGGCTTGCCTGAGGATCTCGGCCATCTCCGCCTACTTGCAGCTGCATGGCTATACATCAGGTCCCAGCATCATATAGCTAGACCACAGTGCTCCTTGTTTCCAGCTTCTAAGCTGTACGAAAAGGCAGTTAAAAATACCTTAAATACTTTCCTAATGTTCCCTTTTCATGTAACCAACTGTTGTGGGAGGAAGTGGCTTGTACTTTTTTGTCTGATTGGGGTGGTTCACTGAGAAAATGTTTAAGAATGTCTATACAAGACCATACTATCTGATGAACTAATCAATTGCCAAATTTATGTTAAAAAGACCAAAAAAAAAAAAAAGGCTTTGTAAAGCTGCTCAAGTTCAGAAAGCTTCCTGAACTTCTGAAGTAACTTTTAGGCTATTCTATAACTTGAAAATTGCTGAACTGCTGTTTTCATAAATATTCCTTCACAGGCATACTGAAACAGGCTGTGTTGACAAGTGGGAACTTCCGCTTGAGCCAAAACTTTGGCAACAGTTTTTTTCTTTTTTCTTTTTTCTTTTTTTTTTTTTTTTTCTGGAAGCCAGGGCAGCAACACTTCTCTGGCCCTGACAGGAAAGGCAAAACGTTCACCGGTCCAGTCTACTGCTCTTGACATATTTCTAATGTCATGAAAATGTCACAAATTCAATGTCAGCTGGTTACCAAGGGAAACAAATGCTCCATAGCCACCTTTCCCAATACAGTATGTGCCCTGGCATCTTTGCCCAACAAAGCCGGTTTTCCACATCTTGTGGTTAAGCTGCATTCCCAATGGGTGTTGCACTATCTGTGATTTTCTGCAAAAACTTTTTGAAGCACAGTAATGCATATTTCTTGTTGACAGTTTGAAGTGAGAGAGAGCTGTCTGCCAGTCTGGCATATAGAGTCCCAAGTGCTGACTGACGCCGTAATGCCTGAGTCAGTGCTGAACCACTGCCCTAGAACAACACGAAGAGGGATGGATATGCCTTGATTTGGAACAGGCACAAGATTACGAGCACTTCATCCCGTCACCCTCCTCCCAACAATGGTAATTAAAAGTTCTGTGGTATTTTTTCACAAGAAAAGGGCTGTTAGCTTAAGCTGTCCTGGCCAAAATTCCACTTCAGGTCATTTCCTTTGCCTTCCCACACTCACTGCCTCTGTAATTTAGAGCTGATATTCATTCTCCTAAGCTATGCAGTTACTGTTCTCTGACCTAATTGAATGGTGACTCTATTGCAATGGATAGTTGAGGAATTTGTTTTCAGAACTGTGATCAAATCATTTTCATCTTTCTTATGTGTTCAGTACACTTGAGAGAGAAAAGATAAATAGAATTTGGACCTGGTTTTATTAAGTAATGTTATTAAGTGAATTTAATTTGTTTGTTGCAAAATCCTCAGTAGTTACAATGGATTTGCAGTATTGTAATTTCAGGAGATACGCGCAGAGGTAAGAGCTCAAGCAACAATTATCTCTTGAGGGTCTCAGCACCCACTGCTTACAAGGAATAGCAGAGACTGATGGGGTCTCAGCATCTTTTAAAATTGGACCCGAAGTATCTCAGGCTGGACTCCAAAAGCAGAAACAACTTATGAAATTTTTGACATGAACAAATACAAGTTTCCCCACTGAGCTACTGTAAGCAGAACATGAATGAGGCAGTCCTTTGTACAGAGAAGTTGCAGCTATAGTAACAAAGGCAGCTTTTCTACACAGCTCATTGAGCTAGCATTCATATCACCTTTGGAGTATTTCTTATCTCACCCTTGTGCCATATGTTTCAGCCAGTTCCAGTTAGCACTGAAAGACTATAAAATAATCACAGCAAATGCCTAAAATAATGCAGGAGTCAGTAACATTTCTTGTAAGCATTCTGTATCAGCCAGAATTTTTGCTAATGCTAATTCATTATATAGGCAAAACACCAGATCCTTCATGGAAATCAGTGGCTATATGTTTCTTGATTTTAATGAGATCGTGTCTATTCAAAGTAAGTTCAGAGAGAGAGAAGGGTTTGTTTTGTTTGTTTGTTTAATTTAGGACGTAGGCTTCACAGGGCTGTTGAGACTACTTATCTATCTTGATATATTTAGATCTTCCAGAGTAATCGCAGGTGCAGTCATTATTCTGGAATTGCCAAACCTATTCCAGTGTCGCCCACTCATGGAGATAGTTCTTCCAGAACAGCTATGGCAGGCAACTTTTCCACACATTCACTGGTAGCGGTTCAAAGTGACTGCGAATCTCAATCATTTGGTGGTTCTTGGGAGCCCATCAGAAACAAGTGGCTCTCTTGTTCCTGGTCTTGGTAGATACATGCCTGCAGCTCAGTTGGCTGTAAGTAGACATCTTGGTAGAAGAAGCAATAAACTGAACTATTTTTAGCACAGGAGGAATTACTACACTAAACCTTTGACTCACAGTGGAAATTCAGGTGGGGAAAGCTCATCCTACTGACGCCCATGTTGCACCTGTTCTACATGGGGGACACAGGCCTCCACAAAAAATAAAGCTGTTCCCAACCAACTTGAGCTATACTATTACCTGTTTTTGTCCGTAAAACTTGTCTCTGTTATTGCCATAGAGTTCTCAGTACCTTTATTCTGCACATCTGTAAAAAGTAAAAGAAATCAGATCTATAATCTTGTTTTGCAAATGAAGTACTTAGAGATATGGTAAGGCTCTAGACAGGCAGTGTCTTCCTGATATGGATGTGTTGTAATACCATATCCCAGCATCTCTCAAACACCCCAAATCCTGAAGTAACTACTGGCTGATGGGTTGTTCACACCTCCTGTGGCACTGAAGCTCAGTCACACTATCTGAAATGACTTCTTTAAGCTCTATATTCTGAATTTTTTCCAGGTTAAGAAGTGCTCACAGAAGCTAAGGAGGGTAGTAATGCTGGCAAAGACTAAAAGCAAACAGGTGAATCGTAGCAATTTGTTAAAGCTCACTGTTGTTTGCTAAAATAATGTATGTCCATGGCATAATGGCAAACTTTCAACAGGATTTAGCTGCTCAACTCTTGCCTTATTATTTCTGTGAAGGATGAAGTCTCTATCCACAAAATCCACCCCGCTACTAGTCTTTACAAAGTTTAAAAGTACGTAGAACGTCTGTTTTTCCCAGGAACTTTAAGTATTGGAAAGTTTGTTTTGGACTTCCAAGTTTTCAGTGTCACGTAGCTAGGCCTGCGATGGGCTCAAGGGCTGAAAGATACCTCCTTGCCCCACTGTGGAGGATTGAATTGGGATGTCCTTTTGGAGCACTCCTCCGGGATTGAGCCTTCCCCCACACTGCCCAAAGAAGGTCCAGAAGAAAACCCTGTCTGACCCCTCCCCAAACATCCTGTAATTCAGCCATTACAAGTATTCACCAAGACTTTAGTAGGTTGAGATTTAATTCTACTCTCTCTTTGGGAAGATTTCAACTCACATTTCCAACTGTGAATTCTCTAAACAAGGGACCGTGTTATATATACAAGGAAGGCTTTGGCAAACCTCTTTTGAAATGTTTCCACAGTGCTTGGACTAATTAAGTATTCATTGGGCCAGGGAGAGTACAAGTGAGAGAATAAGCATAACTCCACTGCCTTGAGCTTTCCCCAAGGGGAAAGACCTAGGTTTTGTCCCTGCTCTAATGGCTATTTAATGTTATATCATTAGATTATACCACATTATATCAATATACCTTATATTACATATGCACATGTACATAAAAGAAAATATGAAATAGTCATTACAGTGAGGACTGGGACCCAGATTTCTCCTCCTAACCTCCTCCTCAGGAGGTGCCATAATTACTGGACTATGAAGTCATACATATTCTCTCACTCAATTTCTCTGGCCAATTAACATTTAATTATTCCAGCCCAAGTGAAAGGTTTTTGATAGGGGAATTTCAAGCCCTGTAGTCAGTTGTAACGTGGTGGTTAGTGCTGGAGTGGGTTCAGTACCTCCAGGTCAAGGACGGCTGGAGTTTGCTGCATTCAGCTGCCATCCACAACCCCAGTGGCCTCTCCCCAGCAGTACCTGCTAGAGAGCCTTGCCACGTGAGCTGACATTCGTGGTTCTAATCCTCAAACACCTCCCTCTCCTCACGTAATGTATAGGCAGTACTGCAGTGGAACCTAATGCATAACTGTAGGTGCCATGACATTAAATAAGAGCTAAAGGCTATGATGTCTGAGCTCTTTTCTACATCCACCTCAAAATGATCTGCTAAAGGCCAGTTTTTATGCAAAGAAGCATCCTAAATCCTGGACCATCCTTCCTTCTTTTTCTCTGATTTCTCAAGTTAGGAAGATCTGTGTCTAGCTAATAAGCAGATGGGTGAGTTCAGAGGAAAACTGAAGTGATAACGTTGCTAGGAATTTCAAAATTATTTCATAGTGGTTGCAATGTTTTAGGGAGGGTTATCTGTAATCATGCAGCTTATGAATCATGGTTGATTTTATGAGGTTGTCAGTCTGAAAAGTATCCAGCCTTTGACCTAGCATGGACTTACAGGCACGGGTAAGCCAGGAACAACTGAATGACGTTAGGGAAAGACCTTTAGATAGTGAACTAGCTATTACACATTTGTGATAGTTACCAAGAGAAGAACAAAGATATACAGTGGTGAGTGTGGATATAAAATAAATGCTGAAGGCCAGGTAAGATGGACAAAAAAGTTAACAGAATAAAAGCAGACCTTCAAATCAAGAATGCAAAACTAAAGACAAGGTCCCTCAATCAGCAAATAATGCACCGCCATAGAAAATAAAGGCACTCTGTTAGTGCTGTATTAGGCTTAAAGAATATCTTGTCATGTTCAAGAGCCAGAGGTGGTGATACATGTTCACAGATACATATATTGTACTACCAATGTCAGAGTAAGTGATGCATGTGACTCTTCTGCAAAATCTTCAGGTTTCACTTCCTTGTACATACTTTATTCCGGCTAAGGGAGCCTATATCAGAAAGTTCATGTCTTTTGGAAGTTCTGGAATGTCTGTGGTAGAAGTGGTTGGGATGGGGGTATGAGGCACCATGGCAGGCACCCAGGCCAGCTGGTGCAGTAGCCAAAATGTAGATGCCCATTTTCAGCAGGAAAGCAGTAGCAGATGCTCCTACCAGAGTATCTAGGGTAGAGAACCAAATCCAGAAGCAGGGGGTGGCCTTTGGTCACTCCCTGAAACCATAAAACTTCAGGGGCCACCAGGTATCTTCAAACAGGCAATGTAACTTCTTATAAAAAGCTGTGAAAACAAGATTTTGAATTAACTGCAATGGCTACCCATATTTCCCTTAGCTTTGCTAGGACACACTGTTCTATTTCATGTCTAAGCTGCATGAGAGCTATGAACCAGCCCTGCTGTGAATACGATCTGACAAAGAGGCGTCTGTGTTTTGTTGGGCGGGAAAACATATGTCTTCCTACATCCTTCATGGTCAATGTTAACAACACTGCCTAATGCTAATAAGGATCTATAGATAGCTGGGGGGAGGGGGGAAGAGACATCTTTTGTAATTAGGCCTGATTACATAACACTTCACCTTTTAACTACTCCATTGCTAAAAGTCCTCCATCCATTGCTTAAACACTTTCTATTGCACCTGACTTATTTTTGAACTGTAAAACAATAATAATAATAATAATAATAGTCTTAAAATACCAAACCATATCTCTACTCTTGGAGAATAGTATTCTTTTTTTCACTTCAGTGGATGTTGATCTCCAGAACATTTTTCATTACATATCAGTGGAGCTGGACTTGATGATTCTGCCCCTAACACCTGTAAATCAAAGGAAAGATGTGCAGGGTTGTGCTGCTCTGACACCGCATCTCATTCCTGCCTGTCACATTTTCACCTGCTCATTGTGTGAACACCTGTGGTGTGCTGGCAGTGTAGCTGGTCTCAAGCCCAGTGATAATCTGAGCTGGGCACAGACTGTGGGCCCTTTCAGCACTGGTTTATCTTCCTGGCTCCCACGTCACTTCTCTGGCTCTGATTCTGCATGCAGGCCACGCTGCAGGGATTTCAGTTCTGGACTAGACCTGAACTGTCCTTGGATCTACGTCCCTTGATACAGCTTATTTTTTAAAACATGTAAAGCGTACATTTTAGTAAATATATTAGAAGCTGAAAGTTAATAAAAACTCTCCTCTCCTTTTGGAAACTACTTTAAAATATCACATAATAAGAAATTATTCTTTCATCTAATAAAGCTACTCATAAACTAAGAATTCTGGAATGTAGCACCCATATAAAATAGTTATTTTTAACAGGGAAAAAAACAGCTGTCTGACCTAACCTGAACTCATCATAGTTAGTAGCCTTTCTTTCTTCTGAATGAACCCTGGGTGCACCCCCAGAAAAACTTTACAATTACCTTCCCTCTGTATGTCTCAGGCATGCATTCATGCATACCTGCACGTGCTCTCTCTCACACACACATGCATACACACCCCTTCATTTTTTTAAAAGCAAATTTCATGCTGATTCAGGCTAAGGGACTCAACCCTAAAACCACATGAAAGGTTGACATTCTTCCCTCTGCCCAGCCAATGAAGTTTTGTTTGTTTGTTTGTTTAATTATAGCATATAATCATCAGGCCCTTGCCCAAAATAATTTTATGTTCTTTTTGATGAGAGATTTGTTATGCTTCTCTCATGAGGGTATGTTACAGGCTGAAGAACCCTGCTTTCAAGAGCCTTCCTCTAGTCTTTCACCTCACTCATCTTGAGCTCAGGGCAGATAGAGCACAACATATCACAGTCTCTTCCCCTGCACTATGGCCATGCACTGTGACATCTGCATCTAGTAGCAAACAACTTATTCACTCCCCATTCACACAAATAGTCTTTCATTTCTTCATGCAGAAAGGGGAAAACACACACACACACACAAAAAACCACCCTTGTCTCAAGTACAGTGGGACTCTTTAAAGCAAAAACATCTGTCTACCAGAATTTAAACCAAGAACAAAGCTCATTTATCATAAGTTCTACCTACACCAGCAGTAAGCATATACTATGCTTCCTGTCAGGCTGACCTTTATCTTCAAGTAAGAGAACAGCAAAACAAGAAAAGAACAAATACAAAGTTCCTAGAGGAGAGCACAGCATGTTCTGCCTCTGCAACACATTACAGTAAAAGTAAGAATAAGAAGCTTTAAACAAAGACATCACAAAGGCAGATAACATGGCAAGAGCAGACAAAGTTAAAGGAAGAAAATAGAAACATTTAACCAACCACACACTCTGGAACATTAATTTTTCTCTTTCAACAGCAGTTTTAGGACTTCCAGGAAATTTTACACTATTGTTTGTGGTAAACAACAACCTGGTCACAGCTCAGTATCAGCAGAGGATTTGTTATTCTGGAGACTGTTGCTATTGTTTAGGAAAACAAATGGGGAACTAATGAAACCAGGTCCTGGGTCCATGCTGTCACTGAAACAGAAGCCCAGTGTCAAAGAGAGGGGGGAAGTAAAGGAAAAATTTCGAGCCACTAAAAGCCACAGAAGAGCAACAAAAATCTCAAACACATAAGCAAGAAAATGGGAAGCAGATAGGAAAAAGAAGACCTATGCCTAAATTAATCTATACGTTGGATCTTCCTTTTTCTACACATCTTTTGTGGTGGTATTGTTTTTGGTTTGTTTGTTTGTTTTACAGGTATCTACTATCTCTAGCAAAAAGAGCTCCACATTCACCCTGACATTCAGAGTATTATTTTAATACTGTTCTTTAAAACAGGGAAACATGCTTCACTAACAAAAAGTCATCAACTTGATTAGACAATCTATCATTCCCTTTTGATAAAAGGCAAGAACTTGAAACAGCAATAAAAAAGATTCTAGCA
Source organism: Nettapus auritus (assembly GCA_011076525.1). Lineage (NCBI taxonomy): Eukaryota > Metazoa > Chordata > Aves > Anseriformes > Anatidae > Nettapus > Nettapus auritus. The sequence goes on along the minus strand of CM021765.1, from coordinate 76,099,264 downwards.
AGGCATACCCTGGTATGGGCTAGTATTTTCTTATTTGCCAATGTACATAAACTCTGTGTTTAATGATGTACAGGAGCACCTGACATACACAAGTTCTGCTTGCAAGGCCACATAATTCTGCATCTGGTTCCCCATTTCAGATGTTAGTGTTCAGGATCCAGCATCCCCCCATGGAAGCTCACTCCATGCTGGTTTTGGAAGAAGATATGCTGGAGCTGTCACTGAATACTCCTTTTGTGCCTGTGTAAACCTATTTGGATTTGGCCTGTTTACAACAGAATCTCATTTCATATAGCTCCTGTATCACAAACTTTCTACAGCTGGGGAGGGGGCAAGACAAGGCTCCCAAGGCACCTGATTTCCAGAAGTACCAACATCTGGAAACTGCTCCTTGCCACAATCATTTCAGAAATTCTGGAAAAAGCAGCAATATTTTTAGGCATCAAATTATGAAGTTAGGATAGTTATTTCAGTATGCTTATTTTCTAAGAAACTGGGTGTTGAGCCAAAGAAAGGATAAATTTTACCTTCAATTACTGCAGCCCCTTGGTCTTGAGGGGCAAGTAGCTGAAGTGCATGTGCAGAAGATCTTAAATATATGAAATTGGAGCATTTCAAATTTCCTTCCATTTTGCAAATACAGCACCAGATACAGCCAGACTTGAAGCCCAATCAGAACATGATCCTATAGAAAACTTGAAATGATAGCTGTACATTCATCTGTTAAAAAAAAGGCCAATATACTTTGTCCTCACTTTTCACACCTACTCAGTGTCGACACCTGTTTAGCTGTAGATTTTTGAAAAGCGATAGCTTATTCTAATATTTTTGCAAAACTACTTTGTTTCTTCACAAATTATTTTATTTTGTATTATTCGTCATATATTGTTTCTAATATATATATATAATGTATTTTGGATAGAAAGAGAATCTCTGATGAATACATACTAGTGAATTCTAGAAAGGCAGATAATTTCCTGCACTTAATAATAGTTTTCTTTCCTCTTGGCTGCAGACTCTCATAACTAGCACCATGCCAAACATTCGAAGATTGGATTATGGCCTGTCGTACTTGATTATTTTTGTCAGCATGCTGACCCAGGGTGCCCTTTTCTTGTGTTGTTCCTTCTGTTTCCATTTTTCATGTCATCCAGCTTTTCATCTTGTCAATCAGCTTTTGACTTCCTGATTAAAGTGTCTGTCACAGGAGCAGCCTGGTCTCCAGTCAGTTGTTTAATTTGTTCCTCATGGCATCCAATTGAGTTATTCATCTGGCCCAGCTGTTCCCAAGTGCTTCCAGCATCACTTTTTCATGTGTTTGGGTTTAACCTCTATATCTATGTACAACAGTGTGAATTGTTCCATTCATTCTGTTGACTGTGGATTGCTGTGCCTCCGTCTAATGCCTTGACATTGCTAGGCCAGCTGCTACTGTATGCTGCGGCTGAACCAGCTGAGGGAGAAGCAGTATTTCACCCTGGTGTTTTGGTAACAAGTACTACCAAACACACCAGTTCTCACGTATTAAAACAGGCCCGATTTTTAACAATTAAGAACATGTAATGGAAAACTCTGCTCTCAGAGATTTGAATCCACCCAAAAAAATACTGTTGATGACACTTGGCAGGAGGAGAGAAATGTTAGTTTGCCAGGAATTTTTAGCATTCAATCGAAATCAGTTCGCTTCATTATCATGAGAGATGCTTTCTCAGTGCCAAGTCTAGGCCTGGTGTAATCCAGCCATAACTCCCAGTGACTTATGTGGGAGTTGCATAAGCTCACAGCAGGGCTAAATTTGGTGATCTGACTGAAGTCGTACAAGCATCCAGTCGGAACAATGGAATTTGAAGCAATTCAGTGTTGTCACAGCAAAATACTCAGATCTTTTTGTCTTGCTTTAATTGGTGCTTTCAGAGAGAATTAGGGAAGAGGGATTAGCATTACATCCTGACTCTGTTCCATGACTTTTTCCCTCTGAGATAACAACTGATATGCCTCAGTTTCCCTACTGGATATAACACACATCACATTGGGACAAAGGAATCATTGCTTATTAAATAAGGTGAAGCTGAAAGTAGAAGCTAATCTACTTGAGTAGAATGCTGGAGTAGTTTTTAACTGTGAAGGAGTGCTCGCCAGGGAGGAAGGTATTTTCTATGGATGAAACTCATATTTGACAAAAGTCAAGCAAAACCCATGCTGCATACCACGTGTTGATTGTTTTAGGGTTTGGGAAGAATCTTCATCCCATGTGCACTACCATTTGTTTCATTTCTTTTCAGTTTTCTACCACATCACAAAGTATTATAATTTACTAATGGTAGGATGACTTAATAACCTTCCTCATATAAGAAATTATCTGTTTCAGTGTAAAAGCACATTGTGTTTATATATGTTTTATCTCATAAAGTTACAAAGGAAAGAATTTGATCCTAAGCAGGGTAAGTAAACTGCAGCTTTTTTCTTATTGTGCTAGCATTCGTTTCTCCACAGACACATCAAGACTCTAAATGCACTGTGAGTTTTCAGTAGAGTTTTATATACCAGAAGAATTTTATTAAAACAATATTAACTTAGTCAAGTCCCTGCTGGATGCCCGTCCACATCATAAAAACCGCCAGCTTGACTGGCACTCACTGGCACCCATATAGGAACTCTCAGTAGGGAAGCCAAGGACTGAGCGGACCCAGGTCCTGAAGTGCCCTTTCATCCCTACAGGTGGTCCTTCCAGCTCAGAAATGAGGTACGTTGTTGGAGCAGTACCATACCTGTTCTGGGGCTAAACAAATGACTTCAGCTTTCATCACCTCCATGCCAAAACTCTTCAAGAGTCTTATTTCTTTTTCTTTTTTTTTTTTTTTTTTTTTTTTTTTTTTTTTCCAAATAAAGAATCTAAAGCTTTTCTTCCTTGTTTAGGAATCTGCATTCTTTCTGGTTGTAGTTTTTGCATTAATTTAGAAAACAGGGGTATGCATAACAGAGAATCAGGAAGTATCTCCAGCAACATTTTGAGTTTTGACCCATGGTAAGTCTAATAAAGAAGAGATTTCTGCCTTCCTCTTACTTTCTCACTGACTGCAGAAGTAGCCATAGGACCGTTTTACAGAATGCAATCTGGCTTTAATCACTGCTAAATGGTTTCCATCCTACTGGAAATTTGTTTGGGAAGGACTGCTTCTGGAAAACACTGCTGTGAAATGCATGTTATTTGGAATGGGTTTGTATTTGAAATGCATTTGATTTGGAACAGGTTTGTATTTGCTAACCTCACAATGTTGTAGGATGGGTTAAAAATATGGCAGAACAGAGTGAATATGTGCATTGGGCCTAATAACTATGCACTTTCTATTAGTATCTGTCTCTCTTGGTTACAAAAATGGAAAAGGAAAAACTAGTTTTGAAAAATAAAGTGCATCCCACAGCTGTCTGCAATATACACAATCAAAATAGTCTGTGCAGCTATTACTGCTGGGCTTCCTTGGAAACTTTGCCCCAAGTCCCCTGAATTTGGTTTCCTCTTACATTTTGCAGGAGGTTGACTCCTTCTTGTTAGTCAAGAAAATAATTGCACAATATCTCAAATCTGCCCTTCCCCCAGTTTCTTGTATCATAAAATAACTCTAAGCGCAATATGTTATGCAAGTCTGTGATCGTCCCTCTAATTTCTTATAAAAGATATGACCTCGTTATCAATGAAGTTATTTTTAAAGTACTGATCATCTGAGCTAAAACCTCGCAGATAGAAATGCAAAGTACGTTCTAATCTCTCTTAAAGCTCAACTCCATGTTGGTTACACTCAATTCAAATTCTGTATGGTTTTCTTTGTAATCAAAACCAACTACACTGTTTTCGAGATATACAAAAGATGATCTGAAATTCTGGGGTACAGCCATAATCTTAAGGTTATGCTGCAATGCTTGGGAATATAGAGGTGTACTGAAATTTCTAACACCTGAGAATGAAATCTGACTGCTAGCACACATTTATTATGATCATTCTAAAAATTTGTAGAGTACACAGCCTAAATCAGGGTGAGCTATTCAACTGAATTTCTTTATCATAACTGAATTGATTTTTTATGCAAGGAGAAAGCTGTATGCATTTGTCAGATTATGACCCCTTTTTGTCTGTGTATAATTAACCGTACTTCTAAGCAGTTGGGAAGCCAGTTTATTCTTAAAGCTCAATGTGGACTGCAAAAGATATATATATACACTCAATAACCTTTCACAGAGATTTTACATTTGTTCTCTCTCTTTTTTTTTTTTTTTTTCTTCTTTTGTTCTGTTCTCAACCTAAAAGAAAGGTTACTTCAAGTGATGCTATATATATTGTGCTCTTTATGCACCTACCAGTAGAGTGTCTATGCTCTAAGAAGATGGAAGATATGCAGCCCCTGGTTCTTTTTACCTTTGATGTCTTCAAGAAGTGACTGAAATATCAATATGTTTACTGAACATAGGGGAAAAACTACTTCCCCAAGGGTGAAATAACTGGGTTTACGATGGCTTACAAGACACCTCCCCTGTAGAAGAGGACAAGCTTCAGGGCACATATAAATATGCATCATATACATGTAGTCACCCTCCCAACTAGAAGACATACACGTGTTTAACAAGCACATTTTGAATGCAACCTGGGTTAGCTTCTGTTGCACTAATAACTCCTGCAATTAAGCAATGTTGGTAGCCAATTAGCTCACATTTTTCTTCATGCTGAAGGAGCAAATAGAGGCAGGTATTTAACCCCTTTTGTGCCCTTGGGCCATCAGCATACTTAACACTAGGGAAACTGTAATCATAATATTTTCAGATACAGTTTTTCTTCTCTTATATCTTATATGGTGATAAAACAGCACGATTGAATATTGAAAAAGTGTCCTGGTTTCAGTTAGGACAGTTTCCTCCTAGTAGCTGGTGGAATGCTGTGTTTTGGATTAGGATGGGAAGAATGCTGATAACATGCCGATGTTTTGGTTGTTACAGAGCAGTGCTTGTACCAAGCCAAGGACTTTTCAGCTCCTCACTCTGTCCTGCCAGCAGGCAGGCTCGGGGTACAGCAACAGCTGGGAGGGGACAGACCCAGGACAGCTGACCCAAACTGGCCAAAGGAGTATTCCATACCATCTGACGTCATGCTAAACAATATATAGGGGTAGCTAGCCAGGTTGGGGGGGCCGGCTGCTCGGGATAGACTGGGCATCGGTCAGCGGGTGGTGAGCAATTGCATTGTGCATCACTTGTTTCATATACACTATTATTATTATTATTATTGTTATTATTATTATTATTATTATTGTTTCCTATCTTAATAAACTGTCTCTATCTCAACTCTCGTTTCATTTTCCTGTTTCTCTCCCCCATCCCAGAGAGGGAGGGGGGAGGGTGAGCGAACGGCTGTGTGGTGTTTAGCTGCCGGGCGGGTTAAACCACAACAACTGGATAACTTTATGAGTATTGCTGCTACTAATAGCCACCTTATGTTTAAGCGAAACCTTTCACATGGGAAGATCTAAAAACTTCACAATGTACACATAGGGTAATTTCACTTATAATTGAACTTTTCTGAGGCAACACTGGTGTGTAAAAGGAAGACACTGTTAGATGAACAGCAAGCTTGACACTTAGTAGAAATGCTAGTGCTACTGTATAACCTCTAAAGCAGGAGAGATTACATGGTGTGACTATCCTGACAGATGGCCACTATGGTGGTTCTAGAATCTGTCACCAAAAAGTAATTTTTTCTCCCTGAGAACAGGTAGAGGCTTCAGTCTACAGTCTTGTCCTCATAGTGCATTTCAAATTTTTTAAAGCTATATAGAAATACTATGATATTATATATATAATATTCATTTACATTCACCCTCTGCATATTCAGTTTCAACACATCATCCCATAACTACCTATTGCAATGCTGGGCTAGTTGATATTTTAATGCACTCTAATTTCCATTTAAAGTTCTACTGGAAAAGTGAGAAAAATCCTTTTTGTGTGTGTGTGAATAGAGCCTTTAATGTTCAAATTTAAATGAATGGTGTATTTTTTGGCTAGGTGTCAAAGACTTAATAGAACTTGTACTATAGTCTTCTCACAGGAAAAAACAAATAGTTTCACACTGATGTATTTGGAAACAGGTGTGCTGAACAATTACAGAATGTTACCGCTCTTGGAGGCAACCCTCCAAGAAATTAAGGTCTTAAAATGTATAATTACACTATCACATTGATAAAATATCTGGTATTGAATCCCACTGGACAGAAACAATACTGACTGGAGCACAAGGAGAAGATGTGATCACTATTATGTCAGGGTATGAAGTAAATAGAGTTGTTGCCAACAGGTCTGGAAAGAAAACAATAGAAAACTTCACTTGGAATGTGGCTTGGAACAACAGATCAACATTGTCTACTCCCACTCTCAGGGCCACCACCCTGTCTCGAGCAGCAAAACACTCTCCTGGCCATACTCAGCAATGTGCCTAATGGAGCCATCTCTGCTTATTCAGCACACTGTGAAGCAGCTCTACAAAACTGAGCAGCAACCTTATTTGCTGACGACCCACTCTCCTAGAGCACCAGTTCCATGTTTCTGTTTCACCTTATCTCCCCCCTGTTTTGATTCTCTCATGAAAAAATAATCTTTCCATGCTTCTCTTCCTTGGTTATGACATAAGTAAGTCAAACTCTTTCATAAAACTCATAAAGCCAAGATTTCACTTCCACCTCCCAATATCTAACAGGCATCCAGAAACAACAGTAAGCATTTCAAGGTTGTTATAAATCCACAAAAAGGAACCCAACCTTTGGTTTACCCCTGTGAAATGTTGTCCTCCTCTTACAAAAATATTTTATGTCCCCAAAACTTCACCACAACCTATTAATTTTGCATTCTCCCTCTTTGAGGCCAATATTCTCAGAAATTTGAAGTAGTGTCCTGCATCACGTCTGATTTATCTTCTACCCCAAGGCAAGGTGACCCCCCCCTCTTCACCCCTCCAAATTCATCAGGTTACACGTGCAGTGCTTCCATGTAGTGTAGAGGGGAATTCCTCCCTGACTCTCACTGCACTCAGGTTATGGCCCTATCATTATTTTAGCATGTGTAGATACACAATTTATTACTAGTCACAAAATTATTCCTCTCATTTTCAAATCCAGCCATGCTATTTGACTCTATGACCTCCTGTGGCAGCGGATTCCAGAGACAATTCTTTGCCTTTGCCAAGGCTGTAACAGAATGTTTAATGTTGAAGGATGAAAACACATTATCCCATCTTTGATGTTTAAAGAGAGAGGAGAGACCTCAAGACCTTTCTGCATATTATACAGTGTAACACATTTGTATGCCCTCTGCAGAGCTGGCATGTCTTATTCAAGGTCAGTTCTGCTCCACACTCTGGTCCAGTAACTTCCCTCCTAAGTTTTCAGCTTTCTGTTATACACGAAGCTGCTGAATTGTAAAATAAAGGCTAAAACCAATGAACACTCAAGTGACAAATATGCTTCGTACTGCTGTTGCGCTTCTCCAAAAATGTATACCCTATAGCACCCTTCATTCAAAGACCTCAAAGAATTGCTGCAAAGGTGAGCAAATGCCCTGGTACCAAGAGATCTCTGAAACACATGCACACTCCCAGAAGATGGGGTAAAAAGTTATTTTCCTGATATTAGTGCAGACACAATGGTGCAAATTAATTATATTCATCAGGAGAATCAGGCTTACAGAAACTATGGTGTGGATAAGAATTGATTTGGCCAACAGTCACAGAGCTAGTTAGCAGCACAGTGAAGAAAACAGTAGATGTCTCTTGACTTTCAGTCCTTTCTCATTAGTTGCTTGGCAGTACTGCTGCTGTTCCCATAATAATTGTACTACATGCTTAACAAATTGTGTGAATGCTAGTGAAAGACAATTCAGACTAAGGATGCTCTTCAGGACCCAAACAGCACTTCTACTTTTGTAAGGCTTTATCAAGCTCAACAAGCTAAGTCTGGATCATCAGCCACTTGTAAGAGGCAGAAAAAAAGGAAGACTCCAGGTTTCTTCATGATACTGTTTGGGCTTGTCAAGGGACAGGTGTTCACACACAAGTTTGGTGAGACTTTGGGATCTTATTATGGCTTCCAATGTGGCAAAAGGTTTCATAATTATTACTTCATATTGTGAATTCTAACCAGATTTCATCAAAAAATGAGCTTTTTTTTTTTTTTTTTGAGAAAACTATGTTCATTCTAAAGACACTAAGAAAAAGAGCACTGTCATTCTGCTTTGTCCTGACTGAAATGCTGTAGACATTATTTCCTACAGTAAATAAATAAATGTAGTTCTCCATCAAATGACAACAACTGTGTCTGTCATTTACCCTGTTCATGAGTGACATTTCATGACTAGCATTTCAAAAATCTCTCAAGTCCAAAAATCGGAGTGTACTGAAGCCAACTTTGTACCTGGTCCTCAAGCCTCAGCAGCCAAAGTTCAGCAATGGAGATCTCTGTCCTTGTCAGGGCTGACTGCTCCCCACCTCAGTCCTCTGCTGCTTTTTCCTTCTTCTCAGGCAGCTGAAAGAACAAAACCAGCCACCAGATTTCTGCTCAGGGAAAGCCTGTGTTAGGAGGCAGAATGACTTCCCAGGCACAGCCTCAAGAGGCCACAGGTTCTGTTTCCACCTCTGCTGTTTCACTTTCGCCTTTGGTGCAATACTAACAACAGCCTTGCAAAGTGATTTAAGATTGGTGTTGAAAATCCAACCATTATCTCACGGAATATGATGTAATATGATAATTCAGATCTACCATTCCTGATGACTTCATGTTTGGCAGGAAAAATGCATGCTTGCCTACCAAAAAATGCTTGCCTACTGAACTTGTTGCTAGAATTTGTTTCTTTCAGAGGGGTGAATAGAGACAATGAGAACTCAGTACCAATCTTAATGATAAAACATACACTGCCACGTTATAATATTACATTACATACACATCCACACACTAATATACACTCACACAAACTCTGTCACACCAGTTCTTTAGCATTCCTTGTTGTATGTAAATGTAAGTCATTATAATCCCCATACAAATTAATTACAGTCAGAAATTCCCACATTCCTATTTTCAGAGGGTTACCAGATATTCTTTTTATTTGGCTTTACCAACACTTCAAAATAAAAGCTCTTTGCCTAACACTTATGAGGCCTCTAAGCTTAATTGCATTCATCTTTATCAAGTCTTGAAACTGGCTGATATATTTAAATGAGCTAAAATAAAAAGGGTTGTGGCAACTGAAGTCTCTTCAATAAACTGAAGAAAAATTTCCAAAAGACTATGGAAGCAATAGTGACCAAAGCTGTAAAGAAGAAGGATTTTAAAACTAATAAGTTGCCAAGTGGATCCTTTTCTTAATTAGTCTTCCTTTCAAAGAATTAGTGAGTAAAAGGCTTAAAGAAGATGAAGTGAAATTTGAATGTTACCCACAGTCTATAAATAAGACTTGAATTAGTCTTTCATTTGGCCCATGATAATTCTATTATTTCTCCTTCCATATTCTAATTTCTTTGTCTTCCTTCCCTACATTTCTTCACCATCAGGAGATATGACATTGATTATTGGAGAAGACTTTTAACATTTTTCAACCTATAAAAGCACCTGAGGTACATTGCTATTCTTCTCCACCTAGGGTCTTTGGTGTTTGGTTTTGTTTTCTTTTCACTGATTAATGTTTATCTCTGGGATAGACTTGGTAATGGTAGTGAGAGGTGCTATTTTCAGCTCTCAGTTCTGCTGTAAACGTCCTCAGCAGCCTTAGGACATCGCAGCAAGGGACGACACTGGAAGTGGCTTTTCTCCTTAGGTCTGGTCCCTTCTTCTGTTACTGAATTTCCAGACAGCAGTGTGATGGAGAGGTGGGAATACTGGGAATGTTTCCCAGTCTGCCTTCCCTGTTTATAAACTCATAAGCTTATAAATTCTGTTCCTACAGAGTTGGTTTTTTTGTTTGTTTGTTTGTTTTTCTGTCTCTGCAGGCAATGTTGTTCTTTTATCTACTGTTATGAGTAGTATTGAAGCAGTGATCACTAGTGAGCTTCCTCTCCACACACAGCACTTCACAGCCTGATACATGGGTCCAAATGGACAATGCAACTCTGGCCCACACCACATGCAGGTGGTGTCTTAGGCCATGACAAGAAGCAACAATTTAGAATAAATGCAGAACTTCTGACCCTCAGAGCCCCTTCACTCACTGTTTCAGACTTTTCTTTCAAGTGAGACCTGGACTGGAGCTGAGCTGGAACTAGAGGGTCCAGATTCATAGGTCTTTATTAATCCATTCCTTGGAGGCCAGGAACTAACATCTACTTTATCGAATAATTTTGTATTGCTGTTGTCTGCCACACAGCATGGTTGATAGCTCTGCCTGTGAAATTTATTTGATGCCATAGAAACAGGTGATGTAAAAAAACAGCTTTGGTTTAAATTTGTGACAAACTCACAGAAGAGCTGTGATTCTCTAATGGTTGGAATGAGGAGATGCAAACTATGGCAGATCAAGGCAGATTCTTATTTTGACGGAAGCAATGACTCACTGTGTGACCATGGACAAGTCGTTCCATTTTCTTATACTTTAGTCAACAAAACTATAAAATTATTAAAAGACAAAAACAAAACAAAAGAAAACAAGTAAGTCCCCAGATTTTACTGAAAAACAAATCCTTCCTCTGAGCTCAGTTTGTGAATAAATGACAAAAACAACAAGACGAATCATGGGTGTAACCCACAGCTTTGCCAAATATACCACAAAAATATAGAGAGGGTACAGAGGAAGAGAAGACAGAAGGGAAAAAAAGATCAGCAAGAACACTGAAATGCTTCAAAGCACATGAAATCATATTAACAGCAACAACTTCAACAAAACAGAGTATAGATGCCCACAGGGTGGTGAGTAGGAGGGTGTATTCTGAAGAAAAATAGCAATCAAATGATCTAATGCTCTTTTCATCACAAGCAGCCTTTAAGACTAGATAGTTATTGTCTCACCATTTCACAGGGTACACTATGACAAGTATTTAAGTGTGTCTGGAAACAACACCAATCAGACTTCAGCATGGTTAATGAAGGCTGGTTTGTCCAATACTGTTGTAGGGAGAAGGATGGGTGCCTAAAAGCACTGCTGCCTACCAGTGATATTCTCCTGTTTTAATTTGCAGTGACACCTGCTTTGCCAGGGCCATATGCAGAAGCGAGAAGGGTTTAGGCACCACGTATGCTGCATGCTGCAGGAGTCTGAAGGACCTGCACCGCGTGGCAGGGCAAACAGGCTACCATGCGTGCTCTTTGGAGTCCCCTGTGCATTCAAGAGGTATAGCATGCTGCACAGCATGCTGCAACAGGTGCACCCTTTGGAAACCCTACGACATGCTGACATCTGGATTTCTTGGCCATCTTTGTAGCTGGGGTCTCAGGCCCTTTTGGCCCTGGCTGCTGCACAGTATCCTCAGATCTTTTCTGGGACAAGACAGTGTGAAAAAAGAGTGACACCTCCTGAAACATCAGCATCTGTGTTGCCTGGCTGTGGCTGGCTGAGATTTTTACAGAGCGAGGTTGCAGCAGAAGGTGCTGTTGCTTTATACTGCTCTTCAGAAAGAAAGCAGGATGACGCTTTAGTGCTGGCTACAGCATCCAAGTGACTGTAACAGAGAAAGAACATGAAACACAGAGGAAAACAATGAACAGCAGAAAAGTCAAAGTTAGGCCTGCAGCAGAAGAGAGGCTACAAAGGTATCTTCAAAGGCTGTTCTGAGAAAAAAATAAAAAAAATAGTAGCAGACAACATACATATTAATGAACCAGAAACAATAGTGAAAAACAACCTATTATCCTTTCTCAGATCAAAAGAACATGAAGATTAACACCTCAGACATCAGACCTCTGTGACAGGGAGAGAGTGGGCTTAGCAACAAGTCTGCTTCCCCCAGCCTTCCTCTGTTCTTGTGACCTGGATCAGGCAAAGAGGGTTCACTGCGAGGAGCTATAAATTGGGCCTTCAAGCCCAGCAGCAGTACAGTGGAAGCTTAAAAAAGAGAAGAGAAAAGAAAAAAAAAAAAAAAAAAAAGGCATTAAAGCTGAGCAAAGACTCTAAAATCTGGACAGGCAGGGAAAGAAAGTGAAGAAGAAAATTATCTGGGCTACAATGCAAAGACAAGATTTACAGTCTTGCCTTGTTTGAGGGGAGTGCTGGAGCACTCAGGGAAAGATAAGGCATTATTTGCACACCCCTATCTGAACTGCCCCCAGGCTTCCCAGTGGCCATCCAATCTTCTCTCCCTTCCTCCCACCCCCCAGCCCTCTTCTCTTACAAGACAATGAGGCTCCCTGGCTTTCCAGGAGAAAGGGAGTCCTACAGTGTTCCTTCCTGAAAAGGCATCTTCATCTAAAAACCAGGGACATTCTCTGCTGGGGATAGCATACACTTGCAATGGGAACGGCTCAATGATCTGACAGTTCTTTTCTATATTTAATCTCTTTGATAAGCAAAATAGCAATCTGACCAAAAATGAACTTTCTCTTATTAGTTTTCCTCAGCACAAACTATTGTTCAGGGACACCTGCCTGGTGAACAAAAACACTTCAGCATGGTGAGGGCATTTACAATAATGAAATGAAAGCCACCCCAGAGGTGGCTGCAGTAACGGAAAGGTACCTCTAACAATGACAATGTGGAGATACACGTTCATTCTGTCAGAGACTTCATAACAAAAATTCCTTTTTCAACACACCTATCTGCTTTTAGCAGGTCACACTTATCAGGGGAGTTGAATTTCAGATCAGGTTCTTTTTGATTTTTACACTCATATTCATTCATACATGCACTGACGATGAAAAAGGATCAAAATACAAAATCAGAATCCAGCACATTTTTCATAGTTACTTTGATGCTTCATAAAATATGTGATTCAAAAAAATAACATTAATAATGATTTAAAAATAAAAAAGAAGGAAACAATTTGGTTTTGCCACAGATGTGACTGAACCAGTGTTTTTCACTACAGCCCTTTTCCTGAATCTAGCCATTTCAAAAATGATCCAGACTTTTCTCAGCTGTGACAGGACAAGAGCCACAAGACACAAGAACATGAGAAATGTAAGATTTAAGAAAAAAGCTTTTCAAAATGGAAGTGGATAGCCACTGGCAAAATTGGCCAGAGATACTACAGGATCTCCATCCTCTGAGAAATTCAAAATTCAAAATTTTGGCCTGAGCAACCTGCTCTAAATGGAAGTGCAGTGTATTGGACTAGATGGACTCTGGAGGTCCCTTTCAGCCTATTCTGTGAATCTACATATGGGAAGCACAGTAATTTACTACGTAACTGCAGTACGTAGATGGGATCTTTGACCCTGCTAGTCTTTAGAGGCTAAAGAAAACAGTGTTAAACATTAAGAATAAAGCCAAACTCAGAGTTCATGAATATTGAAATGAGAACCATTTACAGGAAGATACAGATTTTGGTGCAAAAAGCTGTTTTGCATAGTAAAATTGCTGTTGCTAACAAGCTGATGATTTAACCAGCCTTTCATTTTTTTACTGAAAGTTTGCATGGATGGTTTGAAACCTACTCCAATCTTGTATTTCTACAGCAACAATAAGATCACAGAAAACTTTGTTTTAAAATCAAGAAAGTAGACCAAGTTCTGGGTTGACTTATACCTTCTGCAACTTCAGTAACAATTAAATTTCACAAATAGCAAGGTAGGACAGGACCTGCTCTGGAGCTCTTCATAGCTGTAAAGCTTTGTGCTCTTCATACTGACCGGGAATTTTTGCAAGAACAGGATGATAGCTGATATTTCTAATGCCAGATTTGAAATATCAAGAATATTTCACATGGGGTATTTTTGTATTCCTATTTCCAATTTTCCAATTCTCCAACTTTTCTTACCTTCTCTTTCCATATGAAAGAATGCCTGTCTCTGCCTCACTCCTAAGAAAAAGAAGGTAAGTAGGAAAGATGTAGGAACTTGCATTTCTGTGTGGGTGGGAGGAATTAACAAACTAGTTTTCAATTTTCCATTCATGCTGCAAACAGGACTGTTCTAGTTTTACACACATAATCTGCAGATCCTGATTTCCAGTCTTTCTTGTAGCAGTAAGTAGGTTTCAGATGCCTATGGAAAGCCACTTAAACCAGTGAAGTTTTCATGGGTTAACCCACCATAAATTCTGTAAATTACTATTTATTCAATTACAAATAATTCCAAGCAAAAATATAGCAACTGTGTAACTGTATGATGGAAAATAATGAATAAAAGGTTTAAGCAGATGAGCCAAAACACATCATTGTTTCCTAAAGTCTGAGACGTATCCCCTTGTGGGGTATGAAGAGCTAACAATGGGTCACAGGAGATGAATACATTAAAATGGGTGTGTATTTACAACATATGGTAGTTTAGCAGGAGAAGCAAAACTGTGTTACTTTAAGTGCAGCAGAACTTAATTTTCAAAAGTTTGGGAAACGATCTGGATGCAGCATGTTCCTACCAGCCCATGGCACAGGGAAGCTGTTTTTATAAGAGTTTCAGGCAATTTTTGCATGTGATGGGCTCTTCCATGATCATTGAATAATAGAACAAAAATGTGACCACACTCAGTTGACTCAATATGCAGTTAAGTTCTGAGCTACTTGCAAACTTTCTTATGAAAAAGAAAGAGGTTTAAAAGATATGTGGTAGGGATGAAGTCTTAAGATACTAAATTGAATGGAAATTCTTCCTGGACTTCAACATGTCCATCACCCAAGTGGTACAGCTCACCAAAAAAGCCTAACTGCTATTCTTCCATCTCTTTGGCTATGGTTTCACAATGGGCTCAGAGGTTAAATGACTTGGCCATTAGTGCCCATGCATGAAACTCAACAGCTCTGAAATACTTCCATAAAGGCTGCATTCAAACAGGAGCTTAGACCCACTAGGGAATAACTGTGTTTATCCCATTCTTCTGGAAAACGACATTACTTTTCAATGCAAGATATATTTCTGAATAAAATATGTTGCGTCCCCCTGACATCAGTCAGGAGTCAAAGTTTTTAGCTGTCTCCTTAAGATGGATTTTTAAGAGCACACATCCACAAATCAAAGACAGTAATCAAAGCTTCTACCTAGACAGCAAAAAAAAAAAAAAAAAAAATGCGGTTAAGCTTTCAACTGAGCTAAGAGCACAGGGCAAAGTTTTCTCTCTAATAAGCTGCAACTCTAACAAGAAAACTGCTGGGGAAAGCGTTCTGAAAACGTGGCCCCATTTGGGGGTATCAATGCTAGAAAATCTGGCTCTGTAGTGACATAGTAAGAACATTGTCTCTTTTGCCACCAATCCCTCAGCCTTCTGCTTTGACTACCAAAGAGATTATTGTCTTGAACTTTAAGGAATTAAAGTTAAAATATGCTTGCATACATGCCAAATCTTTCTCAGGTATGTCTAGGCAATTACATGCAACAAACACTTCTTTCCTCCTACAATCAGCAGAAGAGATGTCTCTATTCTTTGTTTTACACCTGAGTTTAATTTTCAAAGCTCCTAAGCTGTTTGTGGTCTAGGAAATATCAAAGACAAATTGTGTCCCCAGTTATAGGGGACACATTTATTTTGAAAGAGATGCCCTTTAATTCATAGATGAATTTGGTCAAATAGCAGTTCTCAAAATGTGTTCCGTTGACTTTTAGCTGTTTGTGGGGACCTGTCACATGGTCCATGTTTTCTTTCCAGCTATGAAATACTTTACTAAAAGTTAACTTCCAATTAGTAGAGAAATACATCACTTAAGTCAGGTATTGGACTAAGATTGAGAAGGCTTGAGTTTTGTTCTTTGTCTCCTCTTTGTCTAGGTTATTTTTCTCTGCTTACCTTCTACAACTATTTAGTAAATATTTTGCTAGTTGAAAAAAAAATAAACTTCTGGCAGCACAGATTTATCAAGGGTAAATAACGCCTGACCAACCCAGCTGGTTTCTATGACAAAATTATTGGATATGTGGAAAAAGAGAGAGGAATAGATGTCATTTACC
The DNA here is from genome assembly GCA_011076525.1 of Nettapus auritus. NCBI lineage: Eukaryota > Metazoa > Chordata > Aves > Anseriformes > Anatidae > Nettapus > Nettapus auritus. Next base: position 76,083,215 of record CM021765.1, on the reverse strand, counting down.
ATGATTTAAGCAAGGCTTTAAGCACTATCTCCTACAGTATGCTTGTATCCAACTTAAAGTGTCACAGACTGGATGGGTGGGCAACTACCCAAGTAAAAAGCAATTGGATGTTCAGGCTCAGAAGGTCATGATTAATGGATCATACCTTACCTGGGTGCCTGTGGCAAATGCAGTACAGGGGTCTACAACGGGACCTGGCTTGTTTAATATCATTATGAATGATCTGGAGGAGGTGATGGGCTGCCCTCTTGCCATGTTTGCAGATAGCAGTGATTTGAGGGGACCACACTTGGCAGAGCTGCCATCCAGAGGGACTCAGACAGGCTGGAGGAAGAGACCAACAGGAACCCCGTGAAATTCAGCAGGGGTGACTGAAGTAAACAGCCCCTTAACACTGACCTCAGACCTGGGAAGGAACAGCCCTGCCAGCACACAGGCTCGGGCTGGCCTGCCTGGGGAGAAGCTCTGAGGAGAGGCCCCAGGGTCCTGCTGGGTAGTGAGAAGAGTACAAGCAGCAGAGGCACCCATAAGCTTCTCAGGCTCTATCAGAGGGGGCAATGCCTGTAGCTTGCAGGAAGGGATCATCTCCCTTTTCTTAAAAATCATTAGACTGCGTCTAGAGTATTACACTGCTTTAGGACTCCCAGTACAATAAATTTGTTGATAGACTGGCACAGGTTCAGCAGAGGTCCACCAAGAAGACTGGTGCCTGGAGCACCTGCCCTGTGAGGAGAGGCTGAGGGAACCAGGGTGGTTCAGCCTGGGGAAGGGATAGCTTCAGGGGTCCTAACAGCAGCTTGCTTGTCCCTGCAGGAAGGTGATTGAGAAAACAGTGCCAGGCTCTTCAACAATGGGAGAATGAGAGACGTAAGTGGAAGCAAGAGAGGTTCAGGCTGCATGTAAGGAAAATCCTCTTGCCCATGAGGCAGGGCCCACTCTCCCAGTCAGGCAGTGGGGCAAGCTGCCTGGGAGACTGTGCAGTCTCCACGCTTAGGGGCCTTTCAGCTCTCAAGAGGGCAAAGCCTTAAGCAGCCTGGTTTGAGCTCCGAGCTGACCATGCTTTGACCAGGAGGTTGGGCTAGAGACCTCCAGAGGTAACTTCCAAACCAAAATATTCTGTGATTGCACAATTTCTAGTGAGCACTGAATCAGATCCTCTGGTACTGACTGTGTGCACTTGTCCTCCCTAGAGCTCCCACGTTCCAGCCTGTGACTCCAGGAAATAAATCCTGGTGTACTTCCCAGGTTACGTTGGACTTACAGTGCAGATGTTGTTTCTGTGAACTATGTCTCATTCAGCTCCTTTCACTACACATGCGTTGAACACATGAGCAGGTCACAAACAGTAGGTCCAAAACACCTGACAACACTGTCCTGGATAGAGTCAATAAAGAATTTAGTCTGCCACTTACACCTGCAACCCTGCCATCACTCTACAGGGTATTCAGGGAAGTAGCTCTAAATCCTTCTAACGAGAGCTGTTCCATGTTATTATTAAGCTGAAATATAATAAAGTGCTTAAATAGTCACTGTGGCAAAAAGCAAGAGAGATCTATGGGGGAAAAATAATATATATCTATAGATATATATAGATATATATAAAGATTTTTAGCCATGTATCTGGGAGCCACACTCAATTTCACGAGTGCTGTTAGCCAGATGAAACAGGCATCCTCTCAGGATGTGGAGGTTCACATCAGACGTGGAAGGAAACTTTTGCTTACTATGTTCTGGGCACAATAATATTATTCGGAAAGAGCCTTTTACCCCTTTAAAAGCCTAGTTTGTTCTTCCCGTACTTGTGCTAAGGTCACATAATGAGCTAGGGTCACCATTCAAATAACAGTCATGTTATATACACAGTGTGCCACACACCAGTTGCTAGTAGCACTGCCTCCTCTGAAAACCTTGCAAATCCCTTTACTTTTCCTCCATGCTTCAAAATGAACATTTTTGTTTTGGATGAAATTGAATATATGTTTGCATTTTGCACTAAATAAATGTTTTCAGATTTCCATTTTGGCAAGAAAAACAAAAAATGAAGTTCCATTTGGTTTGAATCTAACTCATATTTTCTCCCTATTTTTTAAGTTGGGCACTCTAGCTGAAAAAATAAAAAAATAAAATTATTCTCACAGTCTTAGTCACACGTTTTCCAGGCAGTGCCTGAAATGTTTCCTTTCAACTCTTTGCAAGCAGTTTATAGGTTGTCAATTCACTGCTGCCTCAAGAACAAGAGACAGCAATTCTTCCAAGTGAACAGCTTCGATGACTTTCCTGACTGATGCAAATGTGTTATGCTGTTGACAAAAAGTAACCATGAAAGTTGACTTGGCTATTGCTGTTTGCAGTAACTGGTATTTTCCCTGAAAATTCTCCTCCCACCCATCAAATGGAACATGCTATTTTATCAAGTCAGTTTGTAATAATCTTTTTGTACCTCTTATCTTTTATTTAGACAAATAAGAACTAATAAATTTTCAAGAAGTATAATTTGTCGCTTTAATGGCTAGAAACAGTTCCCTGAGGAGAGGCCAGACATTGAATGCATATGGAGGCCAGAATACCTCATACCAATAAAACTGACCTTTTTAGCCCAAACTGAAACACAAAGAGAAGGTAGCATAGGGAATTTTGGCTATATCTCTGTGTCTATATTTCAGCTATTTGCAGCTGAGAAGAAACAGGGAATACAGCAATTTTATTATTGTCAATACCTATAGCACACAACCACTGATGTGGCTCCTGCCCTGAAGAACTTGCAATATAAATTAATACATGACAAAATATGTGAAAAGATGCAGCAGATGACAGAGGCCAAAATCTCAAACCATACAAACTGCGGTCAAAATCCTGCTGAAATAGGCAAAGCATCCAAAAGGTAGGCAAGCATCCAAGTTTATGGACCCAAGTGCTGAACCAGCTCCTTAAAATATATGAAAATATGCACACACATTAATGGGAAGCTAATGATAGCAATTTTGTCACTGTAGGTTAGCTGCTAGAGGTGGTGTTTACAGGCTTCAGGAGGAAGCTAATTTGGTATATACTAACTCTGACACTGTCTTTAAAAATGGTTCTCAACCTCATCAAAATTACTACAAGAAAAAAAAAAAAAAAGTAAATTACTTATTATAACTACTAATCCACATAGATTAACAGACAAATCAATTTCAGAGAGATGACTGGATTTTCATTACACAGGCACACACACAGAGAATAGAGAGCAGGATATTGGGGCTCAGTTATATATTGTTAAAAGATCAAAATAAAATTAAATTATTATTTAATTTCATATTTGTATTTTTAATTGACTGGAAAATGGAAAGAAGACATTGAAATACCATGTTAATAACTGTACTATCTCCACTGGCTACTCAAAGATTTGCTTCTGATTTTAAAATTTCTCAGCTCAAGAAGATGTAGATTTTCTTGGCAACAGCTGCGGAGTAAAATATTCTGAGATAGAATTTTTTATCATAATTAATAATAGATGAAAATTTCTGCGTTTTTGATGTTCTAAACTCTATGCTGTTTGATTTACGATGTCTTTATAGTTGTTTTTCTAGTAATTCTATTCCTTTTTCTGTTGGTATAAGGCTGGTCGTCTCTTTTATTTCCCTAGTGGAGTTGGTACAGTACTTATCTTCCTTTCTCGCCTTCTTTTTCTGTAAATATATTTCATAAAGTTCCTCTTTCTTCCTTAATGAGACTGATCCCTATGCTCTGTAAGTTTGTTGCTGCAGATTTTTTTTTCTTTTCTCTCTCCCCCCTCCCCCTCCTTTTTTTTTTTTTTTTTTTTTTTTTTTTACTCTGCACAGGATAGTAATAAAACCTCGGTGCATGCTATTGCATCAGGGGCATGTTCTCTGTGTGCTCTTGTATATTCTCTATAATGAATGTTTTAAACTGAATGGTGACTGAAGAGGCATAGTCTTGTTTGGGGGTTGAGTTTTTTGTCTTTCATTGTGATTTTTTTCATTTGGTGTTTGGGTTTTAGGGAAGCGTGCCTTGCAAAACTTATTGAATAATGCCCCATAATTGCTGGTTTATGAGAAGTTCAATACAGGTGCTTATAGGCTGTTATTATTGCGTCAGCACTCCTGCTCTTGTGATAATAGAGGGCCATATGTCATAACTGGGACATTTGTGACAGCTGTAGTTAAACCTGCCAAAGAGTTTCCTAAGAAACCCCTTGTTTTCTGCCGTTCAAAACTTTTTTCAACATTTCACCTGCAGAGTGCAAATTTTCCAGGAAATATTTATACCACAAAAGGAAAGTTTTTGGATAAGCTCAGCCAAATATAAATACAAATTCCATCATTTGTAAAAACAACAGAGTCCAGAGAAAAGGACTCTTGCATGCTGGGATCCCACCTGACAAACAGAGGTTCCTTCCTGCTTCTTGGCTTGACAACATGAGAGTAAAACAAAACAAAAATGTACCATAAAGTCATTAAGAGTCTTTTTCAAATCTTCATTCATCAGGCTGTAAAATGAGAATCAGGAACACCCTCCATGGAAGAAATCAGCTCCAGCAGAAACTTAAGATACATGCTGAGGTTGTGAGGTACTGACTTACTACAAACAATATGAAACAAAAACTAGCACTAAAACCAGGTGCAGATGAGCTGTTTCTCAGCTCACTTGTGACAGGCTGCTTGTCAGCCCAGAGAAACCATGCAGTGCCTACAAGCCAGCTAGCTCCGTCCTCCCTTCATTCTCCCTCCATCCTCTCTCTGTCTTCCCTCCACCCTCTGCCAGCCAACAGGCTGTGCTCAGGACAAGCTGTCTTTATGCACTACTGGCATAGGCAGTAATGTGTTTGCTTGGGGGAACAGTGGGGAAGCAAATATCGGGTGGCTTTACACAGCCCTTAGGGTATAATAAAGTACAAGTTAATGGCCTGAATTAGTTCCCCCCTTGAGGGGGAAATTGCTCCTAGGAGAAGAGCCAGCACAAGACCTAATGCACCATTTAAGTCTGGTTTCAGTCCAGGTTGGTGGTCTCCAAAGGTCTCTCTTGCTGGTCTGGGTGAATTTCACAGCCCAAACCAGGGCCAGGAGAGCAAGTAGTGAGGTTCAGGGGTGCAGTTTTGTGCTCAGCGGCTGCCTGCAGTTGACATAGACAGGAACAGTTGTGTGGGGTGGAATCACACTGCTGCTCCAGTGGGCAGCCTTCACTCATGCTTTGCAACTTCATAGGGCCTCCTGCCTGCCTCCTTAGGAGCATTTGATCCCTGTCTGAGTTTTCTGTGCTGCTCTGAGCAACAAAGGCAAGTTTGCTTATCCCTGGTGTCAGGGCCGCGGGGCCGGGCTGTGCATGACTTCTCCTGGCACACAGGGTAGGAAGGAAACAGCCATCCAAGAGGCAGGAGCCTTTGTTTACTGAGTGGGATCCTAGCATGTGATAGTTCTTTTCTCTGGAGTCCCTTGTGTTTATAAATGATGGAACTTGTATTTATAAACAAACAAACAAACAAAAAAGAAAATCGGCTCCAAACAAAAATAATACATACCCTCTCTGGCTCTTTGTCAGTGTTATTACAACATGTGGACCAGTAAAATTTCACCAGAGAACCCATTGCTTTCAAGTAAAAAGCAGCAGTAAGAAATCCCGTCTGTTCTCCTACACTGCCTGCTCCCCTGCTTCAGTGATGTGCAAGTTTAAAAGGCCACTTCCATCCCTGCCTTGCAATACCATTTAAGTGGCACTTGTGCAGCATGACTGTCAACTACCTCCTAAACATCTACAGTAACACAGTTGTTTGGGTAGCTGGTTCTCAATATATATCCTTGTGGAAGTATAAGCTTGCCACTTATATTATTCAGTTTCTGTGGGAGGTGGTTTGTTGGTTGTTGTTTTCAGTAAAATCTATATATTTGCCTATATCACAACATGCCATATGGGTGTACTCATGGCAGTGTGGCGTTTCTACTGTCTGCATTTTTATTTGCAGAATTGCACTTTCCATAAAAGATTTTGGCAAAGGCAATGGAGAATCATAGTTTAAATTTAATAATATTAATTTACCATCCTTTTTCCCCTTCCTTTTTTCTTCTGGAGTTTTAACTTAACAAACAGCCTCTACTGCACAGACACTAATTTCTTCCGTGATAACCCCAGGAGACAACATTCTGGCATTCCTTAGTAAATTGGGCCTTGTAAAAACTATGCCTGGGTAGTCCATGATTATCTTTCTAGAACCAGGCTGTTCACAGTCACATCATTTTATCTTTAATAAAATAATAATAATAAAAATGCTTACTGAGACATATGTGTCTTTCAAATCAATGCACTTCTAAATACTGGCTGGGAAATAAGAGTTAGGCGTACTGCACAGCATTGTACTTTCTTTTCTAAAATATTGTCACAATTGTCTTAGAAGAACAAATTTTAACAAATGTGTTACTGCATTAGTACCTTGTACATCATCCTGAGAGATCCCTTCCCAGTACTCAGAGGCCTGAACAGCCACAGACTCATCCCCAGGTCTGACCAAGCATTTCCTGAGTTGGTTCCTGCACATAATTAGCATTTTGCAACAAGATCTTTGCTGAAGAAGATGTGCAGAAAAATGAGGAAACCTATCAAGGGCATGTGTGGTAGTTTGAAACATCAGTGACTATGCAGTAGGATATGCTAGTTAATAGTGGAGTTAGCTGTGTTACAGCACTATGGTCTGCAGCTTTGCATATAGAAATAAATGGGACTGACACTGGTATGTGACCACACCTTCATAGTGAGGTCCACGCAAAACCCATCTAATAGAGGCAATTAAATACTCTAGAAAAGGATTTGGCCTAACTCTTTGTGGCAAGGAAAATATACACATGCATCATATAAAATTACTTTGTTCAAATGTGGTGAGAGAAAATTAATTTTACATCTGACCACAGCTTCTGGTGTTTCAATAGCCTAGTATCTCTAACAGTGGTATGTTTGACAAAGCCTGATTCAAGTAGCCTGGAAAAGAAGATTTAAAAATAGGTACTAAACCTTCTCCACTCATGCAGACCACATTCATTAACACCAGAATCTTTCCCTGCTCTTTCTTTTCTAGTTCAGCTAAGGTCTGAGGACCAAATTGAGCCTTACCCTTCCTTCTGCAGCTATGCTCAGTCTGCAGAACAAACAGCAACAAGCAATGAAAATGGTTCTACCTACCAAGGTTGGAAAAGCTACAGACAAAGGAGACCATGGCTGCGAACAAACTCAAAGATGCCCCTTAATTGCATGGTGTAATAACAACAGCAGCAACAATAATAACAAAAATGAACTATCTCATTCAAAAAATAGAAAATAAAAGAATAAGCAGGAACAAGACATATCCGTATAACAAAAAATAACAAAAATGTATAAATGTGTGAAGTCATTCACCATTGCAGTCAATCACAAATTATAGACACCTTGTGAAAGAAAATTATCTTTCCTTAATAGAGCCAGCCATGCAACACAATGAATCTTAAGGTCAGAATAGGTGGTGTACAAGCAGCATACAGACCCTCAGTTGCCCCAGTGGTATTTTAAAACTAAAAGGGTTGTTAAGTGCTTGTGGCCTTACAAAGGCTGAGAAGTGGCTCACCTGTCCTTAAATACCTTACAGGTGAAAATACAGGAACTTATGGAGAATAGTATTTCCTGGTCAGGTTGGTCAGATGTCCAAGCACCCCATGATTTTTAATAACCATAAAAAACAGAAGTTCATTTTCTGTTTTATTTGGAAACATACCTTCTTGGCTGTTGCAGATCCAATGGTATAATTTGTTCAGCCAAACATTTGCTTATTACTGATTCAGAAGGCAGGCCAAAGATTCACTTGGCAATTCTCTATGTCCATTATCCAACTTCAAGCTTCACTCAAAATCACTCCATTTATGAGCTTAGATGAGATAACAACCTACAACAGTATGATAGGTGCCAGAACAAGTCCAGAGGTGCTCACTTAGTCATAAAAGTTTTGGACATAATTTTTAACCAGAGTTAATAATATTCAGACCATAACTCTAACAGTCCAACATTTTATGGATAAGAATTGCAGAATTTATCAATAGATGTAAAAGTCCCATTTGTTCTGTTACTCCAACTGGGACCATTTTCCTATGAAATATATATTTTTTATGTCTCCATTAACGTAAGATTGGAAGGGACCTCTTGAGTCATCTAGGCTAGACAACCATCCAACTATCATAAGCAATTACATCACATAATCTCTTATGCAGAGACTGACTGAACTGTGTTTTGCGAGCAGTTCCATTTTTATTCCCACCACATCTCTTGGAGATGCTGTTCAGAACCTCAACAGTTTAATGTTTGAGGACCTTCTTCTGTCTTCTGACTTTCTGCAGTTTTTTGACTGGTTAGATACATTTAAAATCTTTAGATATCTTTAATATCTTTTGATATCTAGTTTAACCAGCTCTTCATTCCCCTGGCATATGCCCTCATGATGAGTTCACAGATTTACATATACTACTTTGCTAGGTTAAAAAAAAAAAAAAAAAAATTGTTTTTAGTATCCTCTCAAAACATAGGTTCTCTGCTCCCCTACTGCAGGCCCTTTGCATCTTCCTCTGCTCTGAGTTCACCCTTTTTGAATGTGGTTGACCTCAGATGTACAGAGTATTTCAGGTGAGGTCTCAAAGACTGCAGTCACATTAATACTTCCTTATTACCTCTAGGGTACTTGTCAAGAGCCCTCTTATTATTCTCCTTGCTGAACATATTGCAGTGGGAAGCCTATCACCCTGTTCAGCCTCTTGTGGTTGCTTTGCTGGAGTCTTAACAGCACAAGTAAATACCTTTTCCAAGCCCCAGTCTTCATGGAGCTTAGGGAACTATAGGAAGACTTGACAGACCTCCAATTATCTTTGCACCCTTCTATCAAATTATAGCAACCCACTACAAAGGTGTCCTGAGAAAAAGTGTTAAGAATGCTCCCTGTACTATTGTATTGGATTCTCTGTAGTTTAAAAACAAGCTGTACAGTAACAGATAGGCAGTGTTTCATGACGACTCCCTTGGTTCAATATCTTGAAAGTGTAAGTACGGAAATAGTAGAAAAGGTGCACAACAAAATATGCAGTCCAAATAACATCTACAAAGCTCTCCATCCCCCTTCCTTTTAAATACCAATGAAGAGGAGAACATAGCAGGGAGGAGTATATTCATTCAATCAGTTCAATCAATCTTGTGTTACTTCTGTGGCGCCCTTCATGCAGAATGATCACAAAGAACTTCACTTAAACTAAACTCAAATGCTTACCAAACTACAACAGAAGGAAAGCAGAATAAAACAAATTAGTCTAGTCAAGGCTAAGGCTTAAAAATGCCGAGGGCCCTATTAACTATAAAAACCTTAGAGTGTCTCTGTGTGTATGCACTTGCAAGCATGAGAGAGAAATGATATATATACATAAAAAAAAAAAAAAAAATAAAAAATAAAAAAAAAAAAAAATCCAGGCTGCTTCAGAGAGATTGGGCAATTCATTCCTGATTCACAAAGAAAACTTGCCTTAAAAGTGACCCATATTCAAGAATTCAAGACCTTCTTAGGATACCATCCAGATTAACATAGGTAACAAGGCTGTCTAAGAGCAGCTAAAATCTCTCTCTACAATTCAATTATGATACAGCGTGGCAACATGTGTTTCCACATGGATTTAACATGGAGCTTTATCCATTGGGATAGAAAAGCACAGCAGAGCTTTCCTTGTGCTTATAAATACTGGAAACATGCAAAGTGCAAATTAGCTGGAATTGGCAGGACCAATATCTGTTACAACATCAGATTAAAAGCCTGCAACTACTGGCAATTTTATGTAGCACACTGCATTAGCACCACTGCAGGTGGTGTTTTCGTCCATCCCTACGGTGGCAGGGAGGGGTACAAAGTGGACGCAGAAAGCCCACCTGTTAAACACGTGGCTCAGGGGCTGGTGCCAACACAGAAATCTTGGGTTTTTCGACCATGGGGCACTTTACTCGACACCCGGCCTGATGGCTGCAGACGGGTCCCTATCTTTTAGGGGAAAACGGATCCTGGGCCAGGAGCTGGCAGGGTTCATTGAGAGGGCTTTAAACTAGGTAAGAAGGGGGACGGGGCTGAAGCAAGGATTGTTGGAGCTGTGCCAGGGGGAACAATAGCAAGGCCGGGGGATAAGGCAATGGCCCAGCTGAAGTGCATCTACACTAATGCACGCAGCATGGGTAACAAACAGGAGGAGCTGGAAGCCATCGTGCAACAGGCAGGCTATGACTTGGTTGCCATCACGGAGATGTGGTGGGACCACTCTCATGACTGGAGTGCTGCAATGACTGGCTATAAACTCTTCAGAAGGGACAGGCAGCACAGAAGGGGTGGTGGTGTGGCTCTCTATATTAGAGAGTCTTTCGATGTTGTAGAACTCGAGGCTGGGAATGACAAGGTCGAGTCCCTCTGGGTTAGGATCAGCAGGGCCAACAAGGCTAGCGTCCTGGTCGGGGTCTGTTATAGACCGCCGAACCAGGATGAGGAGACGGATGAGGAGTTCTACAGGCAGCTGGCAGAAATTGCGAAATCGTCAGCCCTTGTTCTCGTGGGGGACTTCAACTTCCCTGACATATCCTGGGAGCACAACACAGCCCAGAGAAAGCAGTCTAGGAGGTTTCTGGAGAGCGTGGAAGATAGCTTCCTGACGCAGCTGGTTAGTGAGCCCACGAGGGGTGGCGCCCCGCTAGACCTTCTCTTCACAAACAGAGAAGGACTGGTGGAGGATATGATTGTCGGGGGCTGTCTTGGGCAGAGTGACCACGAAATGGTGGAGTTCTCTATTCTTGGCGAGGCCAGGAAGGGGACCAGTAAAACCACTGTATTGGACTTCCAGAGGGCTGACTTGAGCTGCTGAGGACACTGGTTGGCAGTGTCCCTTGGGAGGCGGTTCTGAAGGTCAGAGGAGTCCAGGAAGGCTGGGCGCTCTTCAAGAGGGAAATCTTAATGGCGCAGGAACAGTCTGTCCCCACGTGCCCAAAGACGAGCTGGCGGGGCAGAAGACCAGCCTGGCTAAACAGAGAATTGTGGCTGGAGCTTAGGAGGAAAAGGAAGGTTTATAATCTTTGGAAAAGTGGGCAGGCCACTAAGGAGGACTATAAGGATGTTGCGAAGCTGTGCAGGGACAAAATTAGAAAAGCCAAAGCTCATCTGGAGCTCAATCTGGCTACTGCCGTTAAAGATAACAGAAAATGTTTTTATAAATACATCAATACAAAAAGGAGGACTAAGGAGAATCTCCATCCTTTACTGGATGTGGGGGGAAACTTAGTTACAAGAGATGAGGAAAAGGTGGAGGTGCTTAATGCCTTCTTCGCCTCAGTCTTTAGCGGCAATACCGGTTGTTCTCTGGATACCCAATTCCCCGAACTGGTAGAAGGGGATGGGGAGCAGGATGTGGCCCTCACTATACATGAAGAAATGGTTGGTGACCTGGTACGGCACTTGGAAGTGCACAAGTCGATGGGGCCGGACGGGATCCACCCGAGGGTACTGAGAGAACTGGCAGAGGAGCTGGCCAAACCGCTTACCATCATTTATCAACAGTCCTGGCTATCGGGGGAGATCCCAGTTGACTGGCGGCTAGCAAACGTGATGCCCATCTACAAGAAGGGCCGGAGGACTGACCCGGGAAACTACAGGCCTGTCAGTTTGACCTCAGTGCCAGGGAAGCTCATGGAGCAGATTATCTTGAGAGTCATCACGCAGCACTTGCGGGGCAAGCAGGCGATCAGGCCCAGTCAGCATGGGTTTATGAAGGGCAGGTCCTGCTTGACGAACCTGATCTCCTTCTATGACAAGGTGACACATTTAGTGGATGAGGGAAAGGCTGTGGATGTGGTCTACCTTGACTTCAGCAAGGCTTTTGACACCGTTTCCCACAGCATTCTCCTCAGGAAACTGGCTGCTCTTGGCTTGGACTGGCGCACGCTTCGTTGGGTTAGAAACTGGCTGGATGACCGGGCCCAAAGAGTCGTGATAAATGGAGTCAAATCCAGTTGGAGGCCGGTCGCTAGTGGCGTTCCCCAGGGCTTGGTGCTGGGGCCAGTCCTCTTTAATATCTTCATCAATGATCTGGATGAGGGGATCGAGTGCACCCTCAGTAAGTTTGCAGATGACACCAAGTTAGGTGCGTGTGTCGATCTGCTCGAGGGTAGGAAGACTCTGCAGGAGGATCTGGATAGGCTGCACCGATGGGCTGAGGTCAACGGTATGAAGTTCAACAAGGCCAAGTGCCAGGTTCTCCACCTGGGACGCAATAACCCCAAGCAGAGCTACAGGCTGGGAGATGAGTGGTTGGAGAGCTGCCAGGCAGAGAAGGACCTGGGAGTGATGGTTGATAGTCGGCTGAATATGAGCCAGCAGTGTGCTCAGGTGGCCATGAAGGCCAACAGCATCCTGGCCTGTGTAAGAAGCAGTGTGACCAGCAGGGCTAGGGATGTGATCGTCCCCCTGTACTCGGCTCTGGTGAGGCCGCACCTCGAATACTGTGTTCAGTTTTGGGCCCCTTGCTACAAGAAGGACATCGAGGTGCTTGAGCGAGTTCAGAGAAGAGCGACGAAGCTGGTGAGGGGCCTGGAGAACAAGCCCTACGAGGAGCGGCTGAGGGAGCTGGGATTGTTCAGCCTGGAGAAAAGGAGGCTCAGGGGTGACCTTATCGCTCTCTACAGGTACCTGAAAGGAGGCTGTAGCGAGGTGGGGGTTGGTCTGTTCTCCCACGTGCCTGGTGACAGGACGAGGGGGAATGGGCTTAAGTTGCGCCAGGGGAATTTTAGGTTGGATCTTAGGAAGAACTTCTTTACCGAAAGGGTTGTTAGACATTGGAACGCGCTGCCCAGGGAAGTGGTGGAGTCACCATCCCTGGAGGTCTTTAAAAGACGTTTAGATGTAGAGCTTAGGGATATGGTTTAGTGGGGACTGTTAGTGTTAGGTCAGAGGTTGGACTCGATGATCTTGAGGTCTCTTCCAACCTAGAAATTCTGTGATTCTGTGATTCTGTGCATTAATATTTTGTTAATGTTTTACTAGGGAAGTAGGGAAAATAGTTGTAAAATTTTCCTGTATAAATGTACATTTGTATGTTAACAGAAAGCTGGGGGAGAAAACCAAGGAAAGAATCAACACAAGTATAGACAAGCAGCCTGCTAAAAATACTGAAGGCACAATCACACACAACCATTTTGCTCCTCATCTACCCCAGCCATTGTGAGCCGTTCTCCCAGGGCTGGAGACTAACAGAAAAAGAGGTTAAAAAGGCTTTCATGGGAGAAGTGTTCAGGTAAGGGTGAGCTCTAGGGAGGATGGTTCATTGCTGCAAGCAGACATCTTCTGAACCACCACTGCTCTCAGTGAAGAGTGGTTTGCTTAGAGGCTTAGAGGGATGGTCTGGCCCATGCCTTCTGGGAGATGGGACACAGGGGCTGTGTTGAGGCCAGGAGGTACATCTCAGGGACTGCAGGGGACTGGAGGGTGGGGAAAATATGATATGGTGGCATTGCTATGGTATTTAAGATAGTTGAACTTGGTAAGTCAAAGCCCAACAAGTTACAGAACAATAACTTTGTGGAGCTGCAGGAAGCATTTGTTAGTAAAACAGATCGCCAAGAAGGCTTGTACATAAATGGCACGTTTCCCACTCACACGTAAAGATCCCACCCAAAAATGGAGGGACACAATAAAGAATGACAAAACAAAACAGAAGCTTCCATCAGCAGGATGATTTTGATTTTACCTAAAATAAGTCAGGTACAACTTTAACAAAAGCCAAGAGGGCTTCTGAGTCATGGCAGTCTCGGAGCAGGTAAGTACAGACGCACAGCCCCCATAATTGTTGCTTGGCTCTTACTGTGAACCAACTGCCCAGCTCTGTCTGCCTGTGTGGACACAGCTCCTGCGCAGAGGGAGAAAAAAACTGATTAAAATACATCAAAGTGAACTATGTATTTCTGCCAGGGGAACTTTTATTGTGAAATAACCACATGCATCTCTTAATTGAAAAAAAAAAGAAAAGAAAAAAAAAGAAAAACAAAAAGGAAAGGAAAGAAAAGAAAAATTAAGAAAAAGAAAAAAAGGAAAAAGAAAAAAGAGCTTTACAGCTTTAAAATTGTACTACTGCTTTTCCTTGGCATATTGACTGTGCATAACATTCCTTACTGTAGTAAGAAAACCTGAGGAAAAAAATCCAATTGAAATTTAATTCTAAATGGCATCGGAAGGAATTTTGAAAAAATTCTCCCAGTTGCAGGATGGTAGTGGGGAGGTAGTGTCTCTAAATAGCCTTTTTTCCTGGGGAAAAGAAAAATTAAAAAATTCAGACTTCTGAAAAAAGTTTTAGCTACAACAACCTTTGGTTTTGCTAGCTCAAAGCAATTTCATAGTTAGTTTAGTTTCATAGTTCAAAGATTTAAAGAATGGGACAAATTTCAAATTTAAAAAAAAAAAAGAAAAAAAAAGAAGAAAAAAAAAAAAAAATTTTTTGAAAGAACGCATCCAAATTGCTGTTAGTTAAAATTGTGAGCATTCTTTATAGCCATTTAATTAGATTACATCCCCACAAAATTTAACAGTACAAGTAGTAAATGCTGAACAGAAGGCAAGAAATGTAAAATGGCTTTATGTGATTTGGTACATTTTAGGATTATTGATGAAAACTAGACTAAGTGTTTGTGTACTATAGAGCATACAATTTTAACCAGCTATTCCTGAATCATACATAAGGCAGAAATGGAATCACACTTATCTATGTAAATGATATACATTATATCATTTACTATATAAATATGCTTATCTAGTTTTGAAGTCTTAAATTAACAGGAAAGCTAAAACATCTCTTGCTTCATCATTTCAGTGCTCATAAAGTTAGAATTTACACCTTGAGAAGAAGTACAGAAGAGTAAAGTTCTTCCTTCAGAAGAACTAAAATTTACAGGAAATTCTGCTTCAACTAATGAAAAGCCCTGGTCAGAAAGCTATTAAAAAAAAAAAAAAAAAAAAAAAAAAAAAATTTTTTTTTTTTTTAAAAAAAGCAACAACAACAACACAAATATTAATTTCAAAGCAATGCAAGCAATGCATTATTATTACATGTATTTATCAGTCAGGAAAGATGCTGCATTAACTGCCAATGGTAGAAAATCATTGCTAAAACGTCTTGGCTACATCAGATTCTCATAATAGAAGGATGAAACATCTTTTGAACACAGGGTTTCTGCTTCCATCACATCAAATCAAAATTTTCTGAAAACATATTGCTTCATAGTAATTAAAAATAAATCATAAAATACACTATTTTTTCATATTGTAGATATACACATGATAATACTTTGTGCTCTGTTGCGTCCAAATCTTCAGCCTCAATTACATAATCCTTTAGGAGGGTGTCTACTAGTTCTTAAATGGAAGACACAGTGTACTTTTTTCAGCAGAAGTTACATTTCACAAGAAATGCCCAACTATTTTAAACTAAGACATTGTTTGGAAACATATTCCATCTTTTTATAGAAGCATGATTGCCAGCTAAAGCCATGGGTATAAATATTAGAGAAGATGAAAAAAATCTTCACAAGATTTTCCAAATGCATGTCACCCTCTCCATACCTATAACTGGTAAAAAATCAGCAACTAAAAGTTTTCCCAAACTTCATTTATTTAAAAATAAAGGTTACACCCAGGACCAAGTCCAACAGTGAAATCAGCCATGTAAACAGGATGGAAAAATCAGTTATTCTCACATATGGAGAGTTATAAAAGGTATGTGGCATATGGAATCTGTATTTCAGTTAGGTCACAGTTTTGCTATAACACTTTTTTTTTGCTTTTTTAACCTAGTAGAAAAATGGTTTTCAGTTGAGGAGATGGAGATGAAAAAGAAAACCTATTGACTGTTGAATCTGAACCCCTATCAGGGCAGGATGTTGTACCCAGGAAAGATGTGTTAAATAACAAATATGCTACATGTGTGGAGGATGTGTTAGATAAGTGTGTAATGTGCTTGGTTTTAAAAGCAAACAAATAAAAACTTAGAAAAATTAATCTTTGTTTACTCTATTATGAGAAACTCCAGGTTCTTTAATATTCTGTATATTCATCACAGTAGGAAAATATGAAAACTAAAATTCTTGTGGGATGGGAAAACTGTTTCCTGCCTATCTTTGACCTCTCAGTGTAAAACTGCTAAGCGCTTTGGTTTACAGTACAAATATTTCTGGATATGGTATCCATCTGTTATGTATTAGTGAAATGCTTCTGATATTCAGCATTCTTTTAAACAGCACTATTACAATTTCATTGAGAAAGGTTAATAGCTAAGTAATAGTCTGACAGGTTTACAGTGGATGTTATTTCTGGAAAGAGTATTTGCTATTTAGCATTTCTTAAGCAGAGCTGTTAAAATTTCAACCAAAGAGTTTTCGAAATTTCAGGATGATTTCTCATATGTGGGGTGATTACACATAGTATTACTCTTAAAATGTTTTTTCAAGGAAATTCAACTATTTTTGACACATAACTTAAGGCTTTAAATGGTATGCTTGAGTTTACCACAGTTATCATAAAGTATCATAAAGATAACTCAGTATCAGTTTTTGAAATATGCATTGTCTTAGCTACATCATGATTGTTGTCTTTATTTTCTCAATAAGTTTAATAGGTATAACCTGCCTAAATAAATAGAAGATATGCTGAATCCCTAAGAAGTCAAAGAACTTAGAGAACAAGGAAGAAAATTTAAAATCCCAGACCAAAGATCTATAGGAAATGCCTGCTAAAAACCATGGATGAACCCCATTTCCATTCTAATTGCTTCCAAGCTATATGCAATAGCCATGCTGAATGTTTTCTTGTCAGGCTTTCCAATCTTATATGAATAAATGATTGGGAAGCTGTTTCCCCAGACACCTGGCTGAAAATGGTATTAAGGTACAGAAAGCTCTCCAAATGCTCCTCATCAGCTCCTGCCTTAAAGCTGAGTCAGAAATTTAGATACTTATGAGTCTGTCAGGATAGGGTTCCTAGGGGCTTGCTGTTAGCTTCCTCTGCAGTCCTTATAAAATCTTTAGAAGATCCTTTGCTCTTTGGCATCAGCAGCAGCAAATTTTAGTTCAATACACTTTTTCCCAAGCAGCCTCTCCCAATACCATGCATTGTGATGCCATGGTCATGGTATTTTCATTCCTCAGGGGCATGAAAAAGGAGAGATGGTTTCAGATTCCTTTCTAGTTTGTTTTCTCTGTTGGTAACCAAGCACTGGAAGAGGTTGCTCAGAGAGTCTCTGGAGTCTCCCACCTTGGAGATCTTCAAAGTCTCTCTAGATGTAGTTCTGAGCAACTGGCTCTTGAACATGGGGGTTGGACAAGATGATCTGCAGAGATGCCTTCAAGCCTCAGCCATTCTGTTATTCTGTATTTCTTTCATGCTGCCGTGTGTCTCAACCTCATTTTTGTTTATCCTTAGTGTGTGGAGGGGTTCCTGGTTTTTGACTGATAGTGAAGGTGACTTTTCCCCACCTCATTAGTGGTAATGGCCAATAAAATAAACATAAATGTTGCAAAGCCATGTCCAACCATATTAGCTACCAAACCATGATGCCTACAAAAATATCTCTGTTTGCTGTTCTTCTACCTCCTCATTTTTCCTCCAAGTCTTCCTGGAGTTTGGGACAGTGCTACCTGCTGAGCTTTTCTGTTCCAAAAAAGAGCACAAAGGATAAGCTGAGGGAGTAACTTCCCATTATTCATCCCCAGCCAACAGCACCACTCCCTCTCCTCCTGAATAGGATGGAGCAGAGCAGAGCTGTAGGTGCAAGGCATCAAGCAGGGTAGCATTTTGCTAGGACGTGGGATCTCAAACCCAGCAGAAGGTCCTAGAGACTCCCATGCCACTTCTGTTCTAGAACCAGGTTAAGGACTGCCAGGCAGAGGCCCCAGACGGAGCTGCAGAGAGAACCAAGGAGAGAAAAAGATCAAGATCCCCAGCACCAGCACTGGTCTGACCAAATATCTCCATGCCTCTGTTTCCAAAGCTTAGCAGTATGTAGAAATGGGTGATGTTGATATATCTGTACTGTATCGGTACTGCTAAAGAGTCCAGCAGAGTTGCACATCACTACTCTGTGGGGTTTCTTCCTGAAGGAGGACCTTTTCTTCCTGTTTCAGGTTCAGCTGAAAATGAAGCTACTGTTACAAGGCTTCATGAGCAGCTTTGTTTGTGGAGTCACCCCCCGCAAATGGGCCTGTCTTTATGCAAAACAGCACTCACTTTTCACAAGTTCTTCAGCAAAATGTTGGCAAGGTTGACAAACAAATGGGAAATCTCACATGCAGGATTTATAATTTTAAACTAAAAAGAAACTTGGGTTTAAATGTACGTATTTTTAACCTGGAAAGAAAGTAAGCAGTGATGGCAAAAAGCAGAATTCACAGATAAACTGCAGTAAATAAACATGATGTACAGAGAAGTCTGCCCGGATAAAAGGCACTCTGAATTTCATCATTAGATCCAGGACCAACACTTACAATACCACAGAGCTACAGAAAGGAGGCAAAACGAACCTCAAACTCTTCAATCAGGGCAGCAGACCTATTTCACACAATGAACCAGTTGATCAACCCAGACACAAAAACAACTTGATACATCCAAGTATCAACTGCTGTGAAAAGCTGTCTGTGCTTCACTGATTAGGTTTGTTGAATACGTATGGAACTAATTAGAAAAGCAAATTCCAGATGCAGACAAAATGTATTGTCTGTCCCATCTTGTACAGCTGAATGTAATCTCCATCACAAAGTTTTTGAAGCCTTAAAAGATATTAAAAAATGCTGAAAAACATTACAGCTACCCTCTATACATCCATGTGCCTGACAAAAGCCAGCAAAGAGCAACTGTCATAATTAACTATAGGAAACAGTTTGTGTTTCTGTCAGAAGCACTCTCTGAAAGGGAATCACACCCACCAGACTCTTTCTAATTACTGCTCCATTCCCAGTTTCCTCTTTCTGGCCAAAACACATACATACAAAAGAAGTCATCATTAAGTTCCTAACATCCCTAGGGCCTGACAGTCAAGCTTGGGTGGTGGCACAAAACTGAGATAGACCTATAGAAGAGCGTAGCTCAGAAAGGAAGGCGTGTGAAGAGCTGCAAAATATTTTTACTGAAAACTGTAGTTCCCCAACTCACCAGGAGTCTGAATCCACATGGCACATTTGGCTCTCTATTAAGCATGGGGATTGGGTATCCAGTAATACTTTCAATCAGGTTGAGGAGTCTGAAGGCATGAGACTAAGCCCTAGGAGGCTTTTGCCTTACTTCACTCTAAGCTGGGTTATAATCAGGAACTTCAGTGTTATAAACAAAGCTGAATATGAAAATAATACACTAATTTCTCCAGGAAGGGAAAGGAGCTGCCTACCTTCTCCATATTACAAACCATGCTAAGGATGTTCTCCTGTGGTCTTCAGTTGACTCCTGTCACCTTCAGCTGGTTTCCAATGCCTATTTAATGCTTTGGTCTCAGTCTTCAACAGCATGACTTACAGGTATGTAACTGAATTCTGACCCCCGAACCAAAATGGTAGGTGCATACCTCTGTAGCAATGTCAATCACCAAGCACAAACACCACAAGAACTTTGGTCAAAATATAATCTGATAAAGCCACTTATGAAGGTTTTTGTTTGTTTGTTTGGTTGGTTGGTTGGTTGGTTTTTGTTTGTTTGTTTTTCCCAGAGAAAGCTCAGTATTATCTAGCACCTGACCATATTAAGGAATGATGCAAAACTTTAATAGAATCACAGAATGGTTTGAGGTGGAAGGGACCTCCTCATTGCAACCCCTCTGCCATGGGCAGGGACACCTCCCACTAGACCAGGTTGACCAAAGCCCCATCCAACCTGGCCTTGAACACTTCCAGGGATGGGGCATCCACACCTTCTCTGGGCAACCTGTTCCAGTGCCTCACAACCCTCAGAGTGAAGAACTTCAAATCTGCCCTCTTTTATTTTAATACCATTCCCCCTTGTTTTATCACTACACTCCCTGACAAAGATCCCCTCTCCAGCTTTATTGTAGGCCCTCTTTAGGTTCTGGAAGGCTGCAATGAGGTCTCCCCAGAGCTCCCTTATTTTCCATGTGCCTTAGTATATTTTGAAGGAGGATCTGCCCCATGATCTTGCCAGGCACAGGGCACAGAGACTGACTGGCCTGTAGTTCCCTGGGACTTCCTTTTTTCCCTTTTCAAAAATGGAGGTTATGTTTTTCCTCTTCCAGTAGGAATTTCATCAGACTGCCATGACTCTTCTGAGAAAGTCTTTCTCCTCTAAGGGATACTTGTTTCACATAAAGTGTATGAGGTAACATCATAGGAACACTGAATTTTTGCAAACTGAGACCAGTTCCTCATTAAAACAGCTTTTTGAGGAGATACAGAAGGTGAGCTTCACAGTCACATTTCTTTTTCAGCCCCTAGAAATTATTCTCTTCTTCCAATGCCTGTATTTGAATCCTAACACTTCCATCTCCTTCCACATCCCTATGAACCCTTACTCAAACCTCCCACAACACACCCAGGCTACCCTCCCACCTTAAACAGCTCAATGTTTTTCTTCCAGACAGCATTTCAGTGCTGACAATTGAAACATACAGCGTCTACTTGATTTTGTCTACTAATATTGGTGTCTGCTAAGATTATCATTAGGATGACCAACAGCCTGCCTAGGTCACTGTTACACTTCCAAAACAGGAACTAAGGGTAGGAGAAAAGAGGTTAAGTCACTGAAATTACTGTGCTCGTAATATTTTAATAATTTCCCAGTTCCAAGACAAAGCATAATTCTGTCCAGACACAAAAGAGTCCATTGTAAGGAAGATACCAGTATTCACGAAGAATAGGCTGTGAAGTGGTCTGTGAGATCTTGGTAACACCAAAACAACAGACAAAAATGTGCAGTCCACTCTGGGGCATCTTTTGCATGTATCAACAAAAGGCACTGTATCTCTTTTTTTACGTTTGGGAATGTGCAGAAATTATAATTGGTTTTGACCTTTCCCCTTGTATTTGGTAAATGAATGTCAGACAAAAAGAACAAGGAAGTTGTTTTGACTATGAGTGTTTATTAGGCCTCCATCAGGAGCATTTCTATCTATTGCATTTCTTAGCGCACTTCACAGTAGGAAACGGTGTTGCTAAATCTACATAAAAACAGTAAATAAATAAATAAAATAACAATTCCAGGAATTTGGGAAAAAGAAAATGTGCACATTTTTAAAGCTCAGGAATCATAATGTGTAATGGTTCATACCTATTACTGACAAGCTGAAGGTAAATGAAAACATTGTTTTAATGGATAACTACCTGAAATACCATTAAAAAAAATAAGAAGAAGAAGAAAAGATTAAACCAAACAGTCTCACCTACCATACAGAATAGTAGCCCAAGGCATTTTAATTGACCAAGAGGCAAGAGGCAAGAAAGAATAAGAGCTGACAGCAAGTACTGTTCATAGTAGGTAGGACTGAAATGTCTTGGTCAAAATTCAAAATATTTAGAATTGTTAATTTTTAATAAAATAAAAAAAGCAGTTTTGGTTTTCAAAGTACATAAATAATGCAATAATAACACTTTTGATTCTTTTCTTTTAAAGCAAGCAAGCAGATGCTATAAATCCAGATTCCCTCACATAAAAATCATTCTTCCAAAATTTGTGCTAATCTCTATTTTTAAGATGGGCTTCCATTTTAAAACTGAGCTGCTATTAATAATTTGTCTTATTGGGATTAAAAACAGTCTCAGAGTAATTCACATACACACACAAAAAAAAGTCCATTGTACTGTGACACTTTCTGTTTGGGATGTTCAGTGTTTATTTCATGTACGGTTAATGGATGTTCAGGCTTTCTCAGAGTAGGAACAACAGAGTTGCATCAACAACTGATGGAGGAAGGAAGAAGTGGAAATGCAGGAGATGAGAGTGAGAATAATCTAAATGTCTGTTTGTTCATGTAATCAGTCAGATCTTTGATGGAATAGACAGCTCTTCACTAACACATACATTGCCTATACTTCGGTATACAATGACACACCACCATTAACTCCCCCTTAATTTTCTTTCAATAAACTTTTTTATATGAGAGTTACTTTTCTGGAGAGGGGTTAAAAAACATTAAAAATACAAAATAAAAAACACTCTTCCTACCTGCACAACTTTCACAATTTACCAGTTGCAATTTTGATAATAAAATACTAGAAGTTTATTCATGATATATGTGGGGATAAAAGGCATCAGGAGTTTTTTTCGCAAATGGTTCTGTTTAGAACAAGGCACAGTAGGCGGAGGTGCTGGCTGTGGCATTGCATCTTAGCATTACAAGCTGCAAAAGATCTGTTATTCTTCCAGACTAAAGCTGTCAATCACAAGGGACTGTGAGAAATGATGCAGTGGTTAGAGATGTGGACTAAAGTTCACAAGAGACCAACTGATTTGCTCTTGTGACCTAGCACAAATTTGAAATTCTGGTCTCCAGAGGTAAAAGGTTAATGGAATAGCCTGTTTTTTCATCTAGCTCACTACTACCCTTTTAATTATTGCTATTATTTATTGATTTCTATAGTAACATGCAACATAAGGTACTCAGCAAGGAAATTATTAAGCACATAAAATACAGTTAAAATGATCAAAGAGATGTCTGATCTGAAGAGATCTGTGATGACAAATACAGAAAAGCACTTCTCCATCTTGGAAAGAAACATCAATGTCACTATGCCTGGTTATGCAGATGCAGAAAATGAAAAAATTGAAAAAAAAAAAAAAAAAAAAAAAAAAAGTGGGGAGATCCATTATAAGCAAAGAAAGAATGGGAATTTTAAAAACACACACTTGGTTCAAAAATGTGAAGACCATCATAATAAGAGCCCAAAAAATACAGAACAAATACTTTAAATCTCACCATAAGACAAATAATTAATCAGAGATCTTGACTTCTTTTAGTGTCCAAAGGAATCATTTTAATTATTTTAATGCATAATATTTGAAGAAGGACTTCAAGCAATTTTGCTCTGGAGTACTAAATAGAGAACAAAACCCAAATTTTCCATGCATCGGACTGGAGTCAGAAACAATGTTCCAGCGCTATGACCTATAGCGAGGCTCCTAAAGGGTGCAAGGGTGTCCTGAGAAGCTGCAAGAACTGGAAAATATCAAGGATGTTGATGTGTTCTCAATGCATTGCCAGTAGGAAATGGGAACAGAGGCTGCAAAAGAAAAGAGTATGCTGTGATGGAGACCTGCTGTTCTTTTCCCCTGCATTCAGCAGCCACGAGAGTGTTAGGTGCCCCCAAGTCCGGTGTGCAAACATGACGTGCTACCAGCTTCCACATGCAGTGCTTGGGCTGCATTTGATGCTGTGCTAATGCAGCCTGGAGCCAGTAACTTCAAAGGAGCACATCAAAGCTGTTATTCACAGCAGAGAAGGGAGTGTGAAGCCGGGTGGCATTTTTTTTTCTCCCCAGCGAATATGAAACTTTAGGGGGCTTCCCAAAGGACATAAGAGTGATTAAAAAAAAAAAGGAAAAGTCTCCTTCATATCCTAGGGAAAGGAGGGTAGAGGCCCCATAAAGGCAGATGGAGGAAGAAATGAAAATTTCTCTCTATTAATACATCTCCTAGATAGCCTGCTATGCTGCGAAGCGGGTGGAGGGCAGGAGAAAAAAAGAACTAAGTTTCATCTTTGTTTCATTGGCCTTTTTTTTTTTTTTTTTTTTTTTTTTTTTTTTTTAATCCAAGTCACAAAAGCTTAAAATGATGAAATGAGCATGTGCAGTCTGACTGAGATAGGAGACAGGCAATTACTGAAACTCTGGGCCACAACATCAGCTGCCTGCTGACTTCTGCGATTGAATTAAAACTATCATAAGAATAATGCAAGGACTTGCCCTTGTCCTGCTTGTCTATGTGTTTATTTAATTTTCTGTCCAACTGACTCTCAAATAAATTGGAAACAGCTGCCATTTTTTTGATTCAGTAGCTCCATTACCCCCCAATGACATCATTCTGGGCACGCTCACCAACAATAGGTCATTATGCAGCAATTACTTTATTGATTTATGGAAGTTTTTAAGCTCCACTAGGAATATGCACATTCAAGGGAAAAAAAAGGAGTTTTCCTTCTGCACTCTTGTAAGTAGGGAGTTGCTGCGTGAGGCAGGGATAGTATTATAGACACAAATTGAAATTTAGATTAAAAAGGAAAATGGAGGAAACCTTTTTGCTATCGGTCACATAACCAAAGAAAAAATAAGATTTCAGAGAAAGATCCCGCTGTGAACTGATGTTTAGAATCTATGATTTAATGTGGTAATTAAACATATGACGCAAGTAAAATTGCTACGTAATAAGCTGGCAATAAAAGCATGCAATATTTGCTGTTATCCACCCTAATGAAAGCTCTGATTCATGGGCTTTTTGAGGTAGTGCAAAACATATTTAAGAATTAATATCACGTGGAAACATTTGCTTTCTTCTGTTCCTATCAATATATTAGATCAGCCATCATTTATACATTATACACAATTCTAAGAGAGGAATGCAAAAATCACATAGTGCAGATCTGATTCATTATGGTCTTTCAGCCTTTAATCATCTGCTCTGTTTGAAAGTGTGGAATTTTGAAGAAGACTGACATTGCAAATTAAGAAAATTTGTCATTTTCTGTATTCAAAAAACTGTTGGAATATGCGGGGGAAAAAAAAGTATTTTTGTGCTTAATAAAATAGTGGTATACAATGCAAGAATTTTGTAATTTTTTGATATAGAATGGGTATTAAACTATGCGGAATGTAGATGTAGATATCCCCTTTATGAAAAGCTTAGAAGTGGGAAAATAATACTAAGAAAAACTGACCGAACTTGTATTAGAATATATGAATGTGGCTTATATTCATACCTCTTACCATTCACTTCTAAAACATCTGTAAGGTGCTTTTATTTGTGTTAATGTTTGGAGTCTAAAACTGGCCATCTGCAATAATCAGTACTGCAGCCAGTATTTTCAAAAATCTAGAGGAATTGGGTGCCTGAGCTTCACTCTGTTTAGCAAGAGCTGTGTGCCTAACTTGGATATTCAAACTTCATTCTTTATTTCCTTTCTGTTCCTGACTTTGATGCTTAACATGTTTCAGTCATCCACTGAGGGTAAAGAAGTCAAGCCATGTGTTTCAGGTGACTCATCAGAGTCATGCAACACAGAGCCTCTGATCTTCAAGGACAAATAGGTGATAGCAGCAGACTCTTAATTCAAAGGCTGAAATATACAAACTATCAACATTTCTGCAATGATTCCAGTTACTTTGAAGACATGGCCACGCTAGATAAGTGAAATGAAAACTTAAAAATATCACAGAGTCAGATATTCCTTCACATTAGCTTTTCTAGACGAGTTGCAAACAGCAAATACTGTCACAGAAACTAGCCTCAGCTTGCCAATGATTCATAAGGAGAAAAAAAAATTGTTGGATAAGTTAATTATAATGAAAAAATGGTGGTTTCTAGAAAACACCTCCAGGAAATGTCTGCAGGTCTGCAATCAGCACCATGTGGGTATATAACTGTGTACAGCAGACTCTCATATTATGACTTGCAGAACTGGGGCTTAGCTGTAGATTGCTATCGCAAGTTCTTTGAGAAAGTATCAGAAAAATATCTGTGAATTTTTATTCTTTTATGGTTGCATTTTACAATCATTTCATTTGTTGTGATATATCCAGTGTCCATTTTCATATCAACTATATGTTAATATTTAAAAAGTTGGGTGTTTTTCAGCAAAATGATCCTGGATGAAAGAAATGTCCTAATTTTTAGGAGGTCATGCTTTGAAATGCAAAAAAACCCTAAACAGCTCATTAGATCTGCTGGTATCACATTAGAGAGAACTACATAAAATGCAGTAAGATACTATGATTAAAATAATAACATATCTGTATTTGATCATATTTTTGCATTTCACACATTCAAATAAACATGCCTGAATGATCAGGATGTTCCAATGGCATAAGCTTAACTCCTTTTTTTTTTTTTTTTTTTTTTTACTTGCAACACACAACCAATTGCACTTCGATTCAAAACCATGGAATGACCTGAGATGTTTTTCCATAGTCTGAATATCCCTGTTTCTTACTTGCATCATCATGGAGAATATGTCATGAAGTCAGATACAATTCCTGTTTCATTATGTGCCCATAAAGTATTTGAAACTGAATCCAAGACTCGATGATAGCAGTGGCCATACCGTTATACGACCTGGTTATGTTCTTATGCCATTTTTACCACGTTCTACACAAATATGAGAGCTCTGCATGGCTCAAGTGTTTTATTAATAAAGCCACACCAGTAAACTTTTGCTCTGACCTTTATAGTTTTGTTCACTTTGCCAGACTCCCCCTGTTTAACAGCAACCTATGAGAGAAGGTCTATCAAAATTGATTAAGCCGCTTATTAAAAGAATTAGCATTAAATTCGTTTAAATAGCTGTTTCAATAACAGAGCAATGCAGGGAAGTTAAAAAGCTGAAACAGCAGCAGAGAGAGATTTTCACACTGATAACAAGGGACCCCAGCCTCCTTTCTTCCGCCTGTGCACCTCGCACAGGCAGCCTGGGAAGTTCTCCTGTGTGTGGAAGCTGTGGTTAGACCACGGGTATCAAAACTCAGATTGCTCTGATCAGAAAGTTGGTCAGGAATGCAGAGAAACAGTACAGTGGGCATTGGCACTTGCAGCTGAGAGAGAAATACGTGTGAGGAACAGGTCAAACTGAACGTCTCTCACAACCCTGTCCCATGGTTCTCCTTTGAATGCCCATCCCAACCCTTTGCCCTGGTGCTGCTGGCTGGATTCGGTGGCGCTCCACGGCCCCACAGGCACCAGGTCACAGTGTTGTGTCAAACCATGGTGGGGCTGCTAACGGATTGATGCTGCTGCAAGGGAACAGGACAAATCCACTGCAGACCTGCAGAAGCAGAGCAGGGTGCTAAAAATACCCCTTGGCTACTGGAAATCCTTCAAAGCCAGCAATCTGGCTTACTACCAAACCAGCCACTGGTGCCAGAATGCATTTCTATGGTAAATCCAGTGACAGGTTCTGCAGTCATACCATAAATAGTGCATCTTCTCCTCAAGCGGGTTGAAATGTAGATCTACTGAAATTAATAGCGGTACCTCGATTTATGGCAGCTGAGAATCTGGTTCAGCACGTTAATATCTCCATTGACAGCTTCTGCTTTTAAGTTATGGCTCCTCAGTTTAGAAATTCCACCAGGAGTTATTTGTAATAAAAAGGAAATTCCTTTCTGCCACTGTCCCACCCCACTGGTATTGAGAAGACTGAAGACATTACAAAACCACACATTTTGTGCCTTTACGATACGCAGGTTTCCCCATGAAGCAGACTTTCTTCATGGTACAAGGGTGACCAAGACCCTAGGTTTCAGTGAGGTAATTACACCTTAGTCAACAGTAAAATACTAAGCATCTGTTATACTCTGGCATTTTCCTGTTTTGAAACCCTAAGTAAACAGTCCTCTGTGTCATTATTTATCTCTAAAAGGCAGAGTAAGTAAGCAAGGCAACAGTTAAATGAACTGCCTGCTACAGACAATCAGTGCCAGAAGTAGGATCAAAAGCCATGAATTTCTGGACCTGCTAACCAAATTTATCTGTGTAATTATATTCACCATTTACAGTTAGTAAAGATATGTAGGTATTGAAAAACATTAAAAAAAAAAAAAAAATCAAATACCTTCTGTAATGGTGTCTGTGTCTGTCTCATTGTTTGCATAGACTTTCCAGGAAAATACAAAGGCGAACAGCCAGTTAGCTAGATAGTTACAGACACAGCCAAGGGATGCATTAGCAAAAATAATCACTGGTTATCCTCAACAAATGAAGAATTTAATTGTGCTCTTTGGCCTAGGCAGCCTGGCTTTCAGTCCTATGTTTTTTCTCTCTGTGCACAATTTCCATTTTGCTCTGGATACTTCCATCACTTTTATGGAAAGGGTTTTATCTTCACAGTAGCCTGTGAGGCAAACCTAGCTTCAGAATTAGGAAACTAAGGCACGGTGTATTTTTAAGTATAAACCAGAGAAGCTGAGTTGCAAGGGAGACACAGGTTTTTTTCTTTGCACCAGATCATCTCTCACAGCTCAGAAGCACAAGGGGTTATCACACAGGAGTGGAGGGAATTGTGCTGTTCCCAGCTGAGCCCCCACACCAGCACCCTGCCTTTGTGCTCAAGGCAGGCATCTACAGGAAGGCGGTACAGCAGGCGTGCTTCATTAACTGCAAAAGCAAGCCTGAGGTCGCAGCTGTGGACAAGGACTTCGATCTGTCCTGCCCCAAACTGGAGTGCCACTGGGAAAGGCTGCGAAAGGGTGGTGCTGGCAGACATGGTCACCTGTCCCCAGAGCCGAACCACCCCAAGCTGTGTTTGCTCCTTTAGTGACCCAAACTACCACTGCTCTGCAGCCATTCCCCTGGCTGACATCTCTCAGGCGTCACAATAAAATCTGATATATGCAAATTGGCAAAGAGTGTTTGCTTTTACCTTAAATATAGTTTTTCAGCTGAACTTTGCATTCTGTGGAGATACATTTTTTGAACACCAGAACTGAGCATAAAATTCCTTTATTGAAGTGGCATATACTAGGTAGGTATGGCCTAAGAAACCTGGCAGTAACTTACTCTGTTTGTGGTTTCTACTTTGTTAGACTCTGTGGAGCCATGAATCTATCTTGTCCTTAAAAAACTGAAAGAGGGGGCCTTTAAAATGAATATAATGCTAAATTTATGTGCCACGGGAGCAGCATATCAAGGCCTCTGTGCTGATTAGACCCAGATGTTGGTAACAATGTTAGTGTTATGGACCAACTGCAGGTGTGGGAATAAATCCCTTTCCCTGGGACCCTCAGCAATCAGACCAGTGGTTTCTTCTGGCTCTCAGCTCACAGTTTTCAATTAGCACTACAATGGTATTGTTGTTCTCCAGCATTAGATCATATGTCATGGAAATGAAGTTGAATATACACTTTAACTCGACAAGGTGATTAAGGCCAAGGATACATATGTTCACTATTATAACACGACGAGGTTAAAAAATAATAATAAAAAAATAGCCCTGACATGCCATAAAGTTTTTATTATTTTGGCTTATCAGTAGATTTTCACATTTTGCTTTCATAAAACAGAACATGGTGTAAAGCAGGGCTAGACTAGAATTATAATAAAAGGCAGACAAAAACATTGTATGTGTAAAATTACATATCTATGTATGTGTGAGTATAATGCTTAATTTTGCATTTTGTGTTTTTATGTGACAATCTGACATCTAGTAGTTTAGATTGCTCTTTATTTCCTTTCCACATTCTCTGTCCACCCTCCTTACCCTTTCCTCTTTCATGTCAACTTATAGTGCATGCAAAACTCTTTCCAGAGGAGAAGAAATGGGTATTCCTGAAAAGCTATCCACTTCAGAGCAATGAATCCAGCTCATCAGTGCCAGAAGCTGTTTTCTCTATCTCCTTTGGGTTTCATGATATTCAGAACACCACCATGGCTCACTAAAACATATTAAGGGCTCTATTAAGTAAAGGGGCCATACTCCTCTTCCACACATGAGTAATTCCCATTAATGTCAATGGCCATTACCTCTGCAATGAAGAGTGCAGCCACTAATATTTTTCTTATATGTTCACTTTCATCAGGTTCTCTGTGCCAGAGCAGTGGGGCTGCATATTATTCGGTGGTAGCAAAACAAAAATAAAAGGGAAAGCCATGGAAAAGTAAAATAGAAGAATGGCACAACCCAGCACAGAGACAGGTTCTGATTTACTGATTTCAGGAGAGCAAGATGATTTCTCTTTTCTGGCAGAATACAGGAACTGCAGACACAAACCTGTCAGGAATACAGGAAATACAAGGAGTCCCTGGGGTTTTCAAGTCTTACCAAAGGTTATCAAGCATCACTCTCTTGCCACCATAGGCCATCACAGAACAGACATGGGACCTAGCCTGAACTCAGAACAAGCCACGGAACAACGGTACCCACAGGCTGGCAGACCCCTACACTGGCAATTACATTTCCTCTCTTAGAGGATGGAGCTCAAGAGCTCATCAGTTTCTCACTGATGATTTCAAAAAGGACTATAAGCTTCTCCGTTGCTCTCCATACAATCTGGCAGAGCAGGTGCCTTTGAAATTTCCTGGACAAATGAACACAAAATCACAAAGAAAATATCCTTTAAGGAGGTGCATCTTGGTATGAGAGAAAGAAAGTTCAAGTCTTGGATGCTGTATTTGGCTCTTACCATATGTGATCCTGCACATAACTTCCTCTGTGTCTCTCCTTCCAATAGAATGGGTACAATATCTGACAAATAAGAAATATATAGATGCACTTCTGGCACTTACACATTTTTCAATCCAAGAGCCAGGTAAAACTGCATAGCATTGCCCATGCAAATATGCAATTAATAAAAATAATTGTCACCATTTATTAGTACTAAATATTTTCTCTGCATCTTTACTCTGCAGTAATTCTTCAACATCTGTTGTGTTCACCTGTCTGAGGTACATACCCCTACTCTTTCCTTAAAATTTTCCTGCAAAGTTTGGAAGAGAGAATGCTGTTGTACATCTAGAGGCTGTGACATGATGAGGGATGAAGTACAGAGTCTCTAGGTGATAGTGTTACATAGCTAAATACTATTCATAGATATTCACAGATATTCATAAATTCGCTTTTGTGCAACCTAACTTCTGTTTGGACAGCATTAAGAGACATGTACTGTACCTATGAAGAGTAATAATTCAAGATACCCAGAGGAAAGTAAATCTATTTCATGTAGGATTTGAGAAGTCAACAGTTCTTTTCTGCACAGATTTGGAAAAAAAAAAAAAATAATTAACAAAAAAAAATGAGAAAACTCATATTTCTGAGGAGTTGCAGATCCTCAGAAGTCAAGTATTCCTGACTCAAAGGCAGGCTAGTGAGGAATACAGCACAGAATTGGCAAAATTAAAAGAACAAAAAGCCCAGAAAGACATCCAAGTCAGAATCCTACCTGGGCTTCCTACCATGAGTTAAGGTATATTCCAATGAAGGGAAAATAAATAAATTAATTAATTAAAAAAAAAAACAAAACTGGTGTGCCCGCTCAGAGGTGACAGGTCTCAGAATGCACTAATGCAAACAACAATGTCCTGTGTATCTCCTGTGTATGTCCTGGCTCATAAGCAAGAGATGCCATGCAAAAAATCACCCTTTCCTGTTCCTGAAGTACTGCCTTTGTAGCAATGTCAGCATATATTAACTTCATCAGAAATGTTCCCTCAAATGGTGTGCTCTGTATGGCTAACAATTCTGCTGAACAACAATTAATCCATGCTGACAAATTTGTCAAATGTATTGGAGCTATTAGCTAAGGTTTCAACAGGTTATTCCCATATTATCACAACAGGGGCTTTTGTGGACAGTTTTAACAGTAAATCATGATAATTAAAATGCTCGTACTGCTATATTAAAATGTTATTAATAATATATAACTCTTATATGGAACCTTTAAGGTTGTTCAAAAGTTTAAGGGGAGAAAATACAATCTGGGGAGGAAGGAGGAAAACTATCATAAAGATACAAGTATGTTTGTTTAATATGAGCTACATAAAGGATAGTTCATAAATGGTCTGTCTAGGAAACAAACACAACAAGAAATTGTCAAACTTAATAAAATATATGCAGTGTTCAGGAATACAAGCCACTAACCAATATTTTAGGCCTGGGATACCCCTTTTATTCAGTGACCATAAATGTTCCACAGCACTTGCATCTTTCCTGTTTTAGAGACCAATACAACAATGTTTAGGTACAAGAGAATTTTTTACTCTGCTCCTTTTCCTCTGCAAATACCCCAGATCAATGACCTCAAATCCTGCATGCACGTGGCAGTGAGAGAACATGCGTGGAGGAGAAAAGAGAGGATGGAGAAGTGGTCTCAACTCAAGGTAGAGAAGTTGTCTCTCTGCTGTAAAAGAAGATGGGCTTGTTCCAGGAACCATATATCTCAGAGGATGCAAGGATGGTGCCTGGATATACTGTTTGAACCACGAAATGATAAAGGAAATTCTACAGAAACTTTGTCTCCTGCAAGTATTTCCCAAGCAACAGAAGTCCTCTGGGACTTCATTCTGACAGCCTTAGGATCACACTCAGGGTCAGAGGAGGTGGTACAAGAAGGTATGGCCATTAAGATCAAATCTACCTCCAGTAAGGTGGCCACAGTGAAAAACAGAAACCAAATTTAGAAATGTTACCACATTATTTCTACTTTTGTCTTCAGCCATTCCACCTTCCTTTCATTTATCATTTTACTCACTATCCTGGACACCAAAGGCAAAGTTAAAGCTGTAGGCTAGTAAAGTAAAGCTGTAGTCTAGTAAAGTAACAGCATGAAACTAGTAAAGGCCAAGCTAACAGAAGTTTATTGTAGCAGACATTGATTCATAGTTGTTAACCACTGTGAATAAAATATAGACAACAAGTGTGCCACTTAAAACTGACTAGGTGTGCCATTTACCCATTGATTGGAGAGAACAAAATCAATGGTGCAGGCTCTGCTCCACAGCAATCACACCACAGACAGAGGAGTGTATTTCAACAAGGCACCAATTAAATGGATTCTTATGTTGTTATTACCCCATCATGATGTGAGCAGTTTTGGTCCTAAGTAAAAACAATGGACCTGTGTAATAACAACCCACTAATATATATATATATAAAAGGCAGAAAGGCAGTCTATAATTCAGATCATTTAAATGCAAAATGTCAAAGCACAAAAGTGAATATGAACTCGGGATATGTAATAAACCTAGTCCATGATAGCCCTGTATAGTTATCTTTCCCAGCTCTGCCTCCTATTAACAAGGCAAGCACTGAGGAGCAATGCCAACCCTTGCATCTTGAGGAGGACAAAAGACTGGAGAAATTGAGAAGAGACTATTATCTTACTGTTTGCTTTCTGTTGACAGAAGGTTAGGGAGTTCAAAGGGAAGTCTGTAGAGACAAAGGTCATTTCTTTTGTTATAAGAAACTCCCAGCTCCTTCCCACCCCTCCGCCAATGGTTTATAATGAAATATGTAAGAGTGGTTTAGGCACTTAAAGACTTCTTCTAAGTGTAGGCAAAATACCTTTCAAATTAAATACAAGTACTCAGATGCAAGCCACCAGCACAGCAAGCACTGTAAACAATACTTACATAGAGTGGGTTTAATGAGTCATATATCAAAGAACTAGAAATACCCACCTCAAACAGACCCCTCACAGTAATCACTAAGCTCAGTGGCTGAGCTGTTTACACTAAAGGCCATTCGTTATGCATGCCCTAGCAGCGAACAATAGGAATATTATGCTGAAAAGTTGAGTAAATCTATCCCACCTTTCATCAATACCTTTATGAACCAATGATTCCGTGGGGATTAATGGCATTATTCCACAAAGTATTGTGAAAACAGATGCCATTGTTAGACCCACAATACATTACTGATAACCAAATAGAGGCAGAGAAGAAAGGAGGATATCATTACTGCAGGTGAAGAACAGAGAAGTGTTCTGCAAACACATGTAGAGGAAAGAATATGCTTTTTATGCTTCTCACTCATAGTTAAAGTATAACTGATTTTCACATTTAAGCAACAGCTTCCTAAATATAGCCTTGACAAACATCTGCCTTTCCTTCACTCGCCTGACTGTTTTTGGAACAAATTCTGACCAATTCTAAGAGGAGGAATTTAAAAATAATGTAGGATGCTTAAAAAATTTAATCTTTTTTGAAGCTCTCTCTTGTACTGGAGATCTTGCCTGAAGGCCAACAGTGTCTGAGGTTGCAAGGGGAGAGGAGAGATGTGAAGGAGAGAGGGGCAGTGATGAAGGGAGAGAGGATGACACAAAGTCCCTGCACGGATGTCTTGTTAGTGCAAGAGCATCCCTCAATGGCCAAGAGGAGGCAATGACCTAGAATAGGTTTGCCTCTCTCTTCTGGATGATATACTAGTCCTGAAGCCACCAACAGCAGAAACATCTTGAGATGTAAGAAAACATGTTAGAAAAGCATGGTCGATGTCTGAGTGAATACAGATAATAAAGGATTTCTCTGCCTCAGATTTATGCCTCACACATTGCCTGTGTTTACACCTGTATTAAACAAAGGTAGAGAAACATATTAATAGATTATTTCCATATAGACAACATGTATTTCTAGAGAGGATTTGTGAGCATACACCTATTTCTGATTAATTCAAATTACAGACATTCCATTTAAATTTTTTGTATTTAACTTACATCAATTAATCAGGTAAGGACATAGCAGGGTCTAGATTTTGGCAGTTCCCCTGGGACAAACATTAAAGCAGTGAAAGCAGATGTAACAGCAGTTCTCATGTTTTAATGCAACTGCTTTGGAAGCAAGCCATGTACACATCCCACACTGTCTGTTTGTAGTCCAGAGGAGGTATAGAGGTAGGAAATGTTAACAACCAAGGCCTCACTGTCCTCACTGCTAGGCACCTTACAAACACATGAAAAAGCCAAGTCCCTGGCTAAAGGAGTTTATAATCTTATTTAGGACTAACTGTAACTTGCAGTTAGCCTCTGACTACAGTATCCCCCTCTGTCATTTATATCTATTGGACATACGTGCTGCAAGTGAACATAACGTAAACACATCTTACTCAAATGTCATACACCTCTTAAGTGAAAATTAACTAGGCCCTGTGTTTACTACAGTGGAGCTTGCTAGACCTCCTTGGGTTCAGGGTCAGTTGGTGTTTCTTTATGAACCCCTTTATGGAAGTTTTCAGTGCTTTATAGCTCAACCATTAAATTTTGCTCCAGGCTGAAGCTTCTCACAAAAGGTTTAATTCTAGGATTTTTATTATTATTATTATTATTATTTGTAATATATTTTCAAAGAGATCTCTTTGGTCATTTTAAAAACATAAAAAGAGAAAAAAAAAAAAGAAAAAAGAAAAAAAAAAAAAAGTTAATTGGTTTTAGGCTGTCTTTACAGCTCACCATAATTCAGAAACAACTTAGAGCTGGGCATTTTTAGTGTTTGAAGTCTGTCTACTGAGTTTGTACTGGGACTTTTTATTGCATTTCAAATATGCATGTCTATAAATAAGCAGTCCTACACCTTTTAAAGGTTGTTACAGTGTGTTTTTCAACTCCATGGGCTGAAATTCTGCTTGTCTGACTCATGCAAACTACTCCATATTGAGTATGACAAGCAGTTGTAAGCCTCCATTGTCAATAACAAACTTCCAGAGAACTGAATCTTTCTTTCATTTAATTGTGCAATTTTGGGATGTTCCTTAGATTTCCATTTTTTTGTAATGTTGATTGTTCCATGGCACTTCCATGTTTTTGCTGAAATTACTTCCTACCCTGGCCACAGTGGTGTTTTTATCCCAGGTCTAGGAAGACCTGGTCAGCAGTTCTATGTCTGGGTGGAGGCTGGTCACAAGAGGTGTCCTTCAGGGGTCGTTCTTGGGATCGGTTCTCTTCAACATCTTTATCAATGACATAGATGATGGAATCAAGTGCACCCTCAGCAGGTTTGCAGATGACACCAAGCAGAGCGATGCAGTCAGTACAATAGAGGGAAGGGATGCCAGTGGGACCTGGATAGGCTGGAGAAGTGGGCCCATGTGAGTCTAATGAGGTTCAACAAGGCCAAGAGCAGGGTGCTGTCCCTGGTACTGCATGAGTACAAACTGGGAGAAGAACCTACTGAGAACAGCCCTGCAGAGAGGGATTTGGGGGTTCTGGTAGATGAGAAGCTTGACATGAGCCAGCAATGTGCGCTTGCAGCCCAGAAGGCTAACCATATTCTGGGCTGCATCAAGAGGGGCATGGCCATCAGGTCAAGGGAGGGAAGTGTCCCCCTCTGCTCTGCCCACTTGGAGTGCTGCATCCAGGTCTGGGGCCCCCAGTACAAGAAAGATATGGAGCTCTTGGAACGGGTCCAGAGGAGGGCCATTAAGATGATCAGAGGGCTGGAGCACCTCTCCTATGAAGAAAGACTGAAAGAGCTGGGGATGTTCATCCTGGAGAAGGCTCTGGGGAGACCTCATTGCAGCCTTTCACTACTTAAAGGGGTCTTATAAAAAGAATAGAGAGGGACTCTTTACTTGTGTAGATAATGATAGGACAAGGGGAAATTGTTTTAAACTGATACAGGAGATTTAGACTGGATGTTAGGAATAAGTTTTTCACTCAGAGGGTGGTGAGGCACTGGAACAGGTTGCCCAAAGAAGTTGTGGATGCTCCATCCCTGGAGGTGTTCAAGACCAGGCTGGATGAGGCCCTGAGCAACCTGATCTAGTGGGCAGCATCCGGGCCTATGGCAGGGAGTTTGGAACTAGATGATATTTAAGGTCCCTTCCAACTCAAGACATTCTATAATTCTATGATTCTATGATAATCAGGGAAAAAGAAAGACCTATGCGTTAGTGTCAAATAAAAAGTTAAAAAGGAGGCTAGAAAGAAAAGGGAAATATACAGCATATTAAGGAACTGTGGATCTTGCAGGCATGATTCAAATTAAAAAAAAAAAAAAAAAAAAAAAAAAAAAAAAGGCAAGAAATGTCTGAAGTTCTTTAAAACTTTGGAAACTGCTTTCAATCAAGTTCAGTTGGTATTCTGGACAAGAAAGGAAATGCTGGTACCCAGCAGAGGACAAAAGGGGAGGAGAGATGGCATTGTGGTAGCCCCACGTGCACAGGAGAATGCATGACTGCTGGTGCCGGCTGGACTGCTGCAGGGGAGGATGGACCACAGTGACATCACTGAGCAACAGGCTGTGACATGACCAAGCGACGGACTGTGTCGCATGGCCTTCACAGCTACTATCTGGGCTCCTGGCCCAGCCCAGCCTGTCTTGTGCCTAGACTCCCACTGCGTGGGTGCACAAGGCTTGGAGGTCAAGTGACCAGTAGGTTTGGGTGCTGCCTTGTGCTTTTGGGACTACTGGGAGCGTCTCTCAGCACCCATCCCTGCAGCCATCACCTGGCGTTTCCCCAGACCTGCCCGCATCAGGCAGCCGGGGCCCCGCGAGGTGTGCTTGCTGCAGCAGAGGTGAGGTGTGCCCAGGGACATGTGCCCCTGGGGGTGGCTGTGGTGGGTGTGGGGGCTTGGGGAGCTGTGTGTGCAAGGAGCATGTGATGGCCCAGGCACTGTGCCGGGAGGCTTTCCTGCTGAGACACCTGGACATTTCTGCTGCCCGCCCCTGGGACAGCAAATAACCATGTCCCCTCTCCCTCTCACAGCGCACAACATTCACCACTGAAGCACTGGTGACCAAGGGGTGCAGCTCATCGCCTTCGGCTCTCCCCAGCCCACTGCACAGTGAAGACCATGGCAGCCGAGGTGGCATGGACATGCTCCATCTGTGGGGACTACAGAAAGGATGCTGCCTACACGATACCATGCCACCATGAATTCTGTCTCGGGTGCATCCTGCGCTGGGCCAAGCAGAAGGCCAGCTGCCCATTCTGCAGGAGGGTCATGACAACCATCAAGCTTCCTCTGTGGGCAGATGACGGTGACCTGGAGTTCATTGTCTGCCCCCCAATAACACCATTACCGGCCTGCTTCCAGGCAGGCACTGCTCCTGGACTCCTCGCCGGCCACAGCTCCCACAGCCCTGAGGCACCCCCTCCACCCTCTATGCCAGTGCCAGATGAGCAGGGAGCTGTGGAGACAGAGTTCAGTGCTCCACTGGTGCCTGGTTTGCCACACGAGGTCTGGGCAGCCCTTTTCCAGGAGCACTGGGAGACCCTTGATCTCTTGCTGCCCTGGTTACTCCAAGAGCTGGCAGTCATCTTTCGGACGGCGTGGTGGCAGGCAACTCTGGCTGAAAACTTCATCCTGGCAGCCCTGTGCCTCTTCGAGCTGGACAGTGAAGCCCTGTTCCAGCATCTGCAGCCTGGCCTCATGGACAGAACGGTCATGCTTGTCCACAACATCATCAACACTGTTCTGCAGTGGTGCAGGGAGCAGGCCTGGAGGCAGCTGGGCCTCCACCATGCCTACACTGCCAGGGGGCAGGAGGACAGACCTGCGGCCGCCCCAGGCACTGCCACCTCCTCACAGGTGTCTGTCAACTCCAGCCCAGGACCCTCCTACTACGCTACAGGTCGTAGCACAGAGGAGCTCCCCAGCACATCAGGAGCCCTCCTTTTTGAGGGGCACAGCCAGCCCCTCCCTGCACCCATCCCTTGAGGATCCAGGGCAGACAGCAGCAGTGGAGGCAGCAGTACTCTCTGCCAGGACAGGAGGGGGTGAGAGGAAATGCTGGAGGAGATGGAACAGGCGGTAGCAGCAGGACCCTCACTGGGGCAACCCTCACTTGCATAGCAGTCCTGGTGACCCCCCCCAAAAAAAGGCCCAACAGTTCCCAGCCTTCCCCATGCCCTGCAAGAGACCACTGCCTCAGCAGAACTATCAGGACATACACTTCTCTTGAAAAAAATAAATAAATAAATGCAGATTATTCCACAAAGTCTCGGTCTCACTCAAAACAGAGCTGGAACTGCCATGAATGTCTCCCCCTTTCCCTGCTGCCTTTCCCCCGCCCTGCCAGGCCCCACTGCTGGTGGCACCTGCCTGCTGAGGAGTGCCAACACCAAACCTATCACCAAACTATCATGTTTATACAATTTATTTTGTTTTTAAGGATCTCAGAGCACTTAAGTTATATGAGTTTGAGGAGAGGCGCTGAATACCTTAATGATGAACACACTACAGGATGAATGAAAAGAAGCAGATTTTATAAGTACTCCCAGATATGCCCATTCTAGGGACCAGTGTCACGACAGTTTTAAGCAGGTAACTGAACAAACGAGACACTGGCTTTTAAGACGTTATCTGAAAAACACAAGAAACGTGGGGTTACCCATTCATCCTGAGAGCCTGTGGATGTGTAATGTGACTGATTTAAAGCAACAACAATGAACCTCCAAGCAATAACAATTTTTAAAAAATCATGCAGATTTAAGACATGGAACAGCTCTCAAGGTAGACTTCATCTGAAGAATTGAGTCTGCTAAACAATCATACCCTGACATAAATGGACAAGAGAAGTGATTCCAAAAAAGGACCAGGGTGATGCTTGCTTGAAGAAGAGGACCGAGGGAATGACTGACCAAGCATTCCTGAAGCAAGATGATGAAAACTCAGGTAATGCTGAACACCGTTTCCATATAATGCAATAATGAAAAATTTAGTTCGCTGATACAGAATCAGAGGACACATAAGCTCAACACCAGGCAGAGTTAATTTAATTTTGCAGCCACTTGCTGAAGCAGTCAGCTTGGGGGCAGACACATTCTGCAGTGGAGTGGGGGATTGAGGTAGGCAGGGCTTTTTTTAACAGGACACCAAGCTGTGCAGTGCAGTTAATACAACAGAAGGAAGGGATACTATCCAAAGGGACTTGAATAAGCTTGAGAAGTGGGCCCGTGTGAACTGAATGAGGTTCAACAAGCCCAAGTGCAGGGTGCTATCCCTGGGACGGGGCAATCCAGACTGGGAGAAGAACCTACTGAGAGTAGCCCTGCAGAGAGGGATTTGGGGGTTCTGGTAGATGAGAAACTCGACATGAGCCAGCAGTGTATGTTTGCAGCCTGGAAGGCCAACTGTGTCAGGGGCTTCATTGAAAAAGGGGTGGCCATCAGGTCAAGGGAAGGGATTGTACCCCTCTACTCTGCTCTTGTGAGATCCCACCTGGAGTACCGAGTGCAGGCCTGGGGCCCTCAGCACAAGAAGGATGTGGAGCTCTTGGAACCAGTCCAGAGGAGGGCCACTAAGATGATAAGAGGGCTGGAGCACCTCTCCTATGAAAGAAGGTTGAGGAAACTGGGCTTGTTCGGCTTGGAAAAGAAAAGGCTCCAGGGAGACCCCATTGCGGCCTTCCAGTACTTGAAGGCAGCATATAAACAATAGGGGAAATGCCTGGTTACACGTGTTGATAGTGATAGAACAAGGGGGAATGGTTTTAAACTAGGGGGAGATTTAGTTTAGATATTAGGAGAAAGTTTTTCACTCAGAGGGTGGCAAGGCACTGGAACAGGTTGCTCAGAGAGGTTTTAGATGTCCCATCCCTGAAGGTGTTCAAGTCCAGGCTGGATGTGGCTCTGGGCAGTTTGTTCTTGTGTTCGCGAACCCTGCCCAGAGCAGGGGAGGGTGAAATTAGATGATCTTTAATGTCCTCTTCAACCCAGGCCATTCTGTGATTCTATGATTCTATGATAAGATGAGCTTGTCAGCAGTTCTACCTAAAACTGATCCTGTTCAAACTTCCCTACTAAGATTGATTTCTGCATGTTCCCAGCTCCTAGAGTCAGGAAAGGCTGAGGTTTGAATGTTTAATAACATCCCTCTCATATGTGACTGGCACAACAAAAAGAGAGGCACAGCTTGTCCTTGTGAGTTTTGGTGAGTTTC
Organism: Nettapus auritus; assembly: GCA_011076525.1. Taxonomy (NCBI): domain Eukaryota; kingdom Metazoa; phylum Chordata; class Aves; order Anseriformes; family Anatidae; genus Nettapus; species Nettapus auritus. Next base: position 76,042,649 of record CM021765.1, on the reverse strand, counting down.
ACACGAAGGGCACTGGGACTAATGTTTGGACCAATGCATGCTGTGTGAATATCCTCACATGATTTCTTAGAAAGAACTATAAATGAAATCATTTACAAAAGCATCCATATGAATATTCACAGTGAGCAACTTGAGAGCAGGAAGTGCTGAGAAATGTATCAAAATCTCAGAGTGGCTGACTTTTGGCTAGGGATCTCGAGAGTAGTGAAACCCCAATCGCAAGCTTTGTTGCCCTGGTCTTGGCACAGCTTGTACATCCCTCCATCACCAGCTCCATTATTTCCCTAAGCAAGTTTCAGTGCAGAAATGTTTCTGTCAAAATGCTGTAGTTTCCTTTTTCTCTCATCTGGAAGCTAATCAAAGCTCATCTTCAACCTAGCTTCCTCACTGGACCCCAGCTCCTCTCACTACAGACTAGTGCCCCTGCCAAATGCATATAGTCCCCAACCTTCCTCACTCTTCCTGCCATCTCCATACCATGTCCACTTTCCTTCCACCCTGCCTCATGCCTCTTCCTCCCAGAATCTCCCCACTCCAGCCCTGTACCAAAAGAATCAACATACGATTATTTTAAATGCTGATACAGGCAATATCAAGGTTGGTTCAATTGGTAAGTGATAACTGCATCATGCAGGCTCTGTGTGCCTGTAGTTACAATGATCCCACTGCATTTATCACACAGAAATTGGTACATAGCATGTAGAGCACATGCCTCATGTGTCCTGCCAGCCCCACAACATGGCAGCTTGATGGGAGAAGAGATGTCCTGCAAGCATGATCCCAAAGCTCATATGCATGTTACGTCTACCTTAGGGTGACCCTAAATGTGCCCAGGCTAAGAGGGTTATGCTTACAGTAATTAGTATTGCTGTGCACATCATGTGATCAATATGACACAACCGATATGGAATTAAAGGAGCAGCAACAAAGAAAAGCTCCTCCTAATTTATGATAAAAGAGAAACAGATGTTTATAGAAAGACAAAGGAAGCAAAATGTAAGGAAAGATACTTTCACATGTTCTATTTCTGGTAAACCTCAGGGGCAAAACTCAGGTTTGTGCAGGAAGTAATATCTGTTGCATATTAAACTAAGATTTATTAGGATTTGTAGGACAGCCAGCATAAATATAAACCTATACTTTACCTGTAAACTTAAACTTTTATTAGACGGTTTCATCCTAGACCTGAGTCTCTCTCTACAACCACCCCTTCAGGCTATGTCTCTATCTAGTAGATTGTAGTAGATTTTTCTAGTAGATTTTTTCTGCGTAACAGATCTAATATATAGATCTTCCCATCCACTAATCATGGCACATCTTGATTACTGCAACATTCTTTTCTCTGGCCTTGACAAAAGCAATCATCCTCATGTCCATTAATATGCCTGGCAAAAATTATTTTCTAGCCTGTTTCTTTTAACCATTTCACTCCTCTTTTCATATTTTTCTGTTGGCATCTTTTCCCTCTTACATCAAATACAAAACTACTTCTTGTTATTTTAAAGGAACATCAGAGCTGATCTCACTCATACTTCCTATCAGCTTTTCTTCTTTAATGAGTTGTTTACTCCTGTCTGGCCTATTAAAATTTCAAAAAAACACTTTCATAGTTTGTCCCACAGGTTCTCCTTACAGATTTCAAAACAAAAGGTTTACATGGTTATAAATAAATGCCATTTCAATGTTCTTCTTCAAACTTCTTAAAACATTCCTCCTTCATGAAATCTAGAAAAATTCATCAAATGTTAAGCTCATGGTGTGCTGAGACCACTGTCTACCACACTGACCAATATTGTCCCTTGGTTTCCTTGAAATACCCTCAGTTATGTCTGCAGCCATATGTTGTCTCTTGTCATGGGCTCAAATGCATAATCAAATTGCCACAGCTTAATGAGTACCACGTGCTAGCTGAGCCAAAGTAGTCATTTGCATAGTTCTAAGCCACAGCACATGCAAATTGAAATGCACTAACTTAAACCTCAGTGAAATGGGTTTAAGATATTCAGTTTACATTATGACAGCTAAAAGTATGTATGCAGCAAGTCATTGTGGAAACTTGTTAGACCATTGCAACTTCATCATCTCTCTGGAGCGTTATACATTCAACTGGTTTATTAGCAAAATTTGTTGTGCTTTTTGTTGTTTTTTTTGTTTGTTTGTTTGTTTTCATAGATCCATGTAGCAGTTACAGTTTTTGTCCAGAACAGAGCTGCTAGGATTTACTACTATACAATAAATAACTACAAGACATGGCATCACAAAAAGACAATGTTATGATAAACACCAGATGCACTGTTCCTGAAGCGGTCTAATCTGCCTCCATTCTTACAACAGCTCCCTGTTGTAGCATGCTTCTCAAGAGGTGCTTATACATTATCACATTGTTCAGAGGTCTAAGGTTTCTCTTTTTATTCCATGTCTTTTCTATTTACCATATCTTTGACTTCTGCATTTGCATCTTGCCCTCTCCTTTCCTGTTTTTTTTTTTTTTTTTTTCCTTCCCACTTATTCTTCAGTGTCTGTACCATATATTATCAACTTATTTTTTCCTCTTCTTATTTTTTCCTCTTCTTATTTTTTGCTCCCCCATTCCCCACCTTTTTCCTTCTCCTTTGTAGCAGCAGCTCTAGGAAAGAGAAAATTAAGTCTTTTTCACCCTCTAAAACTCTAGAGTTAGTACTGCCAATATAAAAAGGTATCACTTTCTTTGAATAAACTCAACTTTTAAAAACTTTTTTTGTGTTGGAGTTTGCATCATCTGGGGCCATGCTGCAGTTCCAAAGTCATACACGATCATGTGGCCAAGTTTATGTCAATAAAAAAAAAGTACATACCTTCACTTGTGGTACTGAAGAAAACAGAGAGGAGTTGAGGGCAAGTCTCAGCAAGAGCTACTGAATAATTTGAAAATATTAGAAGATGAGCTCTTTTGTCAATGGGAAAGAGATAATTGTTGTTAGGCTTCCATTCTGTCATTCCCCAAGCGACAACACTTCTGTCAACATCTCTCTCTCTCCCCTCTGCTGGTTTATGCTTCTAAACTGCCTGCAGCAGGAATCCTGGACTGCAGCAGTATAAAGCAGTATATCTTTATACATAATCCAAGTGGCCAGGGGGAGATGAGAAAGTTAATGATTCATCCCTTGATGAGCTGGAGAAGATAGGAACTGGCATATTGTTTTTTAAATAAAGAATTCCCTCCATCAGCAATACAGGCTTGTACAAGCAGCTATCAAATACAATTCTCAGAATTGCTAAAGAGTCTTTGGAATACAAGTCCAACTGAAAAGTATTATTAAAACTCATATACTCCTAAATTGTTTAGCCAAAAAATGCTATGAGAGCTTCCGAATGCCTAAGGAAAAAAGCATGTACATGTTCAATTTCAAACATGCTCAGAGACAAAATAATTAATTTGCTCTGCAATCCGGTGAGGCAAGCCTTTTACCCTCTGAAAATAAATAAATAAATAAATAAAATAAAATAAAAATTAAAAAAAAAAAAAATGAGGAGCAGGGTGGAGGAAAAAGGGGAGAAGGAAAGAGAAGAGAAGCCATCCTGGTTTGGACAGGTATCACAGAATCATAGAATCACAGAATCACAGTATCATCTAGGTTGGAAGAGACCTACAAGATCACCGAGTCCAACCTCTGACCTAACACAACAAGTCCTCCGCTAAACCATATCACTAAGTTCTAAATCTAAATGTCTTTTAAAGACCTCCAGGGATGGTGGCTCAACCACTTCCCTGGGCAGCCTATTCCAATTCCTAACAACCCTTTCAGTAAAGAAGTTCTTCCTAATATCCAACCTAAACCTCCCCAGTGCAACTTTAACCCATTCCCCCTCATCCTGTTACCAGGCATGTGGGAGAATAGACCAATCCCCACCCTGCTACAGCCCCCTTTAAGGTACCTATAGAGTGTGATAAGGTTGCCCCTGAGCTTCCTCTTCTCCAGGCTGAATAATCCCAGCTCCCTCAGCTGCTCCTCATAAGACTTGCGTTTTGTTCATGAATGAGATCTCCAGCAGATTTAAAGAACAAGCCAGTGAGTTTCACAAAGCAAGCTTAGAAGTGCCAAGCACCATTCTGCAGACATGGGAATCAAGGAGTATGGGTTCCTGACGTACCTATGCAATCAGTGAGCAGTTCTTTGCATAGTAACCCTGCTTAAGCTAAGATTGCAAGATGATGGGGTTTGCTATTGAAGATCTTTTTCCAATGTTGCTGTCTAAAAACAGTAACAATGCAAACTTTGCAAGAAGACAGACTAAATCATCAGCACTTCTGCGAACAAAATAGCTAAATACTGATAATGCTGCTTCTATGGACTCCTACTTCCAAAAACTAAACTAAACTGTTTTTGCAAGGATATGGTTGGCTCTTTTCTAGATCATGGTCTAGAACTGCAAACAGATTTGCAGGCCAAATTCTGTGTTTTTTCATAGTTGATCTATCTAAGATTAACGTAATTTATGCAACAAGAGGAGTTACAATGTGAAGAACATCAATAAGGAAAGTTGCAAGGTATAGCCATCCCTCTTATCCATCTCAAATACGCACTTTGCCTACTTGGTCCTCTAAACATTTCTCATAAACATATTGAAGTGACTGAGCTAAGTCATTGTCACCACATGTGTTGAGATCTACTATCTCTCTGAAGATGCTGCAGGAAGGATATGACACAGGAGACCCACCTCCCTCTGTGAAGGCAGATGGAGATCTGACAGGTTAACCTACAATGTCTAATATGGCACTAAATGTCTATGTTCAAGCAAGCTGGTTGAACCCTTAAAGTCAGCAGCACAATATCCACCAACCATAAAATAGGTAACTTGTATTCTTACTGGATATCTCCATATGCCATATTTCTGATCCAAGACATAGATTGGTCCTACCCTGCTGAGGATATCTGAGTTATTTTGCTGACATTGTTGTATTTTGGAGCTGAATTTGATCCAACATCATTACCTCGTTATCATGCTGTTCATCACTGGTACCTAGGCCTGTGCTGAAAGCCTACACATTGGCTTGTCTGTAAAACACTTTTTGACTGAACCAGTAACCATGGATATGAACCAGTCATTTAATTTGTGCTCTGTTCAAATGGTGAGAGAATGAAGAGGGTCTCATAGGGATGGAGGCCCAGTACAGAAACCATCAGAGACCCTGACTGCACAGTCCGACCTGCAATCTGCAGGACATGGGTTGTTTTTACAGGTTCATCTGTAACATGGAATCAAATTCTTTCTTTTGCTGTTCCCATATGACAATTCCCATCCTATCTAGCAACAGGACACAAAATTAAATTATTTGAACATTTTGAAACCCCAAAAATAAATGAGCCTGGGCCCTACATTCCTGAGTTTTAATAATGTTTGCATTTAGACTTTATTTTGTAGTAACTACCATCCATGTAGTAGGCTCAGAGACATTCCTAGATCTCAAGGACCCCATCCTTAGAAACACTGAGGTCTGGATCTTTCCAGCCTTATCAATATTTCCTTTGAGGAGGGGGGGAAGATAACTTAGGCTTTTTCAGTGGCTTATTTCTTTTCTGAGGGAAATCTTATTATTTTCCACACCAGTTCACCTAGATCTGTTTGTAGCATAAGAGACAACCCCTCTAATTACGTTTTATATTTTTTTAGGATTCTAGGCCAATTTATTTCTGCAGAAAACTGTATCTTTAAATTGTGAAAATCACTCCATAAATTCTGAGTTTGAACAGTCAAGGTCTGATACCTTATCTGTGCTCTTACTGTGTACAAGGTCACATCATCAGCATGTAGATGTACAGAATATTTCATGAAATATACAGCGTCGACAGGTCATTAATAAAAACTGCAAAAGTAAAAGCCCTCTAATTAGCTCCTGAGGTAACTTCTCATGTAACATTTTCACCTCAGATTCAACACCATTAAACAAAATGACTGGTGTTTGCTCTCTAATGTAGCCAGAGAACCATTCTACTGTAGTTAAACTCATCCAAATTGAGGGAAACTTAGACAGCAATATGTTGTGATTTATTGGACCAAAGGCCACAGTCAAATCAATATAGATAGTTCCAGCATAAAAAATTATAATGTATGTCTATAACAATATCAAGGTTACCTTGAAAAGAGCAATGTAGCAGGCCAAAAACATGACTAAAATAGGGTCAATACATTATATTTGAAAGGAACGCTCATTAATATTTGAGCAATTTGGAGAAAACATAAAACACAAATAGATTATAATTAGGGCAGTACAACAGGGTTACTATAGAATCATTTCAAATGTTCAGGTATCTCAAGTTAGAAAATAGCTAATATAATAAAGATCCAGCAACAAGTTTGACAAAAAGTATTTAAAGAAACGTGATAACATTTCCAATGGCTAGCACACTGTCTTGCTGGCTGTATTGGGTGCATTGCCTGTCTTAGAGTAGTAAGGCTGCTGCTGTTTTTTTTTTTTGTGGACGTGATTTTCCTATTGCAGTATGGATGACTGAAATGGCATTTTCATGAGCATTTTCTAAGGCAAGGTAAGGTTAGGTACACAGGTGTTATCAGAGACCACAGGAATGCAGAAGGCAAAATAAAAGATTAAATCATCATATCTTCCTCCTTATGCAAAAAAATGTTTTTCATATAGGAAGGGAGGATTGCAAGATTAACTGGGAAACGCTAGCTGGGTTGAAAAGGAGTAAATTCCTCTTCCTTCATTGAGCGTGTGCAATTGGGAACAACTTGCTAAAAAGAAATTAACTGCTCCAAGGTCTCCAAGGCTGCACCTCTGGTAGGAGATAAAACAGGACAAAGGTGCATTCAGAACAACAGCAGTCAATGAGTTCTGCTGTTACCCATGGTTTTGGCCCATGCCAACTATCATCTCCCAGTCAATACACAGGTACATATCATGAGGCAGCATATGGCAGGACTACTCCCTGTTGGTATCATGGCCCACTATACTTAGTAATTCAGCTGCAGCCCCTGAGTCTGATCAAGCTAAATGGATAGAGTAATATGTTCCCTGGGAGGAGTAGAGGGAACTCCCTCTTTCAAACAATGTGTTTGGTAAATATCGCTCTTTCTTCTGTTTGCAAATTGCCACTGACTGATTTTTCATTAATTCATTTGTTATTTGATACTGTCTGATGAATAGGTTGTGAAAAAAGGTATCGCAATCTATGCTCTGTTTGTTGGTTGGTTTGTTTGTTTTTGGTGAGCATATAACTTTTGACTGTTTGTTATTTGATATTTAGAGTTGTTGGTCACCCAAAATACATTTGCATTGCTTCTGCTTTCTGGATTACTTGAGAGAAAGAGATTAACGAGAATTTGAAATGGCCAGACAAATTAATCCAAGTGTGAAGAGATTAGCATACATACCCACGAATTACATTCTGTAACCATCTTGTAAACTTAAAGTCCTTACTGTAAAAGGTATACAATGCCTTTTACATCAGTACCTAAAGTTGAATGACATGTTGACAATTTAAAAAATCTGGAATTTATTTTAAAGCTATTTAAAAACCTGATAACCCAATTCACTGCTGATATAATGGAGACATTAAAGCTGAAATGAATTAATTTGTGTCAGCTTATAACAACAGTAAATTTTGACATCTTTCCACCCATTAACCCAAACAATGTGAATTTATGTTTTAAATTCTTTGAAATCATTCTAAGATGCAACACAGAAGTAGCTCAAGATCAATGCTTTGACACTCCCCTCAGAGGGGCAAGTTGCCAGTCTTTAAATGAGACTCTCACTAAAATCACACCGACTGCTCCTTCTGTCACCCCTCACATTCAAGATAGGTTATTTCCACAGAGGTATGGTGGTCTTGAACATGGAGCAAAAAAATGGCAACAGCTGAAGCTATGGGAAATTCCAGTCTCACCCAGAGTGATGCCAACCCAACATGAGTAAAATAAACAAAGAAACAGGAAAGACAACTTTCCTTTTACATAACAGACTTCTCATGACCGTGAGGCAAACTTACTAGACATATGTAGAGTTTTTCAACGGCAACAGTGTCATTGCCTGGTGCTAGACAAAGTACAGTAATGGAGAGTGTATTCCTGGGAACCATTCTGCAATGGCCCATAGTGGGTTCACTGCAAGACGTAATGGCTCTTCAGCCAACTGTCCTGTGATTTCTTTCTACTCAGGCTTAATAACTTTCTTAACAAGTTTCTTTGTAAAACTATATATGAAGCTGTTTTTTTTTTCCCAAGTGGTAATTGCCCCAAATATCCTGGAATAGAGCTATTATCACTACCAGTGCAGTTGTTACCATAGTTCCTAAGCAGAAGATTGCAATAATAACCCAAGAGCACTTGGGTCCTGAGCACTCGGACTGTGCCTAGAAGTCAATAGACTGTCTTCCTCTTCTGCCACAGACTTGCCAGGTTGTGGTCTCTGTCTTATGTTCCCCAGTTTGTAAGTGGATAACAAAAATATAATCCATCTGGGCAAAATACTTTCAGATCTAGTTCTAAGATGAGATGTACCCTTTCATCCACACACTGGGAAAATAATAATAATAATAATAATAATAATAATAATATATTTATTGCTAATTGTTTAGCTGAAGTAGGAAACATGGAATAATAATACTATAATAGAAATTCCTTATGGTGTTAATTGAAATAGTTGAACTTTGTCCATATTATTGAAAAATATTTGATGAGGAAAATGCTAATAACATAGACAAGAAAAAGTAAAATCATGTGTTAGCTGGCAAGCAATGATTTCTGTATTATTACAGCATCAACTTGTTAATCATATTAACAGTTTTCTATTACATTTAATGTCATGTAAGTCCTATGCTGATTGAGTTGTCAGTGTTGTCTGTGGCAGGCATAAGAAATACCAGCATCTGGGTCTAACAGTAGAAAGTTAGTAGATAACTTTAAATTAAGATATGATAAAATTGAATAGTTACTACTTGACATGCTGAAGCCTTTTCTAACTAAATTTAATCTAAATAGTGACTAATTTAGAGGTAGAGGTACAAGATTTTTCATAACCAAATGAGAAAGGGACAAACTGAGGCCTGTATCTGTACAGGTCTCAGTATCTGTCTACACAAGGACAAGCTCCAAGGTACCACTCAAGGAATGGATATAACTCATGACATAACCAGATGGTTGGCCATGGTCTCTGTCTCCAGGTATGGTTAAACTGCACCAAATTTAACTGAGGGAGAATGGCTTATAAGTTTCAGCCTATCAATCAGCCCTGCTTTACTTCATGTTTTGCTGACCTGATTTGATTTGGGTGGATGGCTAATGAATATGTACCTGTATTTACTCCAGAATTCATAGTTTAATGTTATTCAATAGGCACTTCCAATACTTTCTATTAAAATGAACATACTGTTTCATAAAAATAAACTAAATGTCAACTCAAACACTGATGGAAAAGGATGTTTAAACAAAGTGTAAGTTCTTAGTGAAGAACTAGAGACAGGCACTAGAACTGTAATCTCTTCCACTGAACAGCATGTTTTCCTTCTGGAGCTACTGAGATCCAGGGATCCTCAGTCTGACTGTTATCCTTATTAGAAGAGACAGTCTTTCATGCTGTGTTTTCAGTTGTCCAGACTGGACCTCTGATAGATTGCCAAGGCCCTTCTTTCTGCTGTAATTGCTAACAGAATAATAATCTTTAATACAGTCAAAGTTCTGACCAAAATTAGAAGACATTCAAAAAGCACCTGACAGTGGCCTACTCAACAGCTTGCATTGTTCATCCCAGCAATACTCTTGACAATGAGCACATCTCATACATGGAGATTATTACAGGAAGTGTCTATGTATTTGAAAGAATTGGAGCAAGAAAAATATGTGTGGAGCAGATGCAGACACATTGTCACAATGAGATTTAGCAACAGGAGGCAGCAAACCAAACAGGTTAGGTGAAAAAGAAGCTAAACCAGTTTCATCTCAGCTGGTATTCGTTGAACACAAGTGGCCAATTCTCTTTGAAAGAGCTGAGCCCAAGTAAAGAACGAGGCATCTGATCCATCAGAAATATGCAAATGAAGAACTACAATATAATATATGGAGGAAAAGATTGTGTTGCTTTCTTCACCTAAATCTAAGCCTTCATAGAAATCTGATGATCTTATTTAGTCCATAGATTAAGATCTGAGCAGAAATGTAATAAAATTACAGTAAAGGTTATGTATCAATAAGGTGTCAATTGTGCATAGGGATGAAGTATTCTAGTCATAATTAAATTTCAAATCTAATTATAATTTGAGGAGTCCTTTTAATTACATTGCAATATTTTGCTTTTGTAGGAAGATGATTGCTATAGCATCTTTTATCTGTAATTTTCTTTTAATTAAAAAATGTAAATAAATCAAAACCACCTACTTAAAGTATTTACATCTTAAATGAAAACAAACAAAAAACATAGGAATTTCTCCATCCACATCTTATCAAAGCACACCTAGGTCTATGTTGTTGGGTTGCTGCTCTTTTTTTTCCTAATGAAGTGGTGAATTTTACATTAGCATTTTTTTCTTCCACATAACCAGAAATGTTGAGGACTGTGGACAAAGGAGAAAAAAGAGCTTCCTCAAAGAAAAGACAGGAGCATTATTAAACACATCTTTGTTCTAAAGATATTGGGGTTGCAGTGCATCCTGTGCAAAGCTGCTGGATGACTCTCTGCACTATACTCCTTCACTCTGTCAAAACAAACTGAACTGATCAAGAGTACAGCAATTTTGTGTGCCTTGTCTTCGTAATACAATCCTCCTTGTGCTTACATTTCTTCTTCTTCCTTGTGTTTCTTTGAAGCATTTAGTCACGATCAGTTTATGTCACCTGCCTGCATGCTAACACTGTATGCCGGCTTGACCAGTTCCTTTTTCTCCTCATTGTTAGGCTTCCTGATGGCCTGATTAACATATATTTACAAATGTATATATATATTTATTCTTGGGTTTCATTCATCTAAGCAAAACAGGCAACCATTTCTTACTCTTTTAATACAGGGTCTCTGTGTGCCTGTGAACCTGCTCCAGTTTGAGTTAGCCTTTCCTCAGTAAAGACAAGAGAGAGCACCATGTGCTCCATGCAGGGATTCCACAGAGCCTCTGCAGTGGCATAAATCCTCTGCTGTTACTGTAGAAAATGCTTCTCTTATTTGTTATTATTATTTTTATTATTATTAATAATAATTTCCCTCAATCTCTACCCTTCCTTTGTGTCTCTGGTGTACTAAAATTCTTATTTGGTTGTTTTCATCTACTGTTCTTCTGTTTATTTTCCTTTCTCCAGCTGAAAAAAATATTCAACAATTTTAACAGAACATCAGTTACTCACTGTATTAATTGGACTACGTATCAGACAAAACAGACTAGATATACCACTTTGTGTTTGCTTGGAAGATCAGCTATTTTATATATTATTAAAAAAAAAAAAAAAAAAAGCTATCAGTTTAATCGTGCATAATCTTTTGTAAACTGATGTTGCATTTTATGTTATTTTCTCTTTATCCTGCACCTTTACTCTACAAGCTTTGCTTTAAAGCACAGCTTACAATTGATGACAAAGAACTAGGTTTGTAATTGTCCAAATACCTCTTCTGACTCCTGAAAACACATGTATATTGCAAATGTATATGTAAAGGGATATGTGTGTATGTGTATGTGTGTATGTGTAGTTACTGTCTTTCCACACAGTCCTATCTTTCTGTGGTACACAAAACACATCAGAAATCAGACAGATTCTTCAAAGTACTGGTGTGGAAGTTATATGGTACCCCAACACTGGAATGAGTTAAACTCTGACCCTTGTTGCTTTGCTTATGATAATTGTCCTCACTTTCATTTCCATACCTTAATTCCTATTAGCTCACCTTCCTTTGTTTTCCATGTTCAATATTACTATGTTAACGGCAAAATACAAATTTATTATCCCCATTTTGAGGCCTTACACTAGTTTTCATCTCTATCCCATCCTACTGTAGGCTCTATCAATCAGCTCCTGACCTTTAAGGCATAGTTTGCTGTCCATTCCTTTTTCATTCCTCTTAGGTTTTGTGCTTATTTTTACTATACAAGTATTTTGGTCACATTTTTGGTCAAATGTTTCCTCTTTTGTTGAGATACAAATTCTTAACTGATTTTGAAATGTGGATTAAATAAATTCTAAATTTCTTCTGTATTTAATTCCATAGTTTCTCATCCCAACACATCTCAAAAACTAAATTTATTAGAGCCTGGGTTTTTTGAACTCAACCTTTGAACCTTCACTTATCCTGCCATTTAAGTTAAATTCTAGCAAATCACTTTGCAAGGGCTATTTTCTACCACCCTGCTCCCCTCAAACAAGCTTAAATTAGTATTGATTCTCAGTTGTTCAGTAAATTTTATTGAAAGAAACAATCTTTCTCCCATTGTATTCAGTCACAACTAGATTTTACCATTATTCATATGATTTGATCTCCAAATTACAGTTGACCTGTTAGCCCCTAATTAGTAGAATGAAAACAAATGTAAGAACCACTTTGGAAAGGATTGGGCACAGAAATTAAATACACCCTTTAAATTCAAGTAGACTATTAACATGTATACAGTTAGTAATATATGTGAGTCATTCCTGGATCATGGCAGTCTTGTGAACTGGACCAAGCCAATTATTTAAAGTGTCCTTGACCACAAAAATGTATGATAAATAAGTGTTGCTAGTGCATTCAGTCAGGTCTTTGGATCATTCAAAATTAATCAAATGGGATTTGATCCTTATCCACAAATTCTCTTCACCAGTAATAGTAATGGAGATCATTTCTTCACCTCCATAATTTACAATTTCTGTGCAAGTGAGGAAGAGTGGCTGGTGAGGAACAAGTTTTTGCATTATTTAATCTATACACTTGCCAGCAGGGAGGAAGCTGACCAATCTGTTCCTGACCCCTGACAACATTCCTGATGTATGGGGCAGGAGGGTGCGAAAGAGCAGGTAGAGGAGGCAGATGGCATAATCCATATCAAACTTTGTATACTCAGAGGGGGTCAGTGGTACGTATGGGCTGTTCTACAGAGATTTCTTAGGCTGTGGGTTTACATCCAGTTTTTCAATGTCAGAGACACTTAAGACATTAAAACTCCCTAGCTTCTTCTTGACATTATTCTTCTGGTGATGACCAGCCCCACAGCAGACCCAGTCATAGGGAATATATGAGCAGTTCTCATTTGTTTCAGCACTGAATTAGACAGTTAGTTTAATCTGCTGATTAAGACAGTTTGAGCTGACTTTGCTGAGTCTGCAGTAAGGCTGACTGGGTTGCATTCACACATTGGCGTCTCCAGACACCACTGCAAAAGTGAGAGCTTACAGCTGGGATGCAGCCTCCCAGGCAGCTGGGAAGTCCGTAACATATTCACCACACAGATGTTTGCAAAATGAGTATCTATCCACAGCTTTTCCAGAGGAATCAACTTCAGGCTGCAGAGGCCCCAGGGTGGCTGTCACCCAGGCCATACTGCTTCTCTACAGGTTATGCCCTTAGACATGGGAGACATCACACACAAAACAAAAGAGAAGGACACAAGTACCTGTACGTCTTGATGCCCCACCTAATCACTGGCCTACAACAGAAATATGCTCCAGACTGCAGGGAAATGCAAAACATCTGCAAGTAGCCAGTTTAGCAGCCAGTTGTCACTGCAGTACAGCACACGCCAGGCTTGGCTTTTTCCCTCCATCTCTCATTTGAAGTATCAAGAGTGCAACATACATTGGATAATTGCAGTGTTCTGCTTAGATAAATGAAGTTATTGTCTGAAGGCCTATTAGCATTATGTAACAAAATCTTAATTAGGCTTGAATTGCAAATACCGTTAAAGTTCATGTTAGCACATCAAGTGACTATAGCCAGATAGTTTTTTTAAATCAGTGTCCCAGCTTTCCTGTTAACAGTTTTGGCTTGTTGGATTTTACCTTTAACTTTAGCACTCACATTCACTAATTTTCAAGTAGGGTTTATGTGTACGAAGCACTCATAAACCACTGGATCACATGAGGACTTAAAAATTCCTCCTAAAATATAATATGTCATAAATTAACACTTTCACATTGACAAAGTCATCCCCAACCAGCAAAAACCTTACTAGCTGCAACAGATGTGTAACAAAAGAAAGGAAGAAAAAAAAAAAAAAAAAAAAAAAAAAAAGAGGCAAATAATTTAAATATTTGACTACATTTTGTAAACATTGGTAGCATGTGGCCCTGGAGGTAGAAACAAATAAACCAAATGGGGAGATTCTGAGTCAAATTCTAAGAGTGAAAACAATACTAAGTTCTTCAAAAAGCTCAAATATCTGAGTCTGTATTGCTCCCTTGGCCAGAAGCAACTTGGTGATGGTGCTCAGACCTGAGCAGCTACAGCAGCACGTTCTTTCTCAGCACAGAGCCATAGGAAAAAACGGATCACAATTGTTTTTGGACTGGATGCAGCTGAAGCAGTTACCATCACAGTCAGATGTACCCCCGCCAAAGGTCACCAGCCACTGAGGAGCTGGCGGGATATGTGACTCTCGCCCAACACAGCTCACAGCCCAGTGCGCTAATGGAAAATGCCATCATCTTCCTCTGCGCACTGAGGTGCAAGCTGCTGTGTCTGAGGGGGACCACAGGGCTCTTTCCACCAGTGTGACTGCTGCGGAGGTGACCTCCCACCATGGCTGGGCAAGGAAGACATTTCACTGTCATGGACAAACTCAGCCAAGCTGTTTGACTGGATTCCGGGAGCAAACGCAGCCAAATGGGGCATTTGGCAGTACCAAAGTCACTGCTGCACTGAGATGAGTGAATACTGCTGCCATTAATGTTTTAATGGATGGATTAGGGCCCAAATGATTCTGGGTGTGTTTTTTAAAAAACTTGCTGTGCTGGTGTCGCTTCCACTTAAAAAATCAAAGTAAGATTTCACATGACTTCAGAATTAGGCCAAAGCCAAACGCCTCTGAAGTCCTGCCCTTCACGCATGCTGAACAGGACAGGGGTGGGAGAGGAGCAATGTTTTTTCATTTAGCACGTCCATGTCAGTGCCAGTTTTCTAACATGGTTTTCTTTCTGGGCCACATTTATGGAGCTGAGCTTGCTTTCCTTTTTTTTTTTTTTTTGTTTTGTTTTGTTTTGTTTTCTTTTGTTTTCTTTTGTTTTCTTTTGTTTTCTTTTACTTTGTTGTTTTTTGTTTGTTTGTTTGTTTTTGTTTGTTTGTTTTTGTTCGATTGTTTTTGTTCGATTGTTTGTTTTTTGTTTTTAAATGTGACATTTTGAACCTGAGAAGTAGTTACTGGAGTGCTCTTTTGCAACTTGGCTGTAGGCAGCATCTCTGGGTGATAGCAAAAGCTTACGCTGTTTTGTAATAACTCCCATCTCGATGAACAGCACTAGAGCGGCCCTCTCACAGAGCAGCTCAGGAGTTTCCTCCGCTAATTGTATCCCTGCCAGTTGCTTATTTCCCCGCAGCAGCATAAGCCAGACTTTCTTACAGGCTGTTAATATTTTCCACTCCAGCCTCCCGTGCCAAATTCTCCCACGGCTCGCTACAAGTTTCCTGAGGAGATAGGTTTTTCACAGGCCGTTCAGTGGACTGGCACAGGCTGCCAAGGCCAGGCCCCCACCACCCTGCCGACACTGGCCACGCATGCCCCCTGGGATGGCCCACGTGGCAAGGCACAGCCTAGCCTTGCAAACTGGGGCATAATCCCAAGAGAAGCCTGGGATTCAGTAGGGCAGACACCGGTGTCACCAAAATCAAAGCGTGGCCTGCTTGGGCCCACAGCCACTGCTCCCCCAGCGCGAGGACCGGAGGTTTCTTCCTGGACTTCCCAGGGAAAACAGGCACTGGTGCCGCCAGCAGCTGGGGAAGCAGCTGGGCATGGCACCAGGCGAGCAGCAGTGACTAAGCTGTGCCAGGCCCAGAGGGGCCCAGAGGACACAGTGACTCAGAGGCACACCTCTGGCACCCTGTCCTTCTCTTTGGTATGGAGGGGGGCTGGCTGCAGCCCCTGTGCTGTCTGGAGGGCAGCATCTGGGTTTCTGCACCCCCAGATCCCTTACCTTGCCCTTGGGGATGCCACAAGGGGAGCTTGGAGCTGCCACAGATGAGGGAGCCCCCCAGTTAAAACCTGACCAAGCAGGAGCAAGGAGACAACAGAAACAGTGTCTGTACTAGCCAGGAAACAGAGAGACAAGCTTTTGATGGTGTCTGACAGAAAAATAGGCCCAATGCTGCACCAGTTTTGTGGTGCTCAGGAAGATGTCCTGCAAAGACTGTGTGGCTGCAGACACAGGCGACAAGTGGTATGAGCCATTTCAATCCACTCATTCTTACTGTAAAACAGAAAACATATATATATATATATATATATAGTCCCAAGGCTGTTTTTTGGAAGTTGTGTTATTATTATCCCGATGAGGCGGGGGGAGGAAGCCAGGGGAAGATGCAGGGGCTGTAGGCAGCAGAGAGCTGTGTGCCACCTCTGCTCTGCCCAGCAACATCACCCGGCATGACAGCTACAGCACATGGAACATCTCTGGGAATAGCAAGAGCTTTGCTGACAATGCACATGATGTAAAACTTCAAGCTTCCAGAGTTGGGGGATGATACAAGGACCTGTGCTTTCTTTCATTTCTTTACATGCTAGATGTTTAGACCTAAAAAGACCAAAAGGCTATGAGTGTGATCTACAAATATGCTGAAAAGTATGTACAAAAAAAAAAAAAAAAAAAAAAAAAAAAAAAAAAAGACAAATGCATAGAAATCCCAAGCTTACTACTGCTGTAAAACACTCATGACATTTTTAAATCATCCTTTAAATTTTTAGATGGGTCAGCTTCCAGTTCTAACTTGCAGCACTTTAATTGCTGGAGTTAGTGACACTGCATACCAAAGAAACACTTCAGACAAAGCTGCAGCATATACGCCCCTTGTTCTTCTACTAGTAGCTGTGTGTTCATTTTTAATAAAAGCACTAAGGAAGAGAAGCACATCACAGTGAAAGCAGCAGATTTACAACACTGCACATGCCGTTTCCTAAGACACTCCTGCCTTCTTCTGTCCCCAGCCCCAGGGCACTGATCCACACATCATGCACCTTACAGGTCCAAGCCAGGACTATGGGGGTCCACCGTATCAGCTTTTAGTGGGGAAAAATAAACTCCAGGACTGTGACAGGCCTCACCTCTCCTAAACAACAGTTGCCAAAAACAAGTACCCAGGAGGTAATGTATACAGTTTGTTGGATATTTCCAAAAGAGTGTATACTTATTTCTGTATCCTGGAGCAGCGTAATCAACACAGAACTTTTTCCCATTCTGCTGCAGGCTGCTTGGTTCCGTAGTTCCCACAATACCCTAAGTGTCAGTTTATCTTTGCTGGCTACAACTCTCTCAGTCTCCTGCCCTTTACCCTCCTCTCACAGATCTCTTTCCCAGACAGCTACTATTTTCCATGCAGCAGAAGCAGCCATAGTCTCTCTAATACATTATAATTTTTCCCAGTACCATTGTCTCTGTGTTTGCTGCTGCTTTGGAAGGGCACAGCTTTTCCCAGCTTGCTCATTTCCCTCCAGTCTTCCAGACATCATCTCGCATAATTTTATCATGGCTTTACTGCCCAATCACTTGCCAAACTACTTGTAGCTTTTTTTCTGAGCTGCTCTGCAGAGATTCTGTGCTTTGGTTCTGTACATGCCTCTCAGTGTCAACGTTTTTTTCCCCTCGTACTCTAACAGTCAAAGATTATCCATATAAAGCTATGTAAAACACACCATTAGAAGGACTTCTTGCCATGGTGTTCCCAGTTATTTTAGCTTTAGGCTTCTGTCCTGGGTTACTATAATATTTTTTTAAGTTCATTTTTCCAAGATCAAGACCAAAAATATCTGATCTGACAGGCCCTAGTAGAACACTGTAAAAATACCTCCACAAATCTGAGGAGTGTCTTTATGATTTACAGCTTTTGTTCCCTGTTTAGTTCAAAGATTAGAAATGCTGGAATCTAAGCATTTGACCCCAGTTGTTTTTTCTAATTCAGCTGACAGCACTTTTTGACAGAAAGCTGCCATCTTCTCAGTGCAAAGAGCTAAAAACTGGGTCTTCAAACAACTGACAGGTACTGACATCAACAGAAATGAAATACTAGTCACTTAAAAATATTTCAGGAATAGAATGTGGTAGCAGTGGTTTGGGTCTGGGCAATACCCAATTCAAGCCCCAAAGAAAGATGTGCTAGCATAAAGATGGACCGATGCCTGGAGTTGAGAAGTGGGAAGGTTACTTAAACTGTGCAACAGAAATTTTAACAAGACCTTGAGCCAAATCCAGCACCAGAAATGACGCTTGTGCCTTGGAGTAGTGTGGTGTCAAGATGATTAACAATGCTGCTAGTAATGCTGTTTTCCAAAATTCTCTGCACCAAGTCATGTGCATGTATTGCTTCTAGCTCTGCTAGGATAGAACTATGCAATGTGTCTCCCAAACTCTCTAGGTGCTGAGCTCCTCAGATCACATTTAGATGCTTAATAAAATTAAAATATTTAGTCAAAGAGAGTAAATGGCTTCTGCTCATATAGTAGGAGTGGAGAAAGCTGGGGAAATATGGTGTGACAAAGAGAATGAATTGAGTTGACATAAGAATTTGATTTTATCAGGAATAAAGCTTGTTTTCATGAAGCAAAATGAGGAAGGTGGAGATGCCATGTCTCCACCCTTCATGAAGGGCCTGAAATATAGGACAATGCTCTGGGCAAATGACAACATCTCCCTTTCAGATCTATTAGGGTACTGGTCTTAGAAGCTAGAGAGCATCCAACAAGACCTGTACTATACTTCAGTATCTCATGCAACAAAAACGGTTAAGTACCATTAATGAGCAATCTCTAGAGTAAAAAGGACCCAGTATCAGGTTATGGCCAAAGATTTTACTGGACTGAATGATCATTGAGAAGCATTTTAAAAATCTTGATTAATTTTTTAAACTATAAGTGTGGATTCTATTTCTTTTGGCACACATAGTTTGTGTCTTTGAATAGGTAATGTGACATATTTATGTGTGAGATTATCAGTTACTGCATGATGAGTGATTAAATTTATATGTTCAGAACCTGATTGACTTTCACTGACTTTCCAATTTAAAGAAAGCCCTGCTTATATGCAAAGCATAAATCATCAGCCCATTCTTAAAAGGTAATGATTGCAGAATAATAATTTATAATAGCAACATTAACATCATTTATTCTGCCTGTAAGAACAGTTCGCACATACACTAAAATTTGAATGTGAAAGAGGCAATAACTTACTAAGATTATATGTTCTGTATATGAAAAGGACACAAGCTTTCTATAGTCCCATCTAGCAACACTCCTGACGATGCAAATGTTACTCACTTTGAAATTTTACCACTAGTTACACAAAATTCAACACTGTGTTGGTTTACTACCAGTAACTCTGCTAGAATTGGAACAAGACCACAGAGAGTCTCCAGTGAAGGTCTTTGGACAGGTAAAAATGCAACAGTCTCAGAGAACAAGCTAAATCCTTTGTTTTCAGAACAATAGGTAAAAGATGTGTGTATAGATAATCCACTAGAACATTCTTCATTCTTGCTGTTAAGATTAAAAAATGCTTTGCATTGACCAGATATCTATCACAGAGATTTCTGAACACTGGGAGAGCTGTGATATTTTCCCCAAGGACAAGTGATACAAGAGACATAAGACATAAACCGAGACGCCTACCGAGTGGTTGTGCTTTTAAGGCCAAGGTCAAAGGCACTGTCATTTCAGTAGGTTTAGTCATTTGCAGTGTTTCGTGTGAGTGTCATTTTCTTCAATTCCAACCCTTTGAAGGAAAGCTAGAATACAAGAGCCACTCATATACGATTTGCTACATGCCCATGTATACATGAGAGCCTTAAACAACAGTGCAAATGGCCTTGTGAATCTCACATAGATCTTAGCTACAAGACTCACATGACCTCCACCAACATTTTCACAGCAGAAGACATTAGTAAGGAGGAAGATAACAGTGGAGCAGGCCTGACCAGCAATCATCTATCAAAAAGAAACCTCTCAGGTGTACAGAGAAGAGAAGCACCTCACATCGATGTACTAGAACCCCCCAGTATCTCTTGGTCCTGTCTCTCTCTCACTGTCCTCCTCTTCCCCCAGTGCTGTCTCAAGAGGAAAAAACTAGATCCTAGAGAAGGTGGTAAATGATCCAAGACTGCTGGGAACCTGACCTTGCAGAAAGCCTTCCAGGTGACAGAAATGGTCACTGCAGAGGGGAGTTGCCTACAGAGCATGGCAAGTCTAAGTATATCCACCATCTCAAACAGCCTAAATGACTATAAATTATCACAGGCTTTGTCCCTGGTAATTACTTATTCTCTCTTCAAGTAAAGCATCCCTTGACTTGAAGGAGGAAGTACTCTGCTGAATGGAAGATATCTAACAGGAAAATAGACCCCCTTGGTTTGTGATGGCCAATATCGGATACTAACTTGGCAAATACGTTCCCGAACTTAAACAGCTAGGTTTAGCAATAGAACAATACAGCCAAGAACCATGTTGGATTAAGAAATAAGTATGTTCACATAAAATAACTGACCTAAACTCGATCATGATATTTTCTGAGATTTGCAAAAGAAAAAAAAAAAAAATGTTTTTTATGTCTCTGCACTTCCAACACTCAGTGTAGAGACTACAGTTATAGGTTCTTTGGAAATGCAAATTAGACAACAGTACCTGATTTTTCCTGGCACAAGGATGGGAAGCGCTAAAATATTTTCTGATGGGTCTGAGCCAGAAGTCTAGAAGACTAGATTTAAAGCTAGAGGTTTAGATCTATATTTAAAAGAAAAACTATTGTCACAGATTTTTTATCTCCACCGAATTCAGGACAGTCTCCTGACAACTGATATTCTTTTGAGATTTTCTACCTCCCACTTTCCAATGAGTTTGTACAAAAACACTACCTCATTTCATGGCTAGTTTTGAAAACTTGCATAAAGAAATGTGAGACCAAACCACAAAGTTTGGATAGTGATCTGCACTTTTTGCAAGTTTGTGGGGGGTATTAGGATCCCAGCTGCTCTACTTTGAATAACTCCCACTAGGTCTGAACTGAAAAATAAAACTAGGCATGTCTGCAAACACTGGAACAAACTCTGATCCAAATTATGTCCAACAAAATAACTGTGGGGGGGGGGGGGGGGGGGGGGGGGAGTAACTGGCCTGTTTTCCTCTTCCTCCTGGGACTACTTAATAGATATATATATATCTATTCCATCACTGAACGTTTGCAAATTGATGCCCATCCATTTGTAATGCTTTTCTAGCACTGCCCTGTACTTACATATTTCTATTCAAGAGATCATTACTATTATTTTAAAACAGATGGTTTGAACATAATCCACATAAATAGTAGATTGGCACTGCCAGTCATGATGGCATGTGTAGAAAAGAGCTGGCGGATGCAACAATATTTAAAGATTAGCAGGCTGGGACACTAAAAATGATAGTGTCTCTTGCCACTGAACCTAATGCTTGTGCTATGGCATTCAAATAAAGCCACAGCAGCCATCATGCCAAGAGATCTGATAAACTTGCTGATTAAAAAAATAATAATAAAGTTTTACTGTAGTGATCTACTGATACAGTGGGGAATGGCATAAACCTCTCTGTCTCAAGGAGGTATGAAACAGACTTCTTGCTGTCCTTGTGTTGGGATCAACACATGGAGGGCATGTGACAATCTGTGCATTGACCACTTCCATGAACATGCCAGGCATGGCTCTGGCTTCTTCTCTGGAAACTGGGAAACTATAAAACTATCATTAATATAAAATATATAATTGTTTAAAATTACCTATAATCAGTGTCCAGTTGAACCTGTAAAAACATAGCATATTTTGGAAGCACTCTCAGTGTATGTGTGCCCTGCAGCTGATCCTACTGCAGCTGTAACTATCTCAAGTTGCAGCTGATGAGAGGAATGCAACATCACTCCAAGCTGGAAATTGTGTCCATGACACTTCATCAAAATAACCACTTAATAGCCCACATCTCTGCTGTATGGCCAGTTTATTCCCTCTGCTTGGGTTGCCATGCTGACTCATCTCCCACTCCTAATTTTGTGCATATTAAGGCTGGCACATTAATTTGATTCTCCTGGGTCTGACTTGCTTGCAGGCATGTTCAGTCTTCTTGACCAGCCTACATCCAACCTTCTCTTAGCTACAAGAGCATCTAGGACCTGGTTGCATTTGTCATTAGGTAGTAGAAGAATGTCCAGCTTACTCTTTTGACAAACAGGTTCTTATTTTGGCTCTCTGAGGTCAGTCAGAGGAGAATTGAGCCCACACAACATCCCATAAATACTAAGAAATGGTAAAAACAGTAATGCTGTCAGTGTGGCTTCCATCACTGGTTAAAGGGAGTGGATAATGTGCTAGTTCAAACAGCAGAAGCTAATAAAGCACACATTTTGAATTTCAGTAGCTAGTCGAAAGACCAAAAGTTTCAAGGGCATGACAAACCCTTTGAGGGTTTACACATGATGCACATTCACAAGTCATGAAGTCTGCCCACAATGCTTGTTTAACCACATGACACTTCAGTAGAACAGCCAGCCGCATGTTCAAAGTGCCACTGCTGCCTTCCTAGCCACGCACCGAAATGCCTTAAGGGTATGGACGGAGATCATCCAGGACCTAGGGAAAAGAAAAAAAAAAAAAAAAAAAGAGAGAGAGAGAGAGAAATTGGTTGAAGACTTAACATGCAGACTCCTAAGACCATTACAACATACATGGAATTGTAAAACAATTTCTTGTTCAAGCTGTAACACACCAACAGAAAAACCACTTAAAACATCTTCAAACTATCAAAGTCAGAGATGATTTGATAGAACCTCACAAATCCCATAATCTACTATAAGTAGTAGCTAAGACTTTGGCTTCACCCATGTGTCTGCAACTGGGGAAGAAGCAGGAGGATAATTTATCCAAGTCTGGGGTAATGAAGTGTTAACAAAAACCATATGAAGTTGTTACTACAACCACAGGCCACAGAATGTGAAGGAAAGAGGATCTCAGGAGAACTACCTATTTTCAGTCGTCTTCTACTTCATACTTTATCAAAATGTGTTCACCAAAACAGGAGGCAAGCAACAGAAATTAAGTGATTCATTAGGCCTAATGAACAATGCTGATCATATCATCTCTAAAATACAGTCAGACGACATTGATATATACATACTTTAACTCATTCTTCCCAACTTTATTAGGTACATATGTCTACAGCAGACAAAAAAGAAACATTCTACAACTAGGCTGCAAGCCAAAAACTAATTTATTCTTTAATGTGGTAGTGATTACTTGGTGGTTGCTTGAGCAGAGATGACAGGTCTGAGCTAATGGAGTTGTACTGTAAGTTAATATAAATCATGACAGAGCAATTAATTACAGAAACCACTGCAAATCCCTTTGTTAGTTTTCCCCATCACCAGAAGGATTTAATAATGTTCATTTTGCTAAGTTCCAGTGACATTTACAAGTCTTAAACCATTTTTAATCAAATCAATATCTCTGGCTGCTAAATTTAGTTGTGCTTTGCTAGCAAGTCCTGGAATGCATCGATACTAATGTTTCCTACCTTCTGTTCAAGTAAATCATACCGAAGCCCCATACTTCCTCTTCATTTGTTTACATTGAGTAATTGGGATTTTTATTTTTGTTTAATGAGCAACGTAAGAAATAAGTGCATCCAAAGAGCTAGAAGACAGCAAGCTAAATAGATATACAAATATCAGTGCTTATGATGCATATCACGTAGTTTAAAAATGTCAGGAAATTTTCCTTAATTGGTTGAAGGTGCTCCAAGCCAAAGAACTGTGGCTTGTTTGGGAACTGTGGTGCTCAGATGGAGCTATGGTTAAGTCTCCACGGTTAACAGAAGATAGAGGGCACACAGACCTCTTTCTGTCGCTGTGTGTTCTTGGATCTGTTACTGAAGCATCCAAAATACTTGAATGACACCTAATTTCCATTTATCTCAGTGTGAGCTCAACACATACCTAAATACCTTTGAAGACTGTGAGTGGTGATCTCACACATTGTTTTGGGAGAGTCTCTTGCTTCTTTTATATCTCACATTTATAGCTATAATCTAGGGATAATCATACTCCCTCTGTTTTTCTTAGATTTTAAGTCCTGTGAGGCACATGTTATCTATAATTATATGTGCATACTATGCCTAACAAAAAGGGAGTTCTGCATTACAAGAAAATTAGCAGAAATATCAAAAACAATCCTCTGTGCTTATATCTAGGGACCTTTTCCAGGTAAGTTACTGTACAACACTGAATATTTGCAAAGAAGTTTGAAAGGTGCCATTACAAGCATCAGGAGTAATTAGGTCCAGTCTGTGTTGTCCTGAAATGGTTTTAGTTTTGAAATGGACTTTTTTATAAGCAGGATTATAAACATTATCTTTTAGTATGATTTTTTTTTTTTTTCATTTATATGCTTTTTAATATTATTGCTATCAAACCCAAAACAATTAGCTGGTTCCTAAGTTGCTCAGCAAAGATATTTAACATTCCTCTCCAAAATGAAATGCAAAAAATTTACCAGTTCTGGATTGTTATTCTGCTCTCTCCTTAACAGCAACACCACCAACAAAATCGGGAGCAGTTGGATATTCTGCTGCATTTAGATCAGTATCTTTTTCTTCATACCTAATGAACACATGCACAACAATGGCTCTCAGATCTCTGACATCCTCAAGGGACTGCACACAGGTCATGGGCTCTGAACACCAGCACATCAGCACAGAATAATAATAATAATAATAAAATAAGAAGTGAAACTTCAAAGTCACTGCTAGCTGCAAGGTTTCTTCTTTAGAAACCTAATAGCAAGTTTTACCTTATTTATTTAATTTTAAGTACTTGTTTAATTAATTTTTGTGAGATTCAGCAATAAAGTAGTAATACAGTTGCTTGGTCTATGACCTTTGTGCTGTTCCCCAAAGACAGGAAAGAATCATTTTAGCTTTTTTATTTTTTATTTTTCTGCAAGGGTAAAAACAAAACAACAAGATTTAAAGGAAGAATGGGAGACAAAAATAATAATAATCCAGACTTTAAAAATAGAATTATTCCCACTGAGGTTCAAAGGTTGAGCTGAGACAGAGTTCCTCATCTGCACTTTCCATTAATGTTGAGTCTTTGTGTAAATAGTATAGATTGGTAAATACAGTTCCATTTCTTTTGTTCTTCCTCTGGACAATTGCTTTTCATTTTACCTCAGATGACACCAAGTCATTGTGACAGAGGCCCCCAAGACCTTGCTGTGATTCTGTAATGACTTAAATTCCCCACTTTCCCAGAGTCCACTAAGGCTTTTATGTCTTGAGCTGCTGCATTAAGTCCTAATGGAAAATTTCTCTCTTAACTTAAGAACTACCTTCCCTTCCATGAATAAACAACGACAGCATATGGATCAAGAATGACCTCTGATACATCTGTCTTCAATGGAGGAATCACTGTAAAAATTGATTTCCTTTCACCCTAAAACAAAAAGGTCTTCCCTGTGCAGAATTAAACACATACAAAGCATAAGATATATTCAAATGCAGTGCTGCAAGTAGAGGCATTTCATTTAATATGCAGCTATGCTGGAGGCTCAGACCAATCTGAGATTCAATTTGCATTATAATTCTAAAAATAATAATTCTCTAATGAGAATATTTGAGTGTATGCAAGAGTACAGACATAAAATTCATTCTGGAAAAAAAATGACTAAACACAATTGATTTTCTATGGGGAGCAGGAATTTAGGAGCTTAAGGAAAACTAAAAAATAAAAATAAAATCAGAAGCTGACCTTTTTTTGAAATTTGCTTAGTTGACTGCATGTTTTCTGAAGTAAACATTGAAAGACATCTGAGCAGGGAATGTATTCCCTTTTGTAGAAGGACAATATACATGGCATTAGCATGACTCTGCTGTTATAGTTATGGAAAAGTCATGTTCAGTATGTTGCTGGCTAAATACAATCTAACTTCAGCTAATTACAATCCATGTTACCATGTCCATGTTAATCACAAACAGTATTTCTCTGAATCTGCATTAAAAACAGCATGAATCCTGGACTGGATCAGCTAACTTTATATCTCTCACAATTTTTAAAGATGTTACGCTTCCGTAGGCTCCCACCCTGGTCGCTGGGAACTCTATGCTCACTTCTGGAGTCATGGCTCATCTCTTGCTCACTCCAGCAGCATCACTTGCAGGGAAATGGGAAAAGGGAGTTTGTGGTTGCTGAACGACCCTGGGTAAACCACTTTTTCTTGACTGTCTGAGCATGCCGAGCAGAGTACAGCCTTGGGTACCACTGAAGACTCTGGGCTATAAATATTGCAAAGTATGTTTGGAAGACCTCATTGGTATAAAAAAAAAAAAAAAAAAAAAAAAAAAAAAAAAAAAAAAAAAAAAAAACAGAGAGATAAAAGTGTTAGCGTACAGATCAGACATCAGCCATATAAACTCAGATTGTATTCATCGAGGATTCATACAGCCACATCTGGAGTGAAAACTGCAGCCAACATAGCATGTAGCTGTAAGGAAAAAACAGTATTCCCTGGCTTACTTCTCCCTCTCTTAATTCTTGCAGGGTATTTACCTTTCATACTGCTTCTCTGAACAGACTAGTAGCTGATTTGGGTATCAACATACTAGGAAGTATTCTGAAAGTATTGTTCTTTGTGACAAGCTTCTTTATTTGATACTTAAGTTACAAAATTCCCCTCCCCCACCCCCCCCCC